>OZ014524.1:235077066-235712955 GCA_963966055.1 Lathyrus aphaca
ACGCCTTCAACTCTAATCAACATCACAGCAACAACAAACAGAAAAAAAGAAGAAGAAGAAGTAGATCTGGATCGAAAATTTGAAGTTGAAAGCAGAAGCAAACCGCTGAGTCGGATTGAAACTCAACGCGGAGAACGAGAGATCCAAAAACAAGCAAAGCAAATCGAGCTTAGAGCGATTCGAGAGAGCCAACGTAGAACCGTTGAACACCACGATCGAGACTTGACGAGACGGAGCTTGACTGTTGTTTGAAGTAGGATTATGGCGTCACGTCTTTGGTTTTACGAAACAAGATGTTGGATCGGGATTATGATAGAGAATGAGTGAGCAACGGCGGCTTGTTTCATGGAGAAGAGAACGCGATGGTTCGTCGGCGCTTTGGTCTTCAAGAAGAAGATGAACATTGTTGACGAAGATAAAGCGAGCTGGTTAGGGGAATAACGAAAGTGGGGTGGAGATCGGCGCCGAAAGTGAGAACCAAGGTTGGTTTGACGGCGTCGTTTCCTGTTTTTTCTCACTCGAAGAATAAGAGATACGGAATAATGTTGACGAAGAGAGTTCTTTTTGTTTTGCTGTTTTGGCATTTTACCTATTTGTTCTACCATGAGGTATCAGTTGTTGTGAAGGTGGGCTGGGCCCACATCTGATTTCTGTCGGCACCCTGACCCCCCCACCTTTTTCCTTCTTTCTTTAATACCTTTCATTATTTTCTTAAAGTTTTATTTTCATTTTGTTTAGAATTAATTATTTTGAACTAGTTGTTAATTGCAGGTTATTTCTTTAATTAATTTGTTTTGGTTTTGTTAGAACCTAGGTTCTAATTTTAGTCAATTAGCTTCTATTAGTTTTATTAGTTTTTTTAGAATAATTTTCTTGTAGAAATTTAAAGTAGGATTGGTAGTTTGTTTTCTCTATTAGTGTTCTATATAGATGTAATTGCTTTTTTTTATTAAATTTAATGTTGATTTTTAGTTTAATCTTGAGTATTGTTTGAGTACTCGAAGAATAATTGAGTTGGCCGTTTGAAACTTCAGCATTGCTCTTGAGTTTTTGTTCATGTTGGCTGTTGACCTTGGATGTTGAATCGGGATATTAAGCACTTGAGGATTACTCCGGTTGATCGAAGTTTCTCACAAATATTCTTTTATTGAAGAGGCAACGGACCTTCTCCGTTAGGTAACACTGAGGCCTAATTTTCCTTATTGCATGCTGCTGCATCTTGAAGTCCTACTGGTGTAGGCTCTATTTATGCATTGTCCGACTTCTCCATATCGCATTCTCATCTCTTTATCTTATTTCTTCTCCATATCGCATTCTCATCTTCTTATCTTATTTCTTTTTCATCTTATCTTATTCCTCATCTTCTTCTATTCATTCTCGACTGGAGGTGTGCTTAGGCCACCATGGAGCTTCTCCTTTCATCTTTCTCTTCTTCTTTTCTTCTCCTTCATTAGGATAGTGAGCCTCACTAACCTAGGACCATCCGAGGATGTAAATATTAGGATTAGACTTTTTCCCGTTAGATTTTTTCCTTTGAGATCCTTTGGTGCTCTCTCTTCTCATCTTCAAACTTAATTCTAATTCACTTAATAAAGGTTGAGTACTTTCATGTGACATGAGACTTTGCTATGAGATGCTTGCACGCGTTCCGTTTCGGGGCGAGGTGTGAGTCATCACTCGTGGTGAATAGGTCTTAGCATGAGTAACTCACAAAGAAAAAGCTAAAAAACACTTCTTAACCAAAAAACCACAAAAATACTTAATAATGGTAATAGGCCAGTGTGCTTAAGCCTTCACTTGTGGGACTAGCTTTGGGGATTTCCTCCATAGATAGGTGTGCCTCTTGCGCATTCCATTTCGGGATGATGTGAGATGTACACATCCCATTGAGTAAGACTTAGGTACACGTACCTATGCAAACTTTCACTCATAAAAGCTACTAAAAAACACCAAACAAACAATAAGCGTCTTTCCTTCGGGAATTCTTTTCTCATCTCCTTCGCTCCGTCCACGAACTTGCTCCTACTTGTCACTTTGCAAGACGGTTACGCACTCGTCGTCCGAGTCTGCAACACCTGAGCAATGGCATAGGCAGTTCAAGCTTTAATTCACAAGCATTTTTCCTTTGTTACCCCTATTTAGGGGAACTACGGCGTCTCTGATCCTCATTATCCTGATGAGGTACGTAGGCAGCGGGGTAGGGCCCGTTCGAGCACAATCTTTATTTTCCCTACATTTTTCTCTTTTGTTTCTTATTTCAATTCTTTTCTAGTTCCAGTTTCTTTTCATTTTCATTTCTTTTGCTGCAGTTTTCATACCCTCACCCTTTGAAACAGTTTCTTTTGCAAGCGTGGATCCCGTCGGGTACGGCGGACGATCTGGGTGCTAATACCTTCCCAGGTCGTAACCGACTCCCGAGCTCAGTCTCTTTGGTTCGCAGGACCTGTGTCCTTCCTCTTTCTTTCTTCTGGTTTGTGCAGCATTACCCTTCCCTTTCTTCGGGATAAAAATGCCTGGCTGGCGACTCTATTCTTTTTCCGCACCACTTTCGCATTTGTACCAGGATGGAAATCCAGGGAGCGACAGAGGTGATATTTAAACAAATGGTGAGAATGTACTCTTGTTGTCAGAAAGGGGAAGGAACCTGAATACACTCCCCAATCTTATGAGGAAGAGCCTATGTATTAACCTCAGTTTGATGAGGAATATACCCCATCACCAGAAGATGACTTCGACGAAGACATGTATGATGATACCAGTAATGATACATATGAGGAAGAATTCATCGTCAACTGTGGCATCATATCTGCGTTGTCAGTCGAATATGACATTGTCTTCGAAGTGTCTGAAACGAAGGAAGACTTTGTGGGAAATGAAATTCCTGAAGAAAAACCTTTATGCTACTACGTCATGAACTAAGGGGTAGTCGAAGAAAAGAGAGCATTGTTTGAGAAACCTAACGCTGGCATGATGTATCATTTGAATCCTCTTTTCATAAAGGCAAAGGTAGGTTAAATGGAGGTCTACAAAATATTTATTGATGGTGGGGCAGTTGTGAACTTAATTCCTTACATTCTTTTCAAGAGAATTGGAAAGACCGATGAAGACCTTTGACAACACAACATGGTTTTGTCCAATTATGAAGGCAAGACCAACAATATTCTGGGAGTGATCCAAGTCGAACTGGTTATGGGGACGACCACAAGGTCAACATTGTTCATGGTGATCAACTCTTAAGCCAATTTCAACCTATTATTAGGTAGAGAATGGATTCATGGTATAGGGACAATACCCTCGACCCTACACCAAAGACTTAGTATCTGGAGAAAAGATGGTATCCTCGAGAACACCGAAGCCGACCAAAGTTATTATAAGGTCGGAGACACCAAAGGTTTGAAGAGGTCATTTGATTAGCACTTAGCAAACGTGTCCCCTTGTGATGATGGATTAGGTTCTTACACCTCCGTCAAAATTCGTTGCATGTTGAACTTGGATCCAGATCATGGTTTTGTCTGGGATGATGCTGACATACTAGAGGAGCCAAGTGAATTGCCACTTGTTGGGTGGTCTGAGGTCGATGAAAATGACCTCTGAGTCAGAAAGCATGACTCAAATTTCGGCCTATCTAGATGAAAACAAAAAAGAAATGGCTATGGAAACTAGGAAACGTCAAATCCTAACTGATAAAGCCAGAACCTGTGGCCAAATGGGCCAGACAATAGCTTCAAAAATTCAAAGGCTAGATTATATTTATGATAATGGGTATTTGGGGTTCGAAAGGGACCCAACAAATAAGCCACAGGAAATGCAGGCTCATGACCCACCCGAAGAGATTGATCTAGGAGATGGGACTGCTAAGAGACCCACATACATAAGTACGAAAATAGGGTCAAAAATGAAGGCTAAGTTGTTCGAAGTATTGAAAGAGTACAGGGACTGTTTCGCTTGGGATTATGGAGAAATGTCTGGTCTAAGTCAAAGTGTGGTGGATGATAAGTGCCAATTTATGTTAATTTGTAGTATAGTTTTTGGCATTTTTCAAGAGCTTATTTGGATTTAAAATGCTTTTTCCAATTCTTTCTGTTTAATATACGTATTTTAGCTTAAGTGTTTTAATAGAATCATTTACTTAACTTTTGTTTTATATTTGTAGGTTTCATCATTGGAACGAAGAAAGCGATCATGCTGACTCTCTTTTGAAGTTTTTGAAGAAAATCAAGTTTTGGAGCTCGCTTAGCGAGAAGCTACAACTGACAATCAGGAAGATCCTTGCTTAGCGAGCAAAGGGCGTATTGGCATTAAATGAATGCTCACTTAGAGAGTGTAAGCGCGCTTAGCGAGCTTTGCGGGTTTCGACTTGTATAAAAGGGTTTCTTCATTCATTTTTTGGGGATAACTTCATATTTCTTAGACAAAAAAACCTTAGAACTCAGATTTTCACTTATTTTCAAAGAATCGGTGCATCAATAGTCAGGAGATTGTCATTGATGCTTTGTCTTCTTCATCTCTTTTGTTTAATGGATGTTTCCATGGTTATGGATAGCTAAACCTTTACTATGTCAAGGTTAGAAGGTATATATGTCTTTAATTTGTATGTATAGTCTTTAATCATTGTGTATGAACTCTTGATGATAAATATATGGTGGAAAACTTTGTGTTTATGAAATATATTTTGTGTGCTTCATGATTGAGAGATGTGTTCCACACTTGACCTAGGGTTTTCACCCACTAAAGAACATAAGCTAGAGATATTTATGAGACTTAGTGGTTCACATTGTATTGATCTTTAATGTTGCCATTTTGATAGATTGAGTGAGAGATCATCAATGGATTAAAATGGTAAAACTCGCAATTTATGTCAGAAATAAACATCTTGAGAGGATATTGTGATTATGTTTATCGCTTTATTGAGTTCGTCCGCTTGATCGAAACTATACGTGCAAATGGGCCTATCGAACCCTAACTTTGGCATGTGCTTTTTATAAACTCTTACCAACCGATATTCTTTAGCTTGTAGTTTTAAATTTGAATGCAAACTAAACTTTCCGTTACCAAATCCCAAAACCTCCTGTTACTCTAAGTCTTAAACTAGTGCAACTGTAGAACTACTGTGATATCACAAAACAATCTTTATGGATCGATAACAAAAACTCTAATATATTTGTACTCCAACAAATTAGCGTTGTTGTCAGGGATTGATATTTGATATTACAAGCATTACAATAGTTGTTAGGTTTTAGACTTGTTTATTCTTTTTCTTGAACTTGTTAATTTGTTTGGTTAGTGTTTGCAACTTCTGTTTATGCGAGGAAAGCTTCCTGCAAACCAACTTCTTTTTGATCCTGAGATTGAGAGAACCGCAAGGTAGTTGCATAGCAAGACAAGACGGAGGAGGAAACTAGATAAGGAAATACGAGAACAAGGACAAGGATCAACTTCTACTTCAACACCACTCACTCCACAGTTGACACCAACCATGGCGGATCCACCTCCACCTCCACCTTCGACACCATGTGTAAATAGCCCTCGTAAAACGGCTCAGTTTGCCAATAACGCCCACAATGGCCGACAAGCTGAGATGAAGACCGACACTCTGAATTTATTGTACGGGAGCCCATTCACAGGAATGGACCATGAATATCCCTTCGCTTTTCTCACAAAATTCTACGAGATAGTGTTGGCGGCCGAAGTTGATCAAAATCAAGAGTTAGCTTTGTTCCAAATACTTTTTCCTCATGCTTTTCTTGTCAAAGCAAAGGATTGGTACCTCGATCAAAGTCTCACGGTGATGACCGATTGGAATGTTCTAGAAAAGAAGTTCATTGAGAGATTATTCTCACACAATCGTTTTATGGGATCAAAGACCTCAATCTCCGTGTTTTCTCAAGGTACAAATGAGTCCTTAAATGAAGCATGGGAGCGATTCAAATCCATGATACAAAAGTGAAAAGGCCACGGTTGCGATGAATTGACACAAATCCATATCTTTCGAAATGGTATCCAACCTAATTGTAAAACCTTGTTAGATGCTACTTCGGGTGGAGCTTTGTTGTCAAAAAGTGCGGAAGAAGCAACGAATATTATCAATCGTATGGCTCTCAATGACTTGTAAAGTCAACATCATGGAAATTCTATGAAGAAACCTGGAGTTCTTGAGCTAGGAACTAACGATGTAATACTTGCACAAAACAAACTTATATTTCACCAAGTGGAGCTCTTGACGCAACAAATGTCAAAGCTTCCCCAACAATTGAAGGAGTTGCATGAGCATCCGGGAAAGAACAAGCAAGTCGCAAGTTGTGAGTTATGCAAAGGTGATCATGATACCGGATATTGTCCACCACCGGGAACCGAAGAAGTCAATTACATGCACAAAAATCAAGGGTAACAAAGACAACAACAACCTTATCAACAACAACATCTTTACCAATAACAACCTTTTCAACAAAACTATTACCAAAATCAACAACATCAAGGATATCAAGCAAGGAGCAATTACCAAAATAACCAAGGTTATGGTGGTAGTTCATCTAATCGAGAAAATCCTTATGTTGCTCCACCACCGCCGGTTGCACCTTCTAAATTGGAAGACACTTTGAATCAATTCATTCAAATGTCTATGGCTAATCAAAAGTCAAATGATGCGGCGATAAAAAATCTTGAAAATCAAGTTGGGCAACTTGTGAAACAAATTGCCGAGAACCAATTGGGACCTTCTTTTTCCACCAACACTCAGGTTAATCCTAAGGAACATTGCAAAGCTATTGTTAATAGGAGTGGGAAGGAGATGGATAAACCTAAAGAGAGGAAAGTGATGGAAGAAAAGATTGATGGTGTAGTAGAAGAAGTTAGTGATGAGGAGGAAGTTGAGAAGAAGAAAAAAATTGAGGAAGTAGTTGAAAAGAACCATGATAATTTGGATGTAGTTGAAAATACAAAAGTGGAGGATGAGAAGAAAAAATAAACAAATAGGAGAGTGAGGAAGGGAAAAAGAAGTGATGAACCAAATTCCAACAAACATGCCATATCCTCATGTGCCATCAAAGAAAGACAATGAAAGGCAATACACTCGGTTTATGGATATTTTCAAACAACTTCAAATCAACTTACCATTTTTCGAGGCTCTTGAGCAAATGCCTAAATATGCTAAATTCTTGAAGGACATTCTTTCGAAAAGACAGAAGTATACGGAACCGGAGATGGTTATTCTTGCAGCAAATTGTAGTGCTACCATTCAACGCACTCTTCCAAAAAAAGAATCTGATATGGGTCGTGTTACTTTGTCGGTCACCATTGGGAACAAGTTTGTAGGTAATGGTCTTATCGATTTGGGTTCAAGCATAAACCTTATCCCTCTCTCTATTGTGAAAATACTTGATAACATTTATATCTAAGGTATAAGAATGACTTTGCAACTCGTCGACAAATCTACCACTCACCCAATTGGAGTGGCAAGAGATGTTTTGGTAAAAGTTGACAAGTTCTTCTTTCCAGTGGATTTCATTGTTATTGACATGGACGAAGATGATGACGATCCTTGGATTCTTGGTCGCCCTTTCATGAAGATGACCCGGATGATGATAGATGTCGATGATGGTCTCATGAAAGTGAGGGTGCTAAATGAGGAGGTCACTTTTAATTTGTTTGAATTAATGAAACATTCAAAAGAAATACATGATAGTTTCCGCATTGATGCATCTGATATGGCTATTATGGAAGTTGAAAAGCATATTCATGTGGAAACTCCTCTTGAGCTAGCACTAGGTGAGGAAATTGACACACTCACTAGTGAAAAAGAAAAGGAGCTTGAAGAATGTTTGAAAGAGTTAGAGGTCTTGAAAGAATTACAACCATGGGAAGTTGAAGTGGAAGAATTGAAGGAAGAAAAAAGTGATGAGAAAGTTGAAGTGGAATTGAAGGTGTTACCTTCAAACCTCAAGTATGCATTTTTGGATGATAGTGGAAGAAAACTGGTGATCATAAGCAATACATTATCTACCGATGAAGAGTTTCGTTTGGTTAATATGCTCAAGAAAAATCAAGAGGCTTTAGGATGGGTTCTTTCCGATCTAAAAGGAATAAGTCCATCTTATTGAATGCACAAGATTCTTATGGAAGACGACTTCAAAGCGGTAGCACAACCTCAACACCGTTTGAATCCAACTATGAAAGAAGTGGTTCGAAAGGAGGTAGTAAAACTTCTTGATGCGGGAATGATTTATCCGATTTCCGATAGTCCTTGGGTGAGTCACGTACATGTGGTACCAAAGAAGGGTGGAATTACAGTTATCCGAAATGAGAAAAATGAGTTCATACCGACAAAAGTTGTGACGGGATGGAGAATGTGTATATACTATAGGCGTTTGAACACGACTACTAGAAAAGATCATTTCCTACTACCGTTCATGGATCAAATGCTAGAAAGGTTGTTCGGGCAAGAATTCTATTGTTTTTTGGATGGGTATTTGGTGTACAACCAAATTGAGATTGACCCGGCAGACCATGAGAAGACGGCGTTCACATGTCTTTTTGGAATCTTTGCGTATCGAAAAATTCCCTTTGGGTTGTGCAATACACCGACAACTTTCCAACGATGTGTGCAAGCAATCTTTCCTGATTTTATTGAAAAGACGATGGAAGTTTTCATGGATGATTTTTCGGTGTTTGGAGCTTCATTTGATTTATGCTTGAAGAACTTGGAAACGGTGTTAGAGAGGTGTGAAAAAACAAATTTGGTGTTGAATTGGGAGAAGTTCCATTTCATGGTGAAGGAAGGAATTATGCTCGGTCATAAGGTTTCTTCAAGAGGTCTTGAGGTGGATAAAGTGAAAGTGGAAGTAATTGCAAAGTTTCCTCCTCCAACCAACATCAAAAAAATAAGGAGCTTTTTGGGACATACAGGCTTTTATCGGAGGTTCATCAAAGACTTTACCAATGTGGTGAGGCCACTTAGGAATTTGCTAAACAAATATCAGGTATTTCTCTTTGACGAACCTTGTCTATTATCTTTCCAAACCCTAAAAGAAAACCTTGTTAGCACTCCAATAATCATAGCACCAAATTGGAATTTTAATTTTGAACTTATGTGTGATGCGAGTGATTATGTCGTTGACGTGGTACTAGGACAAAGGAAAAACAAAACTTTTCATGCAATACACTACGCTAGCAAAGTGCTTAACGAAGCACAAGTAAATTATGCAACAACCGAAAAATAATTGCTAGCGATAGTGTATACGCTCGAAATGTTTCGTTCCTACTTAATTGGTTCAAAAGTTATTGTTTACACCGACCATGCCGCGATAAAATATTTGCTCACCAAACCGGATTCTAAGCAAAGGCTTATCCTTTGGATCCTTCTTCTTCAAGAATTTGATTTGGAAATTAAAGATAAGAAGGGATCGAAAAATTTAGTGGCAGATCATTTATCGCGGTTGGTAAATGTAGACGTAACTAAATCTGAATTTGAGACCCGAGAAGAATTTCCGGATGAAAAATTATTTATGATCCAAGTTAGGCCATGGTTTGCCGATTTTGCTAATCACAAGGCAACGAGATGGATACCCGAAGACCTAACTTGGAACCAAAAACGGAAGTTCTTGGCGGATGCTCAATACTATATGTGGGATGAACCGTATTTTTTCAAAATTTGTGGGGATAGTTTGCTAAAAAGGTGTGTTATTAGTGATGAGGCTAATAGTATCCTTTGGCATTGTCATAACTCTCTATATGGAGGCATTTTAACGGATCTAGGACGGACAAAAAAATCCTTCAATCAGGATTTTATTGGCCTACTATTTTCAAGGATGCCAACCTCCATGCGAGGAGTTGTGACATTTGCCAAAGATCTGGTGGAATATGAAAGCATGATGAAATACCCCTCCAAAATATTCAAGAGGTTGAAATTTTTTATTGTTGGGGCATCGATTTCGTTGGTCCATTTCCACCATCATTCACTAATGAATACATTTTGGTTGTTGTAGATTATGTTTCTAAATGGGTGGAAGTTATTGCTTCACCGAGGGCGGATGGCAAAACGGTGATTAAATTTCTCAAGAAAAACTTTTTTTCCCGTTTTGGAACCCCTCGAGTGTAGATTAGTGATGGTGGGTCGCACTTTTGTAATGCACCGCTTGAAAGCATTTTAAAACATTATGGTGTGTCACATAAGGTTGTGACTCCCTACCATCTCCAATCAAATGGGCAAGCCGAGGTGTCTAATAAGGAAGTGAAGAAAATTTTGGAAAAAACTGTTTCGAGATCAAGGAAGGATTGGTCACAAAAGTTAGACGAAGCTTTATGGGCATATCACATCGCATACAAAGCTCCAATAGGCTTAACTCCATTCCAATTGGTTTATGGAAAAACATGTAATTTACCGGTTGAAATGGAGCACAATACTTTATGGGATTTAAAGTTTTTAAATTTTGATCCAACCTTGGCCGGGACAAATAAGAAAGTACAGTTGAGTGAGCTTGAGGAAATGAGAAATGCAGCATATCATTCAAGTTGGTTGTACAAAGAAAAAGTGAAAAGTACCATGACAAGAAAATCAAGCTAAAAGAGTTCAAGGCTGGACATCTTGTTTTGCTCTTCAACTCCCGAATAAAGCTTTTTTCGGGGAAGTTGAAAAGTAAATGGCCAGGACCTTTCTGGGTAAAGGAAATGAGAGAATATGGAGCGGTGGTGATTGAAGACTTGGAAAAGAAACAGTTGGTCGGTTAACAGGCAACGTCTCAAAATCTACCTAGGAGGTAGCTTCGATATGGAAAACCACTATGTTGCCCTCGATGATCATTGATCATTGTGGACCATCGAGCTTATTCGACGTTAAACAAGCGCTCGTTGGGAGGCACCCCAATTTTATAAGTATTTGCTGTTTTTAATGTTAAAAATGTGTTGTGAAAGTGTTTTTGGACCTGAAAATGTGGTATGTTTGTTGCTGGAAGCATTTCTTGTAGCAGAGCTCGCTAAGCGAGCGTTTAATACCAACTCCCAGTAGTTTACTCGCTAAGCGAGCCTATTTTTTTAAAATATATTTCAGCTACGAACTGGGCCCATCTTGGCTGACCCGACCCAGTTCGTTAAGCACATTTTTGAGGTTATGAGAGGCTAGGGTTGCCTCATTTGTGCTTTTTCACAAAAATCTCAAAGAGGACAACCTTGCTTGCTCTCATCTCTTCAAGCTTCTGGTTTTTTGTTCTTCTCTTTCAATTTTCTAAGCTCATCTATTTTTCCAATTCAAGGTAAGTTTTTACATTCTGAACGTTTTCTTTAGTTTTGTAAAAACCCGTATTTTAGGAGTTTCTTTAAATTTGTCATGAAATTTCTTGTCTTCTTGTGTTCCTAATGCTTCTATAATTTCCTCTTATTGAACTTTAGTAGACAATATGATTGCATATGGTTTTTGTTTACAGGTTTGAAGCATTAGGGCATGAAGTAAGAATTTCATGAAATGTGATTAGTTTAAGTTACTTTTGTGTGGAAGTCACTATGTGTTGGTGTTTATGAGTAGAAATAGAGTTGATTTTAAATTGTGGAAGTATCCATGTTCCTGGGGAATTTTTCTGCAGAATCCGCAGAGCACGCTCAGCTCGCTAAGCGGGCCTGTAGGTTGCAGAAAAATTTCCCCCCTTTTTTTATTTGTTTCAAATACATGGGTTACTTTCTTTGATTTTAATAGGGATTTTAGATATTTTTGCTACTGTTTTTTGGCTTCTAATAACACTTGTTTGCGTGTTTTTGTTTGTTGTTTCTTTGTTATTTTCCAGATGTTCGATAGGTCGAAGAGAGGAAGAATTACATCAGCTACTGCCCCATCTTCTTCTAGGGGTCGATCATCCGCAAGTTGTGAGGTGCAGAGGTTCTTATCAGTGGCCCACCAAGAGCGATATGTTTTGCTAGAAAAAAGGTCGGTGTCGCCAGATCGCATTATGCAGTTGTCGCCATCCGGGCGTTATGGTGTTCTTGCAGCTGCTCTAGAAGCAAGTGATTTTGCTAAGCTTTGTCATCCTTACCTTGAGTATCACCTTGAGGTTGTTAGGGAGTTCTTTGTGAACCCCCTTCCAACGGGACCCGAAAATGAGAGGTTTGAATATAGAACTTGGGTGAGAGGCAAGGAAATTGATTTTTCAAGGGACGCCATAGCTAAATATCTAGGAAGTACTATGCAGTTAGACGAGAATGGCCTGTGTGATTATGGACGGTTTAGAGCTGCTAGGAACTGGGACATTGAGGTAGTTAGGCAGTTCATTTTCTTGCCTAATTTCACTTATGAGGTGGGTGCCATGGGTGCACCATTGCGATTCAAGAGGAAATCTTTGAAGACTCCAACTCAGGTTTGGATGTCGGTTGTCTTGCACAACCTTATCCCGCGGAGCCACACTTCTGACATCACCATCGAGGTAGCTCTCCTCCTCTACTGTATTCTGCAAGGCAAATAGGTGGACTTGGCTGAGATTATCGCTTCTGAGTTTCATCGGATTGCGACTAGTGGAACTGATTATGGTTCGAGGGAGAGTTGCAGGCTCACACATCCTGGTTTGGTAATTTCCTTGTGTATGGCCGATGGTGTAGCATTTCCTAGGAATGGGAATGTGAAGCTAACATTGCTTGATTATGAGTTTGTTACCAGGTTTTGTGAGCGTCATATGGCTCTTACTCCTGTGGCTTCTGCTCATCCTCCTAGAGGTATTCCTTTTGGTAGGGGAAGTGGTGTGGATCCTAATGTAGCTGCCAACTGGGCAATGCATGAGTCTCACCACCGCTCTCTCTTTTATATATGAGTATATGCTTCAGTTGCAGATGCAGATTAGGGAGCCTCTTGTGGACCACTCGCTGCGCTCCATAGACGAGTTCAGAGCCTATTATGCTTGGCCTGGGGACATGCCTAGTTATTCGGGGGGCAGGTGCTAGTGCTAGTGCAGGTGTTGATGATGATGTTGATGATTTTGATGATATTGATGACAGTTCTAGCTCTTTTGACTGACTACCGGACGGTTTGATCATCCTTTTTTATGTGTCGTTTTTGTTTTGTTAGCCTGTTATTAGGGTGTTTATGTAGTTTCTTTTTTGTTTATTTGGATATTATTAGTTAACATCCTTTTGGGTGTGTTTTTGTACTACTAGCAAGAAGCTACAGCTGACAATCAGGAAGATCCTCGCTTAGCGAGGAAAGGGTGTACTGGTATTAAATGAATGCTCGTTTAGCGAGCGTGAGCACGAGTAGCGAGCTCTGCGGGTTTCAGCTTGTATAAATGGGTTTCTTCATTCATTTTTTGGGGTTAACTTCATATTTCTTAGACAAAAAAAACCTTAGAACTATATTTTCACTTGTTTTCAAAGAATCGGTGTAACAATAGTCGGGAGATCGTCATTGATGCTTTGTCTTCTTCATCTCTTTTGTTTAATGGAAGTTTCCATGGTTATGGATAGCTAAACCTTTAATATGTCAAGATTAGAAGGTAAATGGGTCTTTAATTTTTATGTATAGTCTTTGATCATTTGTTATGAACTCTTGATGATAAATATATGGTGGAAACTTTTGTGTTTATGAAATAGATTTTGTGTGCTTCATGATTGAGAAATGTGTTCCACACTTGACCTAGGTTTTTCACCCACTAAAGAACATAAGCTAGAGATAGTTATGAGACTTAATGTTCACACTGTATTGATCTTTAATGTTTCCATTTTGATAGATTGAGTTAGAGATCATCAATGGATCAAAATGGTAAAAGTCACAATTTGTGTTAGAAATAAACATCTTGAGAGGATATTGTGACTGTGTTTATCGCTTTAACGAGTTCGTCCGCTTGATCGAAACTATACGTGCAAATGGGCCTTTGGCATGTGCTTTTTATAAACTCTTACCAACCGATATTCTTTAGCTTGTAGTTTTAAATTTAAATTCAAACTAAACTTTCCGTTACCAAAACCCAAAACCCCTTGTTACTCTAAGTCTTAAACTAGCGCAACTGTAGAACGGCTGTGATATCACAAAACAATCTATGTGGTTCGATAACAAAAACCCTAATTTATTTGTACTCCAACAGTGGAGAACCATCTACCCAT
This sequence comes from Lathyrus aphaca, assembly GCA_963966055.1. Taxonomy (NCBI): domain Eukaryota; kingdom Viridiplantae; phylum Streptophyta; class Magnoliopsida; order Fabales; family Fabaceae; genus Lathyrus; species Lathyrus aphaca. The sequence goes on from OZ014524.1 coordinate 235,091,134, forward strand.
ACAACCAGGCAAAAAGCCAGTCAAGCAGCAGCCTCGTCGGTTTTCCTCAGAGGTGATTGAAAATATCAAACAAGAAATTGTGAGATTGCTCAAAAGTCGGTTCATCAGAACTGCAAGGTATGTCGAATGGCTTGCCAATATAGTTCCTGTAATTAAGAAAAATGGAACACTGTGCATTTGCATTGATTTCAGAGATCTCAACAATGCAACCACCAAGGATGAATACGCAATACATGTGGCAGAGATGCTTGTCAATTCAGCCGCATGTTTTGTGTATTTGAGTATGCTCGATGGATACTCGGGGTATAATCAAATCCTCATAGAAAAGGATGATGTTCCTAAAACAGTGTTTTGATGCCCAGGTATATATTGACGACATTGTTATAAAGTGCTTGTCGGAGAACGTTCATTTATATCACCTTCAACGCTATTTTAAGAGGATGAGGAAATATGGATTAAAAACGAATCCATTAAAATGTGCTTTTGGTGTACGTGTAGGATCAATCAAAACAAGACGAAGGCTATTTTAGATCTCAAGCCTCCTTCGACGAAGAAGCAGCTTCATTCTTTGTTGGGGAAAATCAACTTCTTGAGAAGGTTTGTCTCCAACCTAAGTGGCTAAACAGAAGTGTTCTCGCCATTGATAAAGATCAAGAAGGACAGTGAATTCCAGTGGGGAGAGAAGCAACAATAGGCATTTGATGCAATCAAAGACTATTTGTCGAAGCCTCTTATGTTATTGTCTCCTAGTACAAATAAAAACATGAGATTGTATATTGTTGTGTCAAATATGACCATAGGAAGTATGTTAGCATAAGAGGACAACGATGGTGGCGAAAGACCCATTTATTACCTAAGTAAAATGCTGATAGATGCTGAAACTAGGTATACTATGATTGAAAAATTATGCTTATGTTTGTACTTCTCATGTATGAAATTAAAGCAATATATAAAGCATGTTGACATTTATGTTTCGTCTCATTGTGATGTCATCAAACATATGTTATCTAAACCTATTATGCATAGTCGAATAGGTAAATAGGCACTAGCATTGACTGAGTTTTCACTAACTTACAAACCTTTAAGAGCTATGAAAGGTCAGATAGTGGTTGACTTCATTGTCGACCATGCAGTAGTCAAACCATGTGTGTTCATAATTGACGTGAACCCATGGAAGTTATATTTTGATGGGTCAAGACATAATCATGGAATAGACATAGGGGTAATGATAATCTCCCCACAAGGCCTCTCAACAAGATTCAAATGCAGGGTCAAAGGGAATTATTCCAACAATGAGGCTGAAATTGAAGCCTTGATTACTGGGTTGAAAACATTAAAGAGGATAGGGGCACAGAGGGTGGAGATCAAAGGTGACTCAGAGATAGTAGTTAAGAAACTCACACAAGAGTACAAGTGTATCAAGGAGCATTTAATATCCTACTTTGTTATGGAGAAGCAATTATTGGAGCAGTTCAACGTAGCAAGTATTGTACACGTGCCCAGAATGGAGAACCAAGAGGAGAATAATCTAGCACAAATTGAGTTAGGGTATAAAGTGTCGAGGGATTAACTATAAGACTTCATTGAGGTCCAAGAGAAAATGGTGTCGAATGCGCCACCATTACAGACTGGAGGCAACCCATCATAGAATACTTAGAGAATCTTGTCGACGTAACTGTCAGAAAGACGAAATACACGGCTCTGAGTTATGTGTTAATGGGAAATGAGCTCATGAAGAAAACCTTATAATGGGTTTTACTCAAGTGTATAGGAGACTTTGAAGCATATCTAGTCATATCAGAGGTACATAGTGGAGCTTGTGGAGCGCATCAAGCAGACCATAAAATGAAATGGTTATTGTTTGGCTAGGGCGTTTATTGGCCAAGAATGCTCAAAGATTGTATAAAATTTGCTAAGGGATGTCAAGAGTGTCCAGAACATGCCAACATCTAACACGTCTTGGCCATCAAACTATATGTTATCGTAAAGTCATGGTTGTTTAGAGGGAGAGCTTTGGATGTGATAGGAAAAATTTGACCTGCCTCGTCGAAACAACAAAAATTCATCTTGGTAGGGATAAAATACTTTAATAAATGGATAGAGGTGGTGCCTTTTGAAAAAGTGAACCAGGAAGTTGTTATCAACTTCATACAAGGCCATATAATATATAGGTTTGGGATTCTCGAAACCATAACCACCGACCAAGGTTCAGTATTTATGGGTCAAAAGATGCAGGAGTTTGCAGCAGAAATGGGATTCAAGCTCGTCACGTCGAAACCATACTATGCATAAGTGAATGGGAAGGTCGAAGCTGTAAACAAGGTAGTGATCAGGCTTATTAAGAAACATGTTGCCAAAAAGCCTAGAAATTGGCACAAGACTTTGGATCAAATTTTGTGGGCATGTCAAACATCCCCAAAAGAGTCAACATACTCGACATCATTTCATCTGACTTTAGTTCACGATGCCGTCCTACCTTCAGAAATTGACTTTCATTCGATAAGGGTTCAACATCAATTTGAGATCCTGTCAGAAAAGTATCGCAATATGATGTTCGACAAGATCACAGACTTGGGCGAAGAGAGGTTAAGGGCGTTAGACGTATTGTTGCGTCAAAAAGAGAGAGTGGCCAAACATTATAATAAGAAGGTTAAGGAAAACACCTTTGAGGATGATGATTATCTATAGAAGGTCATCTTATCCATGGATATGCGAGATTGAACCTTAGGAAAATGGTCACCCAATTGGGAAGGACCATTAAAAATAAGTCAAGCCTTTAGCAACAATTCCTATGAGATAAAAGAGATAGGCTTTAATGAGAGAATCTTGAGCGTAAATGGGAAGTATCTAAAACGATATAAATGTATGCTACAAGAAGTACACATTCACGCATAAAATATTTCATTAATAATGGTCATAACACCAGCAACCAAAAGTGGCATACAAAGAAGGCATAATGCGTTACAAAATTAAACATAAAAAAGCTTGTAGGCCAACCAAGTGTAGAAAATGAAATGCACAAACATCCAAATGGAGTTTGGCAAAAAAATTGGTTATTCATCCTTACCTCCCCATGCTCCTGAGTTGAGCAAGTTCATCCAGTCTTCATCAGCATCTGGATCTACGTCGTAACTTTGAGGTAGCCTCTTCTTGGGAGGTTTCATCTGGGTCATTGATGTCTTCCCGGTGATTTGAGCCCCAGACTCCGACGCAGTAGCCTTGGAAGTGGTCATTTTGGAGGGTTCTGGATCTTTCTGGGCCACCTTATGGGTTATGAGAGAATTTGAAGAAGAGCTTATTTGAATGGGTGTAACGAAAAGGTGCATGAAGCCCCGCCTTTTATAAGAGCAATATTCCTCAAATGAAGCACCTAGCAGTATGGTAGGCGTGCAATCAGTCTTGGGAAAGAGTTTCGCCCAAAAATAATCCTTTCGAGGTCTTGGAAATGGTGCCATTATTGTTCTAGTTAATGTGAAGGACTGATTTTGAGGAAGGGGATCTAGGCCATTATCTCCACTCCAGTTACAAATGGACTAAGGGGATGAAGTTTATACCCAATGCCATGCGACGCAAGGGGTTTTCTAGGGTTTTGAGTTCTCTTAGTGGGAAGATTGAAGATCCCCACGTCTTAATAAATTTGTGGCGCCAAAAGTGGAATCATGACGGATGTGATAGTTTGTCTCAGTCTGACAGAAGGTGAACAGTTGGTTGGTACAAATCAACAATCGAAGAAGGCGTCGAAATCACTCAGGAGAATCCAAAAGGGAAAGTTTCTTGGTCGACTACCTCCTTGTCAAAATTGGCCTTTTGGGGGGCAATTTGTTGGTTTGAGATTTCGACTTGTTCAGAAAAGGAGGTGTGAAAGCAAAATCATAAGAATTCCAGAATGATGGGGTTCGACCCAACCAAAGAAAAGGAAAGTCAGCCATGGGTCGATAACCAAATGTAGGAATCCAGAACCAAGTCAAATCATTTTGATGCGTCTCATAGATACCACCAGGTCGAAGGAATTTTGACAAGACCATTCAAGAAGACGTGGAAACGAAAACTACTCCAAAGAGTGGGACAAAGTAGTGAGTGGTTACCAAAAAGAATGGGTTGACAAGTGTCAAATCTTGATTTGTTGGAAAGTGTCCGACGGTTATTTTATTTGTCTATATAAGTAGATGTTATTTTCATTATTCGAGGTCACATTTCTTCACATTGTAAAGGGACATACTTAAAGTACCGAGCGTTAGAGAAACGAGTTAACCCCCTACTCAAATGTATGATAGCATCCCAACACTTTTATATTTCAAGTCATTTTAATTCCAAGTCAATTTAAAATACTTGCCTTTTATCTTTATCCTTTTTTATCTTGCATTTATTCGATTTTCTTGCCTTTTCATTCAAGCATTCCGCGTGAGTTTGCTATAAACATAAAAATACCAAAAATATACACAAGAACCCCCATTACCATTCTACATTAAATAGTTTGCAACATAACTAATTAGACAGAGCAGTCATGGGATTCGCTTAGACGGTCCCGCAAGTAAACCTCGCACGGAGGAGGCCAGTGAATTGTTCACGCGAACACAAACATACTCAGAATATGCACTAAAGATTATATGTGAGTTACTATGTGTAACACAAGTTGCAAGCATTCTAAATAAGCAAGTATTCGTTTGTATCTGATCACAATCAGAAAGATCCAAGGGTGCCTAATATTGTTGTTGTAATACTCTTGTGGATTATGTTCTGAGAGTGATTCTGATTCTGAAGCTAGAGAAGCTTCTGAAGTTATAATCTTCTGAGAACTAAGTGTTGAAGACTCTAATGACTTGAAGTTCTGAAGACTAAAGGTTTTGAAGACCAAGTTCAGAAAGATTCAGAAGACTTAAGGGTTCTGAAGAATAAGGTTCTGAAAACCAAGTGCTGAAGACTCTGAAGATAAGGTTCTAAGTGAACAATGTTCTGAAGACTCTAAAGATTTGAAGTTCTGAAGACCAAGGGTTTCAAAGACAAATGTTGAAGTTTTGAAGACAATGTTCTAAGTGAACAAGTTCTGAAGACTTGAGATTCTGAAAACCCAACCATCACGTCTCTACTCTGAAGTTCAGAAGACAATATTACTGTTAGCAAGGATAATACACAGTACTAGGGATGTAAAACGGGTCCAGCCTACGAGAAAAGCATGTTTTACCCGTCATTTATGCGGGTCGAGCGTGAATTTTGAACCTGCGTATTTAAGTATGCCCACCCTGCCCCGCCCCGCAAAAAATAGGGCTGGCGAGTGTAAACACCCCAAATTTTCCCTCACTCATATCACACCATGGCTTGTGATCTTTCATGTTTGCATTAGTATAAGCATACCATCTCATATTGCATTTTTTGTTTCACTGCATAGTTCAAAGTTCATCTGCATCTAGGGTTTGTGATCTGAGCAATCCAAGGATCCATCTGAGCCACTCCAAAGGTCTCCAATTGTTCCAAGAGGGTCCATGTGTGTTTTATCATCATATTACATCCCTAAAAGTTCAAGGAAGTCAAGAAATCACAAGAACTGGCAAGGCATGGAAGCAGAGTTAGGGTTTTCACCGCACAAATGACCAAAATTAGGGTTTTGGTTTTAGAGGCCTTAACTCCAAATTTTTTGGTCATTCTTGTTTCTAATGTTCTTGAGATGTTATAAGGATCATGTGTACCAAGTTTGATGAAGAAATTCATTGTGGAAGTCATCTGTTCATTAGGTAACTTCTTGAGCAAGTCAGAGCAAAATCAGGGCATCTGAGGCCCCCAACAATGGAACCAAAGGGGTATTTTCATCAAATTGAGGTTATATGATCTTTATTTGATCATTGAATTTCTTGGAAGTTCACAAAATTGAAGAAATTTGAGCTAAACCAAAAGTTGCCAAAAATGGAAATGACTTGTAATGGAAACTTTCCATTTTGGGAAAGTTTTTCAGCCTCCTCTTTCTCAACTAAAAATGCTTCAAATGAAAATTGTTGGTCATGAAAGTTGTAGATTGGATCATTCCCTTTTCAAAAAGTAAAAGAACATGTTCTAATTCATTATGGAACTCAAGTTATGGCCTTGCAAAGTTGGCAAAAATCACATAATTTTCACTTTCATACCAAAGAGGGATTTTTGCAATTTCACATGACAAGCCATTTTGTGACCTCTAATGCATCTCTAAGCATCATACAAACATAGTACAATGCATTGTGATCAGAATTTCCCAAAGAATCATTCACTTTCATGCCTTGAACTTCAAGAAATTCCAAAAGGGCCAAAGTTCTTCAAATTTGCAAAATGGCATGAATCTTCTCATACACTTGCTTCAGCACCCCAAATCAGTTTCTATGGACCTCTTTGATCAATGCTGAACCAAGACATGCCCTTGAACAACTCCTTCCACAACCCATGCTTCAAGTACACAAGTTGTTGATTTTTTGCAACTTGCCCATACCAATCACCACAGGCCACCACCCACTCTCTGGCCAATAGAGACTTGTTATGTGGACCAAAAGCAAGCCAATTCACATAACCTTGGAGCTCAGAACCATACACAAGCCAAGTTCACAAAAATCACCCTCAACCTTCAAACTTTCTATTCTCTCTGTTCAGCCACTCAAACTTCATAAACCAACTCACCATCATCCATAGATCATTTCCCAACCATCAAACAAGCCTGAAACCCCACAAACACAAAACACGATTCTGGTGCAGCAAGAGTTCATCCTCTCAATCCAGCCATTCTAAACTTATTCAAAGCCTTGCAACATCATCAGGGGATCAAGTGGATGCTATTTGCCCAAGAGAGAGGTCCAGAAGGTGCCAAACTGAAAAGCTTCATCACAGGTATACCTCAAGAACAAATTTTCCAGAACTTGTTTTTTAAGTTATAGAAATGATCTACATGCTTCACTGATCACACTACACTTGTTGGTTTTGAAAATGATTGAGTATTGAGTCTGTATCGTGTTTTGAAAGTTTTGCCATTTTTTATTTTTGATTCGTATCTTGTTCATGATCCATTAGAAATTTGTTTTGAGGGTAGATTCAGGCTTGGGAAGGTCTGGGGGTTTGATTTGGAGCTTTAGAGCTCCTAAAATGGCCTAGGGAAGAAGTTGATTGTTTGGTCTCGCCGGAGAAGATGACTGGAGCACTGTTCCGGTCATCTGAAGGTGATTAGGGCTTAATTAGGGTTTAGTTTGCCAGATGCGTTCTGGGCCTTTGGATCAGGATTAGTTTAGAAACGGATGGTCAGGATTAGTTCACTTAGGGTTTAATCCGTATTAATTAAATTAATTAAATAATTTAGTCAGTTTGAATGTGAGCCATAGGATATGGCGCGCAGTCTTTCCCTCCATTCCCAGTTTGAACCTCAACCTTTGGATGCGCTGACTTTCTCTTTTATTCATATTTATTTCATTTTCTTTTCATTTATTTTGTGCATTTTATTAAAAATATCAAAACTCATCAAAAAAAATCAAACTTTGCATTTCTGATTCAAATATTTTTCTTCATCCAAAAACATTTTTTATTTTATTTTTTTCATTTAAAAAGAATTTTTAAAATATTTTAATGTTTATTTTAATTAATTAATGGAAATTAATTAATTAAATACCATTTAGGTTTCTAAAAATCACAAAAAAATTCACATTGCATCTTAAGACATGTAGAAACATTGTCAAACCATTCATACAAATTTCTTTTTGGTTTTGAACATACTTTGACATTTTCTTTGAATTTAGGGTTCATAAAATCCCCTTTTTGGAACCCTAACTTTGAAAAATATTTTCTGCTTAACTATGAAGGGTTTGATAATGATTCTTTTTGCATTGTTTTCCATATAACATGTAGTTTCTAGGATATTTTTGGCATGAATTTATCTTTCATTTTCAAATTGATTTGCATTTTCCCTTTTAAGGTACCCAAAAAACCTAGCAAACTTAGGAGAATCATAACTTTCTTTAGGTTAAGAGTTAGACCTTCTCCTTTGGGGTGTGATATCATATGGGGTTAGGGTTTGTTTGAGCTCATTTACAAATTTTTATCATGTGAATTGCTTCTGTTTTGATCATATGCATCTCATGTTGCCCTAAAACCTTAATTTTGCATCTTCATTTGCATTCATCTTGCATATGCATCCATACATGAACTTGCCATGACATTTCATGCATTCATATGTAATCTTAGACATCTTAAGACATGTTAGAATCATGCTTAATCATTTCTTCATTCATTTGGCATGATTTTCATTCATTTTCTTTCATTAAACTTCATGAACTTTCAAGCTTCAAAGCATGCTTCATTTGCATCCATTCTCTTGTATGACCATTTATTGCACTTTGTATGCCATTGCATCGTGTCATAGCATCATTTACATCATGTGTGTGCTTCTGGTTTTGGTTTTTGCCTTTGCATATGCATCATTCCATCTCACTTCTTTCTTTATGCATCTTGTGCTAACATTTTCAGGTGGTAAGTTAATTTGAGAAGTGGATTTGCCTTCACGTCTCATTTCTATTCATCTTCTTCATATGCATATTTGCTGCATTTTCAATTATCTTTGAGTGAGCTTTCTCATTCATGTTCATCTCTCACTTTCTCTCATTAAGTTACTTATCTTCTTCAATGAAGTAAGTAACTTATTCATCTGCTTCTTCCTCCTTCCATCTGCATCTTCCAGTGGTGGCTCCTTTGAAGATCTCTTTCAAGCCTTACAAACCATAGGAACATCCAAGCATGATAATAATTAGGGTTGTGATTAGTCCCCCTTAGTTTTTACCTTTGAGTCTTCTTTGTGTCTCTCTTCTCATCTCATCATTAGAGACTAAACTTTTAAGGTTTTAGGACTTTGGAATTAGGGTTATGCCTGCATCCTTCTCTTAGGATGGAGTGTATAACTTTAATCCTAAGTGTTAAACCCTTAATTTTTTTAAACCTCTTAATTAACCCATCTAATAATCACTAAGACATTAACTTGTAACTTGGGCCTTACATTAGGGTTCTAATTCTTCCTTTATTGGTTAAGAAGGACTAACCCTAGTGTTTAAAGGACAAGTCCCCCTCAAGTTGTCTTACAAATCATAAAATCCACTTCTTAATCTCACCCTTAATAAAAATCCACTTTTAATAAAGGCTTGCCATCTAATGACTTTAATCCCTAATCATGGATTAAGTTGAGGTATCTTCCACAGCTTAAGTGTTCTCATCTATCATCCTTCAATTAGGATGGTGTAATGAGTTCACTAATCCTTGATTATGGCTTAAACTCATTACTTAACACTAAACAAAAACCAAAAAACATCTAAATAATCACAAGTAGGTTAATGATCTTAATCCTACATCATCATGGCAATTAAGTTGAGGTGCTTATCTCACACTTAAGTATTCTCATTATCCCTAATCAAGAGAGGATATAATGAGTTTACAAGCCTTTGATTTAGGCTTAAGCTCATTAACTTATGACAAACACCGAAAACAATAAAAGACTGAAAGCACAAAAACAAATAATAATCGTCTCCTTCGGGATTCTTTTCTCATCACACTCACTCATAAACGAGAACTCGCTTCTTCCGTCTAATGCAAGACAGTTAGCACTTGAGCCAGACAAGTCATACACTTGAGCATATACAAGCAAGCAGTTCACAGTCAATTTATCTTTCAGTCTCTTTGAGTTGAACTACGATGTTCTGACTTCCTCATTACACGAGAGGATACGTAGGCATAACTTAACTGTTATCGAACAAAAGTCTCTGTGTCTTCCCCCTCTTTCAGCATTCTATTTTAAGCCTCAGTTCCTGAGCATTTCACTTCCTTTTGCACTGACACTTGTATATTCTTTTCCAGCTTTTGCACACAGATAGCATATACACTACCCCTTTAAACACAATCTTTTAAGCGTGGATCCCATCGAGTACGACGGACAATCTGGGTTCTAATACCTTCCCAGGTTGTAACTAACCCCCTTTCTCAGTTTCTCTGGTTCGCAACCGTCTTATCCATATTTTTCTATGTTTATGCAGCATTACCTTTCCTAAGGGACAAAAATGCTTAGCTGGCGAATCTATTCACTTCATCTTCATTTCTCCTTTCACCGACCGTTCGCGCCTGTACCCTATATAGAGAGGTGTCTTTTCGGGGGAGCGAAAGCTTGGCGACTCTGCTGGGAACTCTTATATTGCAACCAGGGCTTCTGGTTCTTTTCGTGGGTTCCTCCTAGCGCTTGTTTGATTTGTGTTTACGGGGGTGCTATGTGCTACTTGTGCTTATTTATTTGCTTTATTTATTTCTTTTTGTACAACTTTATTTATTGCTTTCATTTACAGTTTTTATGCACTTCATACTGTCATTATCATGTGCTGGATCTGCTGTTTCCTTGGTGGGTGGGGATCATTGAGTGATTAAGGTTCCATACCGGGGACCTGAGTGACATATAGGCTAGAGTGGCTTCATATTCTTTCCCATTCCATTTCAGTCTGGTGCGGGAATATGAAACACGGTTCAGACATGGGTTTCTTCTTGAGAACTTTGTGCTACGGGTTTCCTGTAGTACTAGGGCTATCTGGGAAGCCTGCTTAGTCTGGATGACCTTTTTATGACCTTCAGCATCTGAGGTGAATTAGAGGAGGATCCTTTATGGTTATTGTAAACACTGTACCTCCGGGTTAGAAGTGCTTACACTTCTCATAACTGATCCAAGTCTGAGGATCCTTGTTCTAGAACATTACATGCGAGGGGGTTGGGATGTTTACAGGTTTGCAGGAACCCTTGGCCTCATCATACCCTGTTACTAATGTTGTTTTAAGAAGGCATCACTTTGGACAGTTCTTGTGATTACCCTGGACTTGTGACTCTTTATTTGAGTCCCCCACCTGGTTACTGGTTTTCTGAGCCTCCATCCAGACTTATGAACACATGGACCCTATCAAGGCAAATAAACAGATCCAACACTTGATCACAAACCCTTTGCATATCATTCTGCATACATCATTTTTGCATCATTTAACATTTGCCTATTTGTTTTACAGGGTATCCACCTTCTTATCTTTGTTTTGGTTTTGACCCATTCTTTTGCTCAGACTTCTTCAGTTATTTTCTCCAGTACCTTCACCAGTTTGTCAGAGACTCTTCTCTAGTTGTCTTCTCCAGAGACCTTTCTTCAGCACCTTCTCCAGCTATCTTCATCAGTCTCCAACAGTTACTTTCATCCGGGTTTATCTCAGCTTCTTCACCAGCATCCATTATCAGCATGGACACCTCCAGGAAGAGCAACATCACATAGCACTTCTTTGAGCCCACTCTGACAGGCATCAGACAGATCCAGTCTCTCATTACTCCTAATCATGTCCCATTATTCAGAGAACACTATGGGGGCATATTGGATATGATAATGGATCTGGATGCATCCCAGAGGAGCATGATCCATACTTGCTTGCAGTTTTATGATCATCCTCTCAGATGTTTCACATTCCCTGATTTTCAGTTGGGACTTTTGCTAGAAGAATTCTCCATGTTGTTAGGAGTTCCCATCAAGAGAGGGATTCCTTTCAACCCTAAGATGGTTTCTCCCAAGAATGAAGATATAGCTAAGGCCTTGCATTTGGAGCCTACCCTCATTGATCAAAGCATGACCACTAAGGCTGGGATTCCAGGCCTTCACTTAGACTTCTTGATTTCCCAGGCCACCTGCATGCTGCAGCAGGGAAGTGGGATGTTGTTTGTGCACTCTTAGCACTCAGCATATATGGAGTTATCTTGTTTGCAGACGAGCCAAAGTTTGTGAGCAAGAATGCTATTCACCTGTTCTTACTGAGGAACCCAATTCCTACCTTTCTTTGAGACTTCTACTATTCAGTGCACCAGAGGAATGAGAAGCAAAGAGGAAGATTGGTCAAATGTTGTGCACCCCTCTATTACTGTTGGTTGCTAAGACATTTGCCAAAGTCAGATACTTTCCTGAACCCCCAGCAGCCAAAGAATTGGGCTAAGAGATTAATTGCCTTGACATCAGAAGACATCATATGATGCACTCAGAGCACCAAGGGCAAATACATCATTACTAGCTGTGGGCAGTACCCTAATGTGCCTTTGATTGGAGTAAAAGGCTGCATCAACTACAACCCTTTTCTCTTTAAGAGACAGTTAGGATATGCTTTGGTTCATCCTCCAAGAGGGCAAGATTTGACTGAGACCCTCTATTGTGAAATCCAGCACAACTCTGTTGTTGTTAGACAGGCAGCCTGGGCCTGGGGTAACATTCAGACCAAAGGGACAGCTATCCTGGGCAAATGCAACAATATAGCTTCAACATAATATCTTGATTGGTCTCATACCAGGGCAGAGATCACCCGGATGCCATTCACTTTAGAAGATGTACCTGGACCTTCAACAGTACAACCTGCAGCTACTGTCAGTTTGGAAGAGTTTGAGAAACTGAAAGAGAGGAATACTCAGCTATCTGAAGCCTTAAAGAAAACCCTCTGGGAGAGGAATGACAGTCGTTTAGACAATGATAGGTTAGAGAGGCTCCGTATTGAGCACTTGACCAAGATTGAGAAGACGGATGACTACATCAGGAAGGCTAGAGCAGGAGAGTTAGTACTGAAGAATGCTTGCAAGGAAGCAAAGACTCAGAAGGCTAGGGCAGAGCATTATCTAGAGGAGAGCCAGGCTAGGTGGATCAGGATCACCGAGGCCCGTGCACAAGAGGATCAAAGGACCCAAGCTAAGATATAACAGTTGGAGGCTAGTGAGAAGAAGCATCAGGCAGCCTTGATAGCAGCACAGAAAGAGATATCTGAATTGAAACTCTGGGCGCGGTTGAAGAGGTCAAAGGATCAGGATAAGCATAAGAAGTTGACCAATGCCATTGCTACCAGGAACCTCCTCATCAGGACTATCACAGAGCACTCGGTTGGTCCAGTGACTGAGGCCCTCCTGAAGGAAGTCAGAGAAGATGACTTTGGGTTGGATGTTTGACTCTTTTTGTTTGTACTTCATTTTGATTGTATTTTCTTTTTGTTGATGTATTTTGACCCACCATGGGAATGTTATTGTAATCAAACTATGTTCATTCTTTGTAATATATATGGTTTGTATTATTTTTGGTGGGCTTTATCTCTCTCTTCAACATCATCAGCATTTCCTCGAGGTCTGGAAAGGTCAAAACCAAATAACCAAACCAGATACCCTTGGAAGACAAATAGGCATCCTGCATTGCATACTAACATTTTCTTCGTTTTGTAGGTTTTTGTTTGTTGTTGTTTCTCACTTTGTTGTGGTTTCAGGAAACATTGCTCGCAGAAGAGTGTTCCCTGTCAACAGAATACACCGGTACCTAACAAGAAACAACCTTCCGGGGCTACAGATGGATCAAGTTCAATAGGATCTGAATGAAGTGAGGGCCCAGATGGCCAATGAAAGGGTTGAAATGAGAAATCAGATGACTCAATTCATGACAGTAATGACTGGTCTAGCTCAGAGCCAGGAAAGACTAAGGGAGTTAGTTGAGCGACAAACTCCCGAGGAACACCATCCAGGTACAGGAGGTACCATAATAACGATCACGTGCAGCCTCGCACTGATCCACCAGAATTTGGACCCCATCTAAACCCAGAAATCAATGCCATAAGGAATACTCAAGGTAACACTGTTGGAGGAAGGGTCTTGCAGGAAGATCCTCAAGAAGAGCAGTTTACTGTGGTCGGGGCTGGAGACGAAGTTTACGACCGTCAGTTGGATGAAATTGCAGAGAAGCTAAGGTCTCTTGAATCCCAAAACTCCCTAGGTTTTGATGTCATGGACATGGTATTGGTGGAAGGGGTGAGAATTCCTCACAAGTTCAAACCCCCGTGTTTTGAAAGATATAATGGCACATCCTGCCCACGCACCCACCTTCAATCATTCTTGGGAAGATTAAAAGCATACACCATGGACGAGAAGTTGTGGATGTTTTACTTCGAGGATAGTCTGACAGGGGCATCCCGAGAATGGTATTCCCATTTGACCAGAGCCACAGTAAGAAACTGGAAAGACTTGGCTGAAGCTTTTATCCGTCAGTATCAGTATAATCTGGACATGGCTCCAAACAGGACCCTTCTAATGGGAATGTCTCAATCTTCCCGTGAGAGCTTTAGAGAGTATGCCCAAAGGTGGAGGCAATTGGCTGCTGCAGTTCAACCCCCTATGTCAGAAAGGGAGATGGCAGACATGTTCATGAATACTCTCCAGGGTACGTATATTGACAGATTGGCCGCATTTTCTTCCACCAGCTTTGCAGACATGGTGATAGCAGGGGGAAATAATTGAGAGCTTACTGAAGATAGGAAAGATCTCCGACAACGGTGCCAGTTCAAGCAATGCAAGGAAGCCATTTGCTGGGCCCCGTAGATCTGGTGAAACAAATTCAGTGCATATGGGGAGAGGGAAACCCCAATACCTGCCCAGGACAGTTGCTGCTGTTACTATCCCTGCTCCACCTCCTCAGTATACTCAACAACCACAACACTTTCCGCAACAACAACAGTTTCCTCAATAGAGATCTTATAACAATAATAACAACAATCAATAACAACGCCCTTTTCAACAGTGGCCATCTCAGATTAACAGAGTGATTGACCCCATTCCAATGCCATATGCTACACTGCTGCCACAACTCCTAAAGCTCAATCTTGTTGAGTTGAGGACATTGGCTCCACCTGATCCTCAGAACCTTCCGAGAAACTACGATGTCAACTCCAGGTGTGCTTTTCATTCCAATGCACCTGGTCACTCTACGGAAACATGCAGGGCTCTGCATATGAAGGTCCAGGATCTGGTAGATTCAAAGGCCCTGAATTTTGCACCTCTTCCCAATGTAATGAAAAATCCTATTCCAAGCCACAGTGGGCCAAGGATTAATTCTATAGAGGAAGGCTCACCCATGAGTTTAATAGACGATATTGCAAGTATTCATACACCTTTGGCAGAGGTTAAAGCCCAGCTCTTGAAATGCCAAGTGTATCCAGGTTGTGAGGCCTATTGTGAATCATGTAAACTTTCCAAGAATGGGTGTGAGAGCTTGAGGAGTGGAGTTAATGGCTTGATCAAAGAGGGCATTCTGCAAATTACCACAACAGCTTCTACAACACCAGCAACTCCTTTGTCAATAATAAGTGATTCTTCTACAACTGCAACAACCATTGTTCCTACTGATTCATCTACAACTTCAGCAATCATTTCTTCCATCGCTTCAATAAACAACAGTTCCATTTCATCTTCTTCTACAACTCCAGCAACCACCAACAACGATGTCTCCACTGTTACAATTTATTATGACCCTGCAACGGTCCCGAACTCCAGCAACTTTCAACAATCTCGATCAAGCTTCAATTCACCACCACCAACATCCACCAGAAGTCCTGTCACTATCTTCTATGACCCACATACAATGATGGTTCCAACATCTGCTGCAGTGAGCCCAGTCACTATTACGGTGCCAGGGCCAATTCCATATGATAAAGACAGTGTTGTACCGTGGCATTATAGTGCTGACCTTTACTGCAACGGAGAAAAAGTCCTTATGGATTCTTCAGTTCCTACTCCCCAAGTGGACAATGTCGAAGGAGGCGGAGGCTTCACCCGAAGCAGACGCCTGTTCGCGTCACAACCTCCAAGAACCAATACTGAGGCAGAGGTTGTTGCCAAAGCCAAAGGGAAGAGTGTAATCTCTTGTAGGATCAAGCGCTTACCACTGCACTAAAAGCAATTGCTGTTAGTGAAGGCGCAACTTTATTTCCTTATAGTATAGAGTCTTTCAAGGGGCTGCGCCTATTAAGCGCCATGGGTTGGGATGTTAAGCCCATCGAATCCCTAAGGGTGACGCTGAATTAATAAATCCAACAATCTCCCCCCCAGTGTCAGCCGGGGGGATTCGAACCCATGACCTGGCTCTGATACCACTTGTAGGATCAAGCGCTTACCACTGCACTAAAAGCAATTGCTGTTAGTGAAGGCGCAACTTTATTTCCTTATAGTATAGAGTCTTTCAAGGGGCTGCGCCTATTAAGCGCCATGGGTTGGGATGTTAAGCCCATCGAATCCCTAAGGGTGACGCTGAATTAATAAATCCAACAATCTCCCCCCCAAATGTGGTTCTGATCCTCTAAGTGTTTTGATGATAACAAAGTCTTTCATGTTAGAAGTTCTAATGAATATACGTACCCTTGTGTAGAAGATAATATTGCTTGAGTAATCCGTACGAGCTAAGGAGAACCATTATAGAAGATACGCTCAAAGAAGAATCCAGCATTAAATGGCACATTTATTTGCTGCGCATATATTATTTATTATCTCTGATTTCCGCTTAGAAGATGCTGGTATCCTTATTAAAAAGCTTTAATTAAAGAATACGCTCTTTAATATTCAAAGACAAGTATCTCTGCTTATGGAAAGAAATTAAGGTATTAAAGTATATCCTAATTTGGCTCAAGATGTCTTCAACGGCTACTTTATCAAGAACTATATAAAGGACATCATTTGAAGAAATCAAGAAGGAACGAAAAGCTATACACGTATCTCATATATTCAAGCATATCATTTTATCTTGTTCTTATTGTTGTAACTATCACTTAGTGATATCTGCTTATCTAGAAGCACTCTAAGTTACGTTTTTATCACTCTTGTAATAATTATTTTTCCTTGAGTGACTAAGTTTAGTCAGAAGACTCAAGAAGACATTGACTATAGGTCTTTGTGTGTATTCTTATTGAATAGTGGATCAAGACCTCAGTAGAGGCAAAATCACCTTGGCGGGTGGACTGGATGTAGTTTGAGTTCAAACGAACCAGGATAAAGTAAACGTGTCATTAGAAGTTTATTTTAATTATTTCAGAAAACCCAATTCCAACCCCCCTTCCTTGTGTTTTGCCACCTTCAATTGGCATCAGAGCGCTAGGTTCTGAGTATTACACTTAACCGTGTCAGTAAAAGATCCAAAAGATAAACACATGGCAGAAACTGGAATTAACAATGACTATCAGAATGACAAGATCAATGCTAAACCACCAATGTTCAATGGCGACAATTTCGACTACTGGAAGGATGTTCTAGAGAGTTTCTTTCTAGCTCTAGATGGAGATCTCTGGGACATGGTGACAGATGGATATATTCATCCTGTTGGAGAAGATGGTCAGAAGATTGAAAGAAAAAATATGACAGTTCAACAGAAGAAGGAATTCAGAAATCATCACAAAGCTAGGACCATACTTCTAAGTGCTATCTCGTACACAGAATATGAGAAGATCACAAACAGGGATTCAGCCAAACACATGTTTGATTCTCTAAGGATGACACATGAAGGCAATTCTCAAGTCAAGGAGACCAAAGCTCTAGCTCTCATCCAGAAGTATGAAGCTTTCAAGATGGAAGAAGATGAAACCATTGAAAAAATGTTTTCAAGGTTCCAAATTCTGGTTGCTGGACTAAAAGTTCTGGACAAAGGCTACTCAACAGCAGATCACGTGAAGAAAATCATCAGAAGTTTACCAAAAGCCTGGAGACCCATGGTCACTGCCTTAAAGTTATCAAAAAATCTGAATGAAATATCTTTAGAAGAACTGATCAGCTCCTTGAGAAGTCATGAGATTGAATTAGAAGAAGATGAGCCCCAGAAGAAAGGTAAGTCTGTAGCTCTTAAATCTAACAAACATGTTTCTAAAGCTTTACAGGAAGAAGAAGAAGAAAGCTCTGGATGCTCATCAGAAGAAGATGAATTATCTCTTTTGTCAAGAAGAGTTCAACAACTCTGGAAACATCGTCAGAAGAAGTTCAGAAACACCAGAAGATCAAACAATTATTCTGAATCAACATCCAGTCACAAGAAACCCAGAAGCAAAGAAGTTGTGTGCTACGAATGCAAAGAACCAGGACACTATAAAAGTGAATGTCCAAAACTTCAGAAAGACAAACCTAGAAACAGATTCAGTAGAGAAAAGAAAAAGAGTCTCATGGCAACATGGGATGATTCTGAATCATCTGAAGCAGAGTCAGATTCTGAAGATGAACAAGCTAATATTGCATTAATGGCAAATATACCAGAAGATGATCACTCATCAGAATCAGAGTTAGAATCAGACTCAGAAGAGGTATTCTCTAAATTCTCTAGATCTGAGTTAGAAGCTAGTTTGTCAGAAATTCTTGAAAAATATCAGAAGCTTCAATTCAAATACAAAGACGTAAAACAAAATCTTGTATCTGAATTAGAAGATATTAGAAAACTGAAAACAGAAAACTCTGAGCTGAAAGAAAATCTTTTTGAATGTAAAAATTCTCTTGAGAAGCTCAAAGCTCAGAAGAAATCTGAATTAGAAGATCTAATCAATTCTGATAATATAATAAAACAATATGATTATAGTTTTCAACAATTTCTTACTAAAAGCTTAGATAGAAGTAAGATTGCTTCTATGATCTATGGTGTTAGCAGAAATGAAAGAAGAGGCATAGGATATGAGAAAAATAATGAAACTCTGAAATTAAAAAATATTGATGACATTGTCATAAATCCTAATACTCCTCTAAGTTCTCATTTCACCTACGGTCATAATCATGATCTTATATACACTAGTGAGTCATCTTGCTCTACAAGTTCTGATTTAAAACCTAAAATAAATCAGAAGTTTGTAAAATCTAACAAACAAGGACCCAGAAGAATATGGGTACCCAAGGATAAAATTGTGTATGTTGCAGATGTCTTTAACAGCAAAACTGAAACACCAATCATGGTACCTGGACTCTGGATGCTCACGTCACATGACGGGAAGAAAGCATATGTTCCAAAGTCTTGAATTAAAAGATGGAGGCCACGTAGGTTTTGGAGGCAATCAAAAAGGAAGAATTATTGGCTCCGGAACTATTGATATAGAAGTAGAAATTTCTACAAACAGAACTTCTAAAGATCAATCCTCTAAAGATCAAAACAATACAACTGCTTCATCAACACCTGAAGAACCCATCCAGAAGAAACTTTCCAGAAGCAATATTAATCATCCAGAAGACAAAATCTTGGGAAAGAAAGATGAACCAATCAGAACAAGATCCTCATTCAAAAACTCTGAAGAGACGCTACTAGGACTTGTCTCTCTGATTGAACCATCTTCCGTAGAAGAAGCTCTATCAGAAAATGATTGGATTCTGGCTATGCAAGAAGAACTTAATCAATTCACCAGAAATGATGTGTGGGATCTAGTTCCTAGACCCAGAGGATTCAACATCATTGGCACCAAATGGGTATTCAGAAACAAACTCAATGAGAAAGGAGAGGTTGTCAGAAACAAAGCAAGACTGGTTGCACAAGGTTATAGTCAACAAGAAGGAATTGACTATACAGAAACCTATGCACCAGTCGCCAGGTTAGAATCAATAAGACTTCTAATATCATTTGCTGTAAATCATAATATCATTCTATATCAAATGGATGTCAAAAGTGCATTTTTAAATGGTTATATTGATGAAGAAGTGTATGTACACCAACCCCCTGGTTTTGAAAATACAAAATTTCCAGAACATGTTTACAAACTCAAAAAATCATTATATGGTTTAAAACAAGCTCCCAGAGCTTGGTATGAAAGATTAAGTAACTTTCTACTGGAAAATAAATTCATCAGAGGGAAAGTGGATACAACTCTTTTCAGTAAAAACATTAAAAATGATCTTCTGATATGTCAAATTTATGTAGATGATATAATTTTTGGTTCTACTAAAAGTGCCTTGGGAAAGGAATTTGCTAAATCTATGCAGGCAGAATTTGAAATGAGCATGATGGGAGAATTAAAGTTCTTTCTGGGAATTCAAATAAATCAAACATCAGAAGGAACATACATCCATCAAAGCAAATATGTAAAAGAACTTCTGAAGAAATTTGAATTATCAGAAAGTTCAATATCCAAAACTCCTATGCATCCTACATGTATTTTGGAGAAAGAAGAGGTAAGTAAGAAAATAGATCAGAAGCTCTACAGAGGTATGATTGGATCACTTCTCTATCTTACTGCTTCTAGACCAGATATTCTATATAGTGTATGTTTATGTGCTAGATTCCAATCAGATCCTAGAGAAACTCACTTAACAGCAGTTAAGAGAATCTTTAGATATCTGAAAGGTACTACTAATCTTGGTCTGTATTACAGAAGATCAGAAAAGTATAAACTTGTAGGATATTGTGACGCTGACTTTGCTGGAGATAGAACAGAATGAAAAAGTACTTCTGGAAGTTGTCAATTTCTAGGAGACAATCTAATCGCTTGGTCTAGCAAAAGACAACCAACCATAGCATTATCAACTGCAGAAGCTGAATACATTGCAGCAGCTGGATGCAGTACTCAGATGCTCTGGATGAAAAATCAGCTAGAAGATTTCAATATCTATGAGAGTAACATTCCAATCCTCTGTGACAACACTTCTGCTATTTGTCTCTCAAAAAATCCCATTTTACATTCTAGAGCTAAACACATAGAAGTTAAACATCACTTCATTAAGGACTATACTCAGAAGGGAATCTTAATGTTAAAATTTATAGATACAAATCACCAATGGGCTGATATCTTTACTAAACCCCTTTCTGAAGATAGATTTAATTTCATTCTAACTAATCTTAGCATGAAATTATGTCCAGAATGAAAATGCTTTAATCATATGTCTTACCTCTAGAAGCTCTATTATTTATATTCTACATGATTATCTCAGAAGACTCTATGCTCTAACGTTTACTCTTAGAACTTCTGTTCAAAAGATTAACTTGTAGATCTTCATATCAAACACTTGTCAACAAAGCTCTAAGGACTTTCATCAGAATCAAAACACGTGTCGAAATTCTGACGAGTGACAGAACGTGCCTTAGCTCAGAAGGATAACTGTTGAGATTCTGGAATCTGATTCGACTAGGTTTGACATCAAAAAGGCAAGAAAATCTCTTGGGTAACTGTTCCAGAATAAATTACGCCTTACCCCATGTCAGCGCATTTAATATTGTTAATCATTATGTTTTCAAACTTAATTGTTTCCCACTAATTTCGTATTTCATTAATTGCTTTAAATTTTCTCTTATAAATATCAAGTGTACTCCTCATTTTCAAATTTTACCCGCATATTACTCTCTCTAAAAGGAATTCTCTCAGTCTCTTGTGCTTCCTCATTTTTCTCTAAAAACCCTAAAACCCTAACAGTTCATCTTAGTCACTAAATGGCTTCATCATCTTCACGCAAAGAATTCTCTGATGATTTCTACGTTGAACCATCAAAGACCCTTTCCACCTCTCCTGAGAAACTGGAAGTATTGTGTGAACTATTCGTTGATTTCGCAAGCTTGAAGGATAATGGGTTTGACCTCCTCCCTCAGGTTGAAGCTCAAGGCTGGGAAAAATATTTTGACAGGCTGATGGGACCAGTTTTCCCTAAACTGGTTAAAGAATTTTGGATGTACGCATACTCAAATGATGCACAAGTCACCTCCTATGTGCTTGGTAAACAGATTATCATCTCTGAAGATCACGTTGCCAAACTCTTTGAAACTGATGGCAATGGTATCAAATGTAGTGATATGGATAGAGTATCTGATGCTGTTGTGATTGCCAAAGAAATTTTCACTGCTGGAAAACCATCAAACAAAATCAAAGACCTAAAGACTCCTCTGCGAATTTGGGCAAAAATCATTCTTGGGACAATCTGTCACAGGAAACCTACAAATTCACCAGACTACATCAATCTGGATCAACAATTCCTACTTTACTTCATCTCCAAACAAAAGAAAATAAACCTTGCCCACACATTATTTCAGAATCTCAGAGTTGCTGTGAAAGAAACAAGGGATAGTGAGAAGACCAAAAGGGACTGGATACCTTTTGGACGATTAATTTCTGATATTCTCTGTCAGAACAAGCTAGTGGACTTCCTAGCAGAAATAAATCAAAATGAACTTTTGGAAACAGACGTTGGAAAACCCTTGAATGCTAAAAACCTTAAGAAGATGAGGTTCATCACATCCATTCAGCAAGAACCCACTCTTCAATCTAGAGAAGTTATCAGCACTAGAAGGATACCTCTAGAAGGGTTTCCTCTTTTCTCTTCTGATACACCAGCAGATGTTGTTCTCAACTATATGGATATCTGCAAACGTCAAGGTACGGATCCTGATTTCAACCCAAAAGATCTCCAACAACAAATTCCAGATGTTGCCTCTCTCAGATTAAAGAAAAGGAAGACTGCTGAAGACCCCTCTCAGAAGATGCAAAAATCATCTAAGACAACAGGTAAGTCTTCTGCTTCTAATCCTGATTCCATTACTGTTGTAGAAGCTGTAACTGTAGAAGTGTCTGAACAACCTTCTAATATATTACCTTCTAGCCAACCATCTTCTGATATCAATTCTGAACAAACTCATGATACTGAACCACCTCATAATATTAGTCCCATTCAAACTGAAGTTCCTACAACTTCAGCTGTTGCATCTATCTTATCCTCTTTAAATCCACCAGAACCAGAAACAGAAACAGAAATTCATCAACCCCAAACTTTTGCTGATTTTGATATTCCAATTGATGACACTCCACCTTCTGATATTGACTGCTCCGCCTTGAAAGCTGCTCTTGATCTTGATCTTGAACACTACCAAGATTCAGATGCTACCTCAATTTCCCATAACATTTCAACAAACCAAAATTCACCTTCCATTATAAACATTCCTGATTCACCAACAGACACTGTGACTGAAAATGACAACCACCTTAGAACAACAATTGACTTTGAAGCACTTCAAAAACTGTCCTCTCTGTCCAACAAAAGAGCTATTCCCGTTCCAAAACCCAAACCATCCAATTCAGACATTTCTACCTTACTGCTAGCTTTTGAAACAGTTCTGAAATTAAAATTGGAAGATCTGAAGACTGCCTGTGCAGAGTTAACTGATCCTGCTGCATCTGATTTTCTATGGGCTGACCTCAGAAAATGGTTTAGTGCTGAGTCCAAAAGACTCAAGGACATCTGCTATGATGTTGCTCATCAGAACTTCTGTGAGTACCTTCAAGCAATAGTCCCAAATGTTGCACAAACTAAACCACTCCTGCTGGACAACAAGCCCTGGAAAGAATCAGAACCTCTGGATGAGCTCTCAGCACTTCAGATGGTTTTAGTATCTTCTGTAGAAGAAACTGCTGATGGTCCTGACAATCAAGCTGCCCCTCCAACAGAAGAACCTCTGGGAACAAATTTTGTGCTACAAACTCTGCAAGAATTAAAGAAAGAGAATCAACTAGTGAAGGAACGTCTAGACAAGCAAGAAGAAACAACTGCTGAAATGAAGACTCTACTCACCAAGCAAGTGGAATCTTCATCAGATATTAAATCTTTGCTGGAGACTTTGGTCACTAAGATGAACACCTGATTTTCTTATCTTCTGCTTTAACTATTTTACCATTTTAACTTCTGCTTTAATTTCTTTTGCTATTTGAACTTCTACTGGTTGTTTGCGTTTGATTCTAAGTATTTTAACTTTATTGGTTTTGGTTTATAATTTTTTTCTGCTCCTTATTTTTTTTACCTTTTTGATTATGACAAAAAGGGGGAGAAACGTATATGATTCTGATCCATAGCAGTTCACCATTATCTGCCTGTTACATATTCTGATAAAATTATTTGAGTTGCTATCATAAAAAGAAACAGGTCAAGTAATCAACTCAGGGGGAGCTAAGGATCATAGAACATCTGAAAGAAGTTTGTCTTCTAATCAAAGGGAGTTCACTTAAATTCATTAAACTCTATTCTTGTTAAATTAAAATGTTTTGTCATCATCAAAAAGGGGGAGATTGTTAGAACAAATGTGGTTCTGATCCTCTAAGTGTTTTGATGATAACAAAGTCTTTCATGTTAGAAGTTCTAATGAATATACGTACCCTTGTGTAGAAGATAATATTGCTTGAGTAATCCGTACGAGCTAAGGAGAACCATTATAGAAGATACGCTCAAAGAAGAATCCAGCATTAAATGGCACATTTATTTGCTGCGCATATATTATTTATTATCTCTGATTTCCGCTTAGAAGATGCTGGTATCCTTATTAAAAAGCTTTAATTAAAGAATACGCTCTTTAATATTCAAAGACAAGTATCTCTGCTTATGGAAAGAAATTAAGGTATTAAAGTATATCCTAATTTGGCTCAAGATGTCTTCAACGGCTACTTTATCAAGAACTATATAAAGGACATCATTTGAAGAAATCAAGAAGGAACGAAAAGCTATACACGTATCTCATATATTCAAGCATATCATTTTATCTTGTTCTTATTGTTGTAACTATCACTTAGTGATATCTGCTTATCTAGAAGCACTCTAAGTTACGTTTTTATCACTCTTGTAATAATTATTTTTCCTTGAGTGACTAAGTTTAGTCAGAAGACTCAAGAAGACATTGACTATAGGTCTTTGTGTGTATTCTTATTGAATAGTGGATTAAGACCTCAGTAGAGGCAAAATCACCTTGGCGGGTGGACTGGATGTAGTTTGAGTTCAAACGAACCAGGATAAAGTAAACGTGTCATTAGAAGTTTATTTTAATTATTTCAGAAAACCCAATTCCAACCCCCCTTCCTTGTGTTTTGCCACCTTCATGTAATACCTGAAGAATCTGCACCAAAAGAGACTCATAAATCATCCTTTGATCAGGATGTGGATGAATTTATGAGGATAATTAAGAGAAGTGACTATAAAGTTGTGGATCAGCTCCACCAGACTCCTTCTAAGATCTCTATATTATCCTTGCTGTTGTGTTCCGAAGCCCATCGGGATGCACTACTCAAAGTTATGCACGCTGCCTACGTGCCAGAAGAGATCACAGTAAATCAGCTTGAAACAGTTGTGTCAAATGTCAATACTAGCCATGGGCTAGGTTTCACTGATGCCGATTTGACAATAGAAGGACGTCACCATAACAAAGCTTTGCACATAACCCTGGAAGGCAAAGGAGATGTACTATCTCATGTTCTTGTAGATAATGGGTCCTCACTCAATGTCTTACCCAAGAAAGCTCTTGTCAAGCTCGAATATGATGGGGTAGCTCTCCGACCAAGCAACCTTGTGATCAGGGCTTTTGATGGCTCCAAGAGGTCTGTTCTTGGAGAGGTGGAGCTTCTAGTGATAATCGGTCCACAGGTCTTTAAGACCACTTTCTATGTGATGGACATACAGCCGGCCTGCAGCTGTTTGTTAGGTCGACCATGGATTCACGCCGCAGGAGCAGTAACGTCGACCCTTCACCAGAAACTGAAATACGAGTGGGAAGAACAGATTATCACCATATGTGGTGAGGAAGACATCTTTGTTAGCCATCTGGCTACATATAAATATATTGAGATGGATGGTGAAATCCATGAAACTATGAGCCAAGGGTTTGAGGCCCTGAATGTCAATGAGGCGACGACTAAAGTATTTGTTGCATCCCAGGAAGACAGGATGGGTACTTCAATTGTCTCCTATCAGCAAGCCCGGAAGGTTGTTGAAGATAGTAAAGCCCAAGGATGGGGCAAGCTGCTGCCGGTGGAAAAGAAGGAAGATAGATTCAGTTTGGGTTACAGACCATTCCGACATGATCAATCAAAGGCTGCAAAAGAGCCCAAGTTCATCAGTGGGGGGATGCTCACCCCAGATGTTCTTGAGATGTTATAAGGATCATGTGTACCAAGTTTGATGAAGAAATTCATTGTGGAAGTCATTTGTTCATTAGGTAACTTCTTGAGCAAGTCAGAGCAAAATCAGGGCATCTGAGGCCCCCAACAATGGAACCAAAGGGGTATTTTCATCAAATTGAGGTTATATGATCTTTATTTGATCATTTAAGTGCTTGGAAGTTCACAAAATTGAAGAAATTTGAGCTAAACCAAAAGTTGCCAAAAATGGAAATGACTTGTAATGGAAACTTTCCATTTTGGAAAAGTTTTTCAACCTCCTCTTTCTCAACCAAAAATGCTTCAAATGAAAAATTGTTGGTCATGAAAGTTGTAGATTGGATCATTCCCTTTTCAAAATGTACAAGAACATGTTCTAATTCATTATGGAACTCAAGTTATGGCCTTGCAAAGTTGGAAAAAATCACATAATTTTCACTTTCATACCAAAGAGGGATTTTTGCAATTTCACATGACAAGCCATTTTGTGACCTCTAATGCATCTCTAAGCATAATACAAACATAGTACAATGCATTGTAATCAAAACTTCCCAAAGAATCATTCACTTTCATGCCTTGAACTTCAAGAAATTCCAAAAGGGCCAAAGTTCTTCAAATTTGCAAAATGGCATGAATCTTCTCATACACTTGCTTCAGCACCCCAAATCAGTTTCTATGGACCTCCTTGATCAATGCTGAACCAAGACATGCCCTTGAACAACTCCTGCCACGTCACATGCTTCAAGTACACAAGTTGTTGACTTTTTGCAACTTGCCCATACCAATCACCATAGGCCACCACCCACTCTCTGGCCAATAGAGACTTGTTATGTGGACCAAAAGCAAGCCAATTCACATAACCTTGGAGCTCAGAACCATACACAAGCCAAGTTCACAAAAATCACCCTCAACCTTCAAACTTTCGATTCTCTCTATTCAGCCACTCAAACCTCAAACAAACTTCATAAACCAACTCAACATCATCCATAGATCATTTCCCAACCATCAAACAAGCCTGAAACCCCACAAACACAAAACATGATTCTGGTGCAGCAAGAGTTCATCCTCTCAATCCAGTCATTCTAAACTCATTCAAAGCCTTGCAACATCATCAGGGGATCAAGTGGAGGCTATTTGCACAAGAGAGAGGTCCAGAAGGTGCCAAACTGAAAAGCTACATCTCAGGTATACCTCAAGAACAAATTTTCCAAAACTTGTTTTTTAAGTTATAGAAATGATCTACATGCTTCACTGATCACACTGCACTTGTTGGTTTTGAAAATGATTGAGTATTGAGTCTGTATCGTGTTTCTGAAAGTTTTGCCATTTTTTAGTTTTGATTCGTATCTTGTTCATGATCCATTAGAAATTTGTTTTGAGGGTAGATTCAGGCTTGGGAAGGTTTGGGGGTTTGATCTGGAGCTTTAGAGCTCCTAAAATGGCCTAGGGAAGAAGTTGATCGTTTGGTCTCGCCAGAGAAGATGACTGGAGCATTGTTTCGGTCATCTGAAGGTGATTAGGGCTTAATTAGGGTTTAGTTTGCCAGATGCGTTATGGGCCTTTGGATCAGGATTAGTTTAGAAACGGATGGTCAGGATTAGTTCACTTAGGGTTTAATTCGTATTAATTAAATTAATTAAATAATTTAGTCAGTTTGAATGAGCCATAGGATCTGGCGGGCAGTCTTTCCCTCCATTCCCAGTTTGAACCTCAGCCTTTGGATGCGCTGACTTTCTCTTTTATTCATATTTATTTCATTTTCTTTTCATTTATTTTGTGCATTTTATTAAAAATATCAAAATTCATCAAAAAAAATTCAAACTTTGCATTTCTGATTCAAATATTTTTCTTCATCCAAAAACATTTTTTATTTTATTTTTTTCATTTAAAAAGCATTTTTAAAATATTTAAATGTTTATTTTAATTAATTAATGGAAATTAATTAATTAAAACACCATTTAGGTTTCTAAAAATCACAAAAAAAATCACATTGCATCTTAAGACATGTAGAAACATTGTTAAACCATTCATACAAATTTCTTTTTGGTTTTGAACATACTTTGACATTTTCTTTGAATTTAGGGTTCATAAAATCCCCTTTTTGGAACCCTAACTTTGAAAAATCTTTTCTGCCTAACTATGAAGGGTTTGATAATGATTCTTTTTGCATTGTTTTCCATATAACATGTAGTTTCTAGGATATTTTGGCATGGATTTATCTTTCATTTTCAAATTGATTTGCATTTTCCCTTTTAAGGTACCCAAAAAACCTAGCAAACTTAGGAGAATCATAACTTTCTTTAGGTTAAGAGTTAGACCTTCTTCTTTGGGGTGTGATATCATATGGGGTTAGGGTTTGTTTGAGCTCATTTACAAATTTTTATCATGTGAATTGCTTCTGTTTTGATCATATGCATCTGATGTTGCCCTAAAACCTTAATTTTGCATCTTCATTTGCATTCATCTTGCATATGCATCCATACATGAGCTTGCCATGACATTTCATGCATTCATATGTCATATTAGACATCTTAAGACATGTTAGAATCATGCTTAATCATTTATTCATTCATTTTCCATGATTTGCATTCATTTTCTTTCATTAAACTTCATGAACTTTCAAGCTTCAAAGCATGCTTCATTTGCATCCATTCTCTTGTATGACCATTTATTGCACTTTGTATGCCTTTGCATCATGTCATAGCATCATTTACATCATGTGTGTGCTTCTGGTTTTGGTTTTTTCCTTTGCATATGCATCATTCCATCTCACTTCTTTCTTTATGCATCTTGTGCTAACATTTTCAGGTGGTAAGTAAATTTGAGAAGTGGATTTGCCTTCACTTCTCATTTCTATTCATCTTCTTCATGTTCATATTTGCTGCATTTTCAATTGTCTTTGAGTGAGCTTGCTCATTCATGTTCATCTCTCACTTTCTCTCCTTAAGTTACTTATCTTCTTCAATGAAATAAGTAACTTATTCATCTGCTTCTTCCTCCTTCCATCTGCTTCTTCCAGTGGTGGCTCCTTTGAAGATCTCTTTCAAGCCTTACAAACCATAGGAACATCCAAGCATGATAATAATTAGGGTTGTGATTAGTCCCCCTTAGTTTTTACCTTTGAGTTTTCCTTGTGTCTCTCTTCTCATCTCATCATTAGAGACTAAACTTTTAAGGTTTTAGGACTTTGGAATTAGGGTTATGCCTGCATCATTCTCTTAGGATGGAGTGTATAACTTTAATCCTAAGTATTAAACCCTTAATTTGTTTAAACCTCTTAATCAACCCATCTAATAATCACTAAGACATTAACTTGTAATTTGGGCCTTACATTAGGGTTCTAATTCTTCCTTTATTGGTTAAGACGGACTAACCCTAGTGTTTAATGGACAAGTCCCCCTCAAGTTGTCTTACAAATCATAAAATCCACTTCTTAATCTCACCCTTAATAAAAATTCACTTTTAATAAAGGCTTGTCATCTAATGACTTTAATCCCTAATCATGGATTAAGTTAAGGTATCTTCCTCAGCTTAAGTGTTTTCATTTATCATCCTTCTATTAGGATGGTGTAATGAGTTCACTAATCCTTGATTATGACTTAAAGTCATTACTTAACACTAAACAAAAACCCAAAAACATCTAAATAATCACAAGTAGGTTAATGATCTTAATTCTACATCATCATGGCAATTAAGTTGAGGTGCTTATCTCACACTTAAGTATTCTCATTATCCCTAATCAAGGGAGGATATAATGAGTTTACAAGCCTTTGATTTAGGTTTAAGCTCATTAACTTATGACAAACACCTAAAATAATAAAAGACTGAAAGCACAAAAACAAACAATAATCGTCTCCTTCGGGATTCTTTTCTCATCAGACTCACTCATAAACGAGAACTCGCTTCTTCCGTCTAATGCAAGACAGTTAGCACTTGAGCCAGACAAGTCATACACTTAAGCATAGACAAGCAAGCAGTTCACAGTCAATTTATCTTTCAGTCTCTTTGAGTCGAACTACGGAGTTCTGACTTCCTCATTGCACGAGAGGATACGTAGGCATAACTTAACTGTTATTAAACAAAAGTCTTTGTGTCTTCCCCCTCTTTCAGCATTCTCTTTTAAGCCTCAATTCCTGAGCATTTCACTTCCTTTTGCACTGACACTTGTATATTATTTTCCAGCTTTTGCACACAGATAGCATATACACTACCCCTTTAAACACAATCTTTTAAGCATGGATCCCGTCGAGTACGACGAACAATCTGGATGCTAATACCTTCTCAGGTTGTAACCAACCCCCTTTCTCAGTTTCTCTGGTTCGCAACCGTCTTATCCATATTTTTCTAGGTTTATGCAGCATTACCTTTCCTTCGGGACAAAAATGCCTAGCTGGCGACTCTATTCACTTCATCTTCATTTCTCCTTTCGCCGACCGTTTGCGCCTGTACCCTATCTGGAGAGGTGTCTTTTCGGGGGAGCGACAGCGAGGGGCGGTCGCGGGTAGCCCGCGAGTATAAGTTAAAAACAAATAAAAATATAAAAATATAAAATCATTGCCAAAAATCCCCATATTAAAAAGCATGTTAATATAAGAGATAATAAAATCCGGTTATGGTTCTAGAAACTATTTCACAGAGCAACCTCACTCTTTCCTTTTCCTTTGCTTCACGAAAATTCTTCCGCCTCACTTTCTTCGTCCGCCTCAACCCTCTCTTTGTCGACCTGGGTAAGTTTCACTTCACCTCTCTCCAATTTTAGTTCTTCTAGTTCGTACAATGTTGTGATTAAGTCTTTCATATCCGCAAGATTACTCGTCCAAAGTAATTTTTGGATTTTTTATGCAATTTGATTGTATGTATTGATTCGTCTTTCTAATACCCCACTTGTTAGAAACTCCAACTTTGGTAATATATCGATTGCAATTTTCTCTACTAGTTCAACTTTGTTCCTGTTTATTTAATAAAATATGAAATAAACACATGTCACCCATTAATAGATTATGATATAACAAATTTAAATTTAGGCTTGTAAATGAAAATATAGCATAAACGTTTTTTGGCCTGAATCGGTAGTGGTTCTTACTTATTCGGTTGTATTATGTTGTACTGTTATGTTGGGTTTAATTTGATGAATGAATATGAACATTCTATTCTATTTTTAGCCTAAGTCGTAGGTGCTGTTGGGTGGTATTGTGGTAGTATGTTCATATTAGTTACTTAGTATAGTATACATTCTACTGTTGGTAGCCTAAATAATTTTACATAAATGTAGTATAAGTTATACATTCTACTGTTGTGTTTATTTTGATTTATATTTATTTTAATTGCTTTTTATTTGGATACACATAGGTGATAACTTGAAATGGATTCACAAATGGTTGGTAATGAAATTGCTTTAATAAGTTGCTATAAAATATTGTAAATTGTTGTAACTTGTTGCAAACATGTTCACAAACCGTTGGTAATGAAATTTCTTTAATAAGTTGCTATAAAATATTGTAAATTGTTGTAACTTGTTGCAAACATGTTGTATATGTAACATGTTATATTATTTTCTTTTTTATCATAATAGGATTTGAAAGTACACAAACAACAACTTGCAACAGAGACCAAAAAGTCTCAACTTGATGTTTATTTGGAGGAGGAAAGTGTGAATTTAAGTTATCAAAATTTTGATGACTTGAATGTTCTTTAGTGGTGGAAGGAAAATTGGAACAAGTATAAAGAGTTATCTTTATCAGCTCGTGATTTGTTAGGCATCACTATTACTACCATTGTATCGGAATCTGCTTTTAGTATTGGTTCAATCATTCTAAACAAATATAGAAGTCTCTTGTTATCGAAGAATGTTGAGACATTGATTTATACTCGCAATTGACTTCACGGTTTTAATAGTTTTGTCACATAATACAATATTAAGGTTTCTTTTAATACATGGTGATTTTTTTCAAAATTGTTAATTTAGTTACTTATACTTAAATTATTTTATAGATGTAGTAGATGACAATGAAGATAATGATGATGGAAGCTTGACCAAAAGTATTACAACAGAAGCATCATTTGTTCATGACGTAGATGAAGATTGATTAGTGCATCTTTTTTTGGTTGTAGATAATTTGAAGACTTTGATGTTAGATTAAACTATTTATGGCTTATTTCCTAACTTTTGTTGAATTTATGGTGTTGAGCTTATGTTGAATTTGTGGTGTTGAACTTTTGATGAATTTGTGTTGTTTAAGTTGAATTTGTAATATTTAAGGTTTGTTAAATTTTATTATTGAATGTAGGATAATGATAGTGTTTTTTTATAGGTAGTATTAAGATTTATGAGTTTTTTTTTTATAAATTATATCATGAGTGAAAAAAAAAAGTTTTTTTAAAAGAGAATAGCGGGAATGCCCACATGCCCGCACACCTGTCATTAAATGGGACGGTCCTAGAAAATGACCCCATGTCTCTAACTTTGACCTTCGTGCCCTGCCCCGTTTTTTTGCGGGCTTTTGTGGGGTGGGCATGCCCGTTTTCCACCCCTACACAGTATGAAAATGCTTTATTCCACTACCTTTCCACTAACCTTAAATTATGGAAAAGGACAATATGTGGCAGTACTATTTCCATCCTTGTGTAACGACATTCTTCAGTAGTCAGTTGCTCCCTAACGGCTTTATTTTGCTTGGCTATAAAAGGAAAGACTGACATGTTTATGTAAGGTTGTCGAAGATACGACTATGTGATGTGGTTGAATACCATAACCAAGAGGTTTTCATAAATATGACCAGAGGTTGTTGAGTGTGGTTTTATGCTGCTGCTAAATGCCATAACCAAAAAGGTTAATACACAGATACAACCAAGTTGTCAAAATAGTCAATGAACCATGTTGTTAATGTTTTCATACAATCACATGAGATTGATGATTACAAGATAACAATGGTACAAACCATGAAGTACAAAATTGATTATGAAGCCAAAGGCTGATAAATGTTTGACAATAATCTGCTTTTGCAGAAGTCACTGATTCACAATGAGCTTAATTTCATATGTTGCAAGAAGTTCACAAAGCTACAGAAGATGATGAAGATGATCATGGAAGCTCCAATTACAAATCCATAATATGAATGTTGTGTCCTGAAGTGATCATTGGATTTAATAGAACAAGGGTTGTTGTTAGTGAATGTTCTAATGTGAATCAAGATGAAGAATGTCTTCTATGTGCTCATCAAAGATCAACTAAGCGTTCAAAATCTTATGAAGAAGAAGACTTTAGCAACTCAAGTGCTTTGGGTTGTTGTCCGTGAAAAAGCAACTTGAATAAGAAGGAGAAGAAAAAGAAAAATACCACACATTTGTGATACAATACAATGTATATTCTTAGTGTGTATTAGGATCTTCTGATGTACTTAAACTATGTTTGCACATGCTTATGTAAGAAGCAAACAATTGTAAATGTTATCTACTATACCTAACACTGAGTAAAGGTAAGAACTTTAGGAGGCTTAGGAGTTAGCAGTTTGGTGCTCTCTCAAAACTATGTGTTCTGGTGATTGCTCAAGGGCTAATGTTTTGGTGCTGCTCAGAACTATCTGGTGTTGAAAGTCGCATCATCTAGTAACGCCAAAGGTATAAGTCATTTTAGTTGATTGTGCAGTCAGTCACGACAGATAGCCACGCAAGGAAGTCACAATAGTTGTTGTGCAGTTAGTCACGATAGGTAGCAGCACAAGGAAGTCGCAATTGCGATTGTAAGGTAGTTGTCGCTCCCACCAAATGACACCGGGTCAGACGGGGTACAGACGCGAACGATCGGCGAAAGAGATAATAATAAAGATGAACTGAAAAAGAGTCGCCAGCTAGGTATTTTTATCCCGAAGGAAAGGTAATGCTGCATAAACCTAGAAAGAGATTGATAAGACGGTTGCGAACCAGAGAAACTGAGAAAGGGGTTGGTTACAACCTGGGAAGGTATTAGCACCCAGATTGTCCGTCGTACTCGACGGGATCCACGCTTGAAAGATTTGTGTTTAAAGGGGTAGGTGTCAGTGTTGACTGTGTGCAAAAGCTGGAAAAGAATGTACAAGTGTCAGTGCAAGAAAGTGAAGTGAGGTGCTTAGGAACTGAGGCTTAAACGAATAATGCTGGAAGAGGGGGGAAGAGACAGAGACTTTTGTTCGATAACAGTTAAGTTATGCCTACGTATCCTCTCGTGCAATGAGGAAGTCAGAACACCGTAGTTCGACTCAAAGAGACTGGAAATAAATTGACTGATGAACTGCTTGCTTGTCTATGCTCAAGTGTATGACCTATCTGGCTCAGGTGCTAACTGTCTTGCATTAGACGGAAGAAGCGAGTTCTCGTTTGTGAGTGAATGAGGTGAGAAAAGAATCCCGGAGGGGACGATTATTGTTTGTTTTTGTGTTTTCAATCTTTTATTGCTTTTTGTGTTTGTCATAAGTTAATGACCTTAAGCCTAAACCAAGGGTTAGTAAACTCATCACATCCTCCCTCTGATTAGGGGTAATGAGAATACCTTAAGTATGAAGTAAGCACCTCAAACTTAATTACCATGATGTAGGATTAAGATCATTAACCTGCTTGTGATTATTTAGATGTTTTTTGGAGTTTTTGTTTAGTGTTAAGTAATGAGTTTAAGCCATAATCAGGGATTTAAAAGACCCATTACACCATCCTAATAGAAGGATGATAGATGAGAACATTTAAGCTGAGGAAGATACCTCAACTTAATCCATGATTAGGGATTAACCTCATGACAAAACAAAGCTTTTATTAAAGTGGATTTTAGTTAATGGTAAGATTTAGAAGTGGATTTTATGGTTTGTAAGACAACTTGAGGGGGACTTGTCCATTAACACTAGGGTTAGTCCTTCTTAACCAATTAAGGAAGAATTAGAACCCTAATGCAAGGCCCAAGTTACAAGCTTATTGTCTTAGTGATTATTAGGTGGATTGATTAAGAGATTTAAACACATTAAGGGTTTAACACTTAGGATTAAAGTTATACACTCCATCCTAAGAGAAGGATGCAGACATAATCTTAATCACAAAGTCTTAAAACCTTAAAGGTTTAGTCCCTGATTATGAGATGAGAAGAGAGACACAAAGATGGCACAAAGGTAAACCTAATGGGGGACTAATCAACCTTAATTGTTATCATGCTTGGGTGTTCCTAGGGTTTATGAGGCTTGAAAGAGATCTTCAAGAAAAGCCACCAAGAAGAAGCAAGATGAAAGGAAGGAGAAGCATAAGAAACAAGTTAACTTACTTCACTTAAGAAGATAAGTTACTTGAAGAAAGAAAGTGAAGAAGGAACATGAATGAGCAAGACCACTCTAAGAAAAATACAAAATGCAGCAAGGATGCATAAAAGAAGAGATGAGGAGAGAAGTGAGAAGTGAAGGCAAATTCACTTCTCAAAGTACTTACCACCTGAAAAGTTAGCATAAAGAAATGAAATGAAATGAAAATGAAATGTATACAAGGATGCAAACCAAAACCAGAAGCATATTCATGATGTAAATGATGCTAAGAGATGATGCAAAGGTATGTCAAGAGCAATGGATGATCATACAAGTGATGAGAATGCAAATGAAGCATGAAAGAAGCATGAAAGTTCATGAATGTTCATGGAATGTAATGAATACATAACATGGCAAATGGATGAAGAAATGATCAAGCATGGTTCTAATGTGTCATATGATGTCTTATAAGTCATGTGAATGCATTAAATGTCATGGCAAGTTCATGTATGAAAGCAAATGCAAGATGTATGCAAATGAAGATGAGAAATTAGGGTTTTCATGCAACATGAGATGCAAAAGTCAAAAATAGAAGCAAATGACAAGATAAAAAATTGAAAATGCATTCAAAGGAACCCTAACCCCATATGATATCACAACCCAAAGGAGAAGACCTAACTCTTAACCTAATGAAAGTTATGAATTTTCTAAGTTATCTAGGGTTTTAAGGTACCTAAAGGGGAAAAATGCAAATCAAATAAAAAATGCAGAAGAAATTTATGACAAAAATATGTTAGACACTACATGTCAAATGAATATCAATGCAAAAAGAATCATTGTCATACCATTCATGGTTAGGCAGAAAAGAATTCTTGAAGTTAGGGTTCAAAAATAGGAATTTTATGAACCCTAAATTCAAGAAAATTATCAATGATTGTTCAAAACCAAAAAGAAATTTGTATGAATGGTTTGACAATGTTTCTAAATGTCCTAAGATGCAATGTGAATTTTTTTGGGATTTTTAGAAACCTAAATGATATTTTAATTAATTAATTTCCATTAATTAATTAAAATAAACATCTAAATGTTTTAAAAATGTTTTTTAAATGCAAAAAATAAAAATAAAAATATTTTTGGGTTAAGAAAATTATTTGAAGTGGAAATGCAGAATAAAATATTTTTTAAGGTTTGTTAGCTATTTTAAATAAATGCTGCAAAATAAAATGAAATAAATGAAATAAAAATTAAATAAGACAGAAGTATGTTGATCCAAGGGTTTGTATTGGTTCTGGGGAATTTGTGGTTGACTACGCGCGCAATCTGATGGCTATAATTCAAAATTAACTAATCTCAATTAATTAATTAAATAAATCAGATTAAAAGTTAATGACATAATCTCCACCCTCCATCTCACGCGGGAACAACAGATCAGACGGCTCATATTCAAACAATGCCCTAGCCCTAATTAGTCATTAATCATTTTCAGGTGGCCGGAGAAGACCTCCGGTCATCTTCTCCGGCCAGACCCTCCCTGAGCAAATCCCTAACTTCAACCCTAGGTTATTTCTGGAGCTCTAAAGCTCAAGATCAAACCCTCTCATCTCCCTGAACTCAAATATAACCTCAAAACAGATTTATGATGGCTTACAAACAAGATTCGAAGAAAAGATCAAAAATGGTAAAATTTTCAGAGGTTCAGTAAATACTCATTTCTTCACCATTTTCAAAAATACAAAGCTCAGAATGATCAGGGAAACATGCTCTTTCATGTAGGAACTTAAAATAGGAGTTCTGGAAAAATGATTTGAGATGACTACCTGAGATGAAGCTTTCCAAACTTGAGCTTTCTGACCTCTTTCTTTGTGCAAAATGACTCCCTTTAACCTCCTGATGAAGCTTTGATGCTTGAAAGGCCTTGAGAGTGGCTGGTTTGTGTTGTAGCAACTGAACTGGCCAAGAATCGTGTTTTGTCTATGGGTGCTTTGAGGCTGTTTTAATGGTTGCTTTGTGATCAGTGGATGATTTTGAGATGAATGGTGAAATTGGTTTTGAGTTTGAGTGAGTGAGCTGAGAGATTCGAAGGATTTTGCAAGAGGGAGTGATTTTGGCAATGTTGAGTTCTTGGAGTGTTAGCTTGTGTGTGTTATGAAAAATGAATCCTAGGAGCATGCTTGTAAGGTCTGGATTGGGCAGAGAGTGGGTGGTGGACTGTGGTGATTGGTATGGGCTTCTTGCCAAAAAGTCAAAAGTTTTGTACTTGAGGTATGGGTAATGGTGTAGCTGGCTCATTGGCTTGTCCATGCGCAGCATGGATCAAGTATTTCCATAGAATCCATTTGGAGGCAATTCAGCAAGTGGATGGAAGTTTATGTGATGTTTTGCAAATTCATGAAGCTTTGGCCCTTTTGTAATTTCTTGATGTTAAAGGCATGGAATGATGCAATTCTTTGGGCAATTCTGATCTTTATGCAATGTACTATGATGTTATGATACATATAAGGGTGTTTGAAGTCACAAAATGCCTTGGCAAGTGGTTTTGCAAAGAATCCTCTTTGGTGCATTCTTGAAAATTATGTGATTTTAGCCAACTTTGACAAGCCATAAATTGAGTTCCAAATTGAATTAGGTCTTGTTCTTGCACTTTTTGAAAAGGGAATGATCCAATCTACAACTTTCATGACCAACAATTTTTCATTTGAAGCATTTTTGGTTGAGAAAGAGGAGGTTGAAAAACTTTCCCAAAATGGAAAGTTTACATTACAAGTCATTTCCAGTTTTGGCAACTTTTGGTTTAGCTCACTTTTCTTCAATTTTATGAACTTCCAAGCACTTCCATGATCAAATAAAGATCATACAAATTCAATTTGATGAAAAATCCACTTTGGTTCCATGTTGGGGGGCCTCAGATGCCCTGATTTTGCTCTGACTTGCTCAAGAAGTTACCCAGTGAACAGATGACTTCCACAATGAATTTCTTCATCAAACTTGGTACACATGATCCTTATAACATATTGAGACCATTAGAAACAATAATGACCAAACATTTTGGAGTTATGGCCTCTGAAACCAAAACCCTAATTTCAGGTCATATGTGTAGTGAAAACCTTAACTCTGCTTCCATGCTTTGCCAGTTCTTGTGATTCTTTAACTTCTTTGATCTTTGAGGGACATAATATGATGATTTAACATACATGGACCCTCTTGGAATGATTGAAGACCTTTGGATTGGCTCAGATGAATCTTGGATTGCTCAGATCATAAGCCCTAGATGCAGATGAACTTGAACTAATGTTGTGAAGCAAAAATGCAATATGAGATTATATGCTTGAACTAATGAAAATATGAAAGATCACAAGCCATGGTGTGAACTTAGTGAGGTAAAATTTGGGGTGTTTACAGCAGCCTCTATTCAAGCATGAGTTAGCTGTGCAGGATGTAAGCGTCTGGCTTAACAGACAAACAAGATAACTTGTGGTTGAATACCAAAGACAATCCAAAATTTGCACTCACGGGGGGGAAGAAGAAAAAGGATATAAATTATCAAAGGGAAGTATAGTATGATTGTAAAGTGTGGGTGATGGAGGACGACCATCGAGCAGAGGACGACTGCTGGGGATAAAGCAATGACGGGGACGGCCGACATGCTGGGGAAATAAAGAGATCATGATGGGGACGGCCATCAAGTAAAGTAACAAGGTTCTCTGGGGGTTAAAGATAAAGGCAATGATGGGGACGGCCATCAGGTCTGCAAAGTAAAATAAACAACGATGGGGACGACCATCGGTTCAAAGAATACAAGAAATATTGATGAGGGACGATCATCAAAGGTGAAGGACGATCACCTAGCAGGGGACGGGTGCTCTTTATCACGACATAGGACGAATGCTGGATAGAAAACAGGTCGACGATGGGGACGGCCATCTGATAAGCATGATGAAGGACGATCATCAAAAGGTGAAGGATGATCACCTAGCAGGGTACGGCTGCTCGCGGGGTTTATCATGACATAGGACGAATGGCAGATAACAAAGATCAACGATGGGGACGACCATCGGATAAAATGATGAAGGACGATCATCAAAAAGGTGAAGGACGATCACCTAGCAGGGGACGGTGTAACACGGTGGGAGAATTGACTTTAGTTATGTTGCGGATAGCAAGAGTCGCCACCGACTTTTATTTTATCCAAAAGGAAAAGGCATAAAAGAACAGGAAAGACCTTAAAAGATTTTTGGGTTCGGGGGGTAGGTTATGTAAAGGGAAGGTGTTAGCACCCTTTACATCCATGGTTATCCATGGGCTCTTAGTTACTTAGCTCACTTTAAGATGTTTTTGAAATGTGTAGTGTGTGATTAGAAATTTTCTTAAGTACTTTATAATGATCCATGTACGGATATATATAAAGCCTTTGTTTTGAAAATTGTTTGAAATGTGAAATGTATTTGAAATGTTTTGAAAAGGTGAGCAAATACATAAGAGAAACCTATCCTAAGTTAAATCTTTTCTGTTCTTAAATATCCTTTAAATGGTAAGACTATCCCTATTATTAAGGAATAGGTAGTCATTACCTTGGATGTTATAAGGGACATGTGAAGGGACAACTGTGATTAGGCAATTATAAGGTGTATTTAGCAATTCGAAAGGACGTATCATCTTTATTCGAAAGGGACAAGATCATTTACGAAGGCAACCATGAAGGGACTTGATCTTTTTATCTTTTTAAGGGACTAGATGATATAAATGAATGAAGGGATTTTGCTTTATACACCTTACTTGACCTTTTTCTTTAGGCAACATGAGAGGTATCCTTAAGAATGTGAGATGGCGATCCAGGATCGACTTACGTGTGTGCATGTACAGATTTAAGTATTTATCTTACAAATTAGTGATCTAAATTCAATTTTAAATACAAATATGTTTACACTCCCTATTTTACTAACCATAGCAATTTAAATAAATAATAAAAATAATTCTACAACTATTACATAATTGGCACAATTAAATTATGAGAATAATAAAAATAATTTAAATAAGTGAGCATATAATAAATAAATAAATTGGTTAGTAATAATAAGAAAAATAAATATAAAAGAAAGTTAGTATAACAATATAATATAGAGAGTAAATTAAAAGTTCAAAATTAAATAAATGATTATTTTAAAGAATTTTTAATAAAAGAAATAAATAATTATACACTAATAAATAGTTTAATAAATTAATTATATATATATATTAGAAATATTTTAAGAATTATAATTACAAAAGCATAAGAAATTAAAATCATAAAATAAAATTAGGGTTTTGAATTGTTTTTGGAAAAATAAATTTAGGGTTAATTATTTATTCTAAACTTAATTAAATTATTTATATATAAAAAAAGTACATACAATAATAATATAAACAAATTATAAAACAATTTTAAATTTTAGAAAAAAAAATAAGTTAAGATTTATAACATAATTAGGGTTTATAAAGAAAATTAGGTTTTATGTATAAAAATATTAGGGTTTATATAAGAAGTAATTAAGTTTTATATTAGAATTATACAATATCAATTTAAATATAATATATACATATTTTTTTCAATAAAAATTGAGATTAATTTCTTTAGAGAATAAATTAAAGTTTTCTTAAGAAACAATGCAAATATTATACATATATACATTTACATATAATGATTTAAACAAATAATTAGAATTAATTATAAAACATAAATAGTAAACAGAATAATTAAAAAAATAAATTTCAAAACTTACCTGGGGCAGGGATCGAACCCATGCCCTAGGCTTTGCCACTCTTAGACGTACAAGGTTACCACTGGGCTGCATGCGCGTTGTGAACATAATCTCAACAACAATTCTTTTGTTATCTAACCTGCAAAAATCATGAGAAAAAAAACAAAATAACATAAAATGGCCTGATGGGAATCGAACCCAGGCCAGAGAGTTTTTACACGCACGCATCCACCATCTGAGCCACCAACGCGTTCGTGAAATAAACTTCAAACAATTCCATAAAATATTAAAACGAATTTTAAAATCAGAATTTGGCGCCTTTGGACTTCGTCGTCTCCAAATTACTTGCTAATTCACTTATAATTTTTCCTACGAATTTTATTTTACAGGTTTTCCTAGGTTCTTCACAACGATCATCAAACCTGCAATGATTCATCAAATTGGGAACACCATTGTGTTCCCCACAACAAAACAAACTTGTTTGCGTGTTTAGAAATTAATTATATTGATTATTTCACAAAACCCCAATTCTAGAGGAAGAACCCTAATAATGGCATCTCACGAATTCCTCCATGAAAACTTCATGTTTTTGTCCAGAAACACTCTATGGTTCATCACAAACATCATCAAACAATCAAAAACGGATTAAAACAAGTAAATCAATGAAATCGAAAAAATAAAATAAGCTTGAAGAACACGATTCGGTTAAGATGATTTGGGATGCTTTGAATGATGTAAATGACTTAGACATGTTCAATGATCACTGGAGAATGCATTGCAACCTTTAGAATGCCTTGATATTCTCTCAAACTCCAAAACCGAATTTCTCTTATGGTTGAAATTTTTCACTTTTGATTTTGTCTTTGGAGGCAGAAATTTCGTGTCCTGAGGTTGTGATGAGTTTTATACTTATAAGTGAACAGAATTAGGTCAAAAAAAGTGATTGTTCTTTGGGCTTTTTGGATGCCTTGATGATGAAAAAATCTCATTCCAAATTTTGCCAAAAATCAAATCTTTTCATGCTCTAAAGAGTGTGCACGAATTTGGACAGTATAAACTCATGTTAAATGGCTTTTATGATTTTCTAGAAGAAGAATCATATTTAAATATTGATTTTTTGATTTTATTTTGATTTAATATGTATTTAAATGAATAAAATCCAAATAAATATTAAATAAAATAAAAAAAAATCAGAAATTGCATGGGTTGGGTCGTGCTTGGTGTTTTTATAAAGATGGGATGGCAATTTGGTGGGCTCATTTAGCAAAAATTTGATTTAAGGCCTTATTTGCTTCATAAACTTCCCTAAAATTTCCCAACTTTGCAAGGGCACAAATCCTTCAATTTTAATGCTATGAGGGTGTTCTTGGACATTTTGGAAAGCTTAAAGAGTCATCTAACCAACACCATTTGACGAAGCATGTGAAAGTTATGGCTGGTCAAAGTTCAGTTGACTTTTTCTGTGAAAACCCTAATTTAGAAACTCCTGATTCTTGATGATCTGAAATCTCCTTGATGAATCATGATCAACCCTTGATCAAATGATGAATTTTACTTCATATACTTGATGTTGGCAAAACAAATCATGAAGTTTGACTTTGGTTTGACCACAGTTGACCTCAGTTTGACTTTTTAACTACTTTGACTGATTTAACCTATCTGATCATCTGACTGAGCAAACCTTTGGGAAAAGTCTTGAAACTTGTCATGGGGATTCTTGAACACATATAAGATGTTATGAAGCTCACTTGAAGTCTTGGAAGTCCATTTAGCCTGATTAAAGTCAAAACCCTAGTTTAAGATGCATTGCTTAGGAGGATGCATTGTCTGAGGGAAATGTCAAATCTTCTGACTAATTGTGAACTTTGTGAACCTTGTGAACCTCATGAGATGTCTTGTGAACCTTTTGAACCTCTTAGTACCCAAAGTCTTGTCTTGTGAGGGCAAATTTTGGGGTGCAACAGCTGCCCCTGTTCAATTTTCTGAAACCTGAGGGGTTAGATTGGTATATGTGCCATTCGTGACCTGGAAGGTTGAAGGGGATTGAACACAAAAGCCCAAAAATTTGCACTCACTAGTGCATAGAGTAATACTGATGATTAGCTGTATATGCTTGAGTGGGCTTGAAGATGCCACTTGGAAGGACTAGAGATAGGCTTAGAGATGCCATCATAATGAACTGAAGATGGGCTTAGAGATGCCATCAGGATGAACTGGAGATGGGCTTAGAGATGCCATCTAAAATATCCGGATATGATGATGTCTTTATGTTGATACTAGATATCGGTACTAGGTCTTTGTATAAGCTGTCTCTGAATCATTTATGCAACATGATTTGAATTGTTGGATGGACCAGTAGAAATAAATCTTGTGGCGATTATCTCTTCTGGAAATATTTTGGATTAGGGAATGGATCTTTGTACGGATCGTTTGCCTATTCTCCAAGGTCAAAAGAACGTCAGGATTTGTCCTTCTGAAAAAGTATCTTGAACCAGGGAATGGATCTTTTTACAG
Organism: Lathyrus aphaca; assembly: GCA_963966055.1. NCBI lineage: Eukaryota > Viridiplantae > Streptophyta > Magnoliopsida > Fabales > Fabaceae > Lathyrus > Lathyrus aphaca. The sequence goes on from OZ014524.1 coordinate 235,134,313, forward strand.
ACCGTTTGCCTGCTATTCAAGGGCCGAAAGAACGTCAGGATTTGTTCTTAAGGGTCAAAAGAACGTCAGGATTTGTTCTTCTAAAAAAGTCTTGAACAAGTGGCCAAAAGAGCGTCAGGATTTGCTCTTAAGGGTCAAAAGAACGTCAGGATTTGTTCTTCTGAAAAAGTCTTGAACAAGTGGCCAAAAGAGCGTCAGGATTTGCTCTTAAGGGTCAAAAGAACGTCAGAATTTGTTCTTCTGAAAAAGTCTTGAACAAGTGGCCAAAAGAGTGTCAGGATTTGCTCTTAAGGGTCAAAAGAATGTCAGGATTTGTTCTTCTGAAAAAGTCTTGAACAAGGGGCCAAAAGAGCGTCAGGATTTGCTCTTAAGGGTCAAAAGAACGTCAGGATTTGTTCTTCTGAAAAAGTCTTGAACAAGGGGCCAAAAGAGCGTCAGGATTTGCTCTTAAGGGTCAAAAGAACGTCAGGATTTGTTCCTCTGAGAAAGTCTTGAACAAGGGGCCAAAAGAGCGTCAGGATTTGCTCTTAAGGGTCAAAAGAACGTCAGGATTTGTTCTTCTGAAAAAGTCTTGAACAAGGGGCCAAAAGAGCGTCAGGATTTGCTCTTAAGGGTCAAAAGAACGTCAGGATTTGCTCTTCTGAAAAAGTCTTGAACAAGGGGCCAAAAGAGCGTCAGGATTTGCTCTTAAGGGTCAAAAGAACGTCAGGATTTGTTCTTCTGAAAAAGTCTTGAACAAGGAGCCAAAAGAGCGTCAGGATTTGCTCTTAAGGGTCAAAAGAACGTCAGGATTTGTTCTTCTGAAAAAGTCTTGAACAAGTGGCCAAAAGAGCGTCAGGATTTGCTCTTCTGAAAAATGTCTTGAACCAGGGAATGGATCTTTTTACGGACCATTTGCCTGCTATTCGAGGACATCTTGAATAGTGTATGGATCATTTCTGACCCGTTGTAAGTTGTTGATATTATTTTACCTGCATATAACTATCATGCAAGGGAAATATTAGTTTATGCATTATGTATGCATGTATAGTATGATGCACCTAAGTAAATGTATTATGTACTTATGGATATATATGTTATGGTATGATGTAAATGATGTATGTATGCATCATGCAGCTTGAAGCGTCTGGATATCTTCATATATCAGCTGCTGGCCAGGGAAAATAAATCCCGATTTGTTGCTGAGGAATATGAGGAACTCGTCTTGTTTGATAATATAGTAAAGAATATGAGGAACTCGTTCCCGTCTCGTTTGATAACATAGTATTCATAAACCTCCCGTCTTCGTTTGATAGTATGGTATCCAATACCTCCCGTCTTCGTTCGTCGTACTCCTATTGAAGGAATAAATTCCCGACTATCCTTCTGAGGATAAAAGATATGGATATAAATTCCAGGGGAGGTGTGACTCGAAGTATTTATGAAGATGGATTTTCCCTACTAGGGGACTTGTAGTTGTCTGGTGGGGATGAACCGGCGAAGCTTCGTTGAATTCCTTCCCTCGTTCGTCCTTAGTAAATACTATTAATTCAAACACAACCAATGGACGTTTTTCGCTTTAGTAAAAGAGGAAAAGTGATCCTGAATAAAGAGGGAAAAGTAGAGCTGAACTTGAAAACAGAATCGTTTCAACTTTGAGAGTGTATAACCAATTGGGTTTAAAGCTCCTGAGATTCTTAACTTTCCTGAATACCTTCCCAGAAATCCTCATAGCTGGATCTGAAGACCTGATACTGACATCATCTGATACTACTGGCGTAGATAATTAATTTCCACAATGGCGTCTGCTGAGAATCCAATATCAAGGTAATACTATGTGTCTTCAAATTGTGATGGACCATATACGCTCCAGATACTAGATTTGAAAAGAAATCATTGCCCCTTGGTTGAGGATGAATTGTCCCATAATGGAAGTATCTGAATGTAGTTACCTCAAGAGAAATAAGTAGAATGCCTCACAATAATATGCCCCTGACATCATGAAATTCAAATATATGAGGAGAGCTGCCCCTGGCTATTAAGCATTGTTGAATCTGGACCTGATTGCCCCGAATGAATTGAACAGTAAGTTGGTATGCCCCTTGATTGGGAAACAGTGACTATGCCCCTGGTATTATGAACTTTGTAATGTTATCCTCGGTAATTTAGACAGATGAGGAGATCTTCCCCTGGCTACTTAAACATAATTGAACCCTGTCCTGATTGCCCCAAATGAGTTAGGCAGTATCATGGCTTGCCCCCTTGATTGGGAGATAATGACTATGCCCTTTTGTATACATGAACTTTGATCCAGGAAGCAACTTTGTTTATCGGAAGGACTTTGAACATTCATCCTGTAAGTTTCTCTGTTTATCAAACACTCAAGTACATGCAAACAAATATATTCAAAAATGCAATGCTTATGTCTGTCTTGAAGTTTTGAACAAGAATTATTTTAGAAAAACAATTTTTGTGAAAATTGTGATATTAACTCAAGTTTTATAATAAGTCCTAAAGGAGTCAGGATACCTTTTTGTAGCAGTACGCTTTCGAAATAACCATGCTTCAGTTAGGACTTTTAAAGGGTTGTAACGTGGCCTGGTTCATGGTTTAAGAAACAAAGGATAAAGGCTCAAATTTTATTTGTACCCAACCCAATCTCCATGATGTTCTTCAATCCTATGCTCAGTTAACTTATGCATTGAGGCTCAAAGGAGTTTGGAATTGTAACACTGACATTTGTGATGGTTCAGAAACCAAAAATTTATTTGAACATTCAGTCACCTTTCTTTGTTGAGGATTTATAATGACCTCCTTTTTTCTTTTGACTTTGTTATCCCTTCTTTTTGCCTGAACTGTTTATTTCAAGGTTACAGTCAGCGGGATGTCTTAATTTTTTATTAAGTCTCCTTCATAGGTTTTGACTTAGTGAGCTTTTTTTTTTGTGCTATATATTGACTGTCAGGTTTAATGATTACAGAGAACCATCATTAGTTGTGTACAACACAGATAATTGGCATATTTGAGTTAACCGAGTAACTACCCTGCCCCAGGTTATGAATAAGGGTTTTAAGTTGCGTGAGAAAGAAAACTCCTACTTCATAGGCTCAAAAGGGTTGACTAGGGATTAACTTCCTTATATCTCCACTGTTAAGGAATTGAAACAATGCATGTACATCGTCAACATAGTCTATTCAAAAGCATACTGCCTAAGATTATGGTATGGTTTTTGTCATCCTCCCTCTACAGGCTTATAGCTTTATCAGGAGTTAAATATCACAAAATAGAAATATGAATCATAATTCAAAATATAGTGAAACGAATGGATTAATTCAAGACAAACATATGCAATGCATTAATGAAAACAAGATTTTAACATAATAGTAAGTGTTTAAACAAAATAAAAGAAATTACAAATGAAAATTCAAATGTTGTCCCATCCAGTTGGTTGAATGTCTTCAATTGCAATCTGTGAACTTTCAGGAGCAGTATATTTCACCATGAAATCAAATTTGCCACTTGGATGTCCCAAGGTGCCCCATATCTCAACAGGAATAGGTAGGCTTCCTTTCTTGCTACCCTGGGCAACTTGTCTTGCAGCTTCGGTGTTTGATGGGCAATAGTAGAATTCAACTTGACCTTCTGGAGTAACCTCTAGGATTCCTTCGTCAATTAGGTCTTGAATCTTTTTCTTCAATGCCCAACAATTATTAGTGTCATGTCCAGGACTGTTGGAGTGATACTCACACCTTGCCTTAGAATTATAGTGAGGAGAGGAAGTTTTAGGATTTTGAGGAGGACTTTTCAAAGAAATTAGTTTCATCTCCAACAAGCATTGCAGAACTTGTAACATTGGAGTGCTGAACTTGAAAAACTGCCTTCTACATTCCTTGTGTTGAGGTGGACTAACCTTATCAGGTCTTTCTTCTTCAACTGAAAAACAATCAGTGGCAACCTGTCTCTTACCTTCTTTTATCCTCCTCTTCCTTTCAACCAAGTCAGCTTGTTTTAACGGAGGTTGACTAACACTTAGATTCCCAACTTCATTACTTTGAAATTTATGGACAAAGGTTCTTAGCTCTTCTTGTCCCTGAGCTAAACTTTGAATAAGAGCCACCTGGTCATTCATCTGGGCCCTCATTTCTGTCATCTCAGCTTGTAGTTGTTCCAGCTGATCATCCTTTTTGTCCTCAGGATTCTTCTTCTTAGCCAGCAGTGTCTTCAACTCATCTTGTCCCTTGGACAAGTTCAGAATCATCTCTTGGAATTGTTCATTCTGAGCCTGGAGATCTTTGATAGTATGTTCAAGAGCCATTTCTTTTGAAATAAACAGCGAGAAGATAAGATACCTGTACATAAGAAACCTGTGATGCAATGATATGGTGTATAAATGCGTATGCAATGTTTTCAAGGACCGCGGGATTTAAATTTGTTTAAACAACCAAAAAGTAAACTTTTATTAGTAATAAATTTGTTTGCCCTTTGGGCTTACAATAAAAATGAAATGAATACAAAAAATGGGGTTTTAAGTCTCCCATGGACGTTTCCTCTTTGTGTTGAGGTATGAGTTGATATTCCGCTCCTCGTGAAGTTGTTTTGTTAGCTCCAAGATTCTTTCTTGACTTGCTTTGTAATGAGTCTCAAAAGTATCTCTTTGCTCCTTCAACTGGATCCAGGACCTCTATAACTCCTCCATGTCAGTGGTCATGTCTGGGTGAAAAATGATATAAGAGGTATCTTCTTCAGCAACAGGTTCCATAGTAACTGGCAGGTGTCGCTCCCGACAAATGAAAACTGGTTCAGATGAAGGTACAGACGCGAACGGTCGGCGAGAGGGACAATGAGAACACACAGCCGTGAACTCACTGTAGAAGAAAAGAGTCGCCAGCTAGGCATTTTTATCCCGGAGGAAAGGTAATGCTGCATAAACCTAGAAAGAGATGGATAAGACGGTTGCGAACCAGAGAGACTGAGAAAGGGGGTTGGTTACAACCTGGGAAGGTATTAGCACCCAGATTGTCCGTCGTACTCGACGGGATCCACGCTTAAAAGATTTGTGTTTTAAAGGGGTAGTGTCAGTGCAATCTGTGTGTAAAATAGCTGGAAAAGAATGTACAGGTGTCAGTGTAAGAGAAGTGTGAAGTGTGATATATACAGTGTCAGTGTGAGAACAGGAGTGAAATACTCAAGATCATGAGGCTAAAGAATGAAGCTGGGAAGAGGGGGAATAAACAGAGACTTTTGTTCGATAACTGTTAAGTTATGCCTACGTATCCTCTTGTGCAATGAGGAAGTCAGAACACCGTAGTTCGACCCAAAGAGACTGAAAGATGAATTGACTTGTGAACTGCTTACTTGTCAATGCTCAAGTGTATGACCCGTCTGGCTCAGGTGCAAACTGTCTTGCATTAGACGGAAGAAGCAAGTTCTCGTTTATGAGTGAATGAGATGAGAAAAGAATCCCGGAGGAGACGATTATTGTTTGTTTTTGAGTTTTCAGTCTTTTATTGCTTTTGAGAATTTGTCATAAGTTAATGAGCTTAAGCCTAAACCAATGGGTTAGTAAACTCATCACATCTTCCCTCTGTTTAGGGGTAATGAGAGTACCTTAAGTGTGAAGTCAGCTTCTCACACTTAATCACCTTTGGTATAGGATTAAGATCATTGACCTACTTGTGATTATTTAGATGTTTTTGGTGTTTTGTTTAGTGTTGAGTAATGAGGTTAAGCCATAATCAAGGATTAAACAGACTCATTACACCATCCTAATAGAAGGATAATAGATGAGAATGTTTAAGCTGAGGAAAGCTCCTCAACTTAATCCATGATTAGGGATTAAACTCATGACAAAACAAGCCTTTGATTAAGTGGATTTTACTTAATGGTATGATGATGAAGTGATTTTTATGATTTGTAAGACAACTTGAGGGGGACTTGTCCATTAACACTAGGGTTAGTCCTTCTTAACCACTTAAGGAAGAATTAGAACCCTAATGCAAGGCCCAAGTTACAAGTGTGATGTCTTGATGATTATTAGGTGGATTGATTAAGAGATTTAAACACCTTAAGGGTTCAAGACTTAGGATTAAAGTTATACACTCCATCCTAATAGAAGGATGCAGGCATAACCCTAATCACAAAGTCTTAAAGCCTTTAGGGTCTAGTCCCTGATTATGAGGTGAGAAGAGAGGACTCAAAGAGAGACACAAAGGTAAAAACTATGAGGGGAGACTAATCAAAACCCTAATTCATTGTCATGCTTGGTTGATCCTAAGGTTTGTGAGGTTTGACAAGGGAAATCTTCAAAGGAGCCACCAGGAAGCAGATGAACAAGATCAAGAGAAGCAAAGTGACTTGCTTCATTCAAGAAGTCAAGTCACTTGAAGAAAGAAAGTGGGAGGAAGAAGAATGAGCAAGCTCAATCTCAAACACATATAAGAATGCAGCAATGGATGCAAGAGAGATGAAAAGAAAAGTTATGAGAAGTGAAGGCAAATTCACTTCTCAAGTTTACTTACCACCTGAAATGTTAGAAAGAAATGCAATGCAATGCAAGATGGTATGAAATGACATGATGCTAAGCAAAACCAGAAGCATGTTGATGATGATTATGATGTTATGAAGATGCTGCAAACATGAGGCAAGGCATGGAGATGATCATACAAGTTCATGAATGCCAATGAAGCAAGTTAAGAAGAATGGACATACATGAAAAGTTATGAAGCATACAAAACAAGTGACATGGCAAATATGCAATGCAATGATCAAACATGCTTTCTATATGTCTTAATATGCCAAATTAATCACAAGAATGCACAAAATGCAAAGACAAGTCATGTTATGCAAGAGAATGCAAGAAGGATGCAAAAGAAAGCCCAAATTAGGGTTCATGGATCAAACATCAAACAAAAACCCAAAACAGAAGCAAACCTTAAGATAAAAAATGGAAAATGACATCCAAGGAAACCCTAAACCTATAATAAACCACTGCCCAAAGGGGAGCTCTCAACTCTCAACCAAACTCAAGATATGAATTTTCTAAGTTATTAGGGTTTTTTAGGGTTCTTAACAAAAGAAATGCCAATCAATTTGGAAATGCAAGAACAATTCATGGCCATTTTATCCTAGAAACTACATGCAAAACATAAGACAATGCAAGAAGAACCAATGTCTCAACCTTCTCCAATAGGCAGAAATGAATTTTTGAATTTAGGATCAAATTAATGCACAAAATATGATTTAATTCACTGAAAAATTCTTAAAATGCATCAAGATCAAAAAAGAAATTTGGTTTGAAGGTTGGACAATGTTTCTAAATGTCTTAGAACATTTCATGAATTTTTTTGTAATTTTTAAATACCTAAAAGTATTTTTAATTAATTAATTTCCATTAATCTATTAAAAATAATCTTTTAAATATTTAAAAATACTTTTTGATGATAAAAAATAAAATAAAAAATATTTTTGGGTCTTAAAAATTAATAAAACTTTTAAGAAAAAGTTTTATAATTTTTAAGAATTTTTTACTATTTTTAAATAATTATGCAAGTTAAATGAGATAAAATGAATTAAAAATTAAATAAAATGAAAGTAAGCTGAATGAGAGGCTGAGATGCAATCTGGGAAAGGGATAGTTGACTTGGCGCGTGATCCAACGGTCAATATTTAAATCTGACTAATTAAACTATTAATTCCAATTAATTAAGTTAAATGATAATTAAAAACTAATGAGGCAATCTGAGCCCTTGGCCCGCACGCGGGAAACCTGATCCTATGGCCCAAATTTAAAATACGCTAATGACTGAACTAAACCCTAATTAGGGCATGCTAACCTCAGACGGCCGGAACAGTGGTTCCGGTCGTCTTCTCCGGCGGGTTAAAACCCTAGAAAACGCCACAGGCCACCACTCATCAAATTAACTGCCCAGAAACATTCCTCTCCCCAAACTAAACCCTAATCCATGATCAAAAAACATTTATCCAGCATGAACAAAGAGAATCGAAACCAAACACATTCACGGGCAAAAATTCAGAGAGGCACAAAATGCTTATTTTCACACCATTTTTAAATCTAAGCATATCACCATGATCCTTGAAGCATGCATTTTCACTTTATAACAAAAAAGCAGAGCTCTGAAAAGCTTAAAGTTTGAAGCTACCTGAGGTGAAGAACTATGAATATGAGCTCTTTTGGCCTTGCTTTGATGCAGAACAAATTCCCTGAACCCCCTGAAGCCAATGGAAAGCCTGGAATGAGTTTAGACAAGCTGCTTTGAGAAGTCCATTTCTGGTGTAGCAGGAAATGAACTTTGTGTACAGGCTGTTTCAGTTCAAAGTAAAGGGTGGTTTCGACTCCTTGTGGTATGCTTGACTTGTTGGTGAAGAAAGATGAGGTGTTTGATGGTTGGATAGTGAGATTCGAAGAGAACTGGTTCTGAGGGTGGGGAATGGTGAAGCTCAGGTCAGGCTTGTTTCAGGCTTGAGCTTTGGTGGTTTGAAGTCTATGAAGTGTGGTGAGTGGAATGGTGAAGATGGTTTTTGTGTTTGCAAGCTGTGGAGGCAGATTCGAAGCAAGTTGCAAGATGAGGTGTTTTTGTGAATGTGTGTGTATGAAGTGTTTCAGCCTTGCCTTGTACATGAAATGGCTTGCAAATTGTCCACATAACTCTCTCTCATTGGTCAGATGATTGGACATGTGCTTTATTGATTGGTAAGTCACCTTTTGCAAAAAGTCAAAAATTGTGTAAGGAAGGTATGGCTCATGATCTAGGCTAGTACAAGGTTGGTTCTGGTGCAGCATGGTGTGTGTGTGAAGCTAGCTTGGTTCAGCAGCCAATGCATCAAGTGGTAGAAGTGTCATGAGTGTTTTGCAAGTTGTTGCCTTTTTGTACTTCATGAGAAAAGTCTTGTTACATGAACCATAACCATGGGCATTCTTGGTTCAAATCTGATTTTTGTGACTTAGAGAAAGTTTGCATACTGGTTTGGAATGAATTAGAGGTCACAATTGGCTTTGGTTCATGACTTTGCAAAATTCCCATTTGAAGCATGCCTTGAAAATCAATGATTTTTGCCAACTTTGTCTTGCCATAACTTTTGATCCAAGAAGAGTTTGATCATGTTCTTGTACTTTTTGAAAAGGGAAAGATGAGATCTACAACTTTCATGACCAAAGTTTTTTCCATTTGAAGCCTTTTTGGATCAAGAATCAAGGCTTGAAAAATGACCTAAAATGAGGCATTCTTGAAAAGTCAACTATGCCCAAAAAGTCAACATTTGCAAAAACCCTAAATTCTTGATTTTTGTGAACTTCAATCTTCTTCCATGATCAAATAAAGACCATATACACTCAAAATGATGAATATCACCCATTGGTTGGGTCATTGGGGGCCTCAGATGCCCTGATTTTACACTGACTTGTCTGAAAAGTCAACCCTCGATCAGATGACTTCCCCATGGAATTTCTTCATGAAAATTGATATGCATACTCCCTATACCATATAGAGATCAATGGAAACAAGAATGACCAAAAAATTTGGAGTTATGGCCTCTGAAACCAAAACCCTAATTTTCAGTCAACTGTGCAGTCTAGCCTGGCTCTGCATCCACTCAAACCCTAGTTCTTGTGATTCCTTTGCATTTTTGACTTTGAGGAGATGGAATATGATATAAGAACACACATGGACCCCTTTGAGTTGATTGGTGGCCTTTGGAGTGGCTCAAGATGCTTTGGGATTGCTCAGATCACAAACCCTAGGTGCAGATGCCTTAGAAACTATCCAGTGAACAAAAATGGGATATGAGATGATATGATTGTGTTTATGCATATGAGAATGATCACAAGCCATGGTGTGAATGGGTGAGGGCAAATTTGGGGTGTTTACAGCTGCCCCTATTCAAACATGAGTTAGCTGTGCTGGATGTGAGCAACGGCTTAACAGGCAAACAAGATAACTTGTGGTTGAATACCAAAGACAGTCCAAAATTTGCACTCACAGAATGAAGAAGAAAAGGGATATAGATTGTAAAGGAAAATAAAGTATATTGTAGGCGACGGAGGACGACCGTCGAGCAGAGGACGACTGCTGGGTAAATAGCAATGACGGGGACGGCCGACATGCTGGGGAAAGTGCAGGAAATAAAGCAATGACGGGGACGGCCGACATGCTGGGGATAGGAGGTAAAGCCAAGACGGGGACGGCCGACTAGCTGGGGAAAGCAAGATATCATGATGGGGACGGCCATCAAGATAAAGCTGTAAAATTCTCTGGAAATTAATGAAACATGACGGGGATGGCCATCAAGTTCATAAAGGTAAAGTAACCAACGATGGGGACGGCCATCGGGTTAAAAAGGAAAAGGGACCACGACGGGGACGGCCATCGGGTTAAAGAATAAATGAAATAAACAGATGACGGGGTACGGCCATCAAAGGTGAAGGACGATCACCTAGCAGGGGACGGCTGCTCTGTTGGGGATAAAAGAAATATGATGGGGACGGCCATCAAAGGTGGAGGACGACCACCTGGCAGGGTACGGCTGCCGAAACTAACAACGATGGGGACGGCCATCGGATAGAAAAGGTCAACGATGGGGACGACCATCGGACGAGCATGATGGAGGACGACCATCAAGAAGTGGAGGACGACCACTCAGCAGGGTACGGCTGCTCTCGAGGTTTCTCATGACATAGGACGAATGCCAGATAACCAAAATCAACAATGGGGATGGCCATTGGATAAAGTGATGAAGGACGATCATCAAAAGGTGGAGGACGACCACCTAGCAGGGGACGGCTGCTAAAAATATCAACGATGGGGACGGCCATCGACTGAGCATGATGGAGGACGACCATCAAGAAGCGGAGGACGACCACTCAGCAGGGGACGGCTGCTCTCAGGATTTATCATAACACAGGACGAGTGTTAGATAAAAAGAAAATTTGTTGGTGATCTACTGGGGATATAGCAAACACGGACGAGTGTTTACAACCAAGAAAAGAAAGTATAAGTGTTTAGATGTTGTGTATAGATTAAAGATGCGGACGGGCATCCCTAAGACTACGATACGGACGAGTATCGGGTAGAAACAAACTGACACATGTTCAGAGATGATGATACGGACGAGTATCAACTGGTTAACAAGGAACACGGACGAGTGTTGATTCTGAAAGGACTCTTCTGGGGAATAGTAGACACAGACGAGTATCTATATTCAAGAAGACATAAGTGTTTGACACGGTGTATGGATTAAAGATGCGGACGAGCATCCCTAAGACTATGATACGGACGAGTATCACGTAGAAACAAACATTAGACGCGATGTTCTGAGATGATGGTACGGACGAGTACCAACTGGTTAACAAAGAACACGGACTACTGTCGAATCTGAGGGGGTATGAGTGATGGTGTATACAAGATACGGACGAGTATCTGTATAAGTGTACCATGAGTAATGAGCATTGTATTGTATAGATGAGTGTTAACTGCTGGGGAGAGTGACACGGACGGGTGTCAAGAGAGAAAAGTATAATATTAACAAGTATATGAGTGATAAAGGTGTAAGCGACTGCGCTGGGGATATGACACGGACGGGTGTCAAGAAAAGTGCATATAAGTATATGTGAGTGCAAAGAGGATGTCTTTGGCTTTCTGCTGGTGATGTGACACGGACGGGTGTCAGGAAGTACCTGTAGTACGGGTGATTTTGTTTGTAAAGTGTGTTCAGGCGACTTTACTGGGGAAAGATGACACGGACGGGTGCCAAAAGGAGTATATACTGGTGTTTGTGATTGGAGAGGCAACTGCTTTAGCTGGGACCCTGGTGGGGATTTTTGTGTATCATGATGATGAACGGTTTATTATTCACAAGTGTTCAATTCACAACATGGCTTATGATTATGCTATGCGTTTGATGATTTTTTTTTTTGCCGTAATGCTCCGTATTAGACGGAATGCTACGCCCTGAGGGGATAGTATGATGCGAATGCTATGATTATGCAAGGAGGCACAGATCCGGGATTCGGATCCCGTTGCTGCGAAGATCTCCGGCTGATCTGCTTGGAGTGAACATCCCAGCTGGGGATGAGATCATTGGTAGATCTAATGATGTATCTGCTTGGGGATATAGGTCACTGATTGACATATCCTTATAATACGGGACCCAGCTGGGGTTTGTAGAAGCTTTCCGTACTCTGTTGTGACTTCTCCGTGCGTTGCTCTTCTGAATAGAGGCTGGGGATTCTGTGGGGGAGATGATTCCCTGACTTCTGCATTCTGCTGAGGAAGAATGGTTGGCACTACAGCTGGGGAATGCTGTTGATAACTCAGCTGGGGAGAGTAATGAGAGGCAACTCGGCTGGGGAGAAAACATCCTGAGTATTAAGCCTGTTTGTTGATTTGGCAACTTTGCTGGGGAGGTGGGCACTCTCCAGTGCCACGTGGAAGATAGACCGAGTTGATAATGATTCGCCAACTTGCTGAGATGTAACCTGCATGCCCCAGGTTGCGTTCTGGATACCTGCAATCCTGCAAAGGTAAGGAAACGTACAAAAGGTCCCGAGGTATCCCTCACTGGATTCCGTCATAGGAGTTAAGTACTTTCGAGAGTAAGTATATTCCCTGTAAGCATGTGTTTTTATTTTTAGAGAAAGGCATCTGTACTTATGCAATTGTATTTTTAGAGATATCAGACAACTCTTTGCAAAACATAAATGTAAAAACGAAACATGACCGAAAATCTGATTTTATTAATTCATGTGCCCTAAATTGGCAAGATACAGTCAAAGAAACATATCTCCTGAAATGAAGAGACTGTTACAAATTGAGAAACAAAATGCTGGCGATGTTGACGAGGCTTTCAAGGAGCTTCCTCTTCTGCTATGACTCGTATGACAATGACGTTCTTCTCGTCTTGCTTTCTGGAGAGAGTTGATTCTGATTGAAGTCTGATCCTTCGTAGCTTACCAAGTTATAGGTGATACAGACGAATTCAGAATGCAGTTGTTCGCTTATTCCCTTATTTTGCATGGATCGCCCTTTCGGGTTTTCAATCCATCGGGATACCCATTTTTGCCTGAGCTGTCCAATGCGGCTTTTCAACTCAGCGGGTGTACATTTTTATTCATTTTCCCTTACTTTTGCCCGAGTCTTTTATTCTGTTTTTGACTCGCCGGGATGCCCTATTTTTGCCTGGACTTACATTCTGTTTTTATGTCCAGCGGGTCATTTTATGCGAAGTATTTTTTAACTGCATCTGAATTCACAGGGGACGGGAAATCTTCACCATCCATGGTACTGAGCATCAGTGCTCCACCAGAGAAAACTTTCTTTACAACAAACGGTCCTTCATAGTTTGGAGTCCATTTGCCCCTGTGGTCTGTATGAGGAGGGAGGATTCTTTTCAACACAAGATCCCCTACTTGGTACCCTCGGTGCCTGACTTTCTGATCGAAGGCCTTCTTCATTCTCTTCTGATATAACTGCCCATGACAGATTGCAGCCAATCTTTTCTCTTCAATTAGACTCAGTTGTTCGAATCGGGACCGAACCCATTCTGCTTCACTCAGTTTAACATCCATTAATACCCGCAGAGAGGGTAGTTCAACTTCAACAGGTAGGACTGCTTCCATACCGTATACAAGCTGATACGGTGTTGCCCCAGTGGACGTTCTGATTGATGTGCGGTACCCATGCAAAGCAAACGGTAGCATTTCATGCCAGTCTTTGTAGGTGATTACCATCTTCTGCACAATCTTCTTGATATTCTTATTTGCTGCCTCAACAGCGCCATTCATCTTTGGCCTGTAAGGAGAAGAATTGTGATGTTGGATCTTGAAGTCCCGGCACAGTTCTGCCATCATTTTGTTGTTTAAGTTGGAACCATTATCAGTAATGATTCGCTCGGGAACTCCATACCGACAGATGATATCTCTTTTCAGAAATCTGGCTACCACTTGCCTAGTAACATTTGCATATGAGGCTGCTTCAACCCACTTGGTGAAATAATCAATGGCGACCAGGATGAATCTGTGACCATTTGAAGCAGTCGGCTCAATCTTGCCAATCATATCAATACCCCACATAGCAAAGGGCCATGGTGAAGACATGATGTTCAAAGGATTGGGAGGCACATGCACCTTATCTGCATAGATCTGGCATTTATGGCATTTTCTGGCGTAAGCACAACAGTCTGCATCCATTGTGATCCAGTAATAGCCTGATCTTAGCAATTTCTTAGCCATGGCATGCCCTCCTGCATGGGTACCAAAAGACCCTTCGTGCACTTCATGCATCAACAAATCTGCTTCTGTCTTGTCAACACATCTGAGGAGTACCATGTCAAAGTTCCTTTTGTATAAAGACCCATCAGTGTTCAGAAAGAAACTTCCAGCAAGCCTTCTTAAAGTCTTCTTATCATTGGAAGATGCCCCAGGTGGGTATGTCTGATCCTCCAAGAAGCACTTAATGTCATGAAACCAAGGCTTATCATCCTTGACAACATCTGCTGCAAATACATATGCTGGTCTATCAAGTCTAGACACTGAAATCTGGGGTACAAAGCTAGCCGCTTGAACTTTGATCATGGACGAAATGGTAGCCAAGGCATCTGCAAACTGATTCTCGTCCCGAGGGATATACTCAAGCTTGACTGTTGTGAAGAAAGCCAATAACCTTCTTGTATAATCCCTGTAAGGTATCAGATGATCCTGGTGGGTGTACCATTTTCCGTTGGTTTGATTGACTACCAAAGCTGAATCTCCGAATACGGTCAATGTTTTGATCCTGAGGTCAATGGCTTCCTCAAGACCCATAATGCAAGCTTCGTATTCAGCTTCGTTGTTAGTGCAGTTGAAGGTGAGTTTTGCCGAGAAAGGCATGTGAACTTCTTTAGGTGTAATGAGTACTGCACCAACACCACGACCATTCATGTTAACAGCCCCATCAAACATCATAGTCCATTCTTCCTCCGGGTCAGGCCCTTCGGTGTGAACAGGCTCTTCGTGATCTTTTGCTTTAATGAACATGATGTCTTCATCAGGGAAGTCAAACCTCATAGGCTGGTAGTCATCAATGGGTTGCTCAGCAAGATATTCAGATAGTACACTGCCCTTGATGGCTTTCTGAGAGGTGTACTGGATGTCGTATTCTGTGAGAATCATTTGCCATCTTGCAACCCGTCCGGTGAGAGCTGGCTTCTCGAAAATGTACTTAACTGGATCCATTTTTGAGATTAATAAGGTAGTGTGGGTCAACATATACTGTCTCAGTCGGCGAGCAGCCCACGCTAAAGCACAGCAAGTTTTCTCGAGCAGTGAATAACGTTGTTCACAGTCGGTAAACTTTTTGCTTAGGTAGTATATTGCATACTCTTTTCGACCAGACTCGTCATGCTGGCCCAGCACACACCCCATCGACTCTTCTAACACTGTCAAGTACATAATCAGAGGTCTTCCTTCTACTGGAGGCATGAGGATTGGAGGTTCTTGTAAGTACTCTTTGATCTTGTCAAAAGCCTTCTGGCAATCTTCGTTCTACCTGACCGTCTGTTCTTTTCTTAACAGCTTGAACAAGGGTTCACAGGTCGCTGTGAGGTGAGATATGAACCTTGAAATGTAGTTCAATCGACCTAAGAACCCTCGAACTTCTTTCTCAGTTTTCGGTGCAGGCATTTCTTGTATAGCCTTGACTTTATCAGGGTCAACTTTAATCCCTTTCTCGCTTACAATAAAGCCCAGCAGCTTACCGGATCGCACCCCGAATGTGCATTTGTTGGGGTTCAACTTTAGTTGGTACTTCCTCAGTCGCTTGAACAACTTCAGCAGATTCACCAGGTGATCTTCCTCTGTAAGGGACTTGGCGATCATATCATCCACATAACATTCTATTTCCTTGTGGATCATATCGTGGAACAATGTCACCATAGCCCGTTGATATGTGGCACCAGCATTCTTCAGTCCGAATGGCATCACTTTGTAACAGAACGTGCCCCAAGGTGTAATGAATGTTGTCTTCTCCATGTCTTCAGGTGACATCTTGATCTGATTATACCCTGAAAATCCATCCATGAAGGAGAATACCGAGAACTGAGCCGTGTTATCAACCAATACGTCAATGTGAGGTAATGGGAAATCATCCTTCGGGCTGGCTCTGTTCAGATCCCGGTAGTCAACACACATTCTAACTTTTCCGTCCTTCTTAGGCACAGGTACTATGTTAGCAACCCACGGCGGATAGCTAGTTACAGCAAGGAACCCGGCGTCCCATTGCTTTTGTACCTCCTCCTTGATTTTCATAGCCATGTCTGGACGAGTACGGCGTAACTTTTGTTTGACTGGTGGGCATTCTTCCCTTAGAGGCAGCTTGTGCACAACAATGTCGGTATCCAACCCTGGCATGTCTTGATACGACCAAGCAAACACATCAACATACTCTTGAAGCAGATCTATCAGTTGTCTCTTCACTGAGTCTTGCAGGCAGGCCCCAATTTTTACTTCTTTCACGTCTTCCTCTGTACCAAGATTAATCACTTCGACCTCCTCCTGGTGAGGGGTAATAACCTTTTCCTCTTGTCTCAACAACCTGGCTAGCTCTTCAGGAAGCTCATATTCTCCATCAACCCCTTCATCAGCTTGATTGATTGGATTGTCAAAGTCATACGATGTCATAGCCGTGCTATTGTCGGCGCAGTCTGGAAGGCACTCTCTGCAAGGGTTAAGTTGGTTCATTTTAGTGATTGATTTTAATCTTGCTTTAGAAAAAAGTGAAATGAAGTCATCATTTTGAAAACACCGCCATTTATTTTTGTACAAAAAGAAAAATGGAAAAACAGTGAACAGAAAAGAAGAAGACTTGTTTGCAAAAAGATGTCTGATATTTCATTAATTTAATCTTGTTTGCACAAAAGTACAGATGGCCCTGATTACAAAATGAGTCTTGTCATCTTGGGCAAGATGCAAGACTTTGATGCATGCTATAAAAAATACAGGAAATAATAATTACTCTGCATGAGTAACTCTTATAATTTCCTGGGAAGACCAGTTCGAGACACTGCTCCCCGGGATCTTTGGACGAATCCAATTCTCCAGATTGCGCTCCTCTTCCAGCTCGTCTTCTAGATAGTTGATAGCATCGGGGGTAAGCATTCCCCCACTGACAAAACCAGGCTCTGCAGCAGCCTTTGCTTGATGTTGAGTTGGTCTGTAACCCAACCTAAATTTGTCCTTCTTCTCCTCCACAGCTAAAACCTTGCCCCAGCCTAGGGCAGTTCCTTCCTCAACAACCTTCCGGGCTTGTTGGTAAGATGACATGGAGATACCTGACACAGCAGATGCTTCATTGACATTCAAGGCTTCAAAACCTTGGCTCATTATTTCATGGATCTCCCCATCCATCTCGATGTATTTATAAGTAGCCAGATGGCTAACGAATATATCCTCTTCTCCACAGATTGTGACAACTTGGCCTTCCCACTCAAATTTTAACTTTTGGTGAAGGGTAGACGTTATTGCGCCGGCGGCGTGAATCCAGGGTCTACCCAACAAACAGCTGTAGGCGGGCTGAATGTCCATCACATAAAAGATAGTTTTAAAGGTCTGTGGGCCAATTGTCACGGGCAGCTCAATCTCTCCCAGAACCGATCTCTTAGAGCCATCAAAGGCTCGTACCACCAGGTTGCTGGGTCTTAATGCCAATCTATCATATTCTAACTTCACCAGAGCCTTCTTCGGTAAGACATTCAGGGAAGAACCTGTGTCCACCAGCACATGAGAAAGGACAGCTCCTTTGCATTCCATGGTTATGTGCAAGGCTTTGTTGTGATTGCGGCCATCCACTGTCAGGTCAGAATTGGTAAACCCTAGCCCATTGCTAGCAGTAACATTTCCAACCACTGTTTCCAACTGGTTGACAGTAATCTCTTCAGGCACGTAAGCTGCGTGCAAGACTTTAAGTAGTGCATTCCGATGGGCTTCGGAGCACATAAGCAGTGAGAGGATAGAGATTTTGGATGGCGTCTGGTGAAGTTGATCCACAACTTTATAATCACTCTTTTTGATGATCCGCATAAACTCATCAACTTCCTGATCAAATGGAGTCTTCAGGGTTTCTTTGGCAGTTGGATCTTCCTGCACCGGGCCTTTCCCATTTGCCTTGGCAGCAGCTTCTGCTTCGGCAGTAGGTCTTTGAACTTGTGAGGCGAAGAGACGTCCGCTTCGAGTGAAGCCTCCGCCTCCCCCCACATTATCTACTTGTGGTGCAGGTGCTGATGTTTCAAGAGTGATTCTTTTTCCTTCTCGGTACACGTCAGAGCCATAGTGCCAAGGGATGGCCTTATTGCTTTCATATGGTACTGGTCCAGGCACCGTGACAGTGACTGGACTGATTGCTGCTGCTGAAGGGACTGTTATTGTTTGTGGATCATAAAAGATTGTAACTGGTGCTCTGGCGGGAGCAACACCTTCTGAATGGTAGGCAGAGTTGTTTTCCGGATCATAGAATATGGTAACAGTAGAGACATCTTCATGATTGATTGCTGGTGTTGTAGGAGGTTCTGTTGGAAGGACTGATGTTGTTGTTGATGGAGATTCGAAATGGAATGAAGCTGAAGTTGTAGCAGGAGAAACTGTCGAAATCTGATCATTTGGGAGGACAGACGAAGTACTTGTTGATGGTGCTGATGAATTGTCGGGAACAATAGTTGCTGCAGTTGTAGGGGGGTCTGAAACCGTTGCTGATGAAGTTGTTGGGTTTGTCGGAAATGATGTAGTGATCTGTAGCAGGCCACTCTGAATAAGGCTGTCAATGCCATTCCTCAGGTCCTCACACCCATTCCATGAAATATTGCAGTAGGGGCACCCTAGTTCACACCCTGGAAATATCTGGTTTTCACGGAGTTGAGCTTTGATTTCCACCAATGGTGTCCGGATCTGATCCACACTGGTTATTAAATAAGACGGTTGGTCTTCTTCAATAGCGTTAATTCGAGGACCACCATGGTTTGGCATAGGGTTTTTATTGACATTGGGCGGAGGTGCAAAATTCAGAGCCTTGGAGTCTACCAAGTCTTGTACCTTCATATGCAGGGCCCTGCATTTTTCTGTACTGTGACCAGGTGCGTTTGAGTGAAAAGCACACCTAGCATTGGAGTCATAGTTTCTTGGTAGACTGTTGGGATCCGGAGGTGCCAACGTTCTTAGCTCAACTAGGTTGAGTTTCAGAAGCTGTGGCAGCAAGGCAGCATACGGCATTGGGATCGGGTCGATCACTCGGTTAGCTTGAGAGGGCCTCTGTTGGAATGGCCTCTGTTGATTGTTGTTGTTGGTGTTGTTGTTGTTGAAGTTTCTCGGAGGATACTGATTCTGATGATACTGAGGTTGTTGTTGGAAATTTTGTTGAGGAGGTTGATAGACTGGCTGAGGATGAGCTGGAGCAGGGATAGTGACTGCTGCTATTGACCTTTGAACATATTGGGGCCTACCCCTGTTGGTGTGAATGGCATTGGTCTCGCCAGTTCTTCTCGGGCCTGCAAAAGGCTTTCTTGTACCACTGGACGAGCTGGCACCGTTATCAGAAATCTTACCCATCTTTAACAGGCTTTCAATTCTCTCCCCAGCTATAACAACATCTGCGAAGCTAGTGGAAGAGAAAGCAGCCAACCTGTCAATATACGTTCCCTGGAGAGTGTTCATAAACATGTCTGCCATTTCTCTCTCAGACATTGGTGGTTGAACGGCAGCAGCCAATTGCCTCCATCTCTGGGCATATTCTCGGAAACTTTCCCTTGACGACTGTGACATTCCCATTAGGAGAGTCCTGTTGGGTGCCATGTCTAAGTTGTATTGATACTGTCGGATGAAGGCCTCTGCCAGGTCCTTCCAGCATCTAATTGTTGCTCTTGTCAGATGGGAATACCACTCCCTCGAAGCTCCAGTCAAGCTATCTTCAAAATAGAACATCCACAATTTCTCATCCATTGTATAGGCCTTCAGCCTTCCCAGAAATGATTGTAGATGAGTCCGGGGGCATGAAGTCCCATTATACTTTTCGAAACAAGGAGGCTTGAACTTATGGGGGATCCTGACCCCATCTACCAAACCCATGTCCATGACGTCGAAGCCCAAAGAATTTTGAGACTCCAGTGATCTCAACTTCTCAGCTATTTCATCCAGTCGCCTATCATAGGCTTCCTCTCCAGCACCCATTACTGTAAATTGGTCCTCCTGAGGATCTTCTTGAAGTACTCTGGCTGTTGTGGCTGTTCCTTGAACATTTGCAGGAATATTAATCTCAGGATGTAGATGGGGACCAAACACAGGAGGGTTAACATGGGGTTGCACCCGTTCATTGTTACTTGTGCCAGCAGTTCCCACATGGGGCTCATCTTGATTCCTCCCTTCTACCAAAGCTCTGAGCCTCTCCTGGCTTTGAGCTAAGTTGTTCATCACTTCCATGAACTGTGTTATCTGGGTTCTCATCTCCAATCTCTCGTTTGCCATCTGGTTTCTGACCTCCGTAAGGTCTTGTTGCATCTGGTCCATCTGGATTCCCGGAAGGTTGTTTCTAGTTGGGTACCTGTGTGGCCTGTTGAGAGGAAATACCCGGCGGCGAGCAATAATTCCTGAGTATCACAACAGAGGTTAGCAACAACAAAACAAAACCCTACAAAACAAACAAAGAGGTTAGTATGCAATGCAGTTATGCTTATTTGCTCTCAAGGTATCCGGTTTGGCCTTCAGTTTTGACCCTTCCAGACCCTTGGAAATGCTGCTGTTGAAGTTGCCTTTGAAGTGATCTCAGGTGGAACAAACCAACACAAATATATTACAAAGGTGAAATAATACAAATTGTTCTTTTTACAACACAAGCCCCCAAAGGGGTCAAAATACATCACGAAAAAGCAAAAGTACATGAAAAGGAACAACAACAAGCAAATGATCAAACCCCAAGGCCAAACTCATCCTCACGAACTTCCTTAAGAAGTGCTTCGGTCACAGGGTCAGCCGGGCGCTCCGCGAGGTTCCTGATGAGGAGGTTTCTTGTTGCAACAGCTGCAATCAACTTCTTGTTCTGACTTTGATCTTTGGACTTCTTCACTCCTGCTTTGATTTTCAGCTCTGATATTTCCTCCTGGGCTGCTGCCAGGGCTTTTTCCATCTGCTCCATCTTGTCCTGGACTCTCTTGTCTTCTAGAGTACGGGCCTCAGTGATCCGGACCCACCTGGCCTGACTCTCTTTCAAATACAAGTCTGTCCTTGCTCTCTGAAACTGGGCTTCTTTACAAGCATTCTTCAGAATCTGTTCACCAGCTTTGGACTTGTTGATATAGTCTCCAGACTTCTCAATCTTAGTCAAGTGTTCCACCCTCAACTTCTCCAATCTCTCAATCTCCCTCACACCTTCACTCCTCTCCCGGAGGGTCTTCTGCAAAGCCTGGGTTAACTTCTCATTTCTTTCTTTCAAGCTCTCAAACTCCTCCAAACTGATGGTGGCAGGGGGTGGTGTTGAAGATGACTCAGGCATGTCTTCTATGGTAAAGGGCATTCCAGAGAATTGGGCCCTAGCATGGGACCACTCATAATATTGGACTGATGCTACATTATTGCACTTCCCCAGAGTGGTGATTCCCTTGGTTTGAACATGATCCCAGGCCCAGGCAGCCTGCCTAACAGTTGCCAGACTGATCTTGTTCTCACAATAGAGAGTCTCCACTAAGTCCTGCTCCCTGGGAGTATGGACCAGTGCATAACCCAATTGCCTCCTGAACAGTAGAGGGTTGTAATTGATACTTCCCTTGACCCCTATTAAAGGCACATTGGGAAAGTGCCCACAGCTTGTAATGATATCTCTGCCCTTGGTGCTTTGAGTACACCATCTGATGTCTGCTGAAGTTAGGACAGTGAGTCTCTTAGCCCAGTTGCTTTGCTGATGAGGATTTAGAAATGCATCTGTCCTGGGTAGATGCCTGAGAAGCCAAGCATGGAATAATGGAGCACAACACCTCACTAGCCTTCCCCTCTGCTTCTCATTCTTCTGGTGCACTGAGTGTCGCTCCCGGGATTTTCATCCTAGTACAAACGCGAAAGTGGCGCGGAAAGGTTAGAGTCGCCAGCCAGACATTTTTATCCCGAAAGAATGGGAAAGGTAATGTTGCACAAACCTGAGGAAGAAGGAAAGGACAAGGTCCTGCGAACCAAAGATCTGAGTTCGGGAGTCGGTTACGACCTGGGAAGGTATTAGCACCCCAGATCGTCCGCCGTACCCGACGGGATCCACGCTTGCTTGTTTTGTTTCAAAGGGTGAGAAATAGAGAATGCTGCTGAATAAAACCGCTACTGGAATAAAGGGAATGGAAAATGAGAAAGGAATAAGAAGAGAGAATGGAAAGAAAAGGGGAAATGTAGGGAAAATAAAGAATGTGCTCGAACGGGCCCTACCCCGCTGCCTACGTACCTCATCGGGATAATGAGGATCAGAGTCGACGTAGTTCGCCTAACTTAGGCGGGAACTATTTGTTTGTGTTTTTTACAGCTGGAACTGCGTGTGTCTATGCTCAGGTGTTGCAGGCTCGTCTGGTACGAGTGCGTTTACCGTCTTGCATGCGAGACAAGTAGTCGCGAGTTCATGTTGTGAATGAATGAGATGAGAGAAGAAGTTCCCGCAGGACAGTCGGTTATTGTTTGTTTTTGGCTTTTATGAGTTTTGTATGAACTTGGCACAAGGAAGTGAATTCAAACTCTTTTCCATGGAATGTACACTTGACTCTACATTCCAAGATGGAATAATAGAACAAGCATATCCAGCAAGGAGAATTTATCCAAGACTGGTTTCCTAGGATTAGGGTTTAAGTTCACTAGCTTGTTGAACTTTATTAAGTGTTTTTGTTGCTTTTGTGAAGAAGTGTCTTTTAAGTTTTTCTTTGTGAACAATTCCTTGATGAGACTTGTGCATCATGATAAACAAGCTTACACCACTCCAAGATGGAATGAATGCAAGTGCTTCATGGAATAAGGCTATACACAAGGAATCCTTTCATTTATTTATTAAATGTTTTTTTGGATTTTGTTTGAAGATAAGAAGAGAATGACTCAAGTTGATAAAAGGCAAAATCTAATGGGCTACTAAGACACAACCCTAAGTTAATTGTATTTACAAAGTGATCCTAGTGGTTAGTGAGGTTTTCTATTCCTAATGGAAAAAGGAAAAGAAAAAAAGGAAAAAGGATGCAACTTACTTCCTAAGGAAGATAAATTGGTCCTAACAATGGGGAATCCTACCAATCACAAATATGGAAGGAAAAAATGAATTAAAAAGCCTAAAAGAAATGCACAAAAAATAAAGGATAAAGTGGAGTAAACTTACCTCAATCTTCCCCACTACAAAACAAGTGTTAATGCACATTTTTATTAAAAAGAATAAGGCAAACACACATTAGTTAAATCATAATTAAATTCTAAAGCACCTTAGACCTAAACTAGACTCTATTTTAATCCTAAAGAGCTAGAAAAACTAGGACAAAAAAAGAAAAAAAAAAACAGCACCTATTACAGCCCCTATTACACAAACAGCCATGAAACTAAGCCTAACACCCACCAACTTCTTACAGCCAGCATGCAATCATGAAAAAGTAGGTGCAAAAGGTCAAATGCAGCATGCACATATAACAAACAGCACACATTTTACAGCACTTATACAAAACAACAGCTATGAAATGCAAAATCCAGAATTGCTTATTTTTATTTTTTAATGCACAAACTCAATGCAAAAATCACTAATCTCATCATGAACATGTATTTGAACTTAAATCAACATATACCAATGCAAGAACATGAACATTATTGAATGATTATGCAAGCATGCATCTCATGAATTATGCAACAAGTAAATGTACAAAGTAGCACCTAAACATGCATATGAACATGATGATCTTTGATTATGAACATGCAACATGATTGCTCAACAAACATACTAAACTCAATGCAAAATTCAGAATTTAATTGATGCATATGACATGATAAAGTATGCAACCAAATGCACATACATATGATTATGCAAAATGCAACATACCTTGATATAATGGGAATGAAAAAAAAATGATTTAATGCAATGCAAACATGTAAAAACAGAATGCAACATGATTATTATGTGTCAAACAATGCACAAACATGGTAACAACATGCAAGAATTTAAGCTATGCACAAAGAAGCACAAAAACGCATAAAACGCAACATAAACGGAATCGTGTCGAAACGACTCGAAATGGGGAGACTAGCTACTGGAAATGGACCCAAAAATTCCCTAAAATCAATACCTAAACATGTATGAACATTAGAGGCACTAGGAAGCAAGATTGAGCAAGAAAATAGGCTAAAAATCCAAAAATGGACAGCGTTAATCGATTAACCATATAGGTTAACCCGTTAACGGGCAAAAAAATCAGCATTTTGGCCAAAAAACGCATGCGTTAACCGGTTAACCATATGCGTTAACCGGTTAACCCTGAACAAAAAGTGAAAAATGCTTTTGAAATAAGTGCTTTTGGCCACAATCTTGCTTCTAATGATCCCTAACATACCTAGGAACATGCTAACACTAATTTCTACTTATTTTGAGCTTATTTACACATGCTAGCACCTATAGCCATCAACACTTTAACTTCTAAATCAACAAAAATCAACAAATCACAAGCAAACATAATTGAAACGGAATTGATTTTAAACAAAACGAAAAAAAGCAATTAAAGAATGCCAAAAGTGGCGAGATGAAGAGAATAACTTAAAGAAGAAGTGATTAAGATCACCAACCTACGAAGCGGAGGAGTGCTTCGGTGATTGTTGCAAAGATCGGAGCTTGAATCGAAAAGAAAACCGAAAACCGAGAAATCGCAAAATAAATGCGTTCTTGAGATTGAATCTTCGTGCGCTTCCGATAATCCGATAATCCTCACAAAATTCAGTAGCTTCTTCTTCTATAATCCACAATCAATGAAGGTTGGAGGCTTAAGCTTCAAGATCTTCAAGTTTCAATGTGAAACTTGAAGAGCTTATTTGAAAAAGCTTTGGTGAAAGGGAGAGGAAAAGTGAGAGGGAGAAAGTGCTTCTCAAAGAGTGAAAAATTGGAAAATGGTGTCCAACCTTTTGGTTTGGATGAAAATGGCTTAAATAGAGACTAGGCTAGGAGCTAGGTTTGGGTTTGGGGCCCAAAAATTAGGCTTGGGATCCAAAATTAGGTTTGGTAGTTAGTTAGGGTTAGGGTTGGAAAAGGGAATATTCCTTGGAATATTCCTTGGAATATTCCTTGGAATATTCCTTGGAATACTCTAGAAGATGGTGGAAGGTGGTGGAAGTTTCCAAGGGAAATGGAGTGGAATTGGAGTGGAAAAATGAGATGGAAAGAATGAAAGGAAGTGTGGAATGAAAGTGGAAGGAAAGGTGGAGGGAAATGCAAAACCAACTACTTTTCAAATGATTTTTCTTTGGTTTTTTTTATGATTCCTCCATCATTTCTTGACCAAGCTTGAACCATAGGATCATTGTAACCCTAATTTCACGATCTCGATCTTAAAAGTCCGGAGTCGATCCCTTTTTATCTAGCTCGGTTGCCGTTTCTCCGATTCCTCGATTTTTCATTGTCCGGCCAGTCGAACCCCTTCCAAAATGAATTTGTGGACGAGATTTGAACCCTAGGCACTTGACATCATATATAAGTCAAAGAAATCCACTTCGACTCAAAAATTTATGTAGAAGCCCTGTAGAAATGAAACCCTAATTCGGCTCTTTTCCCTCAAGAAGTATTGCACTGCTTGCCTCCTTCAATCAAACCAAAACTTTCCATGACTTGTGGCTTCAAGTGAAGACTTGTGGGATATTGTGAACCCTTTGCACAAGGTTGAGAAGCTTTGTGGCCCTTCGGTAGCCTCTTCATAACTTTCGGTTGCTCCGATCATTGATCACATACCCACGCCTCGGCTATGCTATATATGATGCAATGTTTTTGGTTATTTTATGAATCCATATATGCAAAATGCTATGCAAAATGTTGAGGAAATGAGAGGGCAAATTTTGAGGTATTACAGCTGCCCCTATTCAATCAACTGCAGACCT
This sequence comes from Lathyrus aphaca, assembly GCA_963966055.1. Taxonomy (NCBI): domain Eukaryota; kingdom Viridiplantae; phylum Streptophyta; class Magnoliopsida; order Fabales; family Fabaceae; genus Lathyrus; species Lathyrus aphaca. Next base: position 235,160,390 of record OZ014524.1, read on the forward strand.
GAACGGATGATTGCAACAACTTTTAGGCGTTCAAGGTATGGAGTGATTGAATACTCGAATAAAACCTGAAAATTTGAACTCGGGATAACAGGAATGCCACCCGCCCATTTATTTATTTATATATTTTTTGTTTTGACCTCTGCATAGGTAACGAAAATAGAACCAGGTGGAAATATGCTGGGAAGAATGCCATCCTCGAATGACCACTCACACGGGATCCTCGGATCCAGTACTAAAACCCTCCTTGAATAGAAACACAATGGTATACCGGCCACAGGCGATAACCATCAACAACAAAGACTGACCTCGGACAGACTTTGCAAAAGAGACAAACTGACCTCGATCAATAAGCTCAAAATGTGAACTACTATCCTCGAATAATAGCCACAACAACAAGACCAACCGCAGAAGGACTTGAAGAAAAGAAATGCCATCCTCGAATGACAAATCAAAAGATCCTCGGATCTAACACGAAACCATCCTCGAATGGAGACGCAAAGGTGTACCAGCCTCGACTGATAACCAAACACAAAGCTGACCTCAGACAGACTTTGCAAAAGAGACAAACTGACCTCGATCAATAAGCTCAAAAAGTGAACTACTATCCTCGAATAATAGCCACAACAACAAGACCAACCGCAGAAGGACTTGAAGAAAAGAAATGCCATCCTCGAATGACAAATCAAAAGATCCTCGGATCTAACACGAAACCATCCTCGAATGGAGACGCAAAGGTATACCAGCCTCGACTGATAACCAAACACAAAGCTGACCTCAGACAGACTTTGCAAAAGAGACAAACTGACCTCGATCAATAAGCTCGAAAAGTGAACTACTATCCTCGAATAATAGCCACACAAAACAACAAGACCAACCTCGGAAGGACTTGAAGAAAAGAATGCCATCCTCGAATGACAATCCAAAAGATCCTCGGATCTAACACGAAACCATCCTCGAATGGAGACGCAAAGGTATACCAGCCTCGACTGATAACCAAACACAAAGCTGACCTCAGACAGACTTTGCAAAAGAGACAAACTGACCTCGATCAATAAGCTCAAAAAGTGAACTACTATCCTCGAATAATAGCCACAACAACAAGACCAACCGCAGAAGGACTTGAAGAAAAGAAATGCCATCCTCGAATGACAAATCAAAAGATCCTCGGATCTAACACGAAACCATCCTCGAATGGAGACGCAAAGGTATACCAGCCTCGACTGATAACCAAACACAAAGCTGACCTCAGACAGACTTTGCAAAAGAGACAAACTGACCTCGATCAATAAGCTCGAAAAGTGAACTACTATCCTCGAATAATAGCCACACAAAACAACAAGACCAACCTCGGAAGGACTTGAAGAAAAGAATGCCATCCTCGAATGACAATCCAAAAGATCCTCGGATCTAACACGAAACCATCCTCGAATGGAGACGCAAAGGTATACCAGCCTCGACTGATAACCAAACACAAAGCTGACCTCAGACAGACTTTGCAAAAGAGACAAACTGACCTCGATCAATAAGCTCAAAATGTGAACTACTATCCTCGAATAATAGCCACAACAACAAGACCAACCGCATAAGGACTTGAAGAAAAGAAATGCCATCCTCGAATGACAAATCAAAAGATCCTCGGATCTAACACGAAACCATCCTCGAATGGAGACGCAAAGGTATACCAGCCTCGACTGATAACCAAACACAAAGCTGACCTCAGACAGACTTTGCAAAAGAGACAAACTGACCTCGATCAATAAGCTCAAAAAGTGAACTACTATCCTCGAATAATAGCCACAACAACAAGACCAACCTCGGAAGGACTTGAAGAAAAGAAATGCCATCCTCGAATGACAAATCAAAAGATCCTCGGATCTAACACGAAACCATCCTCGAATGGAGACGCAAAGGTATACCAGCCTCGACTGATAACCAAACACAAAGCTGACCTCAGACAGACTTTGCAAAAGAGACAAACTGACCTCGATCAATAATCTCAAAATGTGAACTACCATCCTCGAATAATAGCCACAGCAACAAGACCAACCGCAGAAGGACTTGAAGAAAAGAAATGCCATCCTCGAATGACAAATCAAAAGATCCTCGGATCTAACACGAAACCATCCTCGAATGGAGACGCAAAGGTATACCAGCCTCGACTGATAACCAAACACCCAGAAAATCGGACAAGATGGAACGGGATCGTTGTACATAAACGAGAGCCCAAGCAAACAGGACCGTTGTACCAAACGGGAACCTGCGACGCGACTGTTGTACCAAACAAGACGCGGAATGGGTGACCAACATTGACTTGAAAAGACAAGGATGTCTGGAACATGATATTGATATCCTCTGTGCGGAGTACTTCAGGTTGAGAAGACGTTATAAGTCGTACGTGATATACCTCAAAACTGGCCCATGCTGGCATGCATATGTTTGAATTTATGGCGCAATGCTCCATGATAATGGAAATGCTACGCTTTGGAAGATGCAGACGCAATGATGATTATGCGAATGACAATGCAAAGAAGATCTCCTGATAAGGAGACTGCAGGTAATTCCATATAACTTGGCGACTTCACTGGGGAGGAGCGATGATCACTGCATTGATCTGGCCCATCCTGACGAGGAGGAAATAACTCTGCGGGGAAAGTTGTTAATAATTCACTGGCTCTGAATAGCCGCCACTGCCAAAAATAAATTGGACTTTGAGATTGGAGCGCCAAGACCCTGCTGGAGGTGGACTATTCTTGAACTCTGATGGGGAAGTGAGGACTTCCTGGGAACCAAAGGCATGACACTGCTGAGGAAGCAACTGCTGGGGAGGCAAAACACTCTTTACGCTGTTAAGAATTGCCCCTGTCTGCACGGAGACTTCTGCTTGGGGATTGCACCCACTCTCTGCTGTCTAGCTGGGAGAAATTTCATCTTGCACATGGCTGGGGATAATTGGAAACACCCTGGGAGACATTTGTTTCTGCTCAAACAAATGGGAATGCCCATCCTGGATAGGGATCTCTTAGCTCTGTTAGCAACACCAGTACCTGTACCTGCATGAACACCATCGATAGTACCTGCAACATAGAGAATTGGTTTGGGACCTGCTTGCCCCAGGCTCATAGCACGAATCATTGTCTAGGTATCTCAGCACCCTTTCAGAGTTGAATTAAATGTTTCTATTCTCCTGCACGAGTTAGAAAAGCATTCAAATGTTCATAACACAATGCAAGTCACCATTTGCTAGACGTTTTCACAAACAATCAATGCCAGATGAAAAAGTAAAAACAAAGAAGTAAAATGGTCAAATGACTGAAGTTGAATTTTTATTGAATTTGAAAGGTGGCCCTGAATAGGCAATACAAAGGAAGCGGTTCCCTGGAATGAGGGAACAACTAAAAGAAAAACAAACTATCCTATTGGCAATGTGAAAAATGAATCCCATCAAGTATCAACCCGGTTATGACTCGTATGTCTTCAAGACGCTCCGCTCTTCTGCCTCTTGAGAAAAAGTAAGTGAACTGATCTTCAACCTTTAGGATAGCCTCAACTGCAGGTAGGTCATGGATCTCGCAGATCGCAGTCGTTCGTGTTAATCCCTCTTTTGCGTGGATCGCCCTTTCAGGTTTTCAATCCACCGGGATACCCTTTTTTGCCTGAGTTGTCCGATGTGGCTTTTCAACTCAGCGGGTGTACATTTTTTCGATATTTCCCTAACTTTTGCCCGAGCCTTTTATTCTGTTTTTGGCTCGCCGGGATGCCCATTTTTGCCTGGATCTTTATTCTGTTTTTATCCAGTGGGTCCTTTTTACACGAAGTATTTTCTTACTGCGTCTGCATTGACAGGGGATGGAAAGTCTTCTCCGTCCATGGTTGTCAGCATTAAGGCTCCGCCTGAGAAGACCTTTTTAACCACGAACGGTCCTTCATAGTTGGGTGTCCACTTGCCCCTGTGATCGTTGAGAGGAGGAAGAATCCTTTTCAGCACTAGGTCTCCTGGCATGTACCTCTGTGGTCGCACCTTCTTGTCGAAAGCTTGCTTCATTCGTCGTTGATACAACTGTCCATGGCATACAGCTGCTAGGCGCTTTTCTTCAATGAGACTCAACTGATTATATCTGGATCGGAGCCATTCAGCTTCATCTAGCTTGATGTCCATCATCAGCCTCAAGGAGGGGATTTCCACCTCGATCGGTAGAACTGCCTCCATACCATACACCAATGAGAATGGAGTTGCCCCAGTAGAAGTGCGCACTGATGTTCTATACCCATGCAACGCGAATGGTAACATCTCGTGCCAATCTTTGTATGTCACAACCATCTTCTGAACAATCCTCTTGATGTTTTTATTAGCCGCCTCGACGGCGCCATTCATCTTAGGACGATATGGAGAAGAGTTGTGATGTTCTATTTTGAAGTCTCGACACAAGTCAGACATCATCTTGTTGTTGAGATTAGAACCATTATCAGTAATGATCCTTTCAGGGACTCCATACCGGCAAATGATGTCCCGCTTAATAAATCGAGCGACCACTTGTTTAGTGACATTGACATAGGAAGCAGCTTCGACCCACTTTGTGAAATAATCAATAGCAACTAGGATGAAGCGATGTCCATTAGAGGCTGTTGGCTCAATCTTTCCAATCATATCGATGCCCCACATAGCGAACGGCCACGGTGAAGACATGACACTCAAAGGATTCGGAGGCACATGGACCTTGTCGGCATAAATTTGACACTTATGGCACTTACGAGAATATTTGCAACAATCGGATTCCATGGTAATCCAATAGTATCCCGATCTCAATAATTTCTTGGCCATGGCATGACCTCCAGCATGGGTACCAAAGGAGCCTTCATGAACCTCCTGCATTAACATGTCTGCTTCGTGTCTGTCCACACATCTGAGCAGCACCATGTCAAAGTTCCGTTTGTACAACACACCATCCTGATTCAAGAAGAAACCTCCCGCCAGTCTTCTAAGAGTTTTCCTATCTTTACTGGATGCCCCAGCCGGGTATTCTTGAACCTTCAGGAATTGTTTGATGTCATGGTACCAAGGCTTGTCATCTTCACCATCACCAACTGCGAAGACATAAGCCGGTCTTTCAAGACGAGAGATCGAAATTCGAGGCACGAAATTCTCTTGGCATACTTTAATCATGGATGATAAAGTTGCGAGAGCATCGGCGAACTGGTTTTCGTCCCTAGGAACATAGCTCAGCTTTACTTTGGTAAAGAAGGTTAACAGCCTCCTGACATAGTCTCGGTAAGGAATCAAACGAGCTTGATGAACTAGCCATTTGCCATTGACTTGATTTACCACCAAAGCAGAATCTCCGAAGATCTCAAGGTTCTTGACTCGCAAGTCTATTGCCTCTTCGATCCCCATGATGCAAGCTTCATACTCTGCTTCGTTGTTAGTACACTCGAAGGTCAACCGAGCAGCAAGAGGTGTGTGGACTCCTTCTGGTGAGATAATAACAGCACCTACTCCACTCCCATTCATGTTTACAGCTCCGTCAAACATCAACTTCCATCTGGATTCAGGGTCAGGCCCCTCCTCCGGAAGTGGTTCTTCATGGTCTTTCGACTTGAGGAACATGATGTCCTCATCCGGAAACTCAAACCTCATGGGTTGATAATCATCAATCGGCTGCTGGGCCAAGTATTCTGACAACACACTCCCCTTGATTGCTTTTTGTGAAGTGTATTGTATGTCATACTCCGTGAGTATCATTTGCCAACGGGCCACTCTTCCTGTCAAAGCCGGCTTCTCAAAGATGTATTTTACAGGATCCATCTTAGAAATTAGGAGAGTAGTATGAGTTAGCATGTACTGCCTTAGTCGGCGAGCAGCCCATGCCAAAGCGCAGCAAGTTTTCTCGAGTAGTGAGTATCGTGTCTCACAATCGGTAAACTTTTTGCTAAGGTAATAAATGGCGTGCTCTTTTCGACCAGACTCGTCCTGCTGACCCAGTACACATCCCATCGATCCTTCCAGCACAGTGAGATACATAATCAAAGGTCTCCCTGGCACTGGAGGCATAAGAATTGGTGGTTCCAACAAGTATTCTTTGATTCGGTCGAAGGCCCGCTGACAATCTTCATTCCATTCAATGGCCTGATTCTTCCTCAGAAGCTTGAAGATGGGCTCGCATGTGGCCGTTAGGTGAGAAATAAACCGTGCAATGTAGTTTAGTCTCCCTAAGAAGCCACGCACTTGCTTTTCAGTCTTCGGCTCAGGCATTTCCTGGATTGCTTTCACTTTGGCCGGATCGACCTCAATTCCTCGTTCACTAACGATGAAGCCGAGCAACTTGCCAGAACGAACCCCGAAGGTGCATTTATTCGGATTTAACCTCAGTCTGAACTTTCGAAGCCTATCAAACAATTTTGCTAGGTTGACCAAGTGTTCTTCTTCCGTCCGGGACTTTGCTATCATGTCATCAACATAAACCTCAATTTCATGATGGATCATGTCGTGAAACAACGTCACCATTGCCCGTTGGTAGGTAGCTCCTGCATTCTTTAAACCAAACGGCATGACCTTGTAACAAAAGGTGCCCCAAGGAGTGATGAAAGTTGTCTTTTCCATATCCTCGGGAGCCATCTTGATTTGATTATAGCCTGAGAATCCGTCCATGAAAGAGAACACGGAAAACTGAGCAGTATTATCGACAAGTACATCTATGTGAGGTAGAGGGAAGTCATCTTTGGGGCTGGCCCTATTCAAGTCCCTGTAATCCACACACATTCTGACTTTGCCATCTTTTTTAGGAACCGGCACAATGTTAGCAACCCATGGAGGATAACTAGTCACGGCCAAGAAGCCAGCATCAAATTGTTTTTGCACTTCTTCTTTTATTTTGATTGCCATGTCTGGACGTGTGCGCCTCAACTTCTGCTTTACCGGAGGACAACCTTCTCTGAGGGGTAGCTTGTGTACCACGATGTCAGTGTCTAAACCAGGCATATCTTGGTAGGACCATGCGAAGACGTCAACGTATTCTCGAAGCATAGTCATCAAACGAGTCTTGACAGATTCTTCTAATGCAGCTCCGATCTTGACTTCTTTCTTGTCCTCTTCAGTACCCAAGTTTATCACCTCAACATCTTCCTCATGCGGCTGAATCATCTTCTCTTCCTGTTTGAGCAGTCTGGCCAATTCTTCGGGTAAATCACAATTTTCTTCACCTTCCACATCGGCTTGATAAATTGGATTGTCGAAGTCATACTTAGCCATAACAGGGTCGTCATTGATAAGATCCGGTGACGAGCACCTGCATGAATGATGATTCATGCAAGGCTTTAGCAACAGTTTGAGAAGATGAGAAACATTGCCATTTTAAAAACTTTTCTTTCTTTTTGAAAAACAAAAGTAAAAAACGAAAGACAGAGAACAACATGAAATGAATGTGAAACGTCAATTTTATCAATGATTGTGTTAATGAACAAATGAACCCTTACAAAGAGACACTATGCCCCGGGTAAGACATAGTGCTTTAGTACAGGAAAACAAAAACAAAAACATTACTCTTCAAAAGATGTTACTGAAATGAGCCTTTCTGACGTCCAGTTACTAAGTTGAGCTCCTGGGACGGCAGGCCTAATCCATTCATCCAAGTCACAGTCACTATCAACAGCTTCATCCTGCACTGCGCTGATATTTCCGTAGTTTATCACTCCTGCACTTGTGAAAGTGACCGGGCTCTGACAACCTTTTGCACTTGTTTCAGACGAAGATCCCCCAGGGTGATAACCAATCCCGAACATGTCTTTCTTCTCTGGCAACTCGACTGGGCTGCCCCATCCTTCTCGCACTCCAGATTCTACTAATTCACGCGCTTGTTTATAAGAGGCTATAGACACCCCCTTCTTCGGCACCTCAGGAGAAGTTGCTACGGCGGATGCTTGTTCGGACTTAAAAGGCTCAAAAGCTTGACATGGAGTTTCGACTATTTCGCCATCCATCTCCACATATTTGAATGAGGCTAGATGACTAACGAAAATATCTTCTTCCCCGCTGACCTTCACAACTTGACCTTCCCAGACAAACTTTAATTTCTGATGAAGTGTAGAAGAAACCGCTCCTGCCGAGTGTATCCAGGGCCTTCCAAGTAAACAACTATATGCCGGCTGGATATCCATCACGTAAAATGTGGTATTGAAGACTTGTGGACCTATCTTGATAGGTAACTCCACCTCTCCAAATACCGATCTTCTTGATCCATCAAACGCTCGGACTACTAAATCACTGGGCCTTAGCACCACTCCATCATAGTCTAGCTTCATCAATGCCTTCTTAGGCAAGACATTCAGAGATGATCCGGTATCCACCAGCACGTGGGAGAGCACTGCACCCTTGCATTCCAAAGAAATATGCAATGCCCGATTATGAGCACGCCCATCAGAAGTTAAGTCCAAGTCTGTGAAACCCAATCCATGACTGGCGTTAACGCTGGACACCACCGTTTCTAACTGATTCACAGAAATATCCTGAGGCACGTATGCCTTGTTCAGAATATTTAAAAGGGCCTTCCTGTGAGAATCCGAACACATGAGCAATGATAAGATGGAGATCTTTGATGGCGTCTGCTGCAAGTGATCTACAATCTTATAGTCACTCTTCTTGATGATCCTCAGGAATTCTTCGGCTTCTTTATCAAAGGTGAGATCTGGATCAGCTGATGGAGCTGAATCATTGACAACTACAGGTTGCTTCCCTCTGGCTCTTGCTTGGGCTTCGGCAGTATCTCTAGGTGGTATCACATTGTTTCTCAATGCTTCCGGCGCAAACAATCTTCCACTTCGAGTAAAACCCCCTACTCCAACATTCTCTACTTGAGCTGGGATTATACTAGTCGTGGCCAACTCTTGTCTTTGGCCGTTGCAATACACTTCGCCACCATAGTTCCAGGGAACTGCTCTGTCACTTTGGTACATTATGGGTCCAGCAGTGGTAATGGTTATTGGTGCCACTCTAGCACGCGAAGGAACTTGGGATGGATCATAAAAGATAGTCACTGTAGATACTTCACTTTCTTTCACGATCTTGTCAAATTGCAGCATTCCTTCATCAATCATTCCTTGAATACCGGCCTTCAATCGCTTACAACCGTTGGTAGCTTCTGTACATTCTGAACAATCATCTTCGCATCCCAGGAAAATGCCTTTCTTCAACAAACAGACTTTGATAGCAACCAAAGAAGTCTTCAAGTCATCTACATCATCCACCAGATTCAATTTCTCCCCTTCACCAATTGCACCAACCGTGCCCCTGTGATGAGGCATGGGATTTTCCAGCACATTAGGAGAAGGAGCGAAATTGATTGCTTTAGAATCCAGCAAGTCCTGAACAGCATGCTTCAATGCTTTACAATTCTCAGTACTATGGCCGGGAGCTCCAGAATGAAACTCGCATCTAGCATTCGAATCATAACCTTCAGGAGTTTGGCCTGGCTTCGGAGGTTGCAAGGTCCGGAGCTGAATCATTTGAAGCTGCAAGAGATTCTTCAACAGTTGGGAGTAAGACATTGGTGGAGCTTCAAAATGTCTATCTCTCGGCTTCTGAGGGTAGTATGGACGAGGGGGTCTTGGCTGATACCCCTGTGAGCGTTGCGGCTGTTGAGGCTGAACCCGTTGTTGAACTGAAGGAGTTGAAATAGTGACGGGGGCCACTTGCTGATAATATCCTTGGTGCATCATTCCCCTCTGCGCGTATACTGCTCCTGTTTCTCCTTCCCTCCTTTTCACAAAGGGTTTCTTGATACCAGACGCTGAAGCGCTTCCATTTTGAATTTTCCCCTGTTTGAGCCAGCTTTCGATTCTTTCTCCAGTCAGGATAATGTCCGAAAAACCACTTGAGGAACAACCAGCCAACCTTTCCATGAAATGCCCTGGGAGTGTATTCAGGAAAAGATCAACCATCTCTCTTTCCAGTAAAGGTGGTTGCACTCGGGCGGCCACCTCACGCCACCTCTGTGCATAATCTTTGAAGCTCTCTGAACTCCTCTGTGTCAAACTTTGAAGCTGAGTACGGCTAGGTGCCATGTCAATGTTGTATTGATATTGTCTGAGGAAGGCCTCTCCCAAATCCTTCCAGCTTCTGATAGAACTTCTTTCCAACTTCATGTACCACTCCAAGGATCCTCCAGAAAGGCTATCCTGGAAATAGTACATCCATAGCTTCTCATCTCGCGTGTGAGCCGCAATCTTCCTGTAGAAAGCCTGTAGGTGAGTTTTCGGGCAAGAGTTGCCGTTGTATTTATCAAAGGCTGGTGGCCTGAACTTGTGTGGAATGACCACCCCAGGTACCAAACCCATATCTGACACGTCAATTCCCAAAGTGTCTTTGCATTCCAAGGCCTTGACCTTCTCTGCAAGCACCAAGAAGTCGTTGAGATTCCCGTCACCGCCGAAACCCATATCATTGTTGAAGTACTGGAATTGGTCTTCCTGCCTGTCCTGCACAGGAACATACGTAGCCATAGCTGGATCTGGAACATGAGGTCCACCTGTACCGTTGTTAGTGTTGGGAGGAGCCCCTAGTCCACCGGAAGTAGTTGCCTGAGCATTAGTGTTAGGAGGAGTTAACCCTTGAATTGCATTTCTCAGCTCCTGCTGCCCCTGGGTCATCCCCTGCATCAGAGTCACGAATTCTGCCATCTTGGTACGGACATCGTTGAGTTCTGTTTGCATGGCGTCCATTGCTGTTCTTTGATTGCTGCGGGTCGCGTACCGATGAGGAATATTCTGTCGAATGTACCGGGTCTTGGCGGCCCTCGCAATCTTTGCCTGATGAACACAGATAAATTAGACATCCCGAAGAAAAACCTGCAAAGACAAAGACAAAATGCAAATGATGCGTATGCAATGCAATGTGTTCCTTTTATTCCCGAGTATCTTACTGTGTCCGGTCTTGGCATTAAGAAGATAAGAATTGGGAAGAAGACCCAAATGATATTCAGACATAATGACGGCTGTGAAGAACCGGTGCTCATTACCCCGTGTCGGTGCAAATAACAACAAGAAATCCGGAACAGCTCAATCATATAAACTGGAGTTTGAAAATACAGAGTCCCCCGAAGGGTGCCAATCACAATAACAAAAGTACATCACATATAAGGAATCCCACAACAAGCCTGTGGGTAATCCAAGTACATCACTATGAAATTAAACACTAGGGAACTCTATATCTTTCAATCTCCAGCCAAGGCATTTGACGCTCTGGAACAGCTGACCCACATCTAGATGACCGGGCTCCTGGATAAGCTTCTGAATGAGGAGGTCCCTCGTATCAGAAGAAGCGTGCAACTCCTCGATCTGCTGTAGAAATGTCGCTTCATTATCCTTGCTTTGACTCGAATTGACCTTCGACCTTTTCACATCAGCTTGCAACTTCAAGTCTTCAATCTCCCTTTGAGCTTCCTTCAGCGCCTGCTGGCTTTCTGTTACGCGCCGGATACGATCCTCCTCTTGATAATAGGCTTTCCTGAGAAGTTCTTTCAGCCCATCCACAGAATCCTGAAGGCTTTTGACTTCCTGTTTATGCTTGGCGTTCAACTCTTTTTGTTTCTTCAGATTCTCGTCCCATTTCTCCTGCCATAAAGTAACAGCTTCATTGGCTTCACTAAGATCCTTCTTCTCTCTTCGGCGCTGGGCCGTCATATGAGTCTCAGCTAAACCTTTCTTTCGGAAATAGAGCTCTCTATCTTCAAAGTCCTTCTGCTTGAGACGGACTATCTCCTCGGCTTGCACAGCTCTATCTTTCAATCGACGGTTCTGGATCATTAGTGTCTGACAAGAATTAAGAGCCTCTTGATTTTCAACCCTCAGTTGCTTAACCAAAGCCTCTAACTTCTGATATTCCTCCAAAGGTACCGTAGCTCTTGGTGCTATCTCCTTAGGGTAAAGAGGCGTCTCTCTAGAAAATGGTAGAAGGTGAGTCTTCACACGATCCTCCAACCAGCTGGCAAAAGGGTCATAGGTATTAGGATCTACTCTTCCAAATTCTTTCTTTCCTTTCATCACCCTAATTTCCCAAGCTTGGGATGCCAGGATGCTCATTTTGGAGTTTCCCTCTGCTGGAAAATATAAGGACTCATTTGCATCGTCGATCAAAGGTACGTCTCTTAAAGGATAGCCGAACTGTTTCCTGGACAAGATAGGATTGTAGCTAATCCCACCTTTCCTTCCCATCAAAGGCACATTTGGAAAGCTACCGCAACTAACCAACATTTCTTTGCCCACCAAATCTCTGTTGCATCCCCAAGCAATGTCAGCTGAGGTTAAGCCCATTAATCTTTTGGACCACTTCCAAGATTGTTTCAAATCCTGAAAGGGTCCTGATTTAGGGAGTTGCCTTACAAACCAATCAGCGAATATGGGAGCACAACAATTTACAAACCCCTTCCTCTTTTCATTTCTGTGGTGAACTCCATAATAAAAGTCAGCTAGCAATGTAGGAACAGGATTTCCCTTGACGAAGATGGTAATGGCCTCCATGTTAATTAGTCCTTTCTCTCCGGGAAACAAACTGACTCCATATACTACCATAGCCAACAGTGCTTTGAAATCTGCCCACTTCTTTTCCGATGCCATAACACGTGCCTCTGCAACAAGAAAGTCCAAAGGGATTCCTTTACTTTGGCCAGCCTCTAATCCCACCTTGAGTCTAGGCATACTCAAATGACAGGCAATAGTGATATCCTCATGAGATGGGATCCTCTCCGAAACATAGTAAGGTACACCCTCCTTAACAGGAACACTCAGCATGCTAGAAATCTCCTCCAATGTAGGTGCCAGAATATAATCAGGAAAAACAAAAACCCTCAGCTGTGGATCATAGAACTGCAACAAAGAATGCAAGCTATCCCTCTGGTCGACTGTGGGCTTGCTCACGTAATTCAGTATCTTGCCATACTCTCTCCTGAAATCATCAAGGACTCGGTCACCCATCAAGCTAATCAAACCCTGAACACTCTCTGTCTCTGGCTGCGGGAAAGTATAATGAACATTTCTCTTCCTCGGAATCTCCATGCTGAAGTAGAAAATATGACCAGGACCTAGGAAGTAATGAACCCTGGGAATAAAAAGGAACACAAAATGACTAATGATGATATGATGCTTATGCAAGACAAGGCATGTGATCAGTGAAGTGTCTGTGGTGTGCCAATCATATAATCAAGTGTCGGTGCACGGTCTCAAAATCCAGATATCACAATAATCATTCCTCTGATCCGGGGTCCATAACTTAAGAACATAAATCCAGATCACAAAACTGAACAAAAGGCAAAGTGGGTATGCTGAAGGTACCAGGGTTCCTGCAAACCTGTAAACCCCTCCCAATCTCACGGGTGTGCTACTCGGGTCAACATCACGGACTCTCAAAGCCGAATAGCAATAATACATTCACCATCTCCGAGAAATGGCTCATGACCAAATCAGGGAATCGGTTTGGTATTATATACTACTCAGGGAGGTCTCAGTTGAGTCCGGAAAAACAAGCATCCCTCACAAGTTTCCAGCTTCAAGCACTGAGTCGAGAAACAATAGTACATTCATCCCGAAGGGTACAATACTATCGTCATACGAACAGTTTGCCTCGACTGGATTCCTATGAGAGAACCAGGCCATCCTATGCGAGTTCCCAGTGGGCCCTCGGATGCGAGTGGGTTTGCCAACAAATGTGGTCTGCCACTGTCATCACTGGAGAGGGATGTTTCCACAAAGGTTCTCAATGATCGGTCCCCTGACTGCACATAACTATCAAGGTAGCGCATCAACCCAGAAAGATTCCGGTATCAATACATTCCCGAGAAGGTCGCAAGTCAAGGTGTGGAACTCACTACTACCAACATAGCAAGATGCCATGAAGCCAAAGTGGAACCACTCTAAGTCCTAGGGTGCACTCAAGCCGGGTAGTTGGCTTATCTCACAGTAACTCCCAACCCACAGAAAAAATGAAAACCAGCACAGCCAGACAGTCCAGTATAATATGATGCATGGAAAATAAAATACTGAAAGCGATAAATAAATGCGATAAAGTAAAGCTGTAAAATAAAACTGTAAATAAAACAGTAAAGCTAAACTAAATCACACAGCAACAAACATATGAACACCCAAAGAAACAAAACCAAACAAGCGCTAGGATTGACTCTACAAGGGAAACCGGAAGAATCAGGCTAAGTCCCCAGCAGAGTCGCCAGCTGTCGCTCCCGGGATTTTCATCCTAGTACAAACGCGAAAGTGGCGCGGAAAGGTTAGAGTCGCCAGCCAGACATTTTTATCCCGAAAGAATGGGAAAGGTAATGTTGCACAAACCTGAGGAAGAAGGAAAGGACAAGGTCCTGCGAACCAAAGATCTGAGTTCGGGAGTCGGTTACGACCTGGGAAGGTATTAGCACCCCAGATCGTCCGCCGTACCCGACGGGATCCACGCTTGCTTGTTTTGTTTCAAAGGGTGAGAAATAGAGAATGCTGCTGAATAAAACCGCTACTGGAATAAAGGGAATGGAAAATGAGAAAGGAATAAGAAGAGAGAATGGAAAGAAAAGGGGAAATGTAGGGAAAATAAAGAATGTGCTCGAACGGGCCCTACCCCGCTGCCTACGTACCTCATCGGGATAATGAGGATCAGAGTCGACGTAGTTCGCCTAACTTAGGCGGGAACTATTTGTTTGTGTTTTTTACAGCTGGAACTGCGTGTGTCTATGCTCAGGTGTTGCAGGCTCGTCTGGTACGAGTGCGTTTACCGTCTTGCATGCGAGACAAGTAGTCGCGAGTTCATGTTGTGAATGAATGAGATGAGAGAAGAAGTTCCCGCAGGACAGTCGGTTATTGTTTGTTTTTGGCTTTTATGAGTTTTGTATGAACTTGGCACAAGGAAGTGAATTCAAACTCTTTTCCATGGAATGTACACTTGACTCTACATTCCAAGATGGAATAATAGAACAAGCATATCCAGCAAGGAGAATTTATCCAAGACTGGTTTCCTAGGATTAGGGTTTAAGTTCACTAGCTTGTTGAACTTTATTAAGTGTTTTTGTTGCTTTTGTGAAGAAGTGTCTTTTAAGTTTTTCTTTGTGAACAATTCCTTGATGAGACTTGTGCATCATGATAAACAAGCTTACACCACTCCAAGATGGAATGAATGCAAGTGCTTCATGGAATAAGGCTATACACAAGGAATCCTTTCATTTATTTATTAAATGTTTTTTTGGATTTTGTTTGAAGATAAGAAGAGAATGACTCAAGTTGATAAAAGGCAAAATCTAATGGGCTACTAAGACACAACCCTAAGTTAATTGTATTTACAAAGTGATCCTAGTGGTTAGTGAGGTTTTCTATTCCTAATGGAAAAAGGAAAAGAAAAAAAGGAAAAAGGATGCAACTTACTTCCTAAGGAAGATAAATTGGTCCTAACAATGGGGAATCCTACCAATCACAAATATGGAAGGAAAAAATGAATTAAAAAGCCTAAAAGAAATGCACAAAAAATAAAGGATAAAGTGGAGTAAACTTACCTCAATCTTCCCCACTACAAAACAAGTGTTAATGCACATTTTTATTAAAAAGAATAAGGCAAACACACATTAGTTAAATCATAATTAAATTCTAAAGCACCTTAGACCTAAACTAGACTCTATTTTAATCCTAAAGAGCTAGAAAAACTAGGACAAAAAAAGAAAAAAAAAAACAGCACCTATTACAGCCCCTATTACACAAACAGCCATGAAACTAAGCCTAACACCCACCAACTTCTTACAGCCAGCATGCAATCATGAAAAAGTAGGTGCAAAAGGTCAAATGCAGCATGCACATATAACAAACAGCACACATTTTACAGCACTTATACAAAACAACAGCTATGAAATGCAAAATCCAGAATTGCTTATTTTTATTTTTTAATGCACAAACTCAATGCAAAAATCACTAATCTCATCATGAACATGTATTTGAACTTAAATCAACATATACCAATGCAAGAACATGAACATTATTGAATGATTATGCAAGCATGCATCTCATGAATTATGCAACAAGTAAATGTACAAAGTAGCACCTAAACATGCATATGAACATGATGATCTTTGATTATGAACATGCAACATGATTGCTCAACAAACATACTAAACTCAATGCAAAATTCAGAATTTAATTGATGCATATGACATGATAAAGTATGCAACCAAATGCACATACATATGATTATGCAAAATGCAACATACCTTGATATAATGGGAATGAAAAAAAAATGATTTAATGCAATGCAAACATGTAAAAACAGAATGCAACATGATTATTATGTGTCAAACAATGCACAAACATGGTAACAACATGCAAGAATTTAAGCTATGCACAAAGAAGCACAAAAACGCATAAAACGCAACATAAACGGAATCGTGTCGAAACGACTCGAAATGGGGAGACTAGCTACTGGAAATGGACCCAAAAATTCCCTAAAATCAATACCTAAACATGTATGAACATTAGAGGCACTAGGAAGCAAGATTGAGCAAGAAAATAGGCTAAAAATCCAAAAATGGACAGCGTTAATCGATTAACCATATAGGTTAACCCGTTAACGGGCAAAAAAATCAGCATTTTGGCCAAAAAACGCATGCGTTAACCGGTTAACCATATGCGTTAACCGGTTAACCCTGAACAAAAAGTGAAAAATGCTTTTGAAATAAGTGCTTTTGGCCACAATCTTGCTTCTAATGATCCCTAACATACCTAGGAACATGCTAACACTAATTTCTACTTATTTTGAGCTTATTTACACATGCTAGCACCTATAGCCATCAACACTTTAACTTCTAAATCAACAAAAATCAACAAATCACAAGCAAACATAATTGAAACGGAATTGATTTTAAACAAAACGAAAAAAAGCAATTAAAGAATGCCAAAAGTGGCGAGATGAAGAGAATAACTTAAAGAAGAAGTGATTAAGATCACCAACCTACGAAGCGGAGGAGTGCTTCGGTGATTGTTGCAAAGATCGGAGCTTGAATCGAAAAGAAAACCGAAAACCGAGAAATCGCAAAATAAATGCGTTCTTGAGATTGAATCTTCGTGCGCTTCCGATAATCCGATAATCCTCACAAAATTCAGTAGCTTCTTCTTCTATAATCCACAATCAATGAAGGTTGGAGGCTTAAGCTTCAAGATCTTCAAGTTTCAATGTGAAACTTGAAGAGCTTATTTGAAAAAGCTTTGGTGAAAGGGAGAGGAAAAGTGAGAGGGAGAAAGTGCTTCTCAAAGAGTGAAAAATTGGAAAATGGTGTCCAACCTTTTGGTTTGGATGAAAATGGCTTAAATAGAGACTAGGCTAGGAGCTAGGTTTGGGTTTGGGGCCCAAAAATTAGGCTTGGGATCCAAAATTAGGTTTGGTAGTTAGTTAGGGTTAGGGTTGGAAAAGGGAATATTCCTTGGAATATTCCTTGGAATATTCCTTGGAATACTCTAGAAGATGGTGGAAGGTGGTGGAAGTTTCCAAGGGAAATGGAGTGGAATTGGAGTGGAAAAATGAGATGGAAAGAATGAAAGGAAGTGTGGAATGAAAGTGGAAGGAAAGGTGGAGGGAAATGCAAAACCAACTACTTTTCAAATGATTTTTCTTTGGTTTTTTTTATGATTCCTCCATCATTTCTTGACCAAGCTTGAACCATAGGATCATTGTAACCCTAATTTCACGATCTCGATCTTAAAAGTCCGGAGTCGATCCCTTTTTATCTAGCTCGGTTGCCGTTTCTCCGATTCCTCGATTTTTCATTGTCCGGCCAGTCGAACCCCTTCCAAAATGAATTTGTGGACGAGATTTGAACCCTAGGCACTTGACATCATATATAAGTCAAAGAAATCCACTTCGACTCAAAAATTTATGTAGAAGCCCTGTAGAAATGAAACCCTAATTCGGCTCTTTTCCCTCAAGAAGTATTGCACTGCTTGCCTCCTTCAATCAAACCAAAACTTTCCATGACTTGTGGCTTCAAGTGAAGACTTGTGGGATATTGTGAACCCTTTGCACAAGGTTGAGAAGCTTTGTGGCCCTTCGGTAGCCTCTTCATAACTTTCGGTTGCTCCGATCATTGATCACATACCCACGCCTCGGCTATGCTATATATGATGCAATGTTTTTGGTTATTTTATGAATCCATATATGCAAAATGCTATGCAAAATGTTGAGGAAATGAGAGGGCAAATTTTGAGGTATTACACTGAGTAATAGAGATCTCCTAGCAAAGTTGGCACTGGGTTTTTCAGGATGAGCAAATGGATTGCATTCTTGCTAATGAATCGAGGCTCATCTGCAAACAACACAATTCCATATACACTTAAGGCCAACAGAGCACAAACAGCTCTCCATTCCCCCAGGGAAGCCTTCAGACTAGCTTGAGAAATTAGAAAGTCTAGATGAAAGCCAGGGATCCCAGCTTTAGAGGTCATATGCTGCTCAATCAAAGCAGGTTCCAGGTGCAAAGCTTTTGCTATCTCTCCATTGTTGGGGAAGACCATTTCAGGGTTGAAAGGGATTTCCTTCTTGATAGGCAAACCAATCAAAGATGAGTATTCTTCTAAAAGAGGCCCCAACTGAAAGTCTTGAAAGGTGAAACATCTCAATGGGGGGTCATAAAACTGAATGCAGGTGTGGATCAAACTCCTCTGGGATGGGTCCAGATCCATGACCAAGTCAAGTATATCCCCATAATGCTCTCTGAACAAAGGTATGTGATCTGGAGTGATCAGGGTTTGGATCCTCCTGATGTCTGATAAGTCTGGTTGGAAGAAATGATAGGTAATGTTGCTTTTCTTTGGAGCCATAAGTGCTGAGGCTGAGTAGAATAAGTGCTGATGAAGATGCTGAGGAGTGGGCCAATGGCTGGCTAGTGCAAGTAACTGAAGTATATGGCTGACAAGCTGAAGCTAGTGCTGGTGGAGATAGGTCAGTAATGCAGATGGGGTCAAAACCAAAACCAGATGAAAATGGATACCCTGAAACACAAATAAGCAAATGTTAATATGATGCAATGGGTATGTATGCAAATGAAATGCAAGGGTTTGTGACTGAGCTGGATCTGATTAACTGCCCTGGTATAAGTCCATGTGTGTTCAAGAATTCCAGATGGAGGTCTATAAATCCAGTAACCAGGGTGGGGGACTCAAATAAAGAGCCACAAGTCCAAGGTTTTAGAATCACAAGAACTGTCCAACATGGAGTATTCTTAACAAAGTCAAAGTAACAGGGTATTCTGAGGTCAAGGTACCTGCAAACCTGTAAACAGCCCAACCCCCTCACAGGTGATGATCTAGAACAAGGATCCTCAGACTTGGATCAGTTATGAGAAGTGTAAACACTTCTAACCCGGAGGTACAGTGTTTACAATAACCATAACAATTCCTCCTCTAATTCACCTCAGTTTCTGAAGGTCAATACTAAAAGGTCATCCAGACTTAGCAGGCTTCCCAGATAGCCCTAGCATTGCAGGAAATCTGCAACACAGAGTTCTCAAGAAGAAACCCATATCTGAACTGTGTTTCATATTCCCGCACCAGACCGAAATGGAATGGGAAAGAATATGATTCACTCTAGCCTAGGTGTCACTCAGGTCCCAGGTGTAGGACCTTAACTCTCAATGAAACACCCACCCACCAAAACAAAAAACCAGATCCAGCCAGCAACAATGACAGTATGATATAAATGCAATAAAGAAAGCAGTAAAGCAACTGTACATAAAGCAAAATAAATACAAATATACAAACACAGATAACACATAACACCCCAATAAACACAAATCAATCAAACGCTAGGAGGAACCCACAAAAAGAACCAGAAGCCCTGGTTGCAGTATAAGGTTCCCCAGCAGAGTCGCCAAGCTGTCGCTCCCGACAAATGAAAACTGGTTCAGATGAAGGTACAGACGCGAACGGTCGGCGAGAGGGACAATGAGAACACACAGCCGTGAACTCACTGTAGAAGAAAAGAGTCGCCAGCTAGGCATTTTTATCCCGGAGGAAAGGTAATGCTGCATAAACCTAGAAAGAGATGGATAAGACGGTTGCGAACCAGAGAGACTGAGAAAGGGGGTTGGTTACAACCTGGGAAGGTATTAGCACCCAGATTGTCCGTCGTACTCGACGGGATCCACGCTTAAAAGATTTGTGTTTTAAAGGGGTAGTGTCAGTGCAATCTGTGTGTAAAATAGCTGGAAAAGAATGTACAGGTGTCAGTGTAAGAGAAGTGTGAAGTGTGATATATACAGTGTCAGTGTGAGAACAGGAGTGAAATACTCAAGATCATGAGGCTAAAGAATGAAGCTGGGAAGAGGGGGAATAAACAGAGACTTTTGTTCGATAACTGTTAAGTTATGCCTACGTATCCTCTCGTGCAATGAGGAAGTCAGAACACCGTAGTTCGACCCAAAGAGACTGAAAGATGAATTGACTTGTGAACTGCTTACTTGTCAATGCTCAAGTGTATGACCCGTCTGGCTCAGGTGCAAACTGTCTTGCATTAGACGGAAGAAGCAAGTTCTCGTTTATGAGTGAATGAGATGAGAAAAGAATCCCGGAGGAGACGATTATTGTTTGTTTTTGAGTTTTCAGTCTTTTATTGCTTTTGAGAATTTGTCATAAGTTAATGAGCTTAAGCCTAAACCAATGGGTTAGTAAACTCATCACATCTTCCCTCTGTTTAGGGGTAATGAGAGTACCTTAAGTGTGAAGTCAGCTTCTCACACTTAATCACCTTTGGTATAGGATTAAGATCATTGACCTACTTGTGATTATTTAGATGTTTTTGGTGTTTTGTTTAGTGTTGAGTAATGAGGTTAAGCCATAATCAAGGATTAAACAGACTCATTACACCATCCTAATAGAAGGATAATAGATGAGAATGTTTAAGCTGAGGAAAGCTCCTCAACTTAATCCATGATTAGGGATTAAACTCATGACAAAACAAGCCTTTGATTAAGTGGATTTTACTTAATGGTATGATGATGAAGTGATTTTTATGATTTGTAAGACAACTTGAGGGGGACTTGTCCATTAACACTAGGGTTAGTCCTTCTTAACCACTTAAGGAAGAATTAGAACCCTAATGCAAGGCCCAAGTTACAAGTGTGATGTCTTGATGATTATTAGGTGGATTGATTAAGAGATTTAAACACCTTAAGGGTTCAAGACTTAGGATTAAAGTTATACACTCCATCCTAATAGAAGGATGCAGGCATAACCCTAATCACAAAGTCTTAAAGCCTTTAGGGTCTAGTCCCTGATTATGAGGTGAGAAGAGAGGACTCAAAGAGAGACACAAAGGTAAAAACTATGAGGGGAGACTAATCAAAACCCTAATTCATTGTCATGCTTGGTTGATCCTAAGGTTTGTGAGGTTTGACAAGGGAAATCTTCAAAGGAGCCACCAGGAAGCAGATGAACAAGATCAAGAGAAGCAAAGTGACTTGCTTCATTCAAGAAGTCAAGTCACTTGAAGAAAGAAAGTGGGAGGAAGAAGAATGAGCAAGCTCAATCTCAAACACATATAAGAATGCAGCAATGGATGCAAGAGAGATGAAAAGAAAAGTTATGAGAAGTGAAGGCAAATTCACTTCTCAAGTTTACTTACCACCTGAAATGTTAGAAAGAAATGCAATGCAATGCAAGATGGTATGAAATGACATGATGCTAAGCAAAACCAGAAGCATGTTGATGATGATTATGATGTTATGAAGATGCTGCAAACATGAGGCAAGGCATGGAGATGATCATACAAGTTCATGAATGCCAATGAAGCAAGTTAAGAAGAATGGACATACATGAAAAGTTATGAAGCATACAAAACAAGTGACATGGCAAATATTCAATGCAATGATCAAACATGCTTTCTATATGTCTTAAGATGCCAAATGAATCACAAGAATGCACAAAATGCAAAGACAAGTCATGTTATGCAAGAGAATGCAAGAAGGATGCAAAAGAAAGCCCAAATTAGGGTTCATGGATCAAACATCAAACAAAAAACCAAAACAGAAGAAAACCTTAAGATAAAAAATGGAAAATGACATCCAAGGAAACCCTAAACCTATAATAAACCACTGCCCAAAGGGGAGCTCTCAACTCTCAACCAAACTCAAGATATGAATTTTCTAAGTTATTAGGGTTTTTTAGGGTTCTTAACAAAAGAAATGCCAATCAATTTGGAAATGCAAGAACAATTCATGGCCATTTTATCCTAGAAACTACATGCAAAACATAAGACAATGCAAGAAGAACCAATGTCTCAACCTTCTCCAATAGGCAGAAATGAATTTTTGAATTTAGGATCAAATTAATGCACAAAATATGATTTAATTCACTGAAAAATTCTTAAAATGCATCAAGATCAAAAAAGAAATTTGGTTTGAAGGTTGGACAATGTTTCTAAATGTCTTAGAACATTTCATGAATTTTTTTGTAATTTTTAAATACCTAAAAGTATTTTTAATTAATTAATTTCCATTAATCTATTAAAAATAATCTTTTAAATATTTAAAAATACTTTTTGATGATAAAAAATAAAATAAAAAATATTTTTGGGTCTTAAAAATTAATAAAACTTTTAAGAAAAAGTTTTATAATTTTTAAGAATTTTTTACTATTTTTAAATAATTATGCAAGTTAAATGAGATAAAATGAATTAAAAATTAAATAAAATGAAAGTAAGCTGAATGAGAGGCTGAGATGCAATCTGGGAAAGGGATAGTTGACTTGGCGCGTGATCCAACGGTCAATATTTAAATCTGACTAATTAAACTATTAATTCCAATTAATTAAGTTAAATGATAATTAAAAACTAATGAGGCAATCTGAGCCCTTGGCCCGCACGCGGGAAACCTGATCCTATGGCCCAAATTTAAAATACGCTAATGACTGAACTAAACCCTAATTAGGGCATGCTAACCTCAGACGGCCGGAACAGTGGTTCCGGTCGTCTTCTCCGGCGGGTTAAAACCCTAGAAAACGCCACAGGCCACCACTCATCAAATTAACTGCCCAGAAACATTCCTCTCCCCAAACTAAACCCTAATCCATGATCAAAAAACATTTATCCAGCATGAACAAAGAGAATCGAAACCAAACACATTCACGGGCAAAAATTCAGAGAGGCACAAAATGCTTATTTTCACACCATTTTTAAATCTAAGCATATCACCATGATCCTTGAAGCATGCATTTTCACTTTATAACAAAAAAACAGAGCTCTGAAAAGCTTAAAGTTTGAAGCTACCTGAGGTGAAGAACTATGAATATGAGCTCTTTTGGCCTTGCTTTGATGCAGAACAAATTCCCTGAACCCCCTGAAGCCAATGGAAAGCCTGGAATGAGTTTAGACAAGCTGCTTTGAGAAGTCCATTTCTGGTGTAGCAGGAAATGAACTTTGTGTACAGGCTGTTTCAGTTCAAAGTAAAGGGTGGTTTCGACTCCTTGTGGTATGCTTGACTTGTTGGTGAAGAAAGATGAGGTGTTTGATGGTTGGATAGTGAGATTCGAAGAGAACTGGTTCTGAGGGTGGGGAATGGTGAAGCTCAGGTCAGGCTTGTTTCAGGCTTGAGCTTTGGTGGTTTGAAGTCTATGAAGTGTGGTGAGTGGAATGGTGAAGATGGTTTTTGTGTTTGCAAGCTGTGGAGGCAGATTCGAAGCAAGTTGCAAGATGAGGTGTTTTTGTGAATGTGTGTGTATGAAGTGTTTCAGCCTTGCCTTGTACATGAAATGGCTTGCAAATTGTCCACATAACTCTCTCTCATTGGTCAGATGATTGGACATGTGCTTTATTGATTGGTAAGTCACCTTTTGCAAAAAGTCAAAAATTGTGTAAGGAAGGTATGGCTCATGATCTAGGCTAGTACAAGGCTGGTTCTGGTGCAGCATGGTGTGTGTGTGAAGCTAGCTTGGTTCAGCAGCCAATGCATCAAGTGGTAGAAGTGTCATGAGTGTTTTGCAAGTTGTTGCCTTTTTGTACTTCATGAGAAAAGTCTTGTTACATGAACCATAACCATGGGCATTCTTGGTTCAAATCTGATTTTTGTGACTTAGAGAAAGTTTGCATACTGGTTTGGAATGAATTAGAGGTCACAATTGGCTTTGGTTCATGACTTTGCAAAATTCCCATTTGAAGCATGCCTTGAAAATCAATGATTTTTGCCAACTTTGTCTTGCCATAACTTTTGATCCAAGAAGAGTTTGATCATGTTCTTGTACTTTTTGAAAAGGGAAAGATGAGATCTACAACTTTCATGACCAAAGTTTTTTCCATTTGAAGCCTTTTTGGATCAAGAATCAAGGCTTGAAAAATGACCTAAAATGAGGCATTCTTGAAAAGTCAACTATGCCCAAAAAGTCAACATTTGCAAAAACCCTAAATTCTTGATTTTTGTGAACTTCAATCTTCTTCCATGATCAAATAAAGACCATATACACTCAAAATGATGAAGATCACCCATTGGTTGGGTCATTGGGGGCCTCAGATGCCCTGATTTTACACTGACTTGTCTGAAAAGTCAACCCTCGATCAGATGACTTCCCCATGGAATTTCTTCATGAAAATTGATATGCATACTCCCTATACCATATAGAGACCAATGGAAACAAGAATGACCAAAAAATTTGGAGTTATGGCCTCTGAAACCAAAACCCTAATTTTCAGTCAACTGTGCAGTCTAGCCTGGCTCTGCATCCACTCAAACCCTAGTTCTTGTGATTCCTTTGCATTTTTGACTTTGAGGAGATGGAATATGATATAAGAACACACATGGACCCCTTTGAGTTGATTGGTGGCCTTTGGAGTGGCTCAAGATGCTTTGGGATTGCTCAGATCACAAACCCTAGGTGCAGATGCCTTAGAAACTATCCAGTGAACAAAAATGGGATATGAGATGATATGATTGTGTTTATGCATATGAGAATGATCACAAGCCATGGTGTGAATGGGTGAGGGCAAATTTGGGGTGTTTACAGCAGGATGGCAGGATATGGCATCATAAGAGTCTGAGCACGAGATCGTACCCATCTGAGGTAAGCTTCCATAGGAATAGTGTACTTAGGCTCCAGAGTCTTGCTGTCAACCTTGTTCACTTTACCCCATGCTCGTATAAACCTTTGACGGTAACCTTGAAGATCGTTGTCGTAATCGAACACAATACCCTGAATCAACATGTCATGAGGACCATCACTCCGAGCGTAACCAAACTGACGTAGAGCTAGAGAAGGGTTGTAAGTAATGCCTCCTCTTATGCCTAGAAGTGGCACATTAGGAAACTCCCCATAACGGTCAATGATAGTGACATTCTCCATAGATCTAGAGCACCAATGAATATCTGAATGAGAGAGTGACATAATCCTCTTAGACCACCTGAACCCTTGTTCATTCTTCATCACTGATCGAGGGAGGTAAGAAATAAACCACCTAGATAGCAAAGGTATGCAGCACATCAGAGTTCCTCGTGCCTTCGTAGTACGGGTATGAAGAGAATGTAGGATGTCTCCAAGCAATGTAGGCACTGGATTGTGACTCAGAAATATGTTAATGGCGTGAACGTCTATGAACTGGTCTGGATTAGGGAACAACACTAAGCCATAAATCAATAGGGCTAAGATTTCCTCAAAAGCATCATAACTCATAGCCTTCAAGAACACTTGAGCCTTCTCTATCAATACCTTAGCAAGAATACCCTTAACTCCACTCCTCGTTTCTAGGACAATGTCTGATTTCTTCAGATGTAGAGCTGCAACAATGACTTCAGGTTTAGGCTCTTTTTCCAAGCCTGTGAATGGTTTCTGATCAAGTACAGGTATACCCAGAAGTTTGGAGAATTCTTCCATTGTAGGAACCAGCTGATAGTCGGGGAACGTGAAACAATGGTGCTTAGGATCAAAGAACTGAAACAGAACACTCATCATGTCTTCATTGAACCCTGAAGTGACTAGATCCAGTAGCTGACCATGCCTCTTGATAAACTGGGAGTTTTCAGACACTTGAGAAACCAATTCTTTAAGCTTAGGAGGTATTCCCACAAAGTTGATCTGGATAGTGTTTCTACGAGCAGAAGCCATGACCTGCAACAAAGAACAAAGATAAATCATTTGGTCCTTGAAATGGTTAGTGAAAATGCTATGCTTATGATGCATGATGATGCTATGATGTTATGCTCAATCACAAACATGTGGCACACACAAACAAGTCACACAATAGCCCTAGGTTTGAAGGCTTGCATGAGGTTTAAAGGTAAGTACCCTCCCCTGAAGTTAGTTGGTTCATCCTTTCCTACAAAAGTAACCAGGTTCTAAGGGATCTCAATATCATTGATCCTTCACAAGGGTGGTTGTTCAGTAGGCAACTTACTTGCCAACCAAAACCCTCCAAGTTTAGAATCTCAATGAGCGTAGCATCGAGTATCAACCAACTTCAGTCTTCACCAAAGCCGGTTATCTCACTACTTTTCTAAAGGCCGAGATGGGATAACTAGGGTTCTAAAAGTTAGTTAGTGCATTGACAACATATGGCAGCCTCATATTATCCTCAACTTGACTTAAGGAACATAAGCACCAACCAAGAAGTCACACTAACTATGGCCACCAGATCAACCATAACGGTATACGCCGTACAGTTTCCTTGGTCTATTGCCATTTACCTAAGGTACACTAGATCTGGGATAGGATCTTTCACACATAAGAGCACCCAACAAAGCAAACAAGTTTAAAGTGATCTTAATTCCTAAGGGTACCCCTCTTTTATTAAATCCCCAGCAGAGTCTTCAGTTCTGTAACACGGTGGGAGAACTGACTTTAGTTATGTTGCGGATAGCAAGAGTCGCCACCGACTTTTATTTTATCCAAAAGGAAAGGGCATAAAAGAACAGGAAAGACCTTAAAAGATTTTTGGGTTCGGGGGGTAGGTTATGTAAAGGGAAGGTGTTAGCACCCTTTACATCCATGGTTATCCATGGGCTCTTAGTTACTTAGCTCACTTTAAGATGTTTTTGAAATGTGTAGTGTGTGATTAGAAATTTTCTTAAGTACTTTATAATGATCCATGTATGGATATATATAAAGCCTTTGTTTTGAAAATTGTTTGAAATGTGAAATGTATTTGAAATGTTTTGAAAAGGTGAGCAAGTACATAAGAGAAACCTATCCTAAGTTAAATCTTTTCTGTTCTTAAATATCCTTTAAATGGTAAGACTATCCCTATTATTAAGGAATAGGTAGTCATTACCTTGGATGTTATAAGGGACATGTGAAGGGACAACTGTGATTAGGCAATTATAAGGTGTATTTAGCAATTCGAAGGGACGTATCATCTTTATTCGAAAGGGACAAGATCATTTACGAAGGCAACCATGAAGGGACTTGATCTTTTTATCTTTTTTAAGGGACTAGATAATATAAATGAATGAAGGGACTTTGCTTTATACACCTTACTTGACCTTTTTCTTTAGGCAACATGAGAGGTATCCTTAAGAATGTGAGATGGCGATCCAGGATCGACTTACGTGTGTGCATGTACAGATTTAAGTATTTATCTTACAAATTAGTGATCTAAATTCAATTTTAAATACAAATATGTTTACACTCCCTATTTTACTAACCATAGCAATTTAAATAAATAATAAAAATAATTCTACAACTATTACATAATTGGCACAATTACATTATAAGAATAATAAAAATAATTTAAATAAGTGAGCATATAATAAATAAATAAATTGGTTAGTAATAATAAGCAAAATAAATATAAAAGAAAGTTAGTATAACAATATAATATAGAGAGTAAATTAAAAGTTCAAAATTAAATAAATGATTATTTTTAAGAATTTTTAATAAAAGAAATAAATAATTATACACTAATAAATAGTTTAATAAATTAATTATATATATATATTAGAAATATTTTAAGAATTATAATTACAAAAGCATAAGAAATTAAAATCATAAAATAAAATTAGGGTTTTGAATTGTTTTTGGAAAAATAAATTTAGGGTTAATTATTTATTCTAAACTTCATTAAATTATTTATATATAAAAAAACTACATACAATAATAATATAAACAAATTATAAAACAATTTTAAATTTTAGAAAAAAAAATAAGTTAAGATTTATAACATAATTAGGGTTTATAAAGAAAATTAGGTTTTATGTATAAAAATATTAGGGTTTATATAAGAAGTAATTAAGTTTTATATTAGAATTATACAATATCAATTTAAATATAATATATACATATTTTTTCAATAAATTGAGATTAATTTCTTTAGAGAATAAATTAAAGTTTTCTTAAGAAACAATGCAAATATTATACATATATACATTTACATATAATGATTTAAACAAATAATTAGAATTAATTATAAAACATAAATAGTAAACAGAATAATTAAAAAAATAAATTTCAAAACTTACCTGGGGCAGGGATCGAACCCATGCCCTAGGCTTTGCCACTCTTAGACGTACAAGGTTACCACTGGGCTGCATGCGCGTTGTGAACATAATCCCAACAACAATTCTTTTGTTATCTAACCTGCAAAAATCATGAAAAAAAAACAAAATAACATAAAATGGCCTGATGGGAATCGAACCCAGGCCAGAGAGTTTTTACACGCACGCATCCACCATCTGAGCCACCAACGCGTTCGTGAAATAAACTTCAAACAATTCCATAAAATATTAAAACGAATTTTAAAATCAGAATTTGGCGCCTTTGGACTTCGTCTTCTCCAAATTACCTGCGAATTCACTTATAATTTTTCCTGCGAAATTACATACGAATTTTGTTTTACAGGTTTTCCTAGGTTCTTCACAACGATCATCAAACCTGCAATGATTCATCAAATTGGGAACACCATTGTGTTCCCCACAACAAAACAAACTTGTTTGCGTGTTTAGAAATTATTTATATTGATTATTTCACAAAACCCCAATTCTAGAGGAAGAACCCTAATAATGGCATCTCACGAATTCCTCCATGAAAACTTCATGTTTTTGTCCAGAAACACTCTATGGTTCATCACAAACATCATCGAACAATCAAAAACGGATTAAAACAAGTAAATCAATGAAATCGAAAAAATAAAATAAGCTTGAAGAACACGATTCGGTTAAGATGATTTGGGATGCTTTGAATGATGTAAATGACTTAGACATGTTCAATGATCACTGGAGAATGCATTGCAACCTTTAGAATGCCTTGATATTCTCTCAAACTCCAAAACCGAATTTCTCTTATGGTTGAAATTTTTCACTTTTGATTTTGTCTTTGGAGGCAGAAATTTCGTGTCCTGAGGTTGTGATGAGTTCTATACTTATAAGTGAACAGAATTAGGTCAAAAAAAGTGATTGTTCTTTTGGCTTTTTGGATGCCTTGATGATGAAGAAATCCCATTCCAAATTTTGCCAAAAATCAAATCTTTTCATGCTCTAAAGAGTGTGCACGAATTTGGACAGTATAAACTCATGTTAAATGGCTTTTATGATTTTCTAGAAGAAGAATCATATTTAAATATTGATTTTTTGATTTAATATGTATTTAAATGAATAAAATCCAAATAAATATTAAATAAAATAAAAAAAATCAGAAATTGCATGGGTTGGGTCGTTCTTGGTGTTTTTATAAAGATGGGATGGCAATTTGGTGGGCTCATTTAGCAAAAATTTGATTTAAGGCCTTATTTGCTTCATAAACTTCCCTAAAATTTCCCAACTTTGCAAGGGCACAAATCCTTCAATTTTAATGCTATGATGGTGTTCTTGGACATTTTGGAAAGCTTAAAGAGTCCTCTAACCAACCCCATTGGTTTCATGTCCATATCTTTTACCATTCTCAAGTTATGCTCTTTTGAAGTTGTTGACTTTTTGTTGACTTTCAAAAGGACCTATAATGTCTTAGCTCATACCTTCCAAATGAAGAATTTTTGGGCTTGGCTTGTGAGACAAAAAGTTGTAGAGAATTCAATTTCCTTCAAAATGAGCTTTGGATGGGGAAAATTTAATGAAGCATGTGAAAGTTATGGCTGGTCAAAGTTCAGTTGACTTTTTCTATGAAAACCCTAATTTAGAAACTCCTGATTCTTGATGATCTGAAATCTCCTTGATGAATCATGATCAACCCTTGATCAAATGATGAATTTTACTTCATATACTTGATGTTGGCAAAAAAAATCATGAAGTTTGACTCTTTTTTTACCACAGTTGACCTCAGTTTGACTTTTTAACTGCTTTGACTGATTTTAACCTATCTGATCATCTGACTGAGCAAACCTTTGGGAAAAGTCTTGAAACTTGTCATGGGGATTCTTGAACACATATAAGATGTTATGAAGCTCACTTGAAGTCTTGGAAGTCCATTTAGCCTGATTAAAGTCAAAACCCTAGTTTAAGATGCATTGCTTAGGAGGATGCATTGTCTGAGGGAAATGTCAAATCTTCTGACTAATTGTGAACTTTGTGAACCTTGTGAACCTCATGAGATGTCTTGTGAACCTTGTGAACCTCTTAGTACCCAAAGTCTTGTCTTGTGAGGGCAATTTTTGGGGTGCAACAGACGGCTGCTCTGTTGGGGATAAGGATGAGGGATGGTCATCCGAAGGTGAAGGACGATCACCTGGCAGGGTACGGCTGCCGAAAATATCGCGACATAGGACGAATGTTGGATAAAAAGAGATGTTTTGCTGGGGAATTGCTGGGGAATGGTAAACACTGACGAGTGCTTACGCTTTCTGAAATAAAAAGGTATAAGTGTTTTGACGCTGTGTATAGATTAAAGATGCGGACGAGCATCCTTAAGACAATGATACGGACGAGTATCGGAAGAGAAAGTGTACAAGTTATGAGTGTACTCTGGAAACCTATGGGGATAAGATAACACGGACGAGTGTCAAAAAAGAAGTATTATAAACAAGTGTTTGGGCAACCGTGTTGGGGATAGGTGACACTAACGGGTGTCAAAAGAGTGTATAAGCATTGGTTTGGTTTACATCTGCGGGGGATGATATGACACGGACGAGTGTCGAAAGTATATATGAACATGTATTGTGTTTGATAGTGCAAAGGGGACGCTTTGGCTTTCTGTGGGGAAATATGAGGTGACACGGACGAGTGTCGAGAAGAACATGTATCTATAAGTATCTGTTTGTAGAAAGTGTTCTGGCTACCTTACTAGGGAATGATGACACAAACGAGTATCAAAAGGAACATGTATCTGTATTTTGAGAGTGCAAATGGACGCTTTGGCTTTTAAGTGCGAGGGATGTATTTTGTATATTATCGATGAGGTAACGTTGGTATTTACAGGTGACTGGTTCGAACCTGACTTGTGATCATGCAATATGTTTGACTTTTGCCGTAATGCTCCATGTTAGACGGAATGCTACGCTCTGGGGGAAAAATGATGCGAATGTTATGATTATGCAAAAGAAACCGGCTTGGGATTCGGATCCCGCTGCTGTGAAGATCTCTGGCTGATCTGCTTGAAGGAAAATCCCAGCTGGGGATGAGATCATTGGTAGATCTGATAAGACATATGGTCCTGCTTGGGGATAAGATCACTGATAGATCTATCCTTGTAAGGAGATAACCCAGCTGGGGATGAGGAAGCTTTCGTCACTTTGTTGTGTGAGAATTCCAGGCATTGCTTTTCTTGGGAGAGGCTGGAGCTCTGTGGGGAGAGAAAAGATCATTGGATGATCTTCCTAGAGATTTTCTATGAGGATCCTTCTGAGGATAAGGAGTCTTGACAGCTCAGCTGGGGAAATGGGCATTTTCTGATGCTGCTTGAAGAAGATGTGCTGGAGGAGTGATGCCTTGGCAACTTCGCTGGGGAAAAACATTCCAAATACTGTTTGGGGAGGAAGTATGCTTGGCATGCCCCATGTCGCGTATTGAATACCTGCAATCCTGTTAAGACAAAGAAACGCACAAGTGTCCCGAGGCATCCCTTACCCGATTCCATCATAGGAGTTAGATATTCCTGAAAGTAAGTACATTTCCTGCAAGCATGTATTAGAAAGGCACATCTGTTTTATGCAAATATTGTGGATATTGGACATTTTTGCAAATGAAACAGAAATGTACAAGACGGAGTGTGACTGAAAACTCTGATTTTATTAATCTGGGTGCCCTGAATCGGCAAATATAGTCAACGAAACAAATCCCCTGAAATGAGGAGATTGTTACAAAATTGAGAAAAATAAAGGTGCTGACAATGTTGACGACACTTCAGTGAGCTTCCCTTGCTATGATCCGTATGACCTTGACGTTCTTCTCATCTTGTTTTCTGAAGAAGGTTGATTCTGACCGTTGCTTTAACCTTTCGAAGCTTGTCGTGTTGTAAGTGATACAGACGAATTCAGAATGCAGTTGTTCGCTTATTCCCTTATTTTGCGTGGATCGCCCTTTCGGGTTTTCAATCCACCGGGATACCCATTTTTTCCTGAGCTGTCCAATGCGGCTTTTTAACTCAGCAGGTGTACATTTTTTTGATTTTTCCCTTATTTTTGCCTGAGTCTTTTATTCTGTTTTTGACTCGCCGGGATGCCCTATTTCTGCCTGGACTTACATTCTGTTTTTATGTCCAGCGGGTCATTTTTATGCGAAGTATTTTTTAACTGCATCTGAATTCACAGGGGACAAGAAATCTTCACCATCCATAGTAGTGAGCATCAGTGCTCCACCAGAGAAAACTTTCTTTACTATGAATGGACCGTCGTAGTTTGGAGTCCACTTGCCCCTGTGGTCTGTATGAGGAGGAAGGAGTCTCTTCAGCACAAGATCTCCTACTTGATATTCCCGAAGCCTGACTTTCTGATCGAAGGCTTTCTTCATTCTTTTCTGATATAACTGCCCATGACAGATTGCAGCAAATCTCTTCTCTTCGATCAGACTTAGTTGATTGTACCGAGAACGGACCCATTCTGCTTCATTCAACTTGACATCCATCAGTACCCGTAAGGAGGGTAATTCAACTTCAAATGGTAGGATTGCCTCCATACCATACACAAGCTGATAAGGTGTTGCCCCGGTGGATGTTTTGATTGAGGTACGATACCCATGCAAGGCAAATGGTAGCATTTCATGCCAGTCTTTGTATGTAACCACCATCTTTTGCACAATCTTCTTGATATTCTTGTTTGCTGCCTCAACAGCGCCATTCATCTTTGGCCTGTAAGGAGAAGAGTTGTGATGTTGGATTTTGAAGTCCCGGCATAATTCTGCCATCATTTTGTTGTTCAAATTGGAACCATTATCAGTAATGATTCGCTCGGGTACTCTATATCGACAGATGATGTCTCTTTTCAGGAATTGGGCTACCACTTGTCTGGTGACGTTTGCATATGAAGCTGCTTCAACCCATTTAGTGAAGTAATCAATGGCTACCAGGATGAATCTGTGGCCATTTGAAGCAGTCGGTTAGATCTTTCCAATCATGTCAATGCCCCACATGGCAAGGGGCCAAGATGAAGACATTACATTCAAAGGATTTGGAGGTACATGCACTTTGTCTGCATAAATCTGGCATTTGTGGCACTTTCTGGCATAGGCACAACAGTCTGCATCCATTGTGATCCAGTAGTAACCTGATCTTAACAACGTCTTAGCCATTGCATGTCCTCCGGCATGGGTACCGAAAGATCCTTCATGCACCTTGTGCATCAACAAGTCTGCCTCTTTCTTATCAACGCATCTGAGAAGTACCGTGTCAAAGTTCCTCTTGTATAACGAACCATCAGTATTCAAGAAGAAACCACCAACCATCCTTTTTAATGTCTTCTTATCATTGGATGATGCCCCGGGTGGGTATGTTTGATCCTCTAAGAAGCATTTGATGTCATGGAAACACGGTTTATCATCTTTAGCAATGTCCACGGAGAATACGTATGCTGGTATGTCAAGTCTGGATACTGAAATTTGAGGCACAAAGTTGGCAGCCTGAACCTTGATCATGGAGGAAATGGTAGCCAGAGCATTTGCGAACTGATTTTCGTTACGAGGGATGTACTCAAATTTGACTTTTGTGAAGAAAGTCAATAATCTCCTCATATAGTCACGGTATGGAATCAGATGCTCTTGGTGAGTATACCATTTTCCGTTGGTCTAATTGATTACCGGAGCTGAATCTCCGAATACAGTTAAAGTCTTGATCCTGAGGTCAATGGCTTCCTCAAGACCCATGATACAGGCTTCGTATTCAGCTTCGTTGTTAGAGCATGCAAAGGTGAGTTTTGCCGAGAAAGGCATATGAACTCCTTTAGATGTAATGAGCACTGCACCAACTCCACGACCATTCATATTAACAGCCCCATCAAACATCATAGTCCATTCTTCTTCTGGGTCAGGCCCTTCAGTGTGAACAGGCTCTTCATGATCTTTTGCTTTCATGAACATGATGTCTTCATCGGGGAAGTCAAATCTCATTGGCTGGTAATCATCAATGGGCTGCTCAGCTAGATAGTCAGACAGCACACTGCATTTGATGGCCTTTTGAGATGTGTACTGAATGTCATATTCTGTTAGAATCATTTGCCATCTTGCAACCCTTCCGGTAAGTGCTGGCTTCTCAAATATGTACTTGACTAGGTCCATTTTTGAGATCAATAAGGTAGTGTGAGTCAACATATATTGCCTTAGTCGGCGAGCAGCCCACGCTAAAGCACAACAAGTTTTCTCGAGCAGTGAATAATGTTGTTCACAGTCGGTAAACTTTTTGCTTAGGTAGTATATTGCATACTCTTTTCGACCAGACTCGTCATGCTGGCCCAACACACACCCCATTGATCCTTCTAATACTGTCAGGTACATTATTAGAGGTCTTCCTTCAACTGGAGGCATAAGGATTGAAGGTTCTCGTAAGTACTCCTTGATTTTGTCAAAAGCCTTCTGGCAGTCTTCATTCCACCTGACTGTTTGTTCTTTTCTTAGTAATTTGAACAAGGGTTCACAGGTTGCAGTAAGATGAGATATGAACCTTGATATGTAGTTCAATCTTCCTAAGAACCCCCGAACTTCTTTCTCAGTCTTAGGTGCAGGCATCTCCTGAATGGCTTTGACTTTGTCGGGATCAACCTCGATTCCTTTTTCACTTACGATAAATCCCAACAACTTACCGGAACGTACCCCGAATGTGCATTTGTTGGGGTTTAACTTCAGTTGATACTTCCTCAGACGCTTGAACAACTTCAGCAGATTTACCAGATGGTCTTCTTCAGTGAGGGACTTGGCAATCATGTCATCCAGGTAGCATTCAATTTCTTTGTGGATCATATCGTGGAATAATGTCACCATAGCCCGTTGATAAGTTGCACCCGCATTCTTTAGTCCAAAAGGCATCACCTTATAACAGAATGTGCCCCAGGGTGTAATGAAAGTAGTCTTCTCCATGTCTTCGGGTGACATCTTGATCTGATTATACCCTGAAAATCCATCCATGAAAGAAAATACCGAGAACTGAGTTGTGTTGTTGACCAATACATTAGTGTGAGGTAAAGGGAAATCATCCTTTGGGCTAGCTCTGTTCAGGTCCCGGTAATCCACACACATCCGTACTTTGCCATCCTTCTTAGGCACTGGTAAAATATTAGCGACCCGCGGAGGGTAACTAGTCACAGCAAGGAAACCGGCGTCCCACTGTTTTTGTACCTCTTCTTTTATCTTCATGGCCATATCCGGACGAGTACGGCGTAGCTTCTGTTTCACTGGAGGACAGTCTTCCTTTAAAGGCAGCTTGTGCATAACAATGTCAGTATCCAAACCTGGCATGTCTTGTTAGGACCAAGCAAAGACATCAACGTACTCTCGAAGCATGTCAATGAGTTTTTCCTTCACTGGATCTTGCAGACGGGCCCCGATCTTCACTTCTTTCTAGTCTTCTTCTGTACCAAGATTAACTGTCTCAACCTCCTCCTGATGAGGGGTGATTACCTTCTCCTCTTGTCTCAACAACCTGGCTAACTCCTCAGGAAACTCATAGTCTTCTTCAACCCCTTCATCGGCTTGATTAATCGGATTGTCGAAGTCATACAAGGTCATAGCAGTGTTGTTGTCGGTGCGATCTGGAGGATAAACTCTGCAATGGTTGAGATTGGTTCGTTTTAGTGATCAATTTAATCTTGTTTAGAAAAAGTGAAAATGAAGTTTTTATTTTGAAAACATTGTCATTTTATTGTTTTGTACAAAAGTGAAAAATGAAAAAGATAGTGAGCGAAAAAGAGACTCGTTTGCAAAAGATGTCTTGATATTCATTAATTAATCATTTGCACAAAATACAAGATGGCCCTATTACAAAATGAGTCCTGACACCTTGGGCAAGATGCAGGACTTGATGCATGCTTAAAAGACAGGAAATAATAATTACTCTGCAGGAGTAACTCTTATAATTTCCTGGGAAGACCAGTTAGAGACTTGGTTCCCCAGGATCCTTGGACGTATCCAGTTCTCCAGGTTGCAGTCTCCTTCTTCCTCGTCTTCCAGACTATTCACAGCATTCGGGGTAAGCATTCCCCCACTGACAAATTTGGGCTCCGTTGCAGCCTCTGGTTGATCTTGTTGGATTGGTCTGTAACCCAACCTGAATCTGTCTTCTTTCTTTTCTACTGGCAGCAGCTTGCCCCAGCCCTGAGCGGTACCCTCTTCAATAACCTTTCGGGCTTGTTGATATGAAGTGATAGAAGTTCCAGACACAGCAGTTGCTTCATTGATGTTAAGGGCCTCAAACCCCTGGCTCATAGTCTCATGGATCTCCCCATCCATCTCTATATACTTGTAAGTAGCCAGCTGGCTAACGAAAATGTCTTCCTCTCCGCAGATTGTGATGATCTGGCCTTCCACTCAAATTTTAATTTCTGGTGAAGGGTAGATGTAACAGCGCCAGCGGCGTGAATCCAGGGTCTACCCAATAAACAGCTGTAGGCCGGCTGTATGTTCATCACGAAGAAAGTAGTTTTAAAGATTTGTGGGCCAATCATCACGGGTAATTCAATCTCTCCAAGCACTGATCTGTTAGATCCATAAAACGCTCTTACCACTAAGTTACTTGGACGCAATGCCAAACCATCGTATTCCAACTTCACCAAGGCTTTCTTTGGAAGGACATTGAGCGAGGACCCAATGTCTACCAGCACATGAGAAAGAACAGCACCTTTGCACTCTAAGGTGATGTGTAAAGCCTTATTATGATTGCGTCCCTCCGTTGTTAAATCAGCATCTGTGAAGCCCAGTCCATGACTGGTGTTAACATTTGTAACCACTGTTTTCAGCTGATTAACCGTAATCTCTTCCGGCACATAGGCTGCGTGCAGGACCCTCAAGAGTGCATTCCTATGGGCTTCGGAACACATTAACAATGATAATATAGAGATTTTGGAGGGCGTCTGATGAAGTTGGTCCACCACTTTGTAATCACTCTTTTTGATTATTCTCATGAACTCGTCTACCTCTTGTTCAAAAGACGTCTTCGGAGTTTCTTTAACAGCTGGCTCTTTGGGTACCATACTCTTCCCTTTTGCTTTAGCAGCAGCCTCTACTTCAACATTGGGACTTGGTATCTGTGGGGCAAAAAGGCGTCCGCTTCTGGTGAAGCCTCCGCCTCCCCCAACATTGTCAACTTGTGGTGAAGAGGTTGATGAATCTAGAGTGATTTTCTTTCCGCCGCAGTAGAGATCAGAGCCGTAGTGCCAAGGTATGGCATTATTGTTTTCATAAGGAACAGGTCCAGGTACCGTAATGGTGACCAGACTGATTGTTGCAGCGGAAGAAACTGTGATGGTATGCGGGTCGTAATAGATCGTGACTGGAGATCTGACAGGAGGTGTTGTAGTTTGTTGTTGAAAATTGTTGTTGGGATGAACAGTTGCCGGGTCATAATAGATCGTGACCGTTGAGACATCTTCATTAGCGTTTGTTGGTGTTGTAGGAGATTCAGTTGATAAGATGGGTGTTGATGTTGTAGAAGTAAGTGTTGCTGAAATTTGATTTGTTGAAATAATGGATGGAGTGATTGTTGGAGTTGTGGATGAATCAGTGGGAGTAATAGTTGTTGCAGTTGTAGGAGTATCTATTGTTGCTGAAGAAAGAATTGTTGATGTTGTAGGAGGATCTATTGTTGCTGAAGAAAGAGTTATTGATGTTGTAGGAGTCGTTATGGTAATTTGCAAAATTCCATCTCTGATAAGGCCATATATGCCAAGCCTTAGCCTCTCACAACCATTAATAGCAGTCTTGCACGATTCGCAGCAGGCCCCACAGCCTGGGAACACTTGGCATCTTAAGAGTTGAGCCTTGACTTCTGCCAGCGGTGTTCGAATATGTGCAACATTATCAATCAGTGCAGATGGTTGGTCCTCCTCTATGGCATTAATCCTGGGCCTGCCATGACTAGGCATAGGATTTCTGGTAACATTTGGAGGAGGTGCGAAGTTGAGAGCTTTGGAATCGACCAGATCCTAAACCTTCATTTGCAAGGCTCGACACTTCTCAGTATTGTGACCAGGTGCATTGGAGTGAAAGGCACACCTAGCATTAGCATCATAATTCTTCGGGAGGTTGAGAGGATCTGGTGGAGCCAACGTCCTTAACTCAACCAGGTTGAGCTTCAGGAGTTGTGGCAGTAGGACGGCATACGGCATAGGAATGGGGTCAATCACCCTATTTGCTTGAGATGGCCTCTGTTGAAAGGGTCGTTGCTATTGGTTGTTGTTGTTATTGTTGTACGATCTTTGTTGCGGAAAGTGCGGTTGTTGTTGATAGTGTTGTTGTTGTTGTTGTTGAGGAAAAAGTGGTTGTTGTGGAATTGGAGCCGGGATAGTAACGACTGGTATTGATTTGTGAGAGTACTGGGGTCTGCCCCTGCTTGCATGAATAGCATTTGTTTCACCCGCCCTTCGGGGTCCTGAAAAAGGTTTTCTGGCATTGTTGGAGGAACTGACACCGTTGTCAGAGATTTTGCCCATCTTCAAAAGACTCTCAATTCTCTCACCAGCTATAACTACATCAGTAAAACTGGTGGAAGAGAAAGAAGCAAGTCTGTCAATATATGTTCCTTGAAGAGTGTTCATAAACATATCAGCCATTTCTCTTTCAGACATGGGTGGCTGGACAGCAGCAGCAAGCTGTCTCCACCTCTGAGCATAATCCCGGAAGCTTTCCCTTGAAGACTGAGACATGCCCATTAGAAGGGTTCTATTGGGAGCCATGTCTAGGTTGTATTGGTACTGACGGATGAAGGCCTCGGCCAAGTATTTCCAACATCTTATAGTGGCCCTGGTCAGATGCGAATACCATTCTCTTGATGCTCCAGTCAGGTTGTCCTCAAAATAGAACATCCATAACTTCTCGTCCATGGTATAAGCTTTGAGTCTCCCCAAAAAAGACTGCATATGAGTACGCGGGCAGGAGGTACCATTATATTTTTCAAAGCACGGGGGTTTGAATTTGTGAGGAATTCTCACCCCATCTACCAGCCCCATATCCATTACGTCAAAGCCTAGGGAATTCTGGGATTCTAGAGATCTCAGTTTCTCAGCAATCTCATCCAACCTTCAGTCATACACCTTATCCCCAGCCCCAATAACTGTGAACTGCTCTTCCTGAGGATCTTCTTGCAAGATCCTACCTCCAGCAGTGTTTCCTTGAATATTCCTGGTGACATTGACATATGGGTTCAGATGGGACCCAAACTCTGGTGGGTCGATGCGAGGCTGCCCGCGTTCATTATTGCTGGTTCCTCTTGTACCAGGGTGGTGCTCTTCAGGAGTCTGCCTTTCCACCAACTCCCTCAGTCTTTCTTGGCTCTGAGCTAAGCCAGTCATCACAGCCATAAATTGGGTCATTTAATTTCTCATCTCAACCCTTTCGTTTGCCATTTGGTTTCTTACTTCATTCAGGTCCTGCTGTACCTGATCCATCTGAATGCCTGGAAGGTTGTTTCGCGTTGGGTACCGATGTGTTCTGCTGACAGGGAACACTCTTCGGCGAGCAATGTTTCCTGAATCCACAACAAAGTGAGAAACAAATAACAAACAAAAACCTACAAAACAAAAAAAATGTTAGTATGCAATGCAATATTCTTATTTTTATTCCAAGGGTATCCGGTTTGGTTCTTTGGTTTTGACCTTTCCAGACCTCGAGGAAATGCTGATGATGTTAAGAGATAAAGCCCACCAATAAATAAAACAAACTGATATATCACAAAAGGATGAAAATACATAGTTTATTTACAATACATACCCAAGGTGGGTCAAAATACAACAAAAAGAAAAGTACATCAAAAGAAAGAAATACAAGTAAAAGGATCAGACATCCAATCCAAAGTCATCCTCCCTGACTTCCTTCAGGAGGGTCTCAGTCACCGGACCAGCTGGGTGCTCTATAATAGTCCTGATGAGGAGGTTCCTGGTAGCAATGGCATTGGTTAGCTTCTTATGCCTGTCCTGATCTTTTGACCTCTTTAGCCCCGCCCGGAGCTTCAATTCTGATATTTCCTTCTGGGCTGCCAACAAAGCTCCCTGCTGCTTCTTCTCATTAGCCTCCAGCTGCTCTATCTTGGCCCGAGTCCTCTGGTCTTCTTGTGCACGGGCTTCGGTGACCCTGATCCACCTAGCCTGGCTTTCCTCCAGATAATGCTCTGCCCTAGCCTTCTGAATCTTGGCCTCCTTGCAGGCGTTCTTCAGTACCAACTCCCCGACTCTTGCCTTTCTAATGTATTCATTTGTCCTTTCAATCTTGGTTAAATGCTCAGTCTTGAGTCTTTCCAATCTCTCAATGTCCAGACGACTGCCATTTCTCTCCTAGAGAGTCTTCTTCAGGGCTTCAGCTAGCTGATCATTCCTCTCTTTCAGCTTTTCAAATTCTTCCAGGCTAACAGTTGTTGCAGGCTGTACTGTAGAGGGTCCAGGTGTGTCTTCCAAGGTGAAAGGAATCCTGGTGATCTGAGCTCTAGTACGGGACCAGTCAGAGTACTGGGCCTAGGCAATATTGTTGCACCTTCCAAGGATGGATGTCCCCTTGGTCTGGATGTTGTCCCAAGCCCAGGCAGCCTGTCTGACAATAGCAGAGTTGGGTTGAAATTCACAGTAGAGAGTCTCAGCCAAATCTTGTCCTCTGAGAGGATGAACCAAAGCATATCCCAATTGTCTTTTAAACAGTAAAGGGTTGTAGTTGATGCAACCTTTTACTCCTATCAAAGGCACATTAGGATACTGCCCACAGTTGGTGATAATGTCCTTGCCCTTGGTGCTCTGGGTGCACCATCTAATGTCATCTGATGTCAAGGCAATGAACCTCTTAGCCCAATTCTTCTGTTGATGGGGGTTCAAGAAGGTATCTGATCTTGGCAAGTGTCTGAGCAGCCAAGAGTAGTACAGAGGAGCACAATATCTGACCAACTTCCCTCTTTGCTTTTCATTTCTCTGATGGACTGAGTAGTAAAAATCCCCTAGCAATGTAGGCACTGGGTTCCTCAGCAGGAACAGGTGGATGGCATTCTTACTCACAAACTTGGGCTCATCTGCAAACAAAATAACCCCATATATACTGAGGGCTAACAGTGCACAGACAGCCTTCCATTCTCCTACTGCAGCCTTCAGGGTGGCTTGGGAAATCAGGAAGTCTAGGTGGAGGCCTGGAATTCCAGCCTTTGTTGTCATGTTTTACTTAATGAGGGCAGGCTCCAAATGCAGTGCCCTGGCTATCTCTTCATTTCTGGGAGCAGTCATTTCTGGGTTGAAAGGAATCCCTCTTCTGATGGGAACTCTAATCAACAAGGAAAACTCTTCCAGCAGTGGTCCCATCTGGAAATCAGGAAAGGTGAAGCATCTGAGGGGAGGGTCATAAAACTGCAAGCATGTGTGGATCATGCTCCTCTGAGATGAATCAAGATCCATGACCATGTCCAAAATATCCCCATAGTGCTCTCTAAATAGTGGGATATGGTCAGGTGTGATAAGGGACTTGACCTGCCTGATACCAGTCAAGGTGGGCTCAAAGAAATGATAGGATATGTTGCTCTTTCTTGGAGTATCCATGAGTGCTGATAAAGAAGCTGAAGACAATTGCTGATGAAGATCACTGACTGAGAAGCTGGAGGTGAGTCTCTGATAGACTGATGAAAATGCTGGAGAAGATAGCTGAAGCAGATGTTGAAGAAGATAACTGAAGCAAAGGTCTAAGCAGTAGAAGGGGTCAAAACCAAACCAAAAATGAAATGATGGATACCCTGAAAAATAAATAAGCAAATGTTAAATGATGCAATGATGATATATGCAAATGATATGC
The DNA here is from genome assembly GCA_963966055.1 of Lathyrus aphaca. Classification (NCBI taxonomy): domain Eukaryota; kingdom Viridiplantae; phylum Streptophyta; class Magnoliopsida; order Fabales; family Fabaceae; genus Lathyrus; species Lathyrus aphaca. The sequence continues at coordinate 235,202,686 of OZ014524.1, forward strand.
AAGGGTTTGTGATCAAGAGCTGGATCTGATTATCTGCCTTGGTAAAGGTCCATGTATGTTCAATGGTTCGGATGGAGGCTTAGAAATCCAGTAACCAGGGTGGGGGACTCAATAAAGAGTCACAAGTCCAGGGTAATCACAAGAACTGTCCAAAGTGATGAATTCTTAAAACAATACAGTAACAGGGTATGATGTGGTCAAGGGTTCCTGCAAACCTGTAAACAACCCAACCCCCTCACAGGTAATGTTCTAGAACAAGGATCCTCAGACTTGGATCAGTTATGAGAAGTGTAAACACTTCTAACCCAGAGGTACAATGTTTACAATAACCATATAAGATCCTCCTCTACTTCACCCCAGATTCTGAAGGTCATAATAAAGTTCATCCAGACTTAGCAGGCTTCCCAGATAGCCCTAGCACTACAGGAAATCTGTAGCACAGAGTTCTCAAGAAGAAACCCACATCTGAACCGTGTTTCATATTCCCGCACCAGACCGAAATGGAATAGGAAAGAATATGAAGCCACTCTAGCCTAGGTGTCACTCAGGTCCCAGGTATAAGACCTTAATCACTCAATGAAACCCCACCCACCAAGGAAAACCAGATCCAGCATAATGATAATGACAGTATGATGTATAAAACACTGTAAAGAAAGAAGTAAATAAAGTTGTACAGAAAGCAATAAATAAAACAATAAATAAGCATAAGTAGCACATAACACACCCATAAACACAAATCAAACAAGCGCTAGGATGAACCCACAAAGAGAACCAGAAGCCTTGGTTGCAATATAAGGCTCCCCAGCAGAGTCACCAAGCTGTCGCTCCCACCAAATGACACCGGGTCAGACGGGGTACAGACGCGAACAGTCGGCGAAAGAGAGAACAATGAAGATGAACTGAAAAGAGTCGCCAGCTAGGCATTTTTATCCTGAAGGAAAGGTAATGCTGCATAAACCTAGAAAGAGATGGATAAGACGGTTGCAAACCAGAGAAACTGAGAAAGGGGGTTGGTTACAACCTGGGAAGGTATTAGCACCCAGATTGTCCGTCGTACTCGATGGGATCCACGCTTGAAAGATTTGTGTTTAAAGGGGTAGGTGTCAGTGTTGTCTGTGTGCTAAAGCTGGAAAAGAATGTACAAGTGTCAGTGCAAGAAAGTGAAGTGAGGTGCTCAGGAACTGAGGCTTAAAAGAATAATGATGGATGAGGGGGGAAGAGACAGAGACTTTTGTTCGATAACAGTTAAGTTATGCCTACGTATCCTCTCGTGCAATGAGGAAATCATAACACTGTAGTTCGACTCAAAGAGATTGAAAATAAATTGATTGATGAATTGCTTGCTTGTCTATGCTCAAGTGTATGACCTGTCTGGCTCAGGTGCTAACTGTCTTGCATCAGACGGAAGAAGCGAGTTCTCGTTTGTGAGTGAATGAGGTGAGAAAAGAATCCTGGAGGAGACGATTATTGTTTGTTTTTGTGTTTTCAATCTTTTATTTCTTTTTGTGTTTGTCATAAGTTAATGAGCTTAAGCCTAAACCAAGGGTTAGTAAACTCATCACATCCTCCCTCTGATTAGGGGTAACGAGAATACCTTAAGTATGAAGTAAGCACCTCAAACTTAATTACCATGATGTAGGATTAAGATCATTAACCTGCTTGTGATTATTTAGATGTTTTTTGGAGTTTTTGTTTAGTGTTAAGTAATGAGTTTAAGCCATAATCAGGGATTTAATTGACCATTACACCATCCTAATAGAAGGATGATAGATGAGAACATTTAAGCTGAGGAAGATACCTCAACTTAATCCATGATTAGGGATTAACCTCATGACAAAACAAAGCTTTTATTAAAGTGGATTTTAGTTAATGGTAAGATTTAGAAGTGGATTTTATGGTTTGTAAGACAACTTGAGGGGGACTTGTCCATTAACACTAAGGTTAGTCCTTCTTAACCAATTAAGGAAGAATTAGAACCCTAATGCAAGGCCCAAGTTACAAGCTTATTGTATTAGTGATTATTAGGTGGATTGATTAAGATATTTAAACACATTAAGGGTTTAACACTTAGGATTAAAGTTATACACTCCATCCTAAGAGAAAGATGCAGGCATAATCTTAATCACAAAGCCTTAAAACCTTAAAGGTTTAGTCCCTGATTATGAGATGAGAAGAGAGACACAAAGATGACACAAAGGTAAAACTAATGGGGGACTAATCAACCCTAATTGTTATCATGCTTGGGTGTTCCTAGGGTTTATGAGGCTTGCAAGAGATCTTCAATAAAATCCACCAAGGAGAAGCAACATGAAAGGAAGGAGAAGCAGAAGAAACAAGTTAACTTACTTCACTTAAGAAGATAAGTTACTTGAAGAAAGAAAGTGAAGGAGGAACATGAATGAGCAAGCCCACTCTAAGACAAATACAAAATTCAACAAGGATGCATAAAAGAAGAGATGAGGAGAGAAGTGAGAAGTGAAGGCAAATTCACTTCTCAAAGTACTTACCACCTGAAAAGTTAGCATAAAGAAATGAAATGAAATGAAAATGAAATGTATACAAGGATGCAAACCAAAACCAGAAGCATATTCATGATGTAAATGATGCTAAGAGATGATGCAAAGGCATGTCAAGAGCAATGGATGATCATACAAGTGATGAAAATGCAAATGAAGCATGAAAGAAGCATGAAAGTTCATGAATGTTCATGGAATGTAATGAATGCATAACATGGCAAATGGATGAAGAAATGATCAAGAATGGTTCTAATGTGTCCTATGATGTCTTATAAGTCATGTGAATGCATGAAATGTCATGGCAAGTTCATGTATGAAAGCAAATGCAAGATGTATGCAAATGAAGATGAGAAATTAAGGTTTTCATGCAACATGAGATGCAAAAGTCAAAACCAGAAGCAAATGACAAGATAAAAAATTGAAAATGCAATCAAAGGAACCCTAACCCCATATGATATCACACCCCAAAGGAGAAGACCTAACTCTTAACCTAATGAAAGTTATGAATTTTCTAAGTTATCTAGGGTTTTAAGGTACCTAAAGGGGAAAAATGCAAATCAAATCAAAAATGCAGAAGACATTTATGAAACAAATATGTTAGACACTACATGTCAAATGAAGATCAATGCAAAAAGAATCATTGTCATACCATTCATGGTTAGGCAGAAAAGAATTCTTGAAGTTAGGGTTCAAAAATAGGAATTTTATGAACCCTAAATTCAAGAAAATTATCAAAGATTGTTCAAAACCAAAAAGAAATTTGTATGAATGGTTTGATAATGTTTCTAAATGTCCTAAGATGCAATGTGATTTTTTTTGGGATTTTTAGAAACATAAATGATATTTTAATTAATTAATTTCCATTAATTAATTAAAATAAACATTTAAATGTTTTAAAAATAATTTTTAAATGCAAAAAATAAAAATAAAAATATTTTTGGGTTAAGAAAATTATTTGAAGTGGAAATGCATAATAAAATATTTTTTAAGGTTTTTTAGCTATTTTAAATAAATGCTGCAAAATAAAATGAAATAAATGAAATAAAAATTAAATAAGACAGAAGTATGCTGATCCAAGGGTTTGTATTGGTTCTGGGGAATTTGTGGTTGACTACGCGCGCAATCTGATGGCTATAATTCAAACTTAACTAATCTCAATTAATTAATTAAATAAATCAGATTAAAAGTTAATGACATAATCTCCACCCTCCATCTCACGCGGGAACAACAGATCAGACGGCTCATATTCAAACAATGCCCTAACCCTAATTAGTCATTAATCACTTTCAGGTGGCCGGAGAAGACCTCCGGTCATCTTCTCCGGCCAGACCCTCCCTGAGCAAATCCCTAACTTCAACCCTAGGTTATTTCTGGAGCTCTAAAGCTCCAAATCAAACCCTCTCATCTCCCTGAACTCAAATATAACCTCAAAACAGATTTATGATGGCTTACAAACAAGATACGAAGAAAAGATCAAAAATGGTAAAATTTTCAGAGGTTCAGTAAATACTCATTTCTTCACCATTTTCAAAAATACAAAGCTCAGAATGATCAGGGAAGCATGCTCTTTCATGTAGGAACTTAAAATAGGAGTTCTGGAAAAATGATTTGAGATGACTACCTGAGGTGAAGCTTTCCAAACTTGAGCTTTCTGACCTCTTTCTTTGTGCAAAATGACTCCCTTTAACCTCCCGATGAAGCTTTGATGCTTGAAAGGCCTTGAGAGTGACTGGTTTGTGTTGTAGCAACTGAACTGGCCAAGAATCGTGTTCTGTCTATGGGTGCTTTGAGGCTGTTTTAATGGTTGCTTTGTGATCAGTGGATGATTTTGAGATGAATGGTGAAATTGGTTTTGAGTTTGAGTGAGTGAGCTGAGAGATTCGAAGGATTTTGCAAGAGGGAGTGATTTTGGAAATGCTGAGTTCTTGGAGTGTTAGCTTGTGTGTGTTTAAAAAATGAATCCTATGAGCATGCTTGTAAGGTCTGGATTGGGCAGAGAGTGGGTGGTGGACTGTGGTGATTGGTATGGGTTTCTTGCCAAAAAGTCAAAAGTTTTGTACTTGAGGTATGAGTAATGGTGTAGCTGGCTCATTGACTTGTCCATGCGCAGCATGGATCAAGGATGTCCATAGAATCCATTTGGAGGCAATTCAGCAAGTGGATGGAAGTTTATGTGGTGTTTTGCAAATTCATGAAGCTTTGGCCCTTTTGTAATTTCTTGATGTTCAAGGCATGGAATGATGCAATTCTTTGGTCAATTCTGATCTTTATGCAATGTACTATGATGTTATGATACATAGAAGGGTGTTTGAAGTCACAAAATGCCTTGGCAAGTGGTTTTGCAAAAAATCCTCTTTGGTGCATTCTTGAAAATTATGTGATTTTTGCCAACTTTGACAAGCCATAACTTGAGTTCCAAAATGAATTAGGTCTTGTTCTTGTACTTTTTGAAAAGGGAATGATCCAATCTACAACTTTCATGACCAACAATTTTTCATTTGAAGCATTTTTGGTTGAGAAAGAGGAGGTTGAAAAACTTTCCCAAAATGGAAAGTTTACATTACAAGTCATTTCCATTTTTGGCAACTTTTGGTTTAGCTCACTTTTCTTCAATTTTATGAACTTCCAAGCACTTCCATGATCAAATAAAGATCATACAACTTCAATTTGATGAAAAATCCACTTTGGTTCCATGTTGGGGGGCCTCAGATGCCCTGATTTTGCTCTGACTTGCTCAAGAAGTTACCCAGTGAACATATGACTTCCACAATGAATTTCTTCATCAAACTTGGTACACATGATCCTTATAATATATTGAGACCATTAGAAACAAGAATGACCAAAAAATTTGGAGTTATGGCCTCTGAAACCAAAACCCTAATTTCAGGTCATATGTGCAGTGAAAACCCTAACTCTGCTTCCATGTTTTGCCAGTTCTTGTGATTCTTTGAATTCTTTGATATTTGAGGGACATAATATGATGATTGAACATACATGGACCCTCTTGGAATGATTGAAGACCTTTGGAGTGGCTCAGATGAATCTTGGATTGCTCAGATCACAAGCCCTAGATGCATATGAACTTGAACTAATGCAGTGAAGCAAAAATGCAATATGATATGATATGCTTGAACTAATGCAAATATGAAATATCACAAGCCATGGTGTGAACTTAGTGAGGTAAAATTTGGGGTGTTTACAGTAGTCACGGCAGGTTGCCACGCAGGGAAGTCGCAACACTTGTTGTATGCAAATTTGTCTTCATCTATGTCTGCCTTCACCTCAAAATTTTCTAGTGTGGAAATTCCAAAGTGGGGGGAAGTTGTACTTGAGGAGATGAAAGCTCTTGAAAAGAACAAAACCTGGAGTGTTATGTCATTACCAGATGGCAAGAAGACAATTGGATGCAAATGGGTGTTTATTATGAAGTATAATTCAGATGGGTCAATTGAAAGGTATAAGACTCACTTGGTGGCTAAAGGCTTCACTCAGAACTACGATATAGATTACTCAGAGACATTTGCTCCTATTGCAAAATTGAACACTGTCAGAATTATTTTATCTCTTGCTACTAACCTGGATTGGCCCCTACATCAGTTAGATGTTAAGAAGGCCTTTCTTAATGGAGATCTAGAAGAAGAAGTATAAATGGACATTCCTCCTGGCTTTAAAAACAAATTTGGATCAAATATGTGCAAAATAAAAAAAAAATCTTTGTATGGATTAAAGTAGTCCCCTAGAGCTTGGTTTGAAAAATTCACTCAGTCCATGAAGAAACAAGGGTACATCCAAGGACAAGCTGACCACACCTTGTTCATATAGTTCTCACACTATGGGAAAATTGTGGCCTTGATTGTTTATGTTGATGATATTGTCCATACTCGAGATGATACAGTGGAAAAGGCAAGAGTAAAAGAGAAATTGGTAGTAGACTTTGAAATCAAAGACTTGAGATGTAACGCCTCATATAATAAATACCTAGAATAACACTATACAAGATTTTAATTGGTACTGACACCATCATAAGTGTCTAATAGCATAATTCACATTCTTGACCAATTCTAAAAAAAAACAATACAACTATGGTACAAGACATGGAAATCATGCTAAAATAAAAATACTAGATCAATATAATATCCATTATTGTACAAAGATAAATACACATCGGAAACTAAATCTATGTTTCTCTTGAAACATCTCGAGCATAACTCCACTTGTAAACTAAACCTGCAAAAGAAACCTGAAAAGCAACAATAATAGTGGGGTGAGATATCAACATCTCAGTGAGTTCCCTATCTTAGAGTTCTCTCGGCTATAAAGGATTGAACCTAACCACTACTCGATTCTTTGGTCACTTCTCTATAAAGAACCAAAGCAAGATGGAAATTTCCATACAACACTTCAAGTGGGACTTAGTGGAATACCCACCTCAAGTGTTATCGACAAGGCTTCCCGTGGGACTTAGTGTAATAACCACCATAAGCCACTACCAAGCTTTACCAACGATTTTCACATCAACCTAGGGTAATCCTAAACACCTCACAATTTATGGCTTTTATTTACAATAGCTCACAAATTTCCTAACTAACATAATTACGGTTAATTAGAAAAGTCGGGTAAAAGTTGGCTCAAAATTTCGGTCTTATTAGATAGAATATATTTTTAGCTTCAAATCGATATAAAGAACAGTTAAATCGGGTCAAGGATGAAGAATTTATGAATTTTTAAAAGTATAAAAAATTAATATTTTTCCTCAACTTACAGTGTTAACCAAAGTGTTTAATCGGTTAACCCTGTTGCAGAAACTCAAAAACCTTATTTTTCCATCACAAAACCCACCCAAACTCAACCAAAACACTATGGATCATCCAAACAATCATAGTAGGTTTAATATACACGTAACCCGACTATTCTACCTGATTATTTCAGCATTTTATCCGTTAGAATTTCAATTTAATCGATTAATCAATTCTAACCTAAACTCTAAACATCCAAAACTCTTAAAAGAAAAAGCTTCTAACTAGAACCCACCTTGATAATGAAGAGGAGTTTGATGAAGATGATAAAGATAGATGAAGAAGAATGATGATCCAAGCTTTCCCTCTTCATAGGTTTATTCTTCTTCTCTTTTCCTTTCTTCTTTCTTTCCTTTTTCTTCTTTCCTTTTTCTTCTTCTTCTTACTAACTTTCTCCTTTCTCTCTTTTTATATAAATAACAAATATCTATCAGTTAGTAACACTAACTGGTCCAAATTGAGAGTATCCAAAAAATGTCTCTGAGTCAATTATTTAATAAAACCTCTGAGTCAGATAATATTAATTAATTAATTTAAGTTCATCAATTACTCTAATTATTTTAATTGAAAACTTTCAGAGCACACCGAAACCCTATTAATCTTAATTAATATTATCCTGAGCATTTAATAAAATACGGGGTATTACATGAGATTCATGGGATACTTTCTAGGTATGGAGTTTGCTCGGTCAAAGAATGGTATTGTGGTTTCACAGCAGAAATAAATTCTAGACTTGTTAAAAGAAACATGAATGAGTGGATATCGTCCTTCAGATACCCCTATGGATCCTAATACTAAACTTTGGGGAGAAGTTATTATTCCTGCTGATACTAGAAGATATCAGAGATTGGTTAGGAAACTGATTTATTTGTCACACGCCCAACCTGATATTGCTTTTTCAGTTAGTGTAGTGAGTCGATTTATGCATTCTCCTTTCGAATAACAACTTGAGGCAGTCTATGGGATATTGAGATATTTGAAGGGAAATCTTGTAAAAGGATTATTTTTTAAGAAGACTAGTGAAAGAAATGTTTCTATCTTCACCGATGTTAATTGGGCAGGTTCAGTCACAGATAGAAGATCAACCTCTGGATATTGTACTAATGTTTGGGATAATATTGTGACATGGAGGAGCAATAAACAAGGAGTTGTAGGAAGGAGTAGTGCAGAAGCCGAATTTAGAGTTATGTCTCAAGGTATTTGTGAAGGAATATGGATCCTTAGAGTCTTAGATGAACTTAAGATGAAAATTGAGCTTCCATTGAAATTGTACTCTGACAGTAAAGTTGCTATCAACATTGTTCATAATCCAGTTCAACATGACAATACCTAGCATATCAAAATTGATTGATCCTTCATAAAGGAGAAGTTAGATGTTGGAATCATATGTCTACCCTTCGTGACTTCTGGTCAACAAACTGCGGATATCCTGACAAAATTTTTGGCAAGACCTACTTTTGAGTATTTGATAGACAAGTTGGGCATGATAGATATATATGCACCAACTTGAGGGGGATTTGAAAAATATTATATTTCCGATTTTATTATTTCCTTTATTGATATTTTTATTTTTCTTTATTTTCCTTTATTCTCTATTAAGGAGAAAATCAATTATATTAATTATATCTTTTCTATATAAATCAGTTTAAGACTGAGAAATAAAATACAACAACTTTTATTTATTTTTTTTCCAATAATCTCAAACCAATTATCAAACTAAAAATTAATAAAATACTCCTCACACTAGTCATTTGGATTTATTTTTCACATCTGAATTTTGTTTTTTAATTCCAATCTAAATAGGCGAGTGAATGTGATATTGAATAAAACATATTTTATAATAACCCCAAAGCAAGCCAATTAATTTATAAATTAAATTGACAAATAAAAAATATGTTAATTATTAAATTGACCAATAACATATTAAAAAACAAATATAAATAATAAAACTAACACTTCTATTTACAATCTTGATACAGTAAAGGAAAAAATCCTATATATTTGACATTGAATAGAAATGGTTGCTAACCCCATTAAATACTCCTATCTATGCTTACACAAAATGAGGCTAATGTTGGTTATACGAATAGGAGTAAATGCAAGTATAGAAAGAGAGAAAATGCATACTCCTATCACAATGTCATTGCAATATGTAGACTGTCATAATGGCATTGATTGCTTATTCAGTCTCTCCACACCTACCCCTACTTCTCCCATCCTCCACTCTTTACTCTCTTCTTAACTTCCCCCAATTAATACCTTACATACCTTACCTTCCAAATCTCAAATAGTAGTTACTTTAGTACACAATACATGCTTCTCTTCCCTTATCAAAACTCATCAAAACCAAACCAGAAACTATACACAGCTACATAAAACAGGTAAGCCAACTCTGTGTTATCCATTGATCTTGATGATGGAGAAAGCAACTGGTATTGTTGTTACAGCTACAAGATCTCCCATGCAGCTTATGATGGGACCTGCTGTTACTGCAACAAGTGCTCAGGAGCTAGAAGGTAACACAACTACCTTCCTACGCACTGCCGAGACTTTCTTGCGTCTACTTCCCATTGGTCTTTGCGTTACAGCTCTTGTCCTAATGCTTAAAAACTCCGAAGAAAATGATAATGGCTCTGTCTCCTACACTGACCTTGGAGCTTTCAGGTATATATATACAAATATTTTACAGAAAATATTTTGCATGTGAGTATTTTGGTAACAAAAAATTGCGGGGTGCAGGTTTTTGGTGCACGCGAATGGTATATGCGCAGGTTACTCTCTACTTTCAGCGGTTCTTGTTGCTGTCCCTCGCCCTACTATCTCTCGTGCTTGGACTTTCTTCTTACTCGACCAGGTTCGATAATTAGTCCTGGGTGTATTTCAGAATGCGAATGTCATTAGAAAGATTGAAATATTTTTGTGTATGCTCTCTTTCTTAGGCACTAACATACATAGTTTTAAGCGCGGGAGCTTCGTCGATGGAGGTGGTGTTCCTGGCTGAGAATGGAGACAGTGCAACAGTGTGGAGTTCAGCTTGTGGTTCTTTTGGTCAGTTTTGTCATAAGGTCACAGCTTCAGTAGCTATAACGTTTGTAGCACTGGTTTGCTATGTGATTCTTTCTCTCATTTCCTCTTACAAGCTGTTTAGCAAGTATGATGTTCCGGCAAGTAGCACCGGTACTGCTACGGGCACTGACCGCATTGCTCCTGCATTGCGTGGCTAGTTTATTATGCTTGTTGTGTTATAGGATGATAATTTAGTAGTTAATTTTGTATGTTTTATGCTCAAGATAGGTATGGCCAATAATATTAAATGTATCTATGTATTACCAGAACTTTGTTTATTATATATATGGTTCATGGATCGCTTTAACCTGCTACAAAATTGAGCACATATTGGCATTTAACCAACAGATTTGGTTAAAGGCCTCCTCAAGCAACAAATAAAATACAAAGCTTTAATCAGTGGAAAGAAAAACTCCAGAAGAGAACACATAGAGTAGCTAAGACACCAAACATCAGCCACTAAGACTGATAAGAAATAACAGCAAACAACAATCAACAACCGAAATAAACAGCCACAAAGCAGGTCCACTGAAGAACTACGATATCAGAACTCTAAGAGTTATTGGATTAGCTGCAAATTTATCTCTGATATCAAATCACAGAAGCCACTGGGCGGTCAAGGGAAAATGTCTTGGTTATAGTTTCCTCTTCCTAGAAGCCCCTTTTAGGTTTCCCACTTTTTGCCTCTTTTTCGTTTTTTCCACCTTCTACTCCCTTCACTTTTTCTACATAAATGACTTAATACTGATTTGTTTAATTCACAACTTTCCCTTAATTATCAGTAATTTTCTCTTCTTAGCCCACAACTTTTACAAAAATACTAATTTCAACCCCACAACACATAATTCCTATTTTTCTCTTATTTTAATTAAATAAAATACCACTAATTCCCAATAAAATCCAGCAAACACCAAATAATTCATATAAATCGCATAAAACATTGTATCACTCAATTAAAATAAATAACTAATTAAAAACTTGGGGTGTTACAAATTAACATTGATGTAAGAATTAATTTTTATATGTAAACGGAATGATAGTAATCGTTACAGTCTACACGTTCCATAATTTAAATATATGCGATCAGGCAAAACATAAGATATTAATTTTTTTCAATTAAATTTGAACTTGGATATTATATCATTATCAATAATATATTTTATTTGATAATTCATATAAGAGTTTAATAGAGTTACATTGATAGTGTAAAAATAATTTACCTTATAATTTAATAGAAGTATACCACTTTATCATGTCATCACAATTTTATATATCAAAAATTAATTGTATGAGTTTCCGATTTTGTCATTTACATTTTAAAGAAAATACATTATTAAAAGGTTATTTTCATAAACAATTAAATTCGACAATTAAAACTCTCTTCATCATCTTTTTACTTGACACACGACAAACATTCATTATCTCACAATCCAAAAATTTCTCACCAATCCACAAACACACACATACTCTCTCAATTTCAAATTTTAGATTTGAAATTTAAATTTCATTTTTCCCTCCCTTAAGTTTCATTTCTTATTTTCATTTTTCATTCAAATCTCTATTTTTTCTATCTTTCTAATATCTCTATTTTTCTTTTTCCCTCTCTCATGTTTTTATTTTTGGAATAGAAGACTTGTCTCATTTCAATAATGAGTCACACATACAATTAATTTTCTATCTCACAAATTATTATTTAAAAATCTATATATATTTTATTTTCATTATTTGCGATGAAAAAATATTTTTACGGGCCACTATCAGAAAAAATATAAGCAACATACCTATTTTTTACGAGCCACTATCAGCAATATACCTATTTTTTTACGAGCCATTATCAGCAACATACCTATTTTTTACGGGCCACTATCGACAAAAATATTTCGATTTTTTTTACGGGTCACTATCAGCACTATACCTATTTTTTTAAATTAATTTTATTTATTGAATGATAAAATTGTTATTTTCAAATGTCAAAAAAATTTTACGGGCCACTATCAACAACATACCTATTTTTTAAATTTTAATAAAATAAAACTATATATTTATCTCCCGGGTCACTATCAACACAATATTTATTTTATTTTAATCCATCATTATTATAATTTAAGAGAAAAAATCCTTATTTATAAATATCATTTTTTTTCTTTTTTCATCTCACGATTTTTTTTAAATAATTATTTAATAGAATTAAAATTGTATAATTATTGTTCATTTGACAATTAAATAAATTATTTTATATTTTTTATTTGTACACATCAAATAATATTTTTATTTCACAGGTCATTATCGCATCAATTTTTTTTTTGTCTTTCTTCATATCACGAGTCTCTTTTTGCATCATTATTTAATACAATTGAAATTGTATAATTATTTTTTATTTTATAATTAAATAACTAATTTCAATTTTACATATATATATATATATATATATATATATATATATATATATATATATATATATATATATATATATATATATATATATATATATATATCAAATAAACTTTTAATTTCACAGATCACTATAAACACAATACATATTTTAATCAATAATTATCTTAATTTAAAAGATAAATATTTATTTTTAAATATATTTTTTTTCATTTTACGAGTCCTTTTCTTTTCTTTATATTTTAATTTAATTGATTTTACATAGTAATTGTTCATTTTAAAATTAATAATTAATTTTAAATTTAAATACGTATATAAATACATTTTATATCGTATCAAATTCACATATACATTTAAACATATTTTATATCGTATCAAACGATTTTACCTATGTGGTAGCACAGATATCTTACCAATACTAGTTCAACTTGTTAGATTAATTATTTAATCAATCAATTATGGATTGACATAATTAATTATTAATTAGTTATATTATGGTCTATTGGTATTAAACACTAAAGAGATAAATTGTTTGATTGAGTTTTATGTCTGAATGGACCGTGATGGGTTGGACCATTCAGTTAAGCCCAATGAGAGGTCTATGCCCTCAGCCGTTTAGCTATTTAAGTGTCGCCCCATCAGACAATTAACATATTCTGGAAACCCTAAACGGTAATGAGGGTAATAATCCTCTCATATTCACTGTCTCCGACGATAATATCTCCGGTCTAACAAGGTACACTGTTCTTATTATTAATGATCATCTTTTTATATATAATATGCTATAATTTATATCTAACGGTTATTTTAAATTCATCAATTGGTATCAGAGCCTGATTAGATATATTTATAGTTATTGTTTGAATTAAAAGAAACTTCTTTTAAGATGAAACCTTGTCATACAATGCAATCATAAAATACTTAATTTGATATGTGACTAAGTGCAATTTGTCATGGAATATTTTCAAGTGTTGTGTAACAAAAAAAAACCTTAAGTGGATAACATTTACCTAAGTTTTTTTTGCTAACCTTTTATTTTACTTTTTGATTAATCTTTAATCTCATTGTTTTGAAAATCAACGCGGAGAAGAAAATGAATTTTATCATTCAAATTAAGTTATCGATGAAATAGTCTGTCACTCTTTAATTTCCTTGCTTTTATTTTATGATAGCAATACATTATTATTCAATAAATCCAACCATAATCTGTGGTTCATATTTGACAATGAATTTCCTATTTCCTAAATTATGCAACTGTTATGTGAATATTGCTAAAAAGTTCTACAATCCCATAAAAATATAATAATATACAAGAGGAAAAGGTCAATTATAGTTATTTATATAATCTAAATAATAGGACACAAGCATTAGATGTTCGGTCATCCATAAAAATCTTCTTATATTTTACAAGGAATAGCTAACTGATAGGGTATAATAATTAACATTGAATTTTGGTTGGCAGCATATACTATTTCTAAATTATACACCTTTTGTACATAAATGTGGGTTAAATATTTCGAGCATTCTATGTGGAAAATTTAAATTGAATTATTATTTAATTATGTGGATTTATAATTAGAGTCTTAAGAATAATTTATTCATTATTTATGAATCTTGTTTTGAGATGATAATGTGATATTCTAAAATCATCAAAATTTATTGACTCTAACTGTAAAGATGAATATCACATTTTTTGAGGTTAGTCCAAATTTATTTTTTAATATCGTGTGATTAATTATATAATTTCATACAAGTAGATATTTCTTTATAATATTATCTACTTTTTTTAAATAAATAAAAAATACATTTATATAAAATTATTAATTTTCCAGAATATTTTTGTTCTGGACTGACCCAATTCTCATAATTGGGCCAAGCAAACCAACTTGGGAGAAGCGCTCGACGTCGAGCAGAATCAAGGATAGTGGTCTCTGTCGACCAAGAGCGTACCGACCAAGACAAAGCCCTCCAACGGCTAGTTTTGACCGTTACCTATCTTTACGGATTCCTCGATCCGCGCCCAACGGTGTAGACCAATAATCTTCCACTTAGCCCCTTATATAAACCCTCTCATTTGGGAGGGTCAGGTATTCAATTCTCTGACCTTAATTCTCGTACTTGCCCACTCTTTGCTCGGTTACTTACTTTAGCATCGGAGTGCCTTGCAGGTACACCCCCTCCTTTCATCACCAACCATCTTTCAGTTACGCTCGAAGCCAACCGTATCGGATCCTGATCTCCAGGTAAGATCAGGTGGCGCCGTCTGTGGGAATCTGATTTCCCCGTTCTTCTCTCTCTCAAAATCTTCAAAGAACCAAAGTTTTTACCAAGATCCATGGCTGCTCGAGACAATCCGGACAACCGATCAAACGACGGCATGATCCTCACGCAACGCGAGAGCAACATTCATCATCCTCCGCACGAAGAAACCGTGCAAGATCACCCAGACGGGAAGACAGCATCGCCTTCTCCCGACCGCGATCAACCTTTGTAGAGTCGCCCGGAAGCCCTTTTTCCCTCGACTCCTTCAGGATCTGACTTCGCCGCCCTGGCCGAAATCCTGAATCAGACAAATCTGTTGCTCCTCGCCCATGGCGAGAAAATCGCCCGTCTCGAAGACAATTACTGTCGACCCCAGTCTCCCGCGAGACACCAGAGAAGGCGCGGTCCCTCTCCTCCCAAGAGAAAGAGGAAGGGACACGTCGACGAATCCACTGGCGACAAACGACCTCATCAGTCCCCTCCACGGTCTTCCCCTCCAAGAAAATCAAGAAGGAGCAAATCAAGATCTGCATCTCCTCGGCGAACGAAGAAGCGCGCTCACAAATCCCCTTCATTCAACTCCAGCGAGGACGAGGACGCTCAGGGTCCCCTCTCGTCAGAAATCATGGCGGCTAAACTTCCAAGAGGTTTAGAGAAACCCCCACCGCTAGGCTCGTACGACGGAACCACAGATCCGGACGAGCATATCGAGAATATCGATGCGCTGCTCGACTACCGAGGAGTGTGAGGAGCGATCAAATGTCGCCTCTTTCCTACGACACTGAGGAAAGGAGCGATGACGTGGTACAAAAGCCTTGAGGTTGAATCCATCACTTCCTGGAAATAACTTGGAAGCACATTCTCCAGGCACTTCACCGACTTAAGGCGGCACCCAAAGACAGAAGCTTCGCTCGAAGCGATCATCCAAGGGAAAGACAAACCTTTGCGAACTTACATCGAAAGGTTCAACAAAAAGGCAGTCCAAGTGTCCACAACCGACGATATGAAGAAGTATTTGTTGGAACGAGGACTGCGCCCGTCAACAGATTTTCACCGGGCAGTCGGCATCGAGGCCCCTGCCACCCTCGACGCATTCTTGCTGAAAGCCCAAGCTTATATCCAGTATGAGGTAAAGCAGGCAGCCAGCTCCGTAAGAGACGTTCGGCGTCGCGAAGACGCAAAGCCCCACCGAGTCGATGAACCCTCGACATCTTGTCGGGGAGGAGACAAAAGAAAGGACGATCGCTCCCGTGAACCGCGGGAGCACAGAGGATCCGTCGACCGATTCCACGAATATACTCCACTCCTGGCTTCTAGAGAGAAAATCTTGTCCGAGTGTGCCAACTCAGAGTTCCGGCAAGCAGGGGTACGCTTTCCGAAGCAGCAGCCCAGCAAACCGGGCACAGATAAAACAAAGTATTGCAAATTCCACAAAAGTCATGGCCACAACACAGAAGACTGCATCCATCTCAAGGACACAATCTAAATTCTTATCAAGGACGGGCACCTTAAACAATTCACCAAATCCAGAGACACTCCTCGACAAGAAGCACAGGAGACTCAAAGGGTCGAGGAGGCTATATCCGTTCCTGCAGATGCGAACATGCAGGTTGCCCTGAGCATCTATCGCCCAGAAGATTTCTTCCTACCCGATCACACCGGGAGCCCGGGATACTTTTCCTCCCATAGTCCATGGGAAACCTTTCCATCCGCTATTGTCATTTCAGGAGGAGGGTTCAACAAAATCACGGTCGGATCCGTAAAGCAAAAATTCGACCAGCTGATTGCGAAGGGGCCCGCGCAAAACGCAACCCTGGACCCACCAAGAGAGGGCTCGGTACCCCTTGCCTTTTACCGAGAAGAACTCTTGGGAGGAGCGCCAAACGCCAGCATCCCGCAACTCATCCGGGCGCGAATGGAGAATTTCGATGTGAGAAGAATCTTGGTGGACCAAGGCAGCTCCTGCGACATTATGTACTCCCAGCTGTTTTCAACACTCCAGCTGAACGAAACACACTTGACTTCGTACGTCGGATCAGACTTGCAAGGATTCAACGGGACGGTTTCCCGACCGTGGGGCTACGTCGATCTGTTTGTCACTTTCGGAGCAGTTGAAACAGCCAGGACGGTCCGAGTCCAGTTCCTAGTCGTGGACTGCCCGTCACTATACCAGTGCATTCTGGGACGACCAACACTGGCCGAGCTAATCGTTGTGCCATCCACCGTCCACCTGAAAATGAAGTACTATACTACCTCGGGCAAGGTTGCCACGCTGCACGGGGACGTCGATGCTGCTCGCCGGTGTTTCGAAGCAGCATCTAAAGGTCTCAGCTTAATATCTTACCAACCAAACCCTTCAACATTGAATTCACCGGATGTTCCACAAACACCCAGGGCCTTCCCTCAGGTAGACTCAATCGACCTGGACTGCAGGTTCTCAGACGACAGCAAAGGCATCCAAAAGCCAACAGATTCACTATCCCGACCAGTCCCAGACGGAGAGTTCGAGCTGATTCCCCTGGGAGATGACCCAACCCAGTGCGTTAAGATCGGGGCGCATATGCCCGACTTGGCAAAATGACAGTTGGAAGCTTGCCTCAAAGGGAACGCATATCTGTTTTCCTGGAGCGCCGCAGAGATGCCAGGACTCGACCCCAAGACAGCCTGCCATCACCTCTCCATCGACCCAACACACAAAGCGATCGCCTAGCGCAGGAGGAAGCAGTCGACCGAAAAAACTGAAGCAGCTGAATCTGCTGTTAAAGACCTCCTAGAGGCAAAATTTGTAACCGGGGCCAGGTACACAACCTGGCTCTCAAATGTTGTACTTGTGAAAAAATCTAATGGAAAGTGGAGAATGTGTGTTGATTATACTGATCTCAATCGGGCATGCCCGAAAGACGCATACCCTTTACCTAACATTGATAAGTTGGTCGACAATTCGTCCGGCTTCAAACTATTGTCCTTCATGGACGCATACTCAGGGTATAATCAAATACCCATGGCCGTGTCCGACAAAAAATACATGGCCTTCATGACCGAATCGGGTAACTACTATTATAACGTCATGCCCTTCGGCCTGAAAAACGCAGGCGCGACATATCAGCGCATGATGAATAAGGTATTCCGGGCAGAAATCGGGGACATGCTCGAAGTATATATGGACGACATGATAGTCAAATCTCAACAAGAGACGGACCACGCGTCCCACTTATGAAAAGTGTTCGATCAGGCACGAAAATGCAAAATGCGTTTCAATCCCGAGAAGTGCACATTTGGTGTCCGAGCAGGGAAGTTCCTCGGATTCTATCTGACCGAACGAGGCATCGAAGCCAACCCCGACAAATGTCGGGCATTCGCAGAACTCCTAACTCCTACTTCTAAAAAATCCATACAATCATTAAATGGGGTCCTCACCTCCCTCGCCCGGTTTGTAGCAAAATTCGCTCAACACGCTCTCCCCTTTTACAAGCTCCTCCGCAAAGAGGCAACTTTTGAATGGACGGAGGAGTGCGAGCTAGCGTTGTCCCACCTGAAGAGGGCACTAAGTGAACCCCCAGTTTTGTCCAGACCTGAAGAAGGGGAGATACTTTATCTCTATCTTGCCGTTGCAAACGAAGCAGTGTGCGCGGCCCTCGTACGCGACTTACCCGAGGGGCAGAAGCCTGTTTATTTTACGAGCAAAGCACTTCATGGCCCGGAAATTCGGTACCTCCAGGTAGAAAAGGTGGCCCTGGCCCTCCTTTTCGCAGCCAGAAGGTTACGCCATTATTTCTTGGCCCACACCATCATCGTAAGAACCGACCAACCCATAAGACAATTGCTCGGTTGACCAGATATGGCCGGACGAATGTTAAAATGGTCGTTGGAACTATCCGAATTCGACATCAAATTCGAGGGAAGACAAGCTCTCAAAGCTCAAGCACTGGCCGACTTCGTGGCAGAACTCACTTTCACCGAGCAAGAGCCAAAATCTTCCTCCAGGTGGACTATTTTCGTGGACGGGGCATCCGGCCTAGCGGGTAGCGGAGCCGGGGTTATTCTGGAGAACAAAGAAGGGAACATCATCGAAGTATCCTTAACCTCATATTTCCCCACTTCCAACAACCAGGCGGAGTACGAGGCCTTCCTAGCAGGCATACGGCTCGAGACCGACTTGGAGGCAGAAGAAATCACAATCTGCACGGATTCTCAGCTGGTCGCTAGCCAAGTCCGAGGAGACTTTCAAGCCAAAAACGATAACATGGCCGAATATCTGGCCCTCGTAAAAAGCGATTCAGAAGCGTGGAAGTCAAACACGTCCCGCGAGAGAACAATACCCGGGCCGACATCCTTTCCAAGTTGGCAAGCACTAAAAGGAAGGGAAACAACAAATCCGTCATACAGAAAACGCTTCCCCGACCAAGCATTGGGCAATCATCAATCCACCTAGACGTTAATCTCGTGGGCGACACGAACTGCTGGATGACCCCAGTATTTAACTACCTGACTAAAGGAGAGTTACCGACCGACCCAAAAACGGCCAGCACAATACGACGAAGATCATGCTCATATTCTCAAGTGGGTGGACGTATGTATCGTCGAGGATTCTCTACACCCCTCCTCAGGTGCGTAGAAGAAGAGAACATCCCACACGTGCTAAGAGAAGTCCATGAAGGAATTAATGCGCAACATCCAGGCGGACGATCGTTGGCCCGAAAAATTCTTTGAGCAGGATACTATTGGCCCACACTCCAACACGACGCAAAGGAGCACGTGAAAAGGTGCGACAAGTGCCAACGACACGGGGACGTACACATAGCACCCCCGTCCAAGCTAAAATCACTATCGTCGCCTTGGTCGTTCGCATGGTGGGGGATGGATATCTTAGGACCATTCGTCGTCGGATCCGGCCAAAACAAATACCTAATTGTAGGCGTCGATTATTTCACCAAGTGGATAGAAGCTGAGGCCTTAGCCAAAATTACTGCACTCAACATACTACGTTTCTTCAAGAGGAACATCCTCGCCCGGTTCGGAGTACCGCTCACCATTGTGACCGACAACGACACTCAGTTTACGGATAAATACTTCAAAGAATTTGTTGCATCAATAGGAACGAAACAACATTTCGCTTCGGAGGAGCACCCCCAAACTAATGGGCAAGCAGAGGTCGCGAATAGGGTAATCCTAAGAGGCTTGAAACGAAGACTGGACGAACATAAGAGGCACTGGGTCGAGGAGCTACACAGCGTGCTATGGGCATATAGGACCACCCCCCACTCAACAACCGGGGAGTCCCCATTCCGATTGGCGTATGGGACCGAGGCAGTGATCCCTATAGAAATACACGTCTTATCCAGACGCACAGAATCCCCTATGGACCAGGACACCAACTCCGAGGCTTTGAGGGACGAGCTTGACCTGGTCGAGGAAGTTCGATCAGAAGCTGCTCTTCGGGAGACCGTTCTCAAACAGAAAATAGCCGCTCGGTACGATTCTAAAGTCATAAGACGAACGTTTGAAGTAGGCAGTCTTGTTCTCAGAAGAAATCACAGGGACCCTCGCGAGGGAAAGCTTACACCCAATTGGGAGGGCCCATATCGCATCCGAGCAAAAACCTATTATTTAGAAAATTTACACGGGGAAGAGCTTGCTCGGTCGTGGAACGCCGAGAAGCTCAAGTAACATTACAGCTAACTCACAAGGTCACCTTGCTCAACTCTCAAGCGAGGAGCAATAGCACTGACCAAGAACTGCGTGCCCAGGTACAAGCACGACAGCCCAAAAATAACATGATCACTAGGATCTCCCTCCAAGGGAAGGAGAAACTTATCGCACGGGCGGATACTCAAATGAGTCCAACGTTGCCTAAGTACCATGACCAGGTAGAACCCCAGCTCGCGATGGGACGTTCAAGCCACGAAGCCCGGGCCATTACCTTGGCCCGGGCACCGGCCAGGAGCGAAAACTCCAGAATCTAATTGGTTCCCCAAACCAATGGATCACAAACACACCCCGTATACATTCGATCATATCCAATTAGTGCAAAAACGCACGACAAACACTTAGCATTTTAAATATAAAGAAAACAGTCCTCCGACGGACGAGCAATTGAACAGTAAATATAATGAAACGAACGAGCATTAGTAAACATCAATTGTGAGCACAAAAATGCGACCTCGCTGGGCCATCCTCGACCTTGTATAGATAGCTGATCCGACTGACGTCCAAGGTCAGGTCAGGATGAAGAACCCTTATCTGCTCCACAGCGTTCTGGAAACTGAGCTCAGTTGACGAGTTCAGATCTTCCATATCCTGGTCGATCCGAGCTAGGAAATGAGCCCTAGTCACCATGCTTTTAGTTTCAGCATCTTCATCCTCCTTTGGGCAGAAGGCATCCTTCAGTTTCCTGTTTTGCTCCAGGGCTCTCTTCTTGTCGACCTCCAGTTTAGCGATAATGTTGCCTCGCTCGGTCAACTTCCTGGCCGTGGCACTGGCTTCTTCAGTGGCCTCTTTCAACTTCTCCTCAGCGGCAGCCAGCTGCTCCTTCAGCCTCCCCATCTCCCTCTCCTGCCCAGGATTTCCTTCAGCCATCAGCCAGGCCATCGTCAAGACCCGCATGACAGCACTTGCGTCCTGAGCCAGAGACAACCGCCGGGCAGGACGATCCATACCTTCCAGGTACAGGTGTAACACGGTGGGAGAACTGACTTTAGTTATGTTGCGGATAGCAAGAGTCGCCACCGACTTTTATTTTATCCAAAGGAAAGGCATAAAAGAACAGGAAAGACCTTTTAAAAAGATTTTTGGGTCCGGGGGATAGGTTATGTAAAGGGAAGGTGTTAGCACCCTTTACATCCATGGTTATCCATGGGCTCTTAGTTACTTAGCTCACTTTAAAATGTTTTTGAAATGTGTAGTGTGTGAATAGAAATTTTCTTAAGTGTTTATAATGACCCATGTATGGATGCGTATAAACCTTTGTTTTGAAAATTTTTGTTTGAAATTGTGAAGTGTTTGAAAAGTTTTGAAAAGTGAGCAAGTAACTATGAGGAACCTACCCTAAGTTTGAGTCTTTTCTGTTCTTGAATCCCTTAAGTGGTAAGACTATCCCTATTATTAAGGAATAGGTAGTCATTACCTTGGATATGAGGGACAAGTAAAGGGACATCTGTTTATGTAGGCAACTGTGGGGTGTATAAGCAATTTTGGAGGGACTATCATCTTTATTCGAAAGGGACAAGATCATTACGAAGGCAACATTCGAAAAGGGACTTGATCTTTTATTTGTTAAGGGACTAGATGATTTTATTTTGAGGGACTTTTGCTTTATACACCTTACTTGACCTTTTTGATTAGGCAACATGAGAGGTATCCCTAAGGAAGTGAGATGGCGATCAAAGATCGACTTACGTGTGTGAGTGTACAATTTTAATATTTATCTTTAAATTTAAATGATCTAAATTAATTTTAAATTACAAGTATATTTACACTCCCTATTTACTAACCATAGCATAAAATAAATAATAAACATTATTAATAAATATTACACCAAGGAGCAATTACATAATAATAATAAAAGCAATTTAAATAAATAAGCAAAATATTAAATAATAATAATAATAATTGGGTTAGTAAAAAAATAATACTAAATTAATGGGGTTAGTAATAAATAAATACCACAAGAATATAATTAATAATAATAATGAAGTAAACAAGAATATTATTAAAAAAAATCAATTTTATAAACAATTAAAATATAAACAATTATACTAATTATTATAAAATTTTAAGTTATATGTAAATTATATAAAAAAAATTAATTATAAACATGTTATGAAAAATAAAATTATAATTACAAAATTAAATTAGCAATTTATTTTTAAACATATAATAATTATTCATACCCAAAATTAAGTTATAAACAATTCATGTAATATTTAGCAATTTTTTAACATATATTAAAATTTATGTACATACAAGATTAAATTATAAACAATTATAAAATATTTACATATTATGAAAATCAATTAAAAATTTAATTTTTTTAAGCAAGATTTAAATTATAAATAATTGTAGAATATATACATACTAAATTAAAAATTAGGGTTTGATTATTAAAACATTTAGATTTATTGATTACAAAAAAAAATTATAAATAAACAAATAAATTAGGTTTTTTAGAGAAAATATTTTAGGGTTTACATGGATTTATGAAATATATTAGAATTTATTTAAATTAAGATTATATTTTTAATTAATTAATATTTAAAATAAGCAAAACAAATAATAGAAAGAAAAAGGAAAAGAAAACTTACCTTGGCTGGGAATTGAACCCAGCCCCTCTTGCTTTCAAACACTCAAGCCATCAACAACAACCACTGGGCTGGCCTGCGCAGGTGATAGAGGAAAAGGTCCAATTGGTTTTGTGCCTTGTTCCTGAAAATCAAAGAAAAAATAAAACAAAACAAAAGGCCTGGGGGAATCGAAC
The DNA here is from genome assembly GCA_963966055.1 of Lathyrus aphaca. Classification (NCBI taxonomy): domain Eukaryota; kingdom Viridiplantae; phylum Streptophyta; class Magnoliopsida; order Fabales; family Fabaceae; genus Lathyrus; species Lathyrus aphaca. Next base: position 235,226,190 of record OZ014524.1, read on the forward strand.
CCAGGACCTTCAAACATCACACAAACACCTTAACCAATCCAGCTGGGAGAGCGCACCTGTTAAAATGATAACTTTAATTCATTATATTTTATGCCTAATAACTAAACTGAAAAATAAGAAAAAAATGCTGAGGCCAGGATTCGATCCCTGGACCTAAGCCTTATACGCGCATCCTCTAACCAACTGAGCCAGCCATCAATTGTGAAACAAAACAGCAATCAATTTATAAAATAATATGCACAATATTTGAATTCTGGAATACGCGCGCAGGGCATCATCTTCTTCCTTCAGCCATGGGAAGTTTGCTGCGAATCTAGCTACAATATTTCCTGCGAAATTTAAGTTGCAGCAAACCCTACAAAACTCAAACATCAACAAAACAACAAAATTCCACAAAATTGAAACCATCATTGAATTCCTGAGGATGTTTGCAACTAATCTACGTCTTTAGAAATTATTTATATTGGCTCAATCATTGAATCCCAATTTGGCCGAAAAAAACCCTAATAATGGTGTCTAAGCATTCGTGCATCCAAACTTCAATTCACCTGCCCAGAAATCATCCTTATGCAATAACAAACAAGATTATAGGCACAAAAATAGTTTATAATGAACAAATTAATGAAATCGAAAAATGAAGAACACAAGAACAAAGTTCATTCGGTTTATGCGAATGAGGATGTTTTAGGTGTTGAAAATGATCCAGGCATGTTCAATGAGGTTCACTGAAGCTAAAACAACCTTTAAATTGTCTTGAAAGTGACTCTAGCTTGAAATCCGAATTTGATATTTTGGATGAAATTTGAAGTTTCGAACAATGTGCAAGAGGCTGCCCATTCGTCTTCTCTGATTAGGTTTAAGTTATGTACTTATAGTGTGATCATTCTAGGTCAAAAAACTTGATGTTTGTATGAAAGATTTGATTAGAAAAGATTCAAAAAGATTAGGCTTTAAAATTCAAATATTCTTGTATGAACACCTTCTAATTCAAGCCAATCACCATGATTCTCTTACCACTTTGATACCAATCACCTTTATGAATTTCTAGAAGCTCAATCCCTTTTAAATCTTTGACTTTTCTATTTTATTTTAATTTAAAATGATTTTAAATGAATTAAATCAAAATAAATAAAATAAAATGATGAAAAAATCTGATTTTTAGAGACTTGGGTCTTGCATGAGGTAATGGTATGAATTGGGTCATCATATGGCAAGCCCATTTAGAAAAAATTGGTTTTAAACCTCCATTTTCTTCATAAACCAACCAAAAATTTCCCAACTTTGTAAGGGCACACATCCCTCAATTTTAATGCTATGAGGGTGTTCTTGGACATTTTAGAAAGCTTGAAGAGTCCTCTAACCAACCCCACTGGTTTCATGTTCATATCATTTACCATTCTCAAGTTATGCCCTTTTGAAGTTGTTGACTTTTCGTTGACTTTTAAAAGGACCTATAATGTCTTAGCTCATACCTTCCAAATGAAGCATTTTTGGGCTTGGCTTGTGAGACACAAAGTTGTAGAGAATTCAATTTCCTTCAAAATGAGCTTTGGATGGAGACTTGGTGATGAAGCATGTGAATGTTATGGCTGGTCAAAGTTTAGTTGACTTTTACTGAGGAAACCCTAATTTAGAAACTCCTGATTCTTGTTGATCTGAAATCTCCTTGATGAATCATGATCAACCCTTGATCAAATGATGAATTTTACTTCATATACTTGATGTTGGCAAAAAAATCATGAAGTTTGACCTTGGTTTGACCACAGTTGACCTCAGTTTGACTTTTTAACTGCTTTGACTGATTTTGACTTATCTGATCATCTGACTGAGCAAACCTTTGAGAAAAGTCTTGAAACTTGTCATGGGGGTTCTTACACACATATAAGATGTTATGAAGCTCACTTGAAGTCTTGGAAGTTCATTTAGCCTGATTAAAGTCAAAACCCTAGTTTTGGATGCACTGCTTAGGAGGTGCATTGTCTGAGAGAATTGTCCAATCTTCTGACTATTTGTGAACTTTGTGAACCTTGTGAACCATCATAAAATGTCTTGTGAACCTCATGGAAGGTCTTTTGAACCTTGTGAACCTCATAAAGTGTCTTGTGAACCTTGTGAACCTCATGGAAGGTCTTGTAGACTTCATGAACCTCATGAAAGGTCTTGTAGACTTCATGAACCTCATGAAAGGTCTTGTAAGTATGGTGAATCTTGTGAACCTTGTGAACCTCATAAAGTATTTTGTAAACTTCATGAACCTCATGAAAGGTCTTGTGAACTTTGTGAACCATCTTAGCACACAAAGTCTTGTATTGTGAGGGCAAATTTTGGGGTGCAACAGCTGCCCCTGTTCAATTTTCTGAAACCTGAGGGGTTAGATTGGTATATGCGCCAGTCGTGACCTGGAAGGTTGAAGGGGATTAAACACAAAAGCCCAAAAATTTGCACTCACCAGTGCGTAGAATGATGCTGATGGTTAGTTGAAAATGCTTGAGTGGGCTTAAAGATGCCACTTGGAGAACAGTTCTTCAGATATACTTCTTTTGGAGGATAAAGCAATCCAAAATATGAAGGTATAATGATAGCTTTCAGGAAGATAAGCAACTTCCCGAGGTAGTGGTAATAGCTTTCAGGAGGATAAACAACATCCTGAGGAAATGATATGCTTTCAGGAGGATAAACAATGTCCTGAGGGATTGATATGCTTTCAGGAGGATGAACAATATCCTGAGGAAGTAATGATAGCTTTCAGGAAGATAAACAACGTCCCGAGGAGATAATATGCTTTCAGGAGGATAAACAACATCCTGAGGTGATGATAATATGCTTTCAGGAGGATAAATTAGTCCTGAGGAAGTGGTAACCTTTGGGAAGATAAACAACGGCCCAAGGTAATGATATGCTTTCAGGAAGATAAAGCAGTCCTGAGGAAGTGGTAACCTTTGGGAAGATAAACAACGGCCCAAGGTAATGATATGCTTTCAGGAGGATAAAGCAGTCCTGAGGTATGAGAAGCTTTCAGGAAGATAAACGACGTCCTGAGGAAATGATAACTTTTGGGAAGATGAACAACGGCCCAATAGTCACAATTTGTTGATGAAGTCTTGTCTGCTGGAGAATTAACCTGAAAACAAGGTAGCATTCTATATGGTAATATTAGTTTATGCATTATGTATGCATGTGTAATATGATGCACCTAAGTAATGTACTATGTATCTATGTATATGTATGTTATGATATAAATGATGTATGTATGCATCATGCAGCCTGGAGCGTCTGGATATCTTCGTATAACAACTGCTGGCCAGGGAAAATAAATCCCGATTCGTTGCTGAAGAATATAAGGAACTTGTTCCCGTCTTGTTTGATAATAGGGTATACATAACTTTCCGTCTGCTGGGGATAATAAGGTATACGTAACCTCCCGCCTTCGTTTGATAGTAGGGTATACATAACCTCCCGTCTTCGTTCGTCGTACTCCTATTGGAAAGTAAATTCCCTAATATCTGTATGAGGATAAAAGAGATGGATATAAATTCCAGGGGAGATGTGACTTGAAGTACTTCATGAAGATGGATTTGCCCTACTGGAGATTTTGTAACTGTCTTGTAGAGATGAACCGGTGAAGCTTCGTTGAAATCCTTCCCTCGTTCGTCCTTAATAAATACTATTACTGCATTTTCATGCATTTCTGGTAAACATCAATCATATTAAACATACATGCATTTCTGGTAAACATCAATCATATTCAAAAGCATACATACATTCAAGCACAACCAATGGACGTTTCGCTTATGTAAATAGGGTAAAAGTAAATCTGGATTCAAAGGGAAAAGTAAAGCTGAACTTGAAAACAGAATCGTTTCAACTTCGAGAGTGTATAACCAATTGGATTTGGAGCTCCCGAGATTCTTAACTTTCCTGAATACCTTCCCAGAAATCCTATAGCTGGATCTGAAGACATGATACTGACACCATCTGATACTACTGGCGTAGACAATTAATTTCCATTATGGTTTCAGCTGAGAATCCAATATCAAGGTTATACAATGAGAGGAATGTGTCTTCAAATTGTAATGGACCATATACACTCCGGATACTAGATTTGAAAAGAAAGCATTGCCCCTTGGTTGAGGATGAATTGTCCCAAAAGGGAAGTATCTGAATGTAGTTACCTCAGGAGAACTAAGCAGAATGCCCCATAATAATATGCCCTTGACATCATGAACTTTGCAGTGTTACCCTTGGTAATTCAAATATATGAGAAGAGCTGCCCCTGGCTATTAAGCACTGTTGGATCTAGAACTTGATTGCCCCGAATGATTTGAACAGTAACTTGGTATGCCCCCTTGATTAGGAAACAATAACCATGCCCCTGGCATTATGAATTCTGTAATGTTACCCTTGGCACTTCAAATAGATGAGGAGATCTGCCTTTGGTTGCTTAAACATAGTTGAATCTTGTCCTGATTGCCCCAAATGAGTTTAGGCAGTATCATGGCCTGCCCCCTTGATTGGGAGATAATGATTATGCGCCTTTGTATACATGGACTTTGATCCAGGAAGCAATTTTGTTCATCGGAAGGACTTTGGTTCATTGAACATTCATCCTGTAAGTTTCTCCATTTGTCAAACACTCAGGTATATGCAAACAAATATATTCAAAAATGCAATGCTTATGTCTGTTTTGAAATTTTGAAAAAGAGTTATTTTAAAAAAACATTTTTTTGTGAAACTGTGATATTAACTCAAGTTTTATAATAAGCCCTAAAGGAGTCAGGATACCTTTTTGTAACAGTACGCTTTCAAACTAACCATGCTTCAGTTAGGACTTTTAAAGGGTTGTAACGTGGCCTGGTTCATGGTTTAAGAAACAAAAGATAAAGGCTCAAATTTATTTGTACTCAACCCATTCTCCATGATGTTCTTCAGTCCTATACTCAGTTAACTTATGCATTGAGGCTCAAATGAGTTTGGAATTGTAACACTAACATTTGTGATGGTTCAGAAATCAAATATTTATTTGAATACTCAGTCATCTTTCTTTGTTGAGGATTCATAGTGACCTCTTTTTTTCTTTTTTTTTCCTTTCTTTTTGCATGAACTGCTTATTTCAAGGTTACAGTCAGCGGGATGTCTTAGTGTTTTACTAAGTCTCCTTCATAGGTTTTGACTTAGCAAGACTGTTCTTTTGCTGGATATTGACTGTCAGGTTTAATGATTACAGAGAACCATCATTAGTTGTGTACAACACAGATAATTGGCATATTTGAGTTAACTGAGTAACTACCCTACCCCGGGTTATGAATAAGGGTTTTAATTTGTGCGAGAATAAAAACTCCTACTTCATAGGCTCAAAAGGGTTGACTAGGGATTAACTTCCTTATATCTCCACTGTTTAGGAATTGAAACAATGCCTGTACATCTTCAGCATAGTCTGTTCAAAAGCATACTGCTTAATATTATGGTATTGTTTTCGTCATCCTCCCTCTACAGGCTTATAGCTTTATCAGGAGTTAAATATCACAAGATAGAAATAAGAAGCATAGTTTTTAAATATAGTGAAACAAATGGATTAATTCAAGACAAACATATGCAATGCATTAATGAAAACAAAAGTTTAACATAATAGTAAGTGTTTAAACAAATAAAAGAAATTACAAATGAAAATTCAAATGTTGTCCCATCCAGTTGGTTGAATGTCTTCAATTGCAATCTGTGAACTTTGAGGAGCAGTATACTTCACCATGAAATCAAATTTACCACTTGGATGTCCCAAGGTGCCCCATATCTCAACAGGAACAGGTAGGCTTTCTTTCTTGCAACCTTGGGCAACTTGTCTTGCAACTTTGGTGTTTGATGGACGATAGTAGAACTCAATTTGACCCTCTGGAGTAACCTCTAGGATTCCTTCGTCAATCAGGTCTTGAATCTTTTTCTTCAATGTCCAACAACTATTAGTATCATGTCCAGGACTGTCGGAGTGATACCCACACCTTGCCTTGGGATTATAGCGAGGAGAGGAAGTTTTAGGATTTTGAGGAGGATTTTTCAAGGAAATTAGTTTCATCTCCAACAAGCATTGCAGAACTTGTGACATTGGAGTGTTGAATTTGATAAACTGTCTTCTACATCCCTTGTGTTGAGGTGGATTAACTTTACCATGTCTTTTTTCTTTAACTGAAGAACAATCAGTGGTAATCGGTTTCTTACCTTCTTTTATCCTCATCTTCCTTTCAACCAAATCATCTTGTTTTAACAGAGGTTGATTGACAATTAGATTCCTGACTCCATTACTTTGAAGTTTTTGGACAAAGGTTCTCAGCTCTTCTTGCCCTTGAGCTAAACTTTGGATAAGAGTCACCTGGCCATTCATCTGGATCCTCATTTCTGTTATCTCAGCTTGCAATTGTTCCAACTGACCATCCTTGTTGTCCTCCGGACTCTTCTTATTAGCCAGCAGTGTCTTCAACTCATCTTGTCCCTTGGACAAGTTCAGAATCAACTCTTGGAATCGGGCATTCTGAGCCTGGAGATCTTTGACTGTCTGTTCAAGATCCATTTCTGCTGAAATAAACAGCGAGAAGATAAGATACCTGTACACAATAAACCTGTGATGCAATGATATGTAAATGCGTATGCAATGTTTTCAAGGACCGCAGGATTTAAATTTGCTTAAACAAACAAGAAGGTAAACTTTTATTAGTAATGAATTTGTTTTGCCTCTTGGGCTTACAGAAAATGAAATGCAATAAATACAAGAGATGAGGTTTTAAGTCTCCCATGGACGTTTCCTCTTTGTGGTGAGGTATGAGTTGAGATTCCGCTCCTCATGAAGTTGCTTTGTTAGTTCCAGGATTCTTTCTTGGCTTGCTTTGTAATGAGCCTCGAAAGTATCCCTTTGCTCCTTCAACTGGATCCAGGATCTCTGTAAGTCTTCCATGTCAGTAGGCATGTCTGGGTGAAGGATGGTATAAGCAGTATCTCCTTCAGCAACAGGTTCCATGGTAATTGGAAGGATAGCAGGATATGGCATCATGAGTGTCTGAGCACGAGATCGCACCCATCTGAGATAAGCCTCCATAGGAATAGTGTACTTAGGCTCCAGAGTCTTGCTATCAACCTTGTTCACTTTTCCCCATGCTCGTATGAATCTCTGACGGTAACCTTGAAGATCGTTGTCGTAGTCAAACACAATGCCCTGAATCAACATGTCATGTGGGCCATCACTCCGAGCGTAACCAAACTGTCGTAAAGCTAGATAGGGGTTGTAGGTAATGCCTACTCTTATGCCTAGAAGTGGCACATTAGGAAACTCCCCACAACGGTCAATGATAGTGACATTCTCCATAGATCTGGAGCACCAATGAATATCTGAATGAGAGAGTGACATGATTCTCTTGGACCACCTGAACCCTTGCTCATTCTTCATTACTGAGCGAGGAAGGTGAGAAATAAACCACCTAGATAGCAAAGGTATGCAACACATCAAAGTTCCTCTTGCCTTTGTAGTACGAGTATGAAGAGAGTGTATGATGTCTCCAAGCAATGTAGGCACTGGATTATGACTCAGAAATATGTTGATGGCATGCACGTCTATGAACTGATCAGGATTGGGGAACAACACTAAGCCATAAATCAACAAGGCTAAGATCTCCTCAAAAGCATCATAGCTCATAGCTTTCAAGAACACTTGAGCCTTCTCTATCAACACCTTAGCAAGAATACCCTTAACCCCACTTCTCGTTTCTAGAACAATGTCAGACTTCTTCAGATGTAGAGCTGCAGCAATAACTTCAGGTTTAGGCTCTTTTTCCAAGCCTGTGAATGGTTTCTAATCAAGAACAGGTATACCCAGAAGTTTAGAGAACTATTCCATTGTAGGAACCAACTGATAGTCGGGGAATGTGAAGCAATGGTGCTTAGGATCAAAGAACTGAAATAGAACACTCATCATGTCTTTATTGAACCCTGAGGTGACTAGGTCCAGTAGGTGACCATGTCTCTTGATGAACTGGGAATGATCAGACACTTGAGAAACCAACTCTTTAAGCTTAGCAGGTATGCCCACAAAGTTGATCCTGATAGTGTTTCTACGAGCAGAAGCCATGACCTGCAACAAAGAACAAAGATAAATCCTTTGGTCCTTGAAATGATTAGTGAAAATGCTATGCTTATGATGCATGATGATGTCATGATGTTATGCTCAATCACAAACATGTGGCACATACAAACAAGTCACACCATAGCCCTAGGTTTAAAGGCTTGCATGAGGTTCAAAGGTAAGTACCCTCCCCTGAAGTTAGTTGGTTCATCCTGTCCTACAAAAGTAACCATGTTCTAAGGGATCTCAATATCATTGATCCTTCACACGGGTGGTTGTTCAGTAGGCAACTTACTTGCCAACCAAAACAATCCAAGTTTAGAATCTCAATGAGCGTAGTATCGAGTATCAACCAACTTCAGTCTTCACCAAAGCCGGTTATCTCACTACTTTTCTAAAGGCCAAGATGGGATAACTAGGGTTCTAAAAGTTAGTTAATGTATTGACAACATATGGCAGCCTCATATTATCCTCAACTTGACTTAAGGAACATAAGCACCAACCAAGAAGTCACACTAACTATGGCCACCAGATCAACCATATCGGTATACGCCGTACAGTTTCCTTGGTCTATTGCCATTTACCTAAGGTACACTAGATCCGGGTTAGGACCTTTCACACATAAGAGCCCAACAAGTAAGTATAAAGCAAACAAGGCAAACAATTTAAAGTGATCTCATTCCTAAGGGTACCCCTCTTTAATATTAAGTCCCCAGCAGAGTCGCCAGTTCTGTAACACGGTGGGAGAACTGACTTTAGTTATGTTGCGGATAGCAAGAGTCGCCACCGACTTCTATTTTATCCAAAGGAAAGGCATAAAAGAACAGGAAAGACCTTTTAAAAAGATTTTTGGGTCCGGGGGATAGGTTATGTAAAGGGAAGGTGTTAGCACCCTTTACATCCATGGTTATCCACGGGCTCTTAGTTACTTAGCTCACTTTAAAATGTTTTTGAAATGTGTAGTGTGTGAATAGAAATTTTCTTAAGTGTTTATAATGACCCATGTATGGATGCGTATAAACCTTTGTTTTGAAATTTTTTGTTTGAAATTGTGAAGTGTTTGAAAAGTTTTGAAAAGTGAGCAAGTAACTATGAGGAACCTACCCTAAGTTTGAGTCTTTTCTGTTCTTGAATCCCTTAAGTGGTAAGACTATCCCTATTATTAAGGAATAGGTAGTCATTACCTTGGATATGAGGGACAAGTAAAGGGACATCTGTTTATGTAGGCAACTGTGGGGTGTATAAGCAATTTTGGAGGGACTATCATCTTTATTCGAAAGGGACAAGATCATTACGAAGGCAACATTCGAAAAGGGACTTGATCTTTTATTTGTTAAGGGACTAGATGATTTTATTTTGAGGGACTTTTGCTTTATACACCTTACTTGACCTTTTTGATTAGGCAACATGAGAGGTATCCCTAAGGAAGTGAGATGGCGATCAAAGATCGACTTACGTGTGTGAGTGTACAATTTTAATATTTATCTTTAAATTTAAATGATCTAAATTAATTTTAAATTACAAGTATATTTACACTCCCTATTTACTAACCATAGCATAAAATAAATAATAAACATTATTAATAAATATTACACCAAGGAGCAATTACATAATAATAATAAAAGTAATTTAAATAAACAAGCAAAATATTAAATAATAATAATAATAATTGGGTTAGTAAAAAAATAATACTAAATTAATGGGGTTAGTAATAAATAAATATCACAAGAATATAATTAATAATAATAATGAAGTAAACAAGAATATTATTAAAAAAAATCAATTTTATAAACAATTAAAATATAAACAATTATACTAATTATTATAAAATTTTAAGTTATATGTAAATTATATAAAAAAATTTAATTATAAACATGTTATGAAAAATAAAATTATAATTACAAAATTAAATTAGCAATTTATTTTTAAACATATAATAATTATTCATACCCAAAATTAAGTTATAAACAATTCATGTAATATTTAGCAATTTTTTAACATATATTAAAATTTATGTACATACAAGATTAAATTATAAACAATTATAAAATATTTACATATTATGAAAATCAATTAAAAATTTTAATTTTTTTAAGCAAGATTTAAATTATAAATAATTGTAGAATATATACATACTAAATTAAAAATTAGGGTTTGATTATTAAAACATTTAGATTTATTGATTACAAAAAAAAAATTATAAATAAACAAATAAATTAGGTTTTTTAGAGAAAATATTTTAGGGTTTACATGGATTTATGAAATATATTAGAATTTATTTAAATTAAGATTATAGTTTTAATTAATTAATATTTAAAATAAGCAAAACAAATAATAGAAAGAAAAAGGAAAAGAAAACTTACCTTGGCTGGGAATTAAACCCAGCCCCTCTTGCTTTCAAACACTCAAGCCATCAACAACAACCACTGGGCTGGCCTGCGCAGGTGATAGAGGAAAAGGTCCAATTGGTTTTGTGCCTTGTTCCTGAAAATCAAAGAAAAAATAAAACAAAACAAAAGGCCTGGGGGAATCGAACCCAGGACCTTCAAACATCACACAAACACCTTAACCAATCCAGCTGGGAGAGCGCACCTGTTAAAATGATAACTTTAATTCATTATATTTTATGCCTAATAACTAAACTGAAAAATAAGAAAAAAATGTTGAGGCCAGGATTCGATCCCTGGACCTAAGCCTTATACGCGCATCCTCTAACCAACTGAGCCAGCCATCAATTGTGAAACAAAACAGCAATCAATTCATAAAATAATATGCACAATATTTGAATTCTGGAATATGTGCGCATGGCATCATCTTCTTCCTTCAGCCATGCGAAGTTTGCTGCGAATCTAGCTACAATATTTCCTGCGAAATTTAAGTTGCAGCAAACCCTACAAAACTCAAACATCAACAAAACAGCAAAATTCCACAAAATTGAAACCATCATTGAATTCCTGAGGATGTTTGCAACTAATCTACGTCTTTAGAAATTATTTATATTGGCTCAATCATTGAATCCCAATTTGGCCGAAAAAAACCCTAATAATGGTGTCTAAGCATTCGTGCATCCAAACTTCAATTCACCTGCCCAGAAATCATCCTTATGCAATAACAAACAAGATTATAGGCACAAAAACAGTTTATAATGAACAAATTAATGAAATCGAAAAATGAAGAACACAAGAACAAAGTTCATTCGGTTTATGCGAATGAGGATGTTTTAGGTGTTGAAAATGATCCAGGCATGTTCAATGAGGTTCACTGAAGCTAAAACAACCTTTAAATTGTCTTGAAAGTGACTCTAGATTGAAATCCGAATTTGATATTTTGGATGAAATTTGAAGTTTTGAACAATGTGCAAGAGGCTGCCCATTCGTCTTCTCTGATTAGGTTTAAGTTATGTACTTATAGTGTGATCATTCTAGGTCAAAAAACTTGATGTTTGTATGAAAGATTTGATTAGAAAAGATTCAAAAAGATTAGGCTTTAAAATTCAAATATTCTTGTATGAACACCTTCTAATTCAAGCCAATCACCATGATTCTCTTACCACTTTGATACCAATCACCTTTATGAATTTCTAGAAGCTCAATCCCTTTTAAATCTTTGACTTTTCTATTTTATTTTAATTTAAAATGATTTTAAATGAATTAAATCAAAATAAATAAAATAAAATGATGAAAAAATCTGATTTTTAGAGACTTGGGTCTTGCATGAGGTAATGGTATGAATTGGGTCATCATATGGCAAGCCCATTTAGAAAAAATTGGTTTTAAACCTCCATTTTCTTCATAAACCAACCAAAAATTTCCCAACTTTGCAAGGGCACACATCCCTCAATTTTAATGCTATGAGGGTGTTCTTGGACATTTTAGAAAGCTTGAAGAGTCCTCTAACCAACCCCACTGGTTTCATGTTCATATCATTTACCATTCTCAAGTTATGCCCTTTTGAAGTTGTTGACTTTTCGTTGACTTTTAAAAGGACCTATAATGTCTTAGCTCATACCTTCCAAATGAAGCATTTTTGGGCTTGGCTTGTGAGACACAAAGTTGTAGAGAATTCAATTTCCTTCAAAATGAGCTTTGGATGGAGACTTGGTGATAAAGCATGTGAATGTTATGGCTGGTCAAAGTTTAGTTGACTTTTACTGAGGAAACCCTAATTTAGAAACTCCTGATTCTTGTTGATCTGAAATCTCCTTGATGAATCATGATCAACCCTTGATAAAATGATGAATTTTACTTCATATACTTGATGTTGGCAAAAAAATCATGAAGTTTGACCTTGGTTTGACCACAGTTGACCTCAGTTTGACTTTTTAACTGCTTTGACTGATTTTGACTTATCTGATCATCTGACTGAGCAAACCTTTGAGAAAAGTCTTGAAACTTGTCATGGGGGTTCTTACACACATATAAGATGTTATGAAGCTCACTTGAAGTCTTGGAAGTTCATTTAGCCTGATTAAAGTCAAAACCCTAGTTTCGGATGCACTGCTTAGGAGGTGCATTGTCTGAGAGAATTGTCCAATCTTCTGACTATTTGTGAACTTTGTGAACCTTGTGAACCATCATAAAATGTCTTGTGAACCTTGTGAACCTCATGGAAGGTCTTGTGAACCTTGTGAACCTCATAAAGTGTCTTGTGAACCTTGTGAACCTCATGGAAGGTCTTGTAGACTTCATGAACCTCATGAAAGGTCTTGTAGACTTCATGAACCTCATGAAAGGTCTTGTAAGTATGGTGAATCTTGTGAACCTTGTGAACCTCATAAAGTATTTTGTAAACTTCATGAACCTCATGAAAGGTCTTGTGAACTTTGTGAACCTTCTTAGCACACAAAGTCTTGTATTGTGAGGGCAAATTTTGGGGTGCAACAACAGGGAATCTGCACGGTCTACTTCCATGCTCGTCCCCTCAAAGAAATTGCGTTTCACGAAGCACGGAGGCAGCGCGTGCTTCGGCTTGGAAGGAGCGTGAGCCGTCAGGTCCACAGTCGCTGCAGACTTATGCTTTTTCATCAGAGACCCGGTCGAAGCGCTCGGAGAACCCTGGACCAAAGGACCCGACCCAGAGCCACTGGTTTCAGTCAGCTTAGTCTGCACGACCATCGATCTCTTCTTCTGCTGCTGCTGACGCAAGCGTTCTTGTATTTTGTCGAGCGGGTTCGACAGGGAGCCTGAAAAGGGAAAAAGAAAATTAGGTTAATCACAGACGACAGAATAATATCAAAGATATGACAAACAAAAGTAAAACGGATACCAAAAAACTCGGACACTTCTTGCCCGGTATTGCACGCCAGCAAAACTGTGACGTCGATCAAGGGACGCTCCACAGCTTCCCCCCATCTTGATCCAGCATAACTTTCCCTTCTCCGTCCAGCAGGGGGGTCGGGGTAAAAGACGCTATCAACTTCCTGAAGGCCTCGAAACTGGCTGCGTCATCCTCGTTCAAAGAGTCCCCCACCTAGACGAACTCACTAACCGACCTCTCGTAGTGGGTGTAACTCCAGGAGAAGGGGAATAACCAAAGCCTCCTCGGGATCACATGCCCTTGGTCGTCGAGCTTGGGTTCATCATTCTCATCGGTATCTATCCCCAAAAAGCTCAGCGCCCTCACAGCCACCGCGCTCGCGGGTTTGATAAGAAAATAGTCCATCTTGAAAGCTCGGATGGACTCTGAATGAGCCTTGAAAATTTTAGTCCTCTGTTTAAAAGAGACGAATCCCTTTCGATCAGTCCCTCGCCCGACTTGACGCTACAGGGAGAACAAACGGAAGAACAGATGGAGCGTGGCACCAACACCCAGATGGGCGCACGTCACCTCAAATTCCTTCAAAAACGCGTACGAGTTAGGATGTAGTTGAGACAGAGCAACACCCAGATGCCCGAGCACAGCACATACCAAGTCACTGAAGGGCAAAGTTACCCCCAGGACCGAAATCGCATACTCGTACATGGAGAACGCCCGACCTCCAAAATCCGAGAAGATGCGGTCATCATCTCCTGGGCAAGTCACAACCCAGTCGGCAGGGTCGCCAACGACGGGCAGCGGCTCTGCTCGAGGCCTTGAGAACGAGGACACTTTGTCCAGCAGATCCTCCACCACCCATTCTTCGGGCGAGATCCTTATCTGTTCAGGGCATCATGGCGAGTCTGTTGAAGCTCCTTCTTCCATAGTGCTCGCGTCCGAGTCTCCCGAGGAACTCCCGGAGTCGGAGGGGACTGACGCAGAAGATCCAGAATCTTCTGAGGACGTCTCTTCCGAGGACACATCCAACGGGTCCATGAGCGAGTTTTCACCTGAAAAGCAGAGGAAAGGCGTCAGTGAATTCGATTAAGAATATCAAATCCACCATTCCACCGCTCGACAAGTGAAAGGGCGCGCATCAACCCAGGAACAGGGTCCCGAGCTGTAGCCCTAGTTGACCATCGCTCAAAGCGATGGCTTACGCCCAACGTCAAAAATTACGGGATCTAGCCTAAAATACTTATCAAATCCCAAGTCAAGGCCGACCAACACCTACGTCGACCATGAGTTAGGGTTTGCAGCTGACCAACAACGGTGGCAGAAGTTCTAGGGCTTACCGGCTCTAAATCTAAGACTATCGTTAAAACTACCCTAAACCGCATGCATTTCTAAGATATCTAACCTATAACTACTGAAAACAACGAAAAGAAGCCGTACCTTGTGCTTGAGAAGCCATTTGCAGAAGATGTAGAGTCTGGAATCAGTGGTCGGCGGTAAGATGCGGTGGTCGACGGCTGTGAGCGGAGGTTGGTGAACGAGCAAGACGTCGGAGAAGAAGATGAAACGAAAAGTTCAAAATGAAGCCTGGAAATCCTATTTATAGGGAGGGAAACACGTGCAAGCACGCGTGACCCCTACACGCTAGTCCCTAGGCTAGCCGTCATATCATTAATAAGCGCGAATTCCCAAATATTCCAGCTTTTCGTTTCACATTCTCCCGTCGAGCAACGTACCAACTGTTCGCCTCTCAAAGGTCGGCAGCATAAATTCCTAGCCCAGATAATGCTCGTCCTCGAGCACAAAACCATTACTAAGTCACTGTTCCTCCGCACGAGCAATGACTTGGGGGGCTCCTGTTCTGGACTGGCCCAATTCCCATAATTGGGCCAAGCAAACCAACTTGGCAGAAGCGCTCGACGTCGAGCAGAATCAAGGATAGTGGTCTCTGTCGACCAAGAGCGTACCGACCAAGACAAAGCCCTCCAACGGCTAGTTTTGACCGCTACCTATCTTTACGGATTCCTCGATCCGCGCCCAACGGTGTAGACCAATTATCTTCCACTTAGCCCCTTATATAAACCCTCTCATTTGGGAGGGTCAGGTATTCAATTTTCTGACCTTAATTCTCGTACTTGCCCACTCTTTGCTCGGTTACTTACTTTAGCATCGGAGTGCCTTGCAGGTACACCCCCTCCTTTCATCACCAACCATCTTTCAGTTACGCTCGAAGTCAGCCGTATCGGATCCTGATCTCCAGGTAAGATCAATTTTAAAGTAAAAACTTCTTGTTGTTATAATCATGTATATACTTGAAATATGTTCCTTTAATTGTTATTACAAATTATACTAGATTGAATTAATTAATATATAATAATATTAATGATATATGTCGTGCTTCGTAATACTTATGATCAATATCTTAAGAGCATAAATAATATGACTAATACTCTATGACTCTCGCGTCGTGGCGTAAAGTTATTTTTTGTTTAAGGGAGGCTTCCCTTAGGGCTGCCTCAGGGCGGATTTCTTCGACGAGGTCTAGCTCGACTCGTAGTGCTTCGTTGTTCAGCTCCTCATTAAGGGGTGCTTCCGTGTGCCTCGTTGGCTCCCGAATCTCTATCGGGATGACTGTCTCGGTCCCGTATGTTAGCCTGAACGGGGTCTCCCCAGTCGTGGAATGTGGCGTTGTGTGATATGCCCAAAGGACGATGTGTAGTTCCCACAAACGGCGCCACTGATCTTCCAGTGGTAGAACACGAACAACAAATATGGTTGATGAGTGGGGAGGGGTCTGCAAGGCACTCTGATGCCAAAGTAAGTAAGCGGTGCGGAAAATGGTAAGTAAGAAGTGTTTCAGAATACCTGACCCTTTGGGGAGAAAGGATATTTATAGAGAGCCCCCAGCGCTGGGTCAAGGTCCTTTCTTGGGCTAGATCAGCTAGGCCCAAGGAAGAACTGCCAAGGTACGCGTCAGGAGTGTGTAAGACCTAGCATGTGGTCTTGTCCTTGGTCCAATTGTTCCTATCTTTCAGGAGATAATAATGGGCAGTTGGATGAGGTGGCAAGTGAGGTAGTGGATTTGTCACTCGCCCGACATGTCAAGCGTATGCTCGACCCATGAGGAGTCTGCTCGACAATATAGTATGTTTGCCCGAGTGGATGGACATCTGCTCAACGTGTTAGGTCACGGTCCAATGCAGTCTATATATATATATATATATATATATATATATATATATATATATATATATATATATATATATATATATATATATATATAATTAAAATTAAAAAATTTCAAAATATTTATACAATTGTCTCATATATTCATGATTTATCAAGGCACAACAGATGATTTATTGAATATCATCACAACTAATTTAAAATCGACTCTATACTAACCATGAGCGAATGTTTTCTCAATCACCAAAATTGCATCCATAAGCTATGCAAAGAGAACATTCACAGTGCACATAACACTTTCTTACAAATCTTAGGTTTAGTTTGATTGATGAAATTATAAAACTTTTTAAGAACTCGAAAGCGTTCATTCAAATCAAAAGTGTCCTCATTAGTACTAGAAAATTCATGTCCTAAAAAAGTCCATAATATAACATAAAAATGTTTTTCAATTAATTTAAAAAATGTTTTTTTTTCTCTTAATGGCAGAGGGAGTAATAAATATTCGAATTGAGTCGTGGTGTTGGTGTATGTACGTTCCACAAAAATCCGTTGTTTTCCTTTCATGCGAGTCCCACAAAAACTTCTAGAAACTACCGTTCCCTTCCCACTCACACTCCATTTTCACGCCAACAATAATCTCTCTCTCGTTTTTGTTATATACCCTACTATTCTCTTTTCCATTTTCAAACACCGCACTCAGACACATTTTCCTCTTCCTAGAACCGTAAACGTTCGTTGCAACTTGCAAGGTTAACTTTTCGACCGTTCTTCTCTATTTTTTCCAAGTAAAACTTCTACTATAATAATGTAGTTTCCTCGCTTTCCCATTTTGTTAAATCGATCATCCACATTACTCTCATTTTGGTTTTCTTCTGCTACATTGAGTCATTTTTACCCCTTTTTAACAGAAAAGATGGGGAAAAGGAACCTTAAAAGAAAGAAAGAAGAAATCGCTGAGGATTATTGTTTCGTTTGCAAGGATGGTGGTAACATGAGAGTCTGTGATTTTAGGTAACTTCTGAAACACTGATGCATGTTATCTTTGATTTTGGAAAATCAAAATCAATTATGGTAATTTTCATGCTTCCTATATATTTCGAAACTTTAATCATCATCAAGTTACATTAACCTAGTTTTATGCCCTAGAAATTCCTTTTTTGATGTTCATAATGATGTTTTCTTTTGTATGAGCATGATCATGTGCATTTTTGGGGATGATCTCTCTGTGTTATTTTATTAAACGTAGTTTTAATGGTTGAGATTTTCCTATTTACTGACATTTTAGGTTTTCAATGAAATTCTTTTCTTATTCTAATTTTGATCCCAAAAATAATACTCCCTTCTTTTCAAAAATGAATGTTGTTTAAGGTTTTTGTACACAGGTTAAGAAACAGATTAAGAAATAAATAATTTAGTCATAAGACATTATACTTTTATTAATTAACCCTATTAATGTGTTGGAAGTAATAAAAAAATACTCCTTCTGGTCCTTAATACAAGAAAAAGTTTACTTTTTTGATTCATTGAAGAATAAATGTATCAGGTAGTCCAGATACATTGATTCTCCAATGAATCTAAAAAGTAAATTTTTTCTTATACATAAACTTTTTCTTATATTAAGGATCAGAGGTAGTAATAATTAATGAATATAATTGGAAAAATAGTAATCATTTTTTTTGTCTAGTGAGAATGACAATCATTTTGTATACAAATTTTATTTGCTAAAACGGAGAGTACTACTTTATTAATTGTTGCGTTTGTGAAGTTTGTTACATTGAGTGTTATCATCCTATAATCATAGAGCTATTTTTCCCCCTAAAAGCAAACGCAAAATGAGAAATGAATTCTTAACATGGTATGCTAATTTGAGTTTCTTTCTTCATTGGCAGTAACTAATTGATATGTGTTCTGTAATGAAAGGAACGTGTGATATCTTAATTTTTTATTTGTTTTGTATTTATAGGTCTTGCCATTTTTATTCAGTACAAAATGATTGTAATTTCACTAGTACTTTTTTGTCGTCCAAGCATATTTATTTTGAAAAAGGTTTGGCAGGTGGATAAGTTTAGCATCTGCTTGTTTGCTGTTTTTATAATTTTTAGCAGTCATTTCAGACTTTGTTTCCTATCGTATTCCTTGTGATTAGCCCTACAAAAAAAGAGGATATCTGTGAGGTAGCTTTAATACAGAAGTTGCTGGTATTTAGGTTTTATTAAGTTTTTTGTTGATTGATTTGTGGTTTACTACCAAAGTTTGGTCATAAGTATCATTAGTATGCTTTAATGTTGAATACTTGGATCATTTTGTACAGATTTTTTTTTATGACTTACTTTTTTTTTATGACTTACTTTTTTTTTATGGTTGATTAAAGGGATTGCCTTAAAACTTATCATGCTGAATGTGTGAGCGGAGATGCTTCCTTTTTGACAAGTAACGATAATTGGTGCTGTGGTAAGTTGCTTCCCTGTTTATCTTTCTGTCTTTATTATGGGGCATTCAAATACATTTCCCTTACTTTTACTGGTCTGGTACATATTTATGCATTTCATTCCACCATGACAATGGGCCGTCTTAAATGTTTTTGGAAAATATGTTCTTGCCCGGGATACCATCTTAGAATTTACAAGATTTTACTTTCAAACATTATATATTTTTTGAACCTTTATATCTTGAATTCTGATTTATGTAAAAAATGCTTGAGAAGGTGGTGTTATATCTTCAACTCTTAAGAGATTTTACTTTGTAAGTAGTATATTTATGTTAGTAATTAGTTGTTGTGATTAAATGCATTCTTTGGTCTGTTCATGTTTAAGAAAATATGGCAAAATGTATTTTAATTTTATTGATGCTGAATGACTTTTGAATAACTTTTATAGGGTCACATTATTGCTGCCTATGCCGTAAAGCATCAAAGTTTATGTGCTTCTTCTGCCCAACAGCTGTTTGCGGAAAATGTTACTTTGATGTTGATTTCGCTAAAGTCAAAAGAAACAAAGGATTTTGTAGGCACTGCTCAAAACTTGCATTTCTAATTGAGAAAAATACTGACATTGATTCTGATGGTGTAAGTTTTTTTTTTTCTTTCAATCATGCCTTATATAATGCACAGCAAAAGAAAGAAACAAAAATTTGCAACAGTGTGTGGAATCTAAATTTGAAGACCTTGCTTTTTGCTTATTTTATGTACGTTTACAATTTTATATTGTTGGCACGAATTGTCAATGTTTGTGGGAAGAGTTTCCAATTAAAACTATACAGGATTGTTGTGCTAGAGCTGTAAATTAAACAGGCCCTTGTCCTCTGTTTTTTTTTTTGTTAATTTTGTTCTCTATTTTGGAAACATCTTACTAGTGTTTTTGTTTTGATGTCTTTAAAACAACTGACAGGTTCTATTTATGTTTGAAAAATAATCCTAGGTTGTCCAAACAGGTTCTATTTTGAATGTGGGTTACTTATTAAATTGATGAATGGAATGTTTCACTATAACCAAGTTTGAAAATTTTCTCATTGAACTTTAAAATTGTTTATTTCATTTTTGTTGTTGTTTAGAAACGTTGAATTGAGTAAAGAAAGTCAATTTCTTTATCCAGGCTGTATAAAATTCCTCTTTATATATCTTATAATAATGTGCTTTTTCATTTGCAGGAAAAAATAGATATGAAAGATCCAACTACATATGAAAGTTACTTTGTAGAATATTATGAAGTCATTAAAAGAAAAGAAGGGCTGAGTTCTCAGCATGCTCTTAACGCCCGTGACTTAATTAAAAATAGAAAAAAGAAGTGTGACATGGATTCATATGAAATCGGCGATGGGGAAGATGATAGTGGTGAATCTGATGTGAGTAATTTTATGGGTTCTGATAGTGACGACCTAGATAGCACAACAGGAGTTAAATCTTCGGGGAGAAAGAAGAAGTGCATGAAAAAGCTAGAATCAATAAAAGGAAAAGTAGGGAAAGATAAGAAAAAAGATTTTGAGGGATGGGGTTCAAAAAGTCTGGTAGATTTTCTTAAAAATATTGGTAGAGACACTACCAAAGCGTTTTCAGAACTTGATGTTACTTCGATCATCATTGACTACTGCAATAAAAACCAGCTTTTTGACCGCACGAAAAAGAAAAGGGTAAATTGTGATGAAAAGTTAAAGAATTTACTAAGGCGTAAATCAGTGAATAAAAACAGTATACAAAACCTTCTTGCATCGCATTTTGTAGAGAATTTTGAGGAAACAGATGATACGGTCAGTAGTGCAGAAGAAATGAGTGACAAAGAACCATTCAAGTTTTCTGGGCAGAGACATTTGAGTTCAACTACAAAATCTTGTCTGAACGTAGTTTCTCAAGAGCTTCCAAGTGGATTTGCAGCTATAATTAGTTCAAACCTAAAACTTGTCTACTTGAAGAGAAGCTTAATTGAGGAGCTTTCGAAGCAACCAGAAAACTTTGATGACAAAGTATTGGGAAGTTTTGTTAGAACCAAATCCGACCCAAATGATTATTTACAGAATAATTCCCATCTGCTCTTGCAAGTAACAGGTAATCTTGGTCATGTCTTAAAATATCAACCATACGGCTTTTTTTACTAGTAGTTTATCATACTTGCTTCAGGTTTTCAAGTACACTGCCATAGTATCATATTGCCATTTTTCTTGGTCTTACTTTTAAAATGTTGTCATAAGTTCAATACAAAGCATCTCTTCCCTAATAATGCACAGTAGCATACTTTTGATGTTGAAGCTTTTAGTAAGATATGCTCTACCTTGTCAATATTGTGGGAAATTACACTAGTATATTGTAATGACTGACTTCAAATTTGACTAGAAATGAATTACCACTTTAAAAAATGAATTACCACTTTAAAATATGCTAGTTAAATTAGGAAAATGGAATATTTAAAACAATAACTATTGAAAACTTTGTTATAAAATAATGTTAAATAGAATATGTTGTATAGAGTGATATGCTGTGTTAAATGATTTTAGTATAAGTACTGATGGTCTCTCTTTTTTCAAATTTGATTAGAGTAAAATACTTCATATTCTTCTGATCGAGTAATATTAAAATTTTCATGGTATATTTAAGACCTAAATTTGATTAAGTACATGACAAATTTGGTCTTGCTTCATGACAAATTTGATTAAATACATGTAATTTTGACAACAATTTGCTATAATTGGTAGAAAAAGAATATTGCACATAGCTATGTCATACATTGTATCCAAAGCTTTCATTGGTAGAAAAGAATATTGCACATATCTAAGTCATACATTATATCCAAAACAATTTGAGAAAAGAATAATGAAGTATAACATTGAATGGTTTAAAGTGTTCTTTCTTGGCACATTACATTGCTGCAGAAGGAATTCAACACAAGTGATGTTCTCTTACTAGATATCATACTTTTCTTATATGCATACATTGATATTTGTTTCCACATCACAGGAATTAATAGATCATCTAAAAAAGGCGAAATCAACCAAGAAATTCTGCTCCGGCTTTCTAATGTGCCAAAAGATGTACCTATCAGCAAAATTTCTGATGATGACTTTTCTGAGGTATTAATACTGTGCTAACAGTATTTTCTGCTGCAATTTCTCCCATTTCTGAAACCTGGTTGCATACAAGTTAGCAGTTTCCAAGTAAAAGTGGAAACTGATTTTCTAAACTTTCTATAAGATGTTGAACATAGTGTATTATTTCCAAAGTAAGAGCATAGCTGGGTTTCTTATGTGAAGGTGATTATATGGTATTGATTTCAATGTTTGTTGATGTCATCCGTTATGATTTGTGTATCCGTTTTCTTCAAGACTAGGTTATGGATTCTGCTGTAAAGTTTGTACTCACCCTTGTTGTTCATGTATATTCCATGGATTCCTAATTAAGCATTATCTGCAGGAAGAATGTCAAGATCTGTACAAGAGAATGAGTAATGGTCTGCTCAAAAAGCCAACTACAGTAAGTTTGCTGTGTGTGAGTCATTTATGCTTGGTCATCTGTTCAGATAATAATATGGTCCCCGTGTAAGTCTTCAGATTTTAATAGTTAGAATTTATTACTTACGGGTACCATATTATATTATCTGACTGTACTATAGTTAGAATTTTCAGTCTGTTGTATTGAGAAACATAATATTAAATTTTCAGTATACAGTCAGCCTATTATGGGGACCATATTATTTGAGAAACATAATAGTTAGAATTTATTATCATCTTAAGGGGGACCATAATATGGGTTTTCACTTGTGTGAGCTTTGTTTCTGAGTAAGAATTTGATTTGTTAAATAGTAACTGATAGGATTTGTAGTGACCAAATGATAACCACTTGTGTGTTTCACAGATGGAGCTTGAGCAGAAAGCTAGAACTCTGCACGAAGACGTGACGAAGCATGTATGTAGCATATCAATATTATTATGCTCTGTAATAAATCCATTTTTTTCCTATTATTAAGATAGAGCTGAATATAATTCAAAGTGAAGTTACTAGGACTTGAGCATGTGAACATTGGCTATGCATCATGAAATTCAACAAGGGCAAAATCTCACTAACTATTTTCCAGCATTAAAAAAACTTCCTATACAAGCATAGAATTTACATTCACATAATTGTGAAATTTACTTGATCATGTGCCGTAAATCTATAAATCATACTTAAAAATTTAAAATACGCCCTTAAGTTATTCCTTCAATCCTTTATCCCCAACAGTTCATTTATCTAATGGCTTATTAAACATTATTGAACATTTATGATTCCTTTAGAATATAAAAGAAGTAAAGAACCTCTGATATATTTAGAATATAAAAGAAGTAAAGAACCTCTGATATACCATATTTTGTTACTGATATTTGTCTTTATATGGCAGTGGATCTCGAGAGAGATAGCAGTGTTGCGAAATCGTATTGATCTGGCCAATGAAAAGGGATGGAGGAGAGAATATCCTTTCATGGCATTTTTGTTAATGTTATGTAACGTTATATTAGAAGCTAAAATCCAAAATGTTGTGAATTGTTCCCTAATTTAGTGCTGTCAATTTGTGCCTTAACCATATTTCCATACGCTTGCTCAGTACATGGACCGAAAAATGATGCTGGAATCTCCATCAGAACAATCACGTTTATTAAGTGAAATTCCAAAAGTAATTCCTGAAATGGTTGAAACCAATCTGTCACCAGAAGACTCCTCCAGAAATGATAAGCTGGAATTTCCATCAGAACAATCACATTTATCAAGTGAAATTCCAGAAGTTACTCGTGAAATGGTTGATATCAATCTATCACCAGAAGACTCCTCCAGAACAGATAAGCTTGAGCAAAATGATTTGTCAGAATCAGCCGCTGGAGAGACTCGTAACTCTGTTGAACAATATTCCACACCTGATGGTTTTGCTCGATGTCTGGATAAGAGAACAGATGTTGTAGGTCTGTCAAGCTTTCCTATCTAAAATCTCTCTGCTTTCATAAATATATATTGCATGCTTATAACTACTTCAATTTTTAAACATTCTTTATATTGTGTTCATGATATTGCATCTGTTGTTATCTTCACATTCTTGTCATGCTGTGATTTATCATTTCATCAAGATCCTCTCTACAGTGATGGCTCAGGAGCCAATTATACTGGCTGGTGTTAATAGCCCAATAGTACCGCAGTTGAGTTATAGCGCCAAGATATGGAAGGTATATTCCAGGAAAGGGAAGATAGGAACACATGGAGGACACTTAGGGTTAGAGAAGGCTATGCTTTTTAGAAATTGAGTAGGGCCCAGGAAGAATAGAAGACGGGTGGTGGTTGTGAAGAGGGCAGGGACATGGTTTTTTATGGAAGGCGAGATGCATTATGGTTTGATGGAATTGGCTTTGGGCCTAGTCAGGCAGGAAGTCGGCATTCATCTGTGCTGCTTGTGATTATGTTTTGCTTGTTTCCATTTTCTACTCATGTACTCTGATATCTCAGTATCAGTTTAATATAAGCCTTTATGTTTTATTATGCAGTAAAGGATCACTTTCAGTTAAGTTATAATCCAAGGGTGATATTTTTATTATTTTGTTATTATATTTGATTGACTATATCCTTCTTTTAAGGTTCTTCACACAAGAAAATTTTAATGTCCCACTAAGTATATATAAAATGTAGCATACATGTGTTTGTACCAAGTATATTTTTGGTAGTCTTTCTTGGCACTGTTGAATATTTGGATGTCCAACCAAAGTAACACTAAATCTGATTCTTTTGATGTAGATTACAGAAATCTGTGTGTTGACATGGATGTCAATCAGACAATAAAAGAAAGACAGAGTGTTACCCTTGCTGATTCTGTTAAGGCCACTGCCATAGATGTTATTATGTTAAGTGACAGCGATGAAAATGATTCAAATAATAAAGTCACTTCAGCTGAAAGAAAGGAAGTTGAAACTCCTAAAGTCACTACCAATGATTCAAATATTAAAGTCACTTCAGCTGAAAGAAAGGAAGTTGAAACTCCTAAAGTCACTACCGCAGGAAGAAAAGGAGTAGAAAGTCCTCCTGAACTCATTTCAGCCGGAAGAAAGAGATTGGAGATTCCTGAAAGTCCTAGCTGGCTATGTTCGGGTGTTTACGGTGGTGGAATAAGAGGACCATTTTCATTGTCTGTACTCAAATATTATTTTGAATCTCAATCTGCTAATTCTTCTCCCTTAGATTTTAAGGTTTGGAAGACAGGTGAGAGTGAAAGAGAGGCAATTCCTCTGAGGGATGCACTTGGGCTCTTTTCTCCCCATCGTGAGGAGTAAATCAAAATGAAGAAATCATCTCTATCGGATGCATCATCACTATTAATGATTAGCATAGTTGTATATTTTCGTTTCTCCATTAGGTGTTTTTTTGTAATGTTGCTAGAGAAAAAGTATTTTATCCATAACAGTTTGTGAATGATAAAAAAAATATGCTATTGTGAATCTTTAACATCTTTTTATTCTATTGTACTCCTTGCCATACAATTTGAGCACAAAATAGGAAGTTTGACATAGTGATGCTTTTGAAAATTTCAAATCGAAAAGTGAATACCAACCATACCTATGTTTGGAACCATGGTCACTGCCGAGAGTGCGGTAAACCAAAGTTTCATTAGTAATATCTTTGTAATTCGTCTACCATATGTTAAATTAATGTATAGTGTATAAAGGTTAAATTATACAAAATATATGTCATTAATTTAAAAAACATGTGTACTTATATAACACTAACTTTAACAATAGATTTTTTTCATTTATTTTAAATTTTTTTCATACATTTGTTTAGAAGCTACACGACCTCTATTATGTAGGAAATCCTTCTAACAAAGGAGTGGCAATAATTCTAACAATATTGATGATATGATAATTCAACGTTTGAAAATGGCAAAATATCGTATCAGGCCATCGTACAAAACTAAAAATCGTATTTTGCACAACAGTTTTGGTTTTCAACGATGCAGGAAATCCTTCTATTGACTGCTGTTTGCAGCATTTTCTTTCCTGAAAACTCGCAATTGTTCCTTGAACTCTTTGCTCTTTTCAAAGTTGGCCTTTCTCTTCACAGCTTTCTGTTTGAACACAGATAATTGTTACATGCCACAGGAAAACAAGATCAAAGCAAAGAACTTTAAAATAAAAAAAAAGATAATAAAAACTGAAAACCTCACTTCTGCTCTGAAGCAACGATCCAATTTTATTTTCAAATCTGTACATTCGCCAAAGAATTTTGCAATAGGGTGTTCCACATGACACTTTTGAAACTCCTCAATAATCTACATAAAAGCATAGCCTGAATCAAAGTATGCTATAATATAATACACTTGTTCATATTTGCTGGACCATATAGGATAACTTTCATTACCAAAAGAATAAGATAAAAGATCTAAACTTCTAAACCGGGTAAATTCATAAATTAACTCTGAAATCCACTATGATCTGCCAATATTTACATTGTAACAACATTTCTAAGAGTATAAATCACAAGCAACTCCACAACAATATTTACCACTGGAGATTGAACTCAAAATGTGGAACCAATAATTATGTTTACTACTGGGGATTTGACTAATCGAACTTTAGAAGTCCAATTATCATTGAAAATATAAATAATATCATTGATAGTACAAAGATCAATTTGTATATTGATGACAGAATCAAAACACTCCCAAAGTTTCCCTTTTCTACACGCAATGAAAAAAAAAAGCTTACAAATTTATGATAGAACAAGTCCCCAAAACCATCCCTTGTGAGCTTGGTCTAAACTCATATATGGTCCCTGACAATCCCACCTGCTAGATCTTGCATTTAAACATCGCAGTTGCAAATCTGGTATCTATCTCTAGCCTCGGCTATCGAGCAAAGTAAATTTCTAACCATTTCATTGGTTTTTTTTACCACATTTTCAACTGCTAATAGCCATTAATATCACATGACATTGACATAGAACTATATCAAATTGATCATAAGCAACCAACACATTATTAAGAATAACAACGGGAGCATAAACAAATAATCAAACATTAAAAAAAAGTGATAAAAGAAACTCACATCAGCGCACATAGGGTGTTTGTGCAATGTTAAAGGAGGATGCATCTTTTCTCAAACAACCAAATCAATCAGCAACACCTTCTCCTGCAATTCAACCACCAACATCTACCATGAAAACTTCTATAAACCAAAAAAGTTGAAATGACCTAGATAAAATCCATTGCATAAGAACCAGGGTTTGAAATCTACAGCACTAAAGGATTAGAATGTAAGAAGAAGAAAAAACGGAATCGATTAAAGTGAAATTCAACGGAAAAATCAAAAATAAAACTCAAAATTAAAATTGTCGTAAGGATTAGAATATTAGAAGTGAAACGAAAATGAACTTACGAGATACAAAATAGCGATAGAGGGAAGGGTTAAGGCAGAGTTTTAGAAGGCGATGCTGGCCGTGAGGGTCTTGGAGAAGAAGGAAGAACGAAAACAGTCTTTCTTTTACTTTTATTTTTATGATTTTTTTTAAATAAATAAAGCTTAATTTTATATTTAAACTAATAAGAAACAGACCACCGAGTAAAACAAATAACACCAATCCAATATATCACCACTGCCACGTCTAAACCAAACTAAAAACAATATGCTAACAATAGGAAGCGACAATCAAAATAGATACACCAAACAAAACAAATTCAATCCTCCCAAACTCAAAACTAAACAGCTACTATTCCTGGATAGTCAAATACCGGCAGCGACCTCGCGACGAATCCAAAAAAATAAAGTCGGAACAAAATAGAAAATTATGTTTTCTTTAACACCTTTAAGAATGGGAGATTTCACGCGAACGTGTTTTATGCTAATATGAAGGTGTCCTGGGAAATTGTCCAAATGATACTTAGTCGAAACCACACGCTCAGCAGGTTTTTTGCAAGATTCACGAAGCAGTTTCAGATCAGATCCACAAACGAATCAATCTGGAAATGGAAGGCTCAATGCCACACCAAATTCAGCAGAAGGTAGAGGGGGAAACTTTGGTGGATAATAGTTGTATGCCAAATCATAACGTATTTCTGGTTGAACATACGAAGGCAATGTCAGCTTCCCCATTTTTTCTGTAAATTTGTGTTTCAAAGTCACTGCTGCTTCACCTATGGTTCGACTAAGATCATTTGGTATGTATATGGTTTCAAAATACTTTTGAAATTTTTGGATCTCTTTAATGTGTTGTTGAATACCTTTCTTTGTTCGGTCCTGCACAAAAGCAAAAGCGTTCGTTAGATGAGTTGTAAAGGTTGTCACGTCGAAAAATCTGGTGAGGTAATAATATTTTCATCAAACATCAAACTCTTGAGTACAGAGGAAAGAAGGTCGAAAGACCACTGGTCAAATCTCCAAAGTTTCATCAGTTAACTTCTCTGACAACTCTATGCTTTTCTCTGCGTTGAGGAAAGAATTGTAAAAGATGATGGAGCCTTTCTTTGGGTAGATGGATTTTGGTTTTATTTGAATCAACCCAAACTGTCGAGCATCAAGGTTAGGTTGATAAACGATGAGAGCAATATTTGTGTTGTTCATGTTGTGGTGGGAGAAAAGGAGCCTTGGTGTCAAAAATGATTCCCAGATAACCAAAATGTGTCTTCATCTTTTTACATATCAAGGGGAAGTTGTTTAGTGAACCATTTAGGTCCAATAGTTCTGTTGGCAAAGGGTGCCATGGTTGGGGTGAAATTATACCTTTTGGCAAACATCGTCATAGCTAGTGAAGGATTGTCGAAAGTTATTTCCCTCATCAGATGGGGTTAGTTGTACTAACATAGGCCATTCGACAGTCTTGTTCTTTACTCCCTCCTCATCCACCTTGTTCTTGACAGGAAGAAAAGCTTCAAAAGTGGCATTAAGCCATAACTGTAGAAGCCAAAAGGGTCCTGTCAAGCTCAACTTGCCTTTGTCTTTGACGGTTTTCGGGAATTTCACTTGCTAAAACCATTTCACTTAAGCAAAGGTTGTTCCCAGTATGGAGTTGATAAGTTATGGTGAGGTATTTCTTGGCAACTTGAAGGGAACGGGAGCAGAAAATAAACTTCGACAACCAGAGGGTCAAAAAGGCTATGTGCTTTATATCAGAAACTTCAGTGGCATCTTGATCATGATAGTGAGCGATGAATAAAGAATAGGAGGCAAAGCTAGTGTCGAAGTCTATAGTATTGTCATCCAAAACAGCGGGGTTAAAGTCTATTCCTATAGGGCTAAGGCCAACTATGGCAGCTGCGTCGAAGAAGGTGGGGGTGACCATCCCACAAGGAAGATGGAGTTGTTATAAGTATTATCTCAAAAGTAAAGGGAAGCTAAAAGCATGTTTGGGAAATAAGTAGGGTCTACCTTCGACAGTTGGATCAAGTCGAAAATGCCAGTTTGTTTCCAGAATTTTCCTTTAACTTTTTCGATTTTGGTTAGCCAAGTTAAATAATCAGAAGGGTCTTTTGTCAGGGGACAACTTCTAAAAATTCTAGCCTGGTTCAAATATGTCAAATTTATTTCTGCAGAAGCAGATGCATTCTCAGGATTTCCTGTAGACACTCCACTAGGTTTGGATTTTACTCCAGCACCTATGGATTTTGAGTGAGAATATGTGGGAAAGAAATCTTTTAAGCGAGTTTGATCAGCATTTGGGTTAGGAAGAGGACCTAACATTGCACCAGAAATAAAAACTGGAATTAATACCTGAGACTGGTAAATGCTTGTTTTTTCCCTTTCATTGGGAGGTTCATGAACGTATTGTTGGTTTCCCACAATCACTGGTCCAGATAATTTGTGCGCATGAGGGAGAGGAGTTGTATCTTTGATTTTCTTGTTGCTTGAAGACGTCATTGTGAGGATCAAAGAAAGTTTTTTTTAGGTGAAGAAGATTTGGAAATTGATTGTGAAAGAGAAGAGTTCAGAAGTGTAAAACGTTTTGGAGAAAATGGAAATGGGTATTTATAAAGAAGGAGATGATGAAAATGTTTGAGTTTTTCTGATGATCATAGGACACGTGTAAAAACCCCAATGGTGATGATGAAAAGTGATGGAAGTTGAAAAGATCGTGACTAGCTAGGTTTTAGGGTAATGTGGGTCATGTCCAAACGTGGGCTAGATAAGACATTTTAGGAAAAGTGTAATGATTAATTTGTATTGTGACCTGACAAAAGTAAAGTCTTGAAAACCATCGTAATTAATGCAGGTAACATGGCGTCGAAAGTTGTTCGACAGCAAATGATGATTTCTCTAGAGATAGTCGAAATATCTTTGTTGGGGGGCAATTTATAGACACATAAATTCGACACCATGATTTTGAAAGATGAAATGATACTCTTTGACAAAAGAATATATCCACAAAGGAAGAGAATTGAAGAAATATATTTAAAAAGATAATTTCGACAGTTTTAGTTAACATTGTTTTCGACAATTCGACAGAGTTAGGTGACAACTGAAGTGTTCGACGTTTTCGACGAAAAGAGAGATGATGAATTGTTTCTATAGATTTGGATGATATGTTATGTTTCGACACTTCGACAAGCCTGAAGGGACGTGTTGTTTCGACATTAAAGATAAATTCAAAATTCAGACAGTTATTCTGTTTGGCAGAAGGACGCGTGGAAGCTTTTTGAAGAAAGAAAACATGCAGAATGCCAAGTGTCATTAGTCTTAGAATTTTTCCGTTGATAGCAATTATTTTATTTTGTATATAAATAGGATAATGTTTGTTAGATTAAAAAAGTGTAAAAAACTTGTACAAAATTCCTGCAAAATACTCTAAAGTACCTGTGTGAGAGAAAAAAAGTTTTAATCTGGAAAATGTACGTGTGAACAACACCATTTATTTAAGTTTTTATCAAATTCAAAGTTCTTTATTAATTTTTTTCTTTACATTTACCAGCCATTTATTCTTCATTATTTACTTTATGCAAATTTCAACTTTGTCAAATTTACTTTGTCAAAACTTTTACTTAAATAACCTAATCAAAATTATTCATATATGAAAAAATTAACCAATCAAATAAAGGATCAAAAGACTTTTTACTCTAAAAGTTCAGAATTTCATCTAAATTTGCACATGTGTCCTAGGATTTGTGTGGTTGGTCCTGCAAGTAAACCAATTCAGTAAGATTGGAAAATCAGAGGTTGTTCGCCAAATTCGACAGCGAACACCGTAGTACCACGAACTATGGAGCTCTGACTTTCCCATTGCACAATGGAATACCTAGGCACAAGAATCTTAATTTTTTCCGAGCACCCTAGGAATAAAATCACTCATTCTCCATATCATTTAACCTTAAGAAAACATTAGCACAAGTTAACACCTGAACGCAAACTAGACTAAGAGGTTCCCATTGAATACAACGGAAGTGGAGGGTGTTAATACCTTCCTCTTGCGTAACCGACTTTCGAACTTAGATTTTGGTTCCAATGACCACGTTCTTTCCTTTTTGGTTTTATCTATATCTTCCTTTTCTTTCGTTAGAATAAATAGAATTAGGTGGCGAATCTGTTGTTTATTTTTTCGCGTCCATCGCGATGATCGTATGTTTTGAGGTATGACAATCCCCTATTAGAATTCAGAAGAATCATCCTAAAGAAACTAGAACAAGTGAAGTCATATCAAGTTATTGATTGGTGTCAAGGATAGAGCCTAGGAATATTAAAGAAGCCTATGTTGATGAGTTATGGATCAATGTTATGCAAGAAGAGATAGGCAAATTCAAGAGGAATGAAGAATGAGATCTAGTTCCAATACTTGAAGGAACAAATGTCATTGAAACAAAATGGGTGTACAAGAATAAGTATGATGAAAAAACTTGTCCAGAATCCATCAAATTGTTGTTGGTAGTGGCTTACATCTTGGAGTTTCAGATGGATGGAAAAGCGCCTTCTTGAATGGTTACTTGAATAAGAAAGTGTATGTGGAACAACCTAAAAGGTTCATTAATCCAAACCTTCCTAATCATGTGTACAAGTTAAGAAAAACACCTTATGGCTTGAAGCAAGCTTCTAGAACTTGGTGTGAAAGATTAACAGAGTTCCATGTTGATCATGGATGCAGGAAAAAAGGTATGAATAAGACTTATTTTGTCAAAGATGAAGGAGGAAAGATCATGATTGCCTGATCTATGTGGATGATATTGTGTTTGGTGGGATGTCAGATAAGATGGTTCAACGTGTTGTTAAACAAATGCAATCAGAATGTGAGATGAGCTTTGTTGAAGAGTTAACTCACTACCTTGAACTACAGGTCAACCAAATGAAAGATTCTATAGTTATTTCTCAAAGTAAATTTGACAAGAACATAATTAACAAGTGTGGAATGAAGAATACAAGGCACAAGAGGACACCTGCTCCTACTCATCTGAAGTTGACTAAAGATGAAAAGGGTGTCAATATGAATCCAAACCTCTATAAAAGTATGATACGAAGCTTGCTTTATTTCACAATAAGCAGACATGACATTGCATTTGATGTAGGTATTTGGGCTAGATACCAAGCTGAACCTAAGGTGAGTCATATCAATAAAATAAAGAGGACTCTGAAGTATGCTAGTGGAACTTGTGATTATGGGATACTGCATACTCATGAATCTGACTATGTATTATCTGAATATTGTGGTTGGGTTGGAAGTACTGATGATAGGAAGAACACATCAAGAGGTTGCTTATTTATGGAGAACAATCCCAAACCATGGTTTAGCAAGAAGAAAAGTTGTGTATCTTTGTATACTGATGAAGCAAGAAGAAATTACTCTCAAATGGTGTGGATGAAACAAATTTTGATTGAATACAATGTCACACAAGATGTCATGACATTATTTTGTGACAACCTGAGTGTTATAAGCATTTACAAGAACCCTATTCAACACGACATAACTAAGCACCGTGATATTCATCATTATCTCATAAGGGAACTTGTTATCATAGAGCACATATCCACTCAGATGCAGCTAGATGACCTTTTTTCTAAGACATTAGATGTTAATCAGTTTGAAAATTTGAGGGGTAAATTGGGAAGTTGCATCCATAAAGTCTTATAGAAATTAACTGCATGTGGGAACATCATTAAAGACTTGTTATATTTTCAAGATTTAAAATGCCATTTATTTTTTAATAAGAATATCCTCCTATTTTCCATAATTGTTCAAAAAATTAAGTTCCCACATCAAGTGAAATCATTTTAGAATATCTTTAGTACCATCCCCACACGCTACCCTAGTAGTATGTCTTCCTTCAACAACTCTTTCAACCTCCATTCTCTCAAACAGAACATCCTTGCTCATCCTCCCTCTAATCTCAACTTGTTCAAAATGTCTCAACATCATGATGGGTTTCCTTCAAAGAAATATCCTCCAAAGGAAGCTGACTTTGATTCCCACCCTAGGGCTCAACCTATGAATATTCTGTTTCATGATGTTATTGATGTCGCTCCCTTGAACATGGTTCCCAACACTGCTGCTAAGCTCCAAAGGCCCAGAACTACGCATGTACCTAGACCTAAGGAGATTTCTACATGTAACTCTTCTGAAACCCCTCTTGCTATCTCTAATAGGGAAGAGGAAGATACAAATTGTGTTGATAAGACAATTAGAAGACTTGCTTCTATGTTTTTTATTGAGGTTCCTAGGTTTACTATCCCACTATCTCAAATCTATGCCCCTCAGGCTAATGATAAGAACAAAGATGATGTTGTTACTGTTCGTGCTGACCCCTCTGAGATAGATGAAGAAAACCTGCAAAAACTTGTTAGCTATGTGTTAAAGGATGCTGGAACAAATGTTATAACTTATGTTGAAACATCATCTGCAAAGCAAGGCCCCCTACCAAGAATATGGTTCCTGATTCAACTAAAAGGAAGAAGGCCAATGCTGAAGATGTTATTGATGTAGATGATTTGTCTGATAATGAGTTGATCATGAAAGTGAATCCCATCATATCTAAAATGTAACACCTTTTATACCCCACGACATAATAATACAAAATTATTCAAGAAAATCAGTGTTTCAACCTAAAAGGGCATCACATTTCATCAAAACATCAATAAAACTCAATTATGTCATGTCCCGTAACACGGGTTACAACATGCTTCATAAAAATAAACAAACATCATTTAATACACAACGGATCACCAACACTGTCAACTTAATTACTCAAATATAACAATTCAATTGTTAATTCCAAAACATCATTATCATGAGTTAAAAACAAACATAAACCAACAAAACATCCAAGTGTTCCCAATGTTACACGACACAGAGCAGGACACCATCCTAGACTCTATAAACGATAACAAAAACACACTTCACGCTACGTCCAAGCACCAAGCTATTCTTGAGTATCTGTAGGATGGCATAATAAACCATCACAAAAGGCAGGCAGAGTGAATAAAATTCATATTCAATATAAATAATATAAAGACGGAATTATAAGACAACATGCATTAAATGATCAACTACATCAAATTTTACCCATGTACAACAAAATTCAATCACATCATCACAAAAACAAGTGCAATCATGTTATGCCACCAAGAATGAAATGTAAGTTCTCCTAATATACGCGTGGTACCGAAACATCATCATGGATGGACACTGAGCCATCAACCATTTACAAGGGAGCAAAACCTAAGCAATATATCACTTCAATACACACAATGAGATTGAAGCTACCAACAAATCGAAGCCCCGACATAATTATGTCATGAATGCAATATGCAATACAATCATACATCATCATAACGATCAACTATTGCATTTGCATTCATCATTATTCATCATTCATCATTCATACAACTGCTACTTTTCCTACTCATGTCATTAATACTACATATCATCATATTACAACATAATCATCTAAACATCATTTCATCACAAATTCTTACACATTTAGCCTATTATAGTCTGGCAAGAATTCACAGCAACATCAAAACAACATAATACAACAAAACAAGTCATTTTGAGTCTTTCGGGAAAAGAAAATATTTTTCAAAAAGTTACAGGTCTCGCTAAGCGAGCTACTCTCGGATTGCGAGATTCTAAGAATTCCATTCGCTCGCCAAGCGAGCACCTGCTCGCTAAGTGAGATGGCGATTTTCTGCAAAAACCCTGCAATTTTCAACACATCTCAGCTACGACAAAACCCCTCAAAAATCATCATTTGACAGCAGAAAAACACAGAAATCAATTCTACAACCAACTATCATCATATAATCATCAACTACAACATCTAACAACAACAATTCATCAAAAATCTACCAAAAATCCTCCTAACCCTAAGGTTTTCCTTAAAATCCCCTTTTCTCACTAAACTTATCCCTATATTATAGATATGGAATAGAATTACTCCTCATACCTTAGTCGATTGAGCTTTTCTGATCACCTTTTGAGCAATCTCCAACCTTAGTTTCCTTGTTCTTCAGAGCAACCTCTCAATCTTCATAAAACACGAATTATGAGAAACTAAGTGTATTCTCCCTTCTCATAACCTTCTCAAATGACCATCCTACCCCTAAGACCTCCAACTTCTTTTATTTTATTTGTAATAATAATATTTAAATAATAATCAATTATTCTAATATCACTATTTTCAATAAAATAATTCACCACAACACCACAGAATATCACATATTTATAAATAATTAAATTATGAAATTGGGGTGTTACATAAAAGACTTATGACCAGAAAAGAAAAGGTTGTACCTGAGATAACCCCCTCAAGAAGTTTGTCAAAGAAGATTGGTGTTGGTCCACCTAAGTCCTGGAGTAAGGTGGTGACCAAGAAGAGAAAAATTAGAGTTAAGTTTGTTTCTGATGATGATGTTGAAGAGGATGTCCAAATTATCTCTCCTAAGAAAAATTCTATGGTAAAGAAGATCCCTGATTAAGTGCCAGAGGCTCCTCTGGATAACATTTCTTTTCATTATGTTGAAAATGTAAAAAGATGGAAATATGTCTATCAAATGAGGGTTGCCCTTGAGAGAGAATTAGGCAATAATGCCTTGGATTGCCAAGAAGTAATGGAGTTGATTTCTTATGTTGGGCTTATGAAGAATGTTACTAAGTTGGAATGTGATATGAAGGGCTTGTCAAAGAGTTTGTTGTTAATATTCCAGTAAAATGTGTTGATGGAAGGAGTAAAGATTTCAGAAAAGTGTATGTTAGAGGGAGACATGTTGTGTTCTCTCCAGCTATCATTAATAGAATCTTAGGACGAAGCAAAGAGGAAGAAATTAAACTAAAGGTAACTGATAATCAAGTGTGTAAGGAGATCACTATTAGGCAGTTGAAGGAATGGCCCTCCAAAGGAAAGTTCTCTACTGGATTGTTCAGTGTGAAGTATGTTATTCTTAATATAATAGGTGCAGCTAATTGGGTTCCCACAAATCATACTTCAACTATTGTTACTGGTCTTGGAAAATTCATTTATGTTGTTGGTACCAAAACCAAGTTTGATTATGGTACTTATATTTTTGACCCAACTATGAAGGAAACTGGTACTCTTGCTGTTAAACTACCCATTGCATTTCCTTCTCTTATTTATGGCATTGTCCTCGATCAACATCCTGGAATTCTAGTGGGTACTGATACTGTGAGCAAGACGAAAACTTCCTTGTCTCTTCATTACAAATTATCTGCAGGGAATAATGTCCTAGACATTATTTTGACATCTTCTACTGTTGATGGTTCAACCACTACCAAAGAGGTTGTTATCTCTGAACTACTTGAGGCTTGCAAAGAACTGGATGAAGTCATTCGTGTCAGCATTACAAGAAAGGTGAAATATATATGAGGCTTTAATCAGGTCCCTGAGTCTGGATGCAGAACAACAAGGGGGTGATGGCGAGGGAACTTCTCATTCAAAGAAAAATGATGAGGAAGCTGATTTTGATGACCTTGTTGGTGATGAAGAGGGGGAATCTGAATCTGATACTAGTGATGAAGATGGGACTTCTGCTTCTGGTGAAGATAAGTGATAGTGATTGTAATACCCCATAATTTAATTAATGCTCTGAATAATATTATTTGATATTAATAAGGTTCCGGATAGCTCTAATTGATTTTGACAGAGATAATTAGAGCAATCAACGGGATTTATTTTTATTAACTAATATTAGCCGACTCAAAGGTTTTATAAAATTGTGGATTAAGAGACATTTTTTGGATACTCTCTTTTGGACCCATTGGATAGATATTTTGTTATATTAGAAATATAGCATTTCTTTTCTCATTTTTTTGGAAAAGAAAGTTGGTAGAAGAGAAAGAAGAGAGAGAGAGAGAGAGAGAGAGAGAGAGAGAGAGAGAGAGAGAGAGATAGAGAGAGAGAGAGAGAGAAAGAATAGAAGAGGAGTGAAACCTAGAACTCAAATCCACCATTCTTCATCATTCGTTAGTCGAATCGACTTAATTTCTCTGTCAATCTTCATCTCTCGAGGTGGGTTCTTAGATAGAAAATTTTGTTTTAGTTTTTGGTTGAGTTTTAGAGTTATGAGTTTTTAGGGTTTTGTAGAA
Organism: Lathyrus aphaca; assembly: GCA_963966055.1. Classification (NCBI taxonomy): domain Eukaryota; kingdom Viridiplantae; phylum Streptophyta; class Magnoliopsida; order Fabales; family Fabaceae; genus Lathyrus; species Lathyrus aphaca. The sequence continues at coordinate 235,263,731 of OZ014524.1, forward strand.
AATCTTAAAAATTGAAAGTTTAAACGGTTAAAACTTGATCAAATCAAAGTATGTTGGTTAATATATGATTATATGCATGATTGGTAGTTGGTTCATCTGATTGGGGATGTGTTTGATGAGTTTTTACCTTTTGGAGAACTGTTGTTTCGTATATGGTTTTTCTGGTTTTCGCAGAGCTCGCTTAGCGAGCATGTTAAATTCTGGGAAGGTGAAAATATAGGGACTTCATCGCTTAGCAAGCACCCCTCCTCGCTTAGCGAGACCTGGAAGTTTTGGTTGTGTGTTTTAATTCGTAAATTTTGTTTCGGGTATCCGTTTTTAGTGTTCCATATATCGTTTTAAAGCTAAAATCATGTACTATCCTATGATGATGATGATAAATATTGTTTTCACCCGACTTTTCAAATAAACCGTAATTATGCTAATTGGAGAGTGTGAGCTATTTGGAAAGAAAAAGGTACAACTTGTGAGGTATTTAGGACTTCATTTAGGCTAGTATGAACTGTGGTTGGTTTTTGCATTAGATCCTCCGTAAAGTCTTGAGTAAGTCTCGATGCGGACAAATTTGCGTTCCGCAAGAGCATCCGTAAAGGCTTGAGGTACCGTTAGTAAAACATGGATAGTGATTGAGGTGTGTATGTTACGAATCCTTCGTAAGATCTTGAGTAAGTCTTGAGGTGAGTTACCTTTAGTCCCACTGGAAGCTTTCGTAAAGATTTAAGGCGGGTGCTACACTAGCCGTTTGGTAAATCTTGAGTAAGTCTTGAGGTGGGTTACCTTTAGTCCCACGGGAAGCATCTGTTAAGATTTGAGGTTAGTTCTATATTGAATCCTCCATAAGGTATTGAGTAAGTCTTGAGGTGGGTTACCTTAAGTCCCACGGGAAGCATACGTAAATGCTTGAGGTAGATGTTTCACTTGTCGTGTAGCGAGAGTAGGCATGGACCTTGATTCCATTTGGTTCCAGTTTCTCGTGTGAGAATGTTTAAGTTTTGAGAATGTTGAAAATCAAACCGTTAGAGTCAAGAGAACTCTAAGGTAGGGAACTCACTGAGATTTTGTTATCTCACCCCATGTTGATGTTGTTATTTCAGGTACTTCAGGTTCCGCAAAGGGTAAAGATAAGGCAACTTGATTATCTTTGCTTGTTTGATGGCTTTTCTTCTGCTGTGGACTCTTGAGATCTTAAAATCTAGTTTTTAGACTTTTATTTTTAACATCTTGTACTAATTATAGCCTTTTGTATTAGTACCTTATGTTGTAGTGGCTATATTTTTACAATGTGTTACTAAGAACTTGTTGTATTTCAGTACCAAACTTAAATTTATATATGAAAAATATGCTTTAAAATATGTCTTTTATATGTGGGTTTTACAGTGATGATGGTGTTTCTGGTCCTGGTGATTGATTTTTTTTTAAAGTTTTGGTTTTGTCTATTTTTGGCACTTCAAGTGCTTGGTTTGTAATCCTGGTCTTTTGGTTTTGTATTCTCTCCACGTGACTCTGATGGTTTTGTTTTCTTCTGCTGCATAATTTTATGGTTCTAGGAGACCTTGTTCCTTTCTGGCTTGTTTTTGTTTATTATTGGTAGTTTGTCTAAGTATGGCTAAAAAGGGGAGAGCTATTACATAAAGGCAGAACATGATGTGTAAAGAATTTCCACTGCAGGAGTTTGTTTCTTGAAATTTGGCTACATATAGGCAGAACAAGGTGTTTGAAGAATTGTCACTGCAAGAGTCTTCTTTAAATCTTGTAGGTTGCCTTGAGGGGGAGCTGGAATTTTTTTTTTTTTTGTTGGATGTTTTTGCTTATGATGTGTTGCTGATTAGTGTGTCTTTTTGCTGCGGTTTCTCTGTTTTGGTTTTTAGTTATATACTCAATTTGTGTTTTAGCCAAAATTTGCCAAATGGGGAGTTTGTAGGTTCTATTAATTGACAACAATTTTGCTAAAACATGTGCTACAAATTGATGTCATTCCTGATGTCGTAACTTGTGAGAATTATAGTCTGCAGGTGGTTTTCTCAGATGTTGCAGGTTTTTCTCATGATATCAAGATTTATGTTATGACATGTTTTTCTTAACATTCGGTTCAAAATATTGTGCTTTGTCTTTTGCGTGTTAAGTAATCTTTTGTGTGACTTTGATGAGTGATTGCTGGCGCATTTATTAATAGAGATTTGATCCAAATTTGTTCTATTTTTAAGGAAGTTCAGTTGATACTATTTTAGTGCATTTGATTATGGAAAATTAGGTTAATTAGGTTTAATATGATTGTTTAGAAGGCCCAAGCCCATGAACTCGGAAGTCTTTTTAAAGATGCATAAACCCTAGTTTGAAGACAGGCAGAGTATTTTGAAGACGTGTGCATTGTGTTAAGGTTTAGTCTTTTGTGTTTTTCTTGTGAGCCAATCAATCATCACATTGATAATTGACTTGGACTGATTTATTAAGTTGCAATCAGTCAATTATAAACTTTTAAGCAAGAGTGTATTTTTCTTGATTGAAGGTTTTAAGCAAGATCAAGTTTTTTGTATTTGAAGAATGTTCTTCTCTCTTTGTAATTTGTGTTCTTATCACTGTTGTGATTGAGGGGTGAGTAGGGTCTCTTATTTAAGTGTGTCTTAGATAGAAATTACATGGGTAGAGATTATGTGAGAAGACTATGTGAGAAGTAAAGGGTTATTTTGAATGATGTCAAAACTATTATGATTCAGGAAGAATTATGGAATTACAAGAAGCTGGCAAAATTCATCAGTAAGAGTTTTTGTGGTGTTTCAAAGGAATGAGTCGACTCATTAACCTAAACAGGTGGACTCATTCAGTTGGGAAAATTTTAGTCGACTTAATGAATATGTTAGGTCGACTCAAATTGAGGATATCATCACTTGGAACTCACGGGCCCCAACAGGCTGACTGAGGGAAGTTTTTAGGTCGACTCAAAGTTACAAACAGGTCGACTTAAAGCTTGTTGTAGGTCGACGCATTTCTATAGCTCTAAAAAGGTCGACTCAAAGGCTTAAGTAGGTCGACACATTACTGTTCGTGGGCACCTCATATGCTCTCTCTCTCTCTCTCTCCCTCCCTCCCTCTCTCTCTCTCTCTCTCTCTCTCTCTCTCTATATATATATATATATATATATATATATATATATATATATATATATATATATATATATATATATATATATATATATATATATCTTCTTTTTGTTTTAATTTTCTCCTTTATTTTTCTAACACATATAAATAGTTGTGATATTATTTTGTGGAAACTAACAAGAAAAGTGAAATAGATACACAAATGCTCTCTTTATCTTCTCCTTCTCTAGCATTCATTAATAATTATACACAACAATTTTTGTTGATCAAAGTGCAAGATCAAGGTGATAACATTCAAACGGTGAAATTGCGATTTTAGTTTGGGTTGAGAGATTTGTGGATTTTTCTTGAATAATCTTTGAGGGTTTTTCCTCCAAGATCATTGTGATTTGGGGGTTTTGCACGCATTATTCATTTGTATATTCAGCCGAGTGAAGAGGTTTGAAGATCAAGGTGATCGTTCATTCATATCACGGTAACCGGAGGATTACGAAGAACGGTGTGGGTTCACAAGCATCGAATCAAAGTTGTCGTGCTCAAAGTTTGGAGAATTGTGAATTCTTGTTAGAGGGGAGCAATTAATCGAAGGTTTATTCGACGCGCATGAATGACTTGGTTCATCTCGAATCAAGGGGCAAAAAGAGTTATAACAACAACTACAATTAGGATTTGTTTGTCATTCCTATTTTCTTCTTGTATAAACATTTCAATTTCAACAAAATATCCCAATTCGGTTTGTGAATTAGGGGCAGAGTATCCTTAGCAAAGACGGTGGGGGAACTGCCTAAACAAATTTCGTGCGTCCTTCGTATTTTTCATTTGATATTTTTTTTTTTGCACAAATTGAAGTAGTGGTGTTTGAAAATTATATTTTACATTGGTTTGCACATACCAAGTATTTATGAAATTGTTGCTATCATATTTGGATAGCAACTTGATAAAAATTTTGCACTACACTAATTTGGCAAAAACACATTTTGTGTGTGAGCACACCAAGTGTTTGATAAAAATTTAAATCACACTACTTCTTAATTTTTGAGCTTATTTCTTATCCATATTCATTGTTGGTAGTGGCTTATTTAATTGTGTTAAAATTTAATGATTAATTGGTATTGTATTGATTCATCTATTCATCTCTTATATTCCATTTGATTTTGAATGCATATCTGATCACTGGTGACTTGATTTTATTTAGACGTGATTTTTTTCGGGAAACTTCCGCAAAATATTTTTCAATTAATTTTTGAAAAGTAAATTTTAAAAAGGGATCTATTCAACTCCCCCTTCTAGATCCGCGTCATCGTCTAACAAACTATAAACTGAAGGTTGTTTGCTGAGAGTCTTTGAACTAATTATGTTTAGTGAATTTCCTTCCTGGCTTGGTAGCCTCCAAACGTAGGTGTGTTTGCATCGAATTGGAATAACAATTGCTTGTGTCCTCTCCAATTGTTTACTACTTTATTTACCTTGTTCACATGTTAATCATTGTTTTGATATTAGTGTCGTGACATCTCGTTCGATATCTTATATCTGATACCAGAATTTCAAATCATATGACATTTTTGTGACTTGGATAATAATGATTTATTGCTAGATACAATTTACTATTTATTATATTAAATGTATGATTTAATATAATTGCCAACGTCGTGAAATCTTACAGGGTCACACACATAAGGACAATTTGATAAGACATAGAGTAAATAAGGAACAATGTAAGGTACAATGCACTTAAGAAAATATAGAACACCGTAAGGTAATGTGCACTTAAGTTGAATACAAAATATGGTAAGGTACCGCGTGCTTAAGTGATATACGGTACATCATAAGATATGGTACGCATGTGTTTTGGGTCACAATTCCCTTCATTACAATCTTTTGATGATGTTAAATCTCTAATCCTTGATATTTGTAGTCATGAGGATATGAAGACGACATAAAGAATAACAATTATGTTAGATATGATATGGAAGAATATAAATAATCTGATTTGGAATAATGAGCAAGAAGAGACATCTAAATTTGGTTTACAAGCTTATTGTAATTGGTATGATTAGTTTATAACTCAAGGGAGTCGTAATAGATAAAATGCCTACCATTCTCTAATGACATGGTGCCCATCGGAAGAAGGGAGGTTGAAATGCAACGTAGATGTGAGTTTTAACATAACTCGTGTCACTACAAATAGGGATTAATGTGTGAGAGATAATTTGAGTATATATGTCTTTGCAAGTTAGCATGAGACTCCGATCTCCATCCAATTGTAGAAGCAAAAGCATTGACTCTCAAATAGGCAATTTGTGATACTATAACAATGCAATTGGAAAATGTTACATTCGAAAGTGACTCCCAAAGTGCGTTATAGTCTTATCCTAATTTTGAGGTAAAGTTTGTCAAACGCCAAATAAATACGGTTGTTCATGTTTTAACGAAGGTGGTCGATTTTCGATCTAGACGTAGTTTTATTCATGTGATTTTCTCCTTATATTGAATATTATTTGGTTAATGATATGAATTAAGTTTTTGTTTATAATTTTTTTTGAATAATAGAAAATATTATACACGATTTAAGACAACAAAATAATAAGTAGAAAATCATAATAACTAAGTAATTAATAATTAAAAAAATATGTATTCACGAACTCGGATACGACAATATGAATTTTGAGATGGATGTAAAAATTGTCGTCGACGGTGTAAATAATCATCATCTAAATTATACAGATTTTGGCTCTATCATTAAGGAATGTAACCATCTGTTAGCCCGTTTATTCACGAACTCGCATGTTAAGTTCACTAGAAGACAAACCAATGAAGTTGCTCATGCTCTGGCACAAGTGGCTCCATTTTATGTTAGTTTTCACAATTTTAGTGATATTTCAACATGTATCCAAAATCTTATTATAAATGAAGTGAATTAAGATTTTTCTTGTCAAAAAAAATGTAATTAATAATAACTAATTTTAAAGTTAATAATGGTTATTTAATTAGTTATTATTATCATCTAGTATGATGATTATTAAAATATTAAATTAAAAATTAAATGCGTCGCGATCCGCGGTTACATACGAGGAATAGACTAGGAATAAGGAAATCTCGCGTATAAAACCCAAAAATTCTCTCATTACCGCTCTTTCCTTCCCTCCTAAAACAACCACACTTGCACACTCTTGTTTTTCATCACCGTCGATTTCTTCAACTCCGATCACCGGTGTTCTTCATCACCGTTGATTTCTTCAACTCCGATCCTCGGAGTTTTCTCTGTAAATCAAGTGATGGAACGGAGTAAAAACGACTTGGTTAGATTGGTATTCTCTTGGTCCCTTCAAGATATACTCAACGATGAGCTTCTTAGAGATAAGGTCTGTTCACTCCTTACTCTTTTTACCCTTTTTAATATACTCTTGCTAAGAAATTTAGAGTTTAGGGTTTAAGGTTAATCAAAACTAACTTCAATAGTATAATTTTTTCTACATTTTTTAAAAAGGTGAGGAAAATTCCAACAACATTCACATCAGGAAGTCACTATCTCGACTCGTTTATTTTTCCGCTTATTGAGGAAACTCGTACGGAGTTATACTCAAGCATTAAAATGGTATCAAAAGCTCCATCATGGGAAATAACTGATATTGAAATCTCCGACGATTACGAGCCTCCACTTAACTTGTTATACAAGATTGAAATCAGAACTGTCGCGGATAGTGACGAAAATGGGAGTAATTTTGAGCCTGAGACTGGGCAACTCATTGCGTTGACTGATACGAGACCGACATGCATTGATGACTTGAGTAAGCCTGGAAGTCCCTATAATATTGCTTCAATTAAAAGGGTTAGAAAGATGGATGATACGGAAGATGTATATGAGGCTAAAATACTAACATCGAAGCCCATTGAATTGGAACAGCACTGGCGAAAGGATGACTCGTTTATATACGGTTTCGGTGTATATCTTTGCAACTTGACTACCTTTATTCGTATATGGAATGTACTAAACTCGGATCCAGATGGCTCAAGCATCCATATCATTAAGCAACTTTTCCAACCTAATTCTGGTGTAAGAACAGTGATTTATACTTTGTAATATACTTATCTATTGTATATGAAGCTAGACATTTTCGTATTATTTTCTCCCCTTTTTATTCCTTACGTACTCACGGAAGCCTTATTGATTGGATCAATGCATTTATATATTTACATATTTTCATCTTCATACAGGTTGGAGAAAATTGTGCTCAATGTTTCTCAAGTGAAAAGTATTCTATTGATACATCAAAACTTGGCGCTGTCATCCGCTCATTTGATTTGAATGATGCTCAGGAAGAGGGGGTTTTAAGTTGTATAGCTGCAAGGGAATGTTCTCATAAAAATACAGTGAAATTGATTTGGGGACCTCCTGGGACGGGGAAAACTAAAACGGCTAGTTCATTATTATTTTCCCTTCTCAAGAGAAGATGTAGAACGCTTACTTGTGCCCCAACTAATGTGGCGGTACTGGAATTGACATCTCGGTTTCTGAGGCTAGTAATGAAGTCCCTTGATTATCTCACTTACGGTCTTGGAGACATAGTATTATTTGGTAACAGAAAGCGGATGAGGGTTGACAATCTTGATGATCTTTTGGATATATTTCTTGATTACCGTGTAAGTATTCTTTCCAAATGCTTTGCGCCTTTGTCTGGTTGGAAACATCATTTAGAACTCATGATATGGTTACTTGAAAACCCTGAAAAACAGTATTTTGAATACTTGAATTCCGATGTAAAGAGGGATTATGAGATAGACGATGATGATTGTATGAAAGAAGAAAAGGAAGTGCTTGCTATTGCAAATCAAGAAACAAATCAGGAGAAAAAAAATATCTGTTACCTGGATTCAAATATTTCTAAGCAAAATGAGTGGAAGAGGATAGTTAATAAAACTTTAAGTGAAAACAGGTTGTTTTTTAAGGAGGGAAACAGAAATAAATATGACAAACAAGAGAAGAAGGATCGTATTTTTCATGAGAACGGAATAAAAAGATTGACGTTTCATGAGTTTGTCAAGAAAGAATTGAATTCCATCAGGATGCAGATGGGGACATTCGCTGTGCAAATGTGTACTCATTTGCCAACTTCTTTTGTTTCGTTAAGAGTGGTGAAAAGTTTATTTGAATGTCTTGATTGGCTCGAAGTCCTTGCGACGATAATATCTAACAATTCCATTACTGATAAAGGATTTAAACTTGCCCTTGCTACATTTTATACTGATGAATGTAAATTAAGTTCCTCTACTTGGCAGTATAAGCTGGATATGACCAGGAAAGAATGCCTTAGAAGACTTAAATCTCTTCGAGATTTGTTGATTCTTCCTGATTTTTTTGATGAAAATTCAATTAAAAGCTTTTGTTTCAAAACATCCCGCATGATATTTTGTACTGCTTCAAGCTCTTCTAGACTGCACGCAGAAGGGCTAGGTAGACTAGAAATGTTAGTTATCGATGAAGCTGCCCAACTCAAAGAATGTGAGTCAAATATACCTCTACAACTTCCCGGGCTTCGCCATGTTGTACTTATTGGAGATGAGAAACAATTGCCTGCTCTAGTCAAAAGTGAGGTGCGTTCCGTTCTTGTTAGTTCCTGACTTCACTCACTCACTCACTAGTTAAATTCACGAGCAGTTTTCAACATCTTGGGATTTTTTGTTTGCTAATATGCAGATTTCTGATAAGGCAGGATTTGGGAGAAGTTTATTTGAAAGACTTACTCTTCTTGGTCATAAAAAACACCTTCTCAATGTTCAGTATCGAATGCATCCATCCATTAGCTTATTTCCAAATATGCAGTTCTATGACAATCAACTTTTGGATTCTTCAAGCGTCAAAGATAAAAACTACGAGAAACATTTTCTATGTGCAGATATTTTTAAGTCCTACTCTTTCATAGATGTTTCTTTTGGAGAAGATGAATTAGATGAAGGGAATAGCCAAAGAAATATGGTGGAAGTAGCGGTGGTGTCTGGGATTGTCCATGACCTTTACAAAGGTAATGTTATCTAAGATATGAAGATGGGTAAAAGCAAACAATTGAGTTACATGTGTTTGTTATTTGTTACTTTATTTGTATTATTAACCATACTTTTTCTACCATGTATTGAATCTTTACAGAATCAGTTTCCAAAAAACATACTGTTAGTGTTGGTGTCATATCACCATATAAAGCTCAAGTTTTTGCAATCCAAGATGCACTTGACAAAAGGTTTGGCAGTGATGTCAATGATTGTTTTTCCGTGAAGGTTTCCACTGTTGATGGTTTCCAAGGGGGTGAAGAGGATGTGATAATAATATCCACCGTCAGACATAACAACATGGGAGTCGTGGGATTCATTTCTAAAATTCAAAGGATTAACGTTTCTCTAACAAGAGCTAGGTATGTGTTAAGAACCTAGTATCCTTAATGCTGCATAAGCATAACTTGAGAGTTTTCTCCTCTCTCTGACCAACAGCTCCAATTTCATATAAAAAAATTAGAATTCATTGTCTCTCTCTTAAGTCTCAACCTCTCCTCTTAATTATTGGAAATATGCTTTAGCTGTCTAAGCCAAACTAACCTAACTAACTCTTTGACAACCAGTCTCTAACAGGCACCGAGCAATACAAATGTGAATATAAGAAACTACTTAGAGCCTTTGCTACCAACTCGGTTAAAGCTTCATCCCTTTTGTCAACAAGACCAGCTTGTAGTATTTGATTGAATGTTTCACAGGGGATTTGCACAGCCCATAACCCACTTCGAGCATCATACCCTTTGTCAGCAACACTCTATTTTTTGAAACAGCCCATTACCTTAATACTGCGCCTTATTAGCCTGCTGGGTTTGTCCTAAAGTTTCGTATCTTGTGCTAGTTCTTGTCCTCTGCCAAAATATGTATGTGGTTTCTATAGAGTTGTGGGACAAAATTTCTTTGCACATTTGAATTAAATCCGGGTCCCCCGTGCAGCCAAAGAATCGCACGTTTTCCCTGTTGTGCTGTCTTGACCGATGTTCACGATTGGATTACTCATGTTTCAACTTTGTAACTCATTCAAAATGCCAAGTTGGAATGTGTGTGGTCTAATCTGACTAGATGGTTCAGATTGTTTGATTGTGGATTTCCTGAATGTAATGTAGGGAATCCAAACCCCTTTGAACATGCCAGATACTAGCTCATTCATATTAAAAGAAGAATAAAAGAAAAGATATGATTTTGTAGATGAAATTTCCTTTAACTTTGATCACTAATGAAATCCACGTGGTTAAGAAGATGAATATAAACTGGTGTTGCTCCTTTCATGATTTTGAAAGTTGGGATGTATTCCACCAACCAATCTGAACCATCTAGAGTAATCCCAATCTTCTCTCACTCTCACTTTATAGCTTTTCTTTGCAGAGCTCTAATTAAAAAATACTAATCACTCTAACTTCCTTAAATAACAATACCCAACCCAGTATAGAAATCACCCCAACCCATTTGGACTTGCCTAATAGAACAGGCTTGAGTCCTGTGGTTCTGGCAAGGGTAATGGTTAGCCTAGCTTGCTCAACCACCAAGTATAGGGTTGATGTCGGTTCATGTGTCCTTGATGCCCCCCTCATTTGGCACCCACATGGAACATCATCCTTCCCTCAGTTTCTACTTCCCCTTTGTAGCCCAAACCCCCTTCTGTGTTGCACTTTGACTCTTTCCTTTCTCTTCCTTAACTAATCAAGTTCTCCCACCGTCTTTTCTCTCCTGTTATTTGTCTTTCCCGCTATCCGTGTTTCTAACTGCTTTGTTCTCTATAATAACACGCCTGACTCCTGCTCTTTCAGACTTTCATTTTCCATTTTATCAGCTTGCTCCCTAGAATTATGCATCATGGTAGGCGGAAACCTTTTGATTACCGCTGCTCAAATAGTCCCAAGATGAACTTTTGCAATCATCTTTCAATATTCTACAATAATATTTTATAACCTCTATTCTGGACTCCGTCTGTGAGCTTGCCATGATGAACTCCCAGGGTGGGAGCTCTAAATCTAATACCACTGTTAGGAGACTGGTATGTATAGAAATAAATGGGGGAATCTCCCCAACTTATGAAGATAAAACTCTCCAAAATTTCAAGGAAAGGGATTGATTACTCATTCCCATGTTCAAAGGTCTGGGTTTCCTCTAAAATGACAGGATACTTTCTCCCTCTAAATTTCCCCTCTTATAGTTAGGAACAACATGCTCTGACTGACTCAGCTTAACTGACCTTACTAACCGATCAACTCTTACTAATAGTCCAAACAGACACCTAAATGTATGTTCTGTTCCCTGATATCGTATATACTATTTGTTCTAATTTTCTTTTTTCAAATTATGAATGTACTTTTCACAGGTATTGCCTCTGGATTGTAGGTAATGGGGAAACTTTGATGAATAGTGGCTCCATATGGGAGGTATTAGTTGTTGATGCTATAGGTCGAGGGTGTTTTCATAGTGCTGATGAGGATGAGAGATTGTCTCATTTTATTGCTACTGCCATGATTGATCTTGGTCAAGTCCGCGATCTACTGAATACAAATTCTTTGCTCTTTAGAAAAGCAAGATGGAAGGTATGCTGCTTGATAGTGTTCGCATTTTATTTTATTATTAAAGATGTCATAGTACTTTAAGTTATACCCCCTAAAAGAAGCATAACAAAAGAGACTAAACATATTCAACTAAACTTGATTTGCCTATGTATATACAACTTTGTTGAAATATTTAGTTGTCCTCCGATCCTTATTTGTAGAATACACATCATCAATTTGGACCTTAATCACGTTTTGTCTAAATTACACACGCAATTCGTCGTTAGTCAATCAAGGGTTTTCCGTTTTTATCCTGTATAGAAATTTCCTAATCGTAACATGTTTCCTTGTTGTCACGTGTATTAGTAACATCAAACATTATGTAGATGATCACTTGTAAAGGGATCTTCTGATTGAGATGTAGACCCCTGATATGACCCATATTTTAGAACACGAAATAAAAAAATTAAAAATACTTGAATCTAATGTTATACAGTTAGGAAAATCTGAGAATACATCTTTCACTTTCACCATCAACATCTACTCATGTTCATTCTTGACCTAGCTTAGACTTGTGCTCCGCCCTGACCAATTAGTTTGCTTAAACCCAAATTGTTTTCAATGGATTTATCATTCTTGAAAAGTGCACCAAAGTTATACTCCTCGTTCGATGAAGGAAAAAAATATTGATATTGATGAATTTTAACAGCCTTTTAACCATTATGACAGATGCAGCAGATAAAAGTGTTCTCAAGATTTTTTAAGCAGCTTAATCATTTTCATAATTTCATGTATTCTCAATCTTGCGACTATATATCCTAATTACAGGTTTACTTCAATCAAAGTTTTCTGAACTCTATGGCAAGAATCAAGAGCACCGAAGATGGCAAGAAAATATGTTCGCTGCTGATGCTACTTTCAAGTGGATGGCATCAGCCTCACCAGGATATAAATGTCGGAGTTGTAGATGATACTTCTTCCCAGCTGTTGGGGCTGTGCAAAGTCAACGAGTTACTTTATCTTGTATGGACCATTAACATTCTTGAGGAAAACTCAAATTATGTTGAGGTTCTGAAGATTTGGGATGTTTTGCCATTATCCGAGGTATCCAAGATGGTGAAGGATTTTAACATCTTCTGCAGGATTTATTCTGTTGATATTCATAGATGCTGCAAAATCAAGTGTTCTATCGGGTATAATTCTCCGATGAGATGGCCAAGTAATTTGAATCATCAAACAAAGCACTATATACCACAAGATGATCCAATGCAGATTCTATGTAACCAACTTGCTTCGCTCCGGCTGAGGGATGTTTAAATTAGAATTAGAATGAATTGGTATATTGGTTTGTTAGTACAGTACAGAAGAGGTTAGCTGGTTAGCTCAATGCAGATACAAAGTGATAATAGGTGTTGGTTTAGGCCGGATCCCATGATTTAAAAAAAAATTTAGGTGTTGGTTTAGTTGATTTGCTTATTTCTAGCTTAATGCACTTGCATATAACAAGTCTAGTTTAAAGATGAAAGTAAGATTTGGTACCAGCTTTCCATATTTTGATAACATACAAAGAATCTCGTAGTATTGGTTAATTAAATTAAATCATATAAGTTTTCATGCTTAATTAATTATATAAGGTGATTAGTTATTGCTCAATATTTGAAGTTGGGTTAAAAATTTAATATAGCTTTCTCCATTCTCCTTTTCTGCAATGTTATAATATAATATGTCTCTTAGACACCATACAAAATTTTGAAAATTTTAAAAATGTTATCAATTTTTGGATATATCTCATTGCACCATATCTCCAAATGCATCCTAATAAATGTTTCAATTCGTTTTTAACTTTCTAAAAATGCTACATGTTCTCTCTACCTTGTGGATACATTAATATTAATATTAATAATAATAATAATGATAATAATAATAATAATAATAATAGTAGTAATAATAATAATAATTACTTCTTACATTTTTTGTTATTTGTTATATTTTAAAGATTTTTTATTGTTTATTGAGTTCAATATATTATTAATTATTAATTAAATAAAAAATATTTTAACTTATTTACCATAGAGAGAGAAAGGAATAAAAATAAAAAATAATTAAATTTACTTATTGTATTGTATTAATATGTATAAAAAATTAAAAAAATTAAAAACAATATGCAAAGATAAACAAAAGGAATAATTAATAGACACAAATAACTTCTTCAAACAAACAAACTATATATATATATATATATATATATATATATATATATATATATATATATATATATATATATATATATATATATATAGATATATATATGTAAAATATGTTTTTTCATAAATATTATCATTTTAATTGTATTATTTAATTGTGTATTATTTTAGAAATAATTTGTTTACTACAAATTTATGTGATTGAAATATATCAATAGTTAATAAATTAATTCAATAAAAATTTTAATTATATTTTATTAATTCATATCTTGTTTTAAATTTTATTTTTTTTAAGATGCCATAGTATGCTAGTTATAGTTATTGTGGGAAAGAATAGTTTATAGATAGATATTCAATTGACATATTATTATTATTATTATTATTATTATTATTATTATTATTATTATTATTATTATTAATGTTTATGTAGTATGTTAAAATTGTTTTTTAAAATATATTTTTAGAATTTTTTGGATGTATATCCGGAATAAATATATTTATAAAATTAGAATTTGATTTAAAAATGAATGAAATATGTATATTTTTAACATGTGCCTAATAGACATATTTTCTAATTTTATGAAAATAGAATTTTCTAATCTCCATTTTGGTAAGCTTCCTTACACATTCCACCAAAATTTCTATGAAAATAACCAATAATATGACATGAAACCGACCCCTTTTTTCCATTATCAAATCAAATAATGTAATGCTTTGCTTTGTACTGTAGTTGACTTGACGTCAATATCTTAGTACCTTTGTCCTGTAGTGTTCTTTGCTTTACACTATACTATAATCATACTACAGTCTACAATAACCATTCCACAACAATTTTATTAATATGAATTATCAACCCTTGTTTCTCCTTTTATTGTGACGTTTCTTGTGTACGTCATTTTGCTTTTTGTGACCGTAAATTAAGGTTCCATTAAATTAATATCCGAGGAGAATCTTCTTTTCACTTTCATCACTATTACTATGAAACTATGGTATACCTCATGAGCAAGTTTTCTGTTAACTATTTAGTTTCTTCAGGTCTAAGTAATTCTTTATATTTTTTTCTGTCCTTGTGTTTTGGTTATTTAGCATGTATAAAAATAAGCTTTGAGGGACATTGTTGTTCCATACTTTTGAGACTGTCTTGTTTAGAAAGAAGTGGTCATAAAAATAGAGAAAAGTATGGAGAGAAGTTTTAATCCTAAGAGGGAGGAAATTGATCTTGCAAGTTTGGTAGAAATTGTATTTTCTTGGAGTTTCAACGATGTTCGCAACGAAAACCTCTGCAAGAATAAGGTTATTTTTCCTTTCCTCATGTGAAAATTATTCGTTTTATCAAAACATGCATCCTTAAACATTATTGTGTATGTCTCAAACATTATTGTGTATGTCTCAGGTGCAACAGATCCCACAAACATTCATGTCAGTAACAAATTACTTAAACTCATTCATTCCTTCATTGATTGAAGAAACTCACAGTGATCTCGCTTCAAGCTTGCATGGCGTGCACCGCGCGTCTTTTTGTGAGGTATTGACAGCTGAACCTGAAAGATCCAAAAGCTACATACCAACCAAGTTCTTGCTTTATCAAATCTCAGTGAAGAGAACTAATAACGATTCAAAAGAAGTTGGAACATATGAACCAGAAGTTGGAGATCTCATTGCGTTGACAGACTTTAAACCGAAATCTGTGGAAGACTTAAACAGGCCTGGAAGATATTATCACATTGCTTATGTTTATGGGTCAAAAGAAAGTACAGGCAAGATCTCAGTTTTGTCTTCTAAATGCATTGACATGGAGATTAATTCTAGTTACTTGAGGAGCAACAATGCACCAAAGCTTTATGCTATCTACCTTTTGAATCTGACAACAAATATTCGTGTTTGGAAAGCCTTGAACTCGGAGTTGGAAGGTGCGAACATGAACATGATCAAAAAGGTGCTGCAAGCTAATTCAAATGTAAGAATCACTAAATTCAGACCATGAAACATGTTTAATTTATTAAATAATTGACACGCGACTGTTTTGCATTTTACAGAATGGAGAAAACTGTCAACTATGCATTTCTGGGGAAAACCATATTGCAGCTTGTTCTAGAATACAAACCATGATCCAGTCTCAGAATCTGAATGAATCCCAAAAAGATGCAGTTTTAAGCTGTGTTTCCATGAGGGAATGTCATCACAGCGATACTGTTAAACTTATTTGGGGTCCACCAGGGACTGGCAAAACAAAGACAGTGGCTTCCTTGTTATTTTCCCTGCTCAAATTTAAGACCAGAACATTGACATGTGCTCCGACTAATACTGCTGTGTTGGGAGTGGCTGCTCGCCTGCAGAATTTAGTTAAGAAATCACTGGAGCATAATGCCGAAACATATGGTTTTGGTGACATAGTGATATTCGGCAACAGATCTCGAATGAAAGTAGACGATTACCGCTGTCTCCAGGATATCTTTCTTGACTATCGTGCAAGTAATCTTTTGAAGTATTTTGCTCCATCCAGTGGATGGAAACATCAGTTAGAATCAATGATCATGTTGCTTGAGGACCCCTCAAAGGAATTTGGTTTGTATAAGCTTCGTGAAGAAGCTAATATTATGTCATTAAAACAATTTGCAGAGCAAAAAAAGAGTGATACAGAACTTGAATATAGTTCTTCTAAGAAAGATGAGAAGAATGATGATCCTATGACATTAGAGCAATTTAAGAAGGAATACCTTTCCTATAAGGAAAATAAAAAGAATAGTATCATGACACTGGAACAATTTGTTAAGCAGGAATTCAGTTACATGGGAGTTGAGCTCAAAGTATGTATGCAAACCTTGTATACACACCTACCAACATCTTTAGTTCCATTTGAGGAGATGAAGAAAATTCCTATAGCTATTGATTTGCTAACATCTCTTGAAAGCTCATTGAGTAAAGCCAAGTTGAAACAAGCTCTCGACAACCATGCAGACGGAGAAAGCATATTTAACTCCCTTGGAGGGTTAAACATCAAAAGAGAAGAGTGCCTTTGTTTACTAAGAACACTTCTTGAGACAGTTACACTTCCAAAAGTTACTGACAGATATGGAATTGAAAAATTGTGCTTGATGAATGCAAGCCTGATTTTCTGTACTGCATCAAGTTCTACTAGACTTTTCGCAGAAGGAATGACACCGATACAATTTCTAATTATTGATGAGGCAGCTCAGCTAAAAGAATGTGAATCAGCTATTCCATTGCAGCTGCCAGGTCTCCACCATGCTATTCTCATAGGTGATGAGAGACAACTTCCTGCAGTAGTCAAAAGCAAGGTAAATTGCTTTTCTGCCATTTTTTTCTGCAGTGCATCATTATAAAGAATATTTTCTTATATGATTACCGTTATCAAATCTAAAGGTCACTGAAGAGGCTGGATATGGAAGAAGTTTGTTTGAGAGGTTGGTATTGTTGGGATACAAGAAGCATCTTCTTAACACTCAGTATAGGATGCATCCATCCATAAGCTTATTCCCAAATAAAGAATTCTATGATGAGCAACTTGTTGATGCCCCTATTGTAAGAGAAATTGAATATAATAGGTGTTTTCTTGAAGGAAAAATGTATGCTTCATTTTCTTTTATAAACATAGCTAAGGGTAAAGAGCAACGAGGTCATGGATATAGTTCAAAGAATATAGTAGAGGCTGCTGCTATATCTAAGATTATTGGAAACCTTGAAGAAGGCAAGTGTCTCTTTCACCTTATCTAACGTCCATGTGAAGGAGTTTGTGAAAAATTAGTGCTGCATTTTGTTCTCAAATAAGAATGCATCTTCTTTTTTATACTGTTTTTTGTTGTTACAGAATTTTTGAGGACAAGGAAGAAAGTTAGCATAGGAATCATATCTCCATATAATGCTCAGGTGTATGAAATCCAAGAAAAAATAAAGCTAAGCAATGCTGTTTCTGATCCAGACTTTTCTGTTAGTGTTCGTTCTGTTGATGGCTTTCAAGGTGGCGAAGAAGATATAATAATAATCTCCACGGTGAGATCTAATGGTGATGCAAAAGTGGGTTTTCTTTCCAATAGGCAAAGAGCGAACGTGGCACTGACTCGGGCTAGGTATGCTACTCTCTTAATATGTGATTCTCATCCTACTTTCATGTTAACATGCATAAGTTTATTATAATCTGGGTGATTCTTGCAGACATTGCCTTTGGATATTAGGGAATGAAACAACTTTAGAAAAGAGTGACTCTGTATGGAAAGAACTAGTCCTTGATGCCAAGGAAAGAGGGTGTTTCCATAATGCAGATGAGGACAAGAAACTGGCTGAGGCTATTGAGGATGCTTTGCTTGAGATTGAACTACTTGACGAACCTGAATCGCCATTTAAGAAACTTAGTCTACGGGACAGATCAGAAAGATTTGCTACCACCTCCAGGTAAGCATATGGAACAGAAGCCATAAATTTTTGTTTACACATTCATAATCAAATTGACAAATGAAAATGAAGAAAACTTACTTTTAACTCAAACTAAACATTTAAAAATCCTAATAATGAGCATGTTATACTTGCCCTGTTCTTTGTCTGAAGAGCTAATTATATCTGTATAGCAGAGGTTCACTGTATACCAGAGGTTTCTCCAGGGGCAGGGGCAGGGGCAGGCCGCCACCACGGAGATCAAGGTGGTAAGGAATGGAGCTATATGGATTGCACCTGAACCGGGTGAACAGTAAAGGTTTAAATACTTTGACTGAATATGGTGCACCATATACCATCTTAAATCAACATCATCCAATACAATGTTGCTAAATCAAAGGATTTGAAACGGCTTACTGTGATAATGTGAAACCTCGGTATTGCAAGGTAACACACATTTGTGTTGTTTCCTTTATAACCGAGACCTCAAGAGTTTAAAATACCAGTCAGAGTCTCAGAGACTGTATGATGAAACGTTAAAAAAAAAGGATTATTAATCTACAATTCTACATGACTGTACACGAATTCAGATCCCTTCAATGTGGCGGAAAATTTGTGTTTTGACATATTCTTTTATGTAATGTATATTTTCTAACTACATATTTAATATAAACTTCATATTAACCCAATTGTTATGTTTAAAAGAATATTATATAATCAATACATTTAGGTTCTCCAATAGAACCCTGATGGCAGTTGATCCCTACAAAAATTAATTGAAACTCGGACATTGACTAAATGCAACTCTTAACACTATTGTTATCAAACTGAATTAAACTCACAATAATAGATGTTAAAATAACCAATCAGAACTAGAAGATTTCCCTGAAAGAATAAAATTATTTCAGAGAAAGAAGATTAAAGACCAAACACCACCCGCCCCTCTGGGCAAAGGAAAATATATTATCCATGATAACAACGAAAAAACGAAACTGTGGGTAACTATGATCTCAACAACATTCACATATCAGAGTTTCTTTCTCCATTATACTGACTAGATTATTTCTTGTTCTGGACTAAAGATTTTACATGCATTACAAAAGGGGACAAAAAGAAAAATTAATGATCACTTCCAATGAAGTTTTCTCTATTAAGTCTTACAATAGTTATAATGCCGTTAAAAACTTCTGAATCTTGGCCTGTGCTCGCTCCTTCTCTTCTGGCCCATCAAGATCGCCAATGTTGTCATGATATTCCTAAACCACATGAAGAAAAAAAATCAATCAACTAGAGCTTCTTCGATTTCATTTGTTCAAAATAATGGGTTTCTAGGCATGATCCACTGAATAGCAGAGATGCCGGCTTGGTCACAGTTAAAGAGAAGGGAATATAATCACATTATGAAAATTTAAGTACAAAGGACATGTACACCAAAGACAAAGCACCGTTAAGGGACAACCCAGTTCCCATTCTCACTCAAAACTTCAAATTATTTAGTGGGAAAGGACTAGTATATCATTTTTGAATCATGAAACAAAATTACTAGAGCCTTGAAATATGGAAAAATATGAGAATTATTGCAAAACTGATGTTTAACTATGGAAAAATATGAGAATTATTATGTTTAACTTGGACTTGGGGTTGTGACTTCATCAATGCATCTTAATTGCAAAAACTGACTAACAAGATATAAAATACAAATTTGTTCAAACATAGCCAAAGAGGATATATACCTGAAGTATATCCTTGACGTGATTTTTACTAAGTTTGTTCTGCTTGAGAAGTAGTTCAATTCTTCCTCTCATTTGTTGATGCCTAACCATGAATAATATAATTAAGTCAGGCCATGTGAAAACATATACATAACTAAAAGCTCCTAATTTTACCATATAAAGGTGCAAATACTTACTCGGAACACCAAATATGACCCAAAATGACAGCAACCAACTGAAAAATCATATATAAATTTGTCAGTACATAAGAGGTGCTGTAAAACTGGTATCTGGTACAGAGGTGGTGCTACCATAAGTACCACTGGTATTTATTCAAAATTTTCTCAAATGCAATTTGAAATAGGAAAAGAAAATAAAATTTCATAAAATCTTTTTTGGTTAATAATTATATAGGTGTTAGCTGTTTTAAATAAAAATTAAAAGACTAATATTTTTTTAAGCGGTTTGTCGGTAAAACAAACTTACTTGTAGAGTATAAAGTCCAGATTCTAGTTTACGATTGTACTTTTCATCTTCATCCATCTATAAAATACAAAAATATTAGATTTTACTATTAAAAAAGTCACTACAATCTGATATATAGAAGCAGAAGAAGTAAACTACCTCCAAGTCATCAAACTCAATTTGATCCAACCGTTCAGTTTCAGCTTTTACTCTATCTGAATATCTGGCAGGTGAAAAATTCAGTGAGCTTTAAATCAAGATTCCTACTGCCGTGACTTTTATGATTCTATACATACAAAGATGTGTACTAACTTTAAACTAATACAGGATGGAACAAATATTTAAGTTCAGCAAGCGTGAACATCACAAGGAGAAGAGGCCAAGATCAACCTACCTGATGTATAGTTCCATTAGCCTATCTATCTTCTCGCATTCATTTTCAACAAATTTACTTAATAATCTTTCTCTCCTAGAGCCCCTCAAGATACCACCTGGGAAGATATAGAGTACTGAAGTTCAAGATCTAAGCAAGAAAAGATTAAGGTATATGCACATCACGTCAAACTAATGCATATTTCAATTCACACGGGGATACACTTAATGTCACTTTGCAAAATATTAGTTTTTATGATTCTCAAACCTCCTAAAATGCTATTGCGGGATAGCCGCTATTGCAAAGACTACTTTCAATCAGTGTACAAAGTTTACATAAATATTAAAAAATAGAAAAGAAAAACCCAAAATTAAAGATATCATCATACTTAATATAATTAATGAACCTAAAGTACAAAACTTAAATATAGAAGAAGAACATGGTATAACTGAAGTAAAAGTAGAAAGAACCACTTGAAGAACAAAATGATTGTTAGTGAGCAAGGACATAATAGAATGAAGAACAAAACATTACCATTCAAATGGTTCGAATTGACACTTCTAACCTTAAAAAAGACAACGGTTTAAAAAAAAAAGGATTTGAGGAATTTCTCCCTAAAAACCCTAATAGCAGACACGACAGCGGTTTGTGGCTGCTATACAGACAGCGGCTCGCAGGCCAGTCGCAAGCATCGAACCCTACCACCGCTACGCTATTGACACCATAGAATTCAAGGGGTATTGTACATGTTGTATCCATAGTTGTATTATAAAGTTATAATTTTTCAACATATGAAGAAAAAAAAAAGTATAAGCTTGTTTATTTTCTCATTCATTTCAAATTCCACTGGTAGAGTATATAGTATATTGAAGTTCAATATCACATAATTCATAAGGGAAAAGCACAATGCAGTGTCAGTGAGTACACATACTATGTTAAAACTCAACTGAAACTTGACTTGCCTGCTTACCGAATAATGAAGCAACCAGAGACACAATGCGCTCTTCTAACTCCTCCTGGTATCGTTCTTTCTTGTTCTTCTTACTGATGGGAATCTATGTACAATAAATATAACCCTTTTTAGTACAAGTGCAACCCATTTATAAGACAACAATAACATCACATAATACAACAGATAAACTCTTGAAGGTTCTACAAAATGGTATAAGTAGAAAAAAAGCTGAAACACTTGCCTTACCCATAAAAGCTGCAAAAGCTGTCTTCAATCCCAAAACATCAACAAAACGTTCACAAGCAGGAGGATAATTAGTCATTGCAAAATCAATAGCCCTTATAGCCGAAGCATAAGCCAATTTCTTTTGTTTCATAATAATAATCATCAATTCAACCCCTTCCGCTTTCACAAACCTTTCTTTATTCTCCAAAGGCATCAACAAACAACACAAACAATCAAACAAATTCTCCACCATTTCTTCCTCATCTGAACTCTTAGGATCTTTCGACTTATACATCGCCACAGCCTGAAGCACCACATCCACACCATTCATCTGCCCCAACTTCTTCTGATTCACAGAACTACTCTGCAACAAAATCGCCAAAATCTCCGATGCATACTGCTTATTCCCATCAAACTCCCTCACCTTAATCTTCCCTAACAACCACTTCAACAACTTCGTCTTCTCGCATACCAACTCCGCCACAGCAGGTTTCACCTCAATCAAATTCTCAATCGTAGCAAGCGTATTATAAATAGCAGCATTCTCATCAGGATCAGACTCAGACAAACGGTGAAGATTCTGCACCAAAAGCTCCAACGCACTATTATCAACAATAGCATCTACAAGAACCCTAGCAGGCTCATCATTTTCGTCAAGCGCGTCCTCATCCGTTAAATCTTGAAGAAGCTGAACAACGTCGATAGCAATATCGGTGTTATCATGGTTAAGTAAATCGACAATTGACGGAACAACATTGAGACTAACTAGGTCAGGGTAAAGCTCCGGTGCTCCGGCGAGGACTTTGAGCTTGTGAAGCTCTTCGTGGAGCTCCAATTCGGAATCCGCGAATCGATCGGGTTGGTTAGGGTACTTGAGTCGTGCTTCGATGTTTTCCTTCAAGCGGCGTTCGAAGGAGAGAACGAGCTTCTTTAGGGTTCGGGTGTCGACTGCTTCTATGGTGTTTTGGGACTTCTCGATTGCTTCGAGAAGAGATAGATCAACGCCGTTGGATGATGATGAAACGGTGTCGTCGAACTTGCGTTTGGAGCTTTGGTTACGGGAGTTGGATACTTCCATTGTCGTCGGAACTGTGACTGAACCCTAGTGTCGATTTTGTGGGTTTTGGATGAAAGTGAATAGAAAGGCACGTGCAGCAAATACGACGTCGTGAAAGTTAAAAGAAACAGTTCTACCGCCACTAATCATCTCAAAACCACAACAAATGTTTTGGGATTTGCACCATCAAACAATAATATTGGATTTGCACCATAAATAATGTTTTCGTATAATTGGTTTTAGTCAATGTAATTTTATTTTTTTTATCCTCTATATTTTATATTTGTGTTTGTGTTAGTTCTTAAAATTAAAATCGGCATGTTTGAAAATATGTGAATTTTGGTTTTAGATATTAAATTGTAAGTCAAAAGTAAGATATAAGGACTAAAAAAATTTACAGAGACAAAAATAAAAAATTTATTAACTTAAAAGGACGAAAATATTATTTAAACCTAATAAAAATAGAAGAAAAAATAATTATTTCATTATTTTAAACTTCAACTGCTACTTTATTAACTTCTCTTTTGTTAAACATTATACGGTGGTTTACACAATTATTTCATTTATTTTATTAAAAACAAAAAATATTTGGCTTAAATAGTTTTTTTGTCCTCGTAAAAATTAACGAGTTTTTTTATTTTAGTTCCGGGAAATTCTTTTATATAGTCCTTAAAGACTAAAACGAACGTAAAAAGGAAGATATAGGGACTCAGACCAAAATAAATTAATTATTGAGACTAAAATGAAAAAAAACTCGTTAATTTACAGTGACCAAAAGACTATTTAAGCCAGAATATTTTTATACTTTTACCTGTATGCGCCTTGAAAAAAACGGATAGACGGACACGGAGAGTACTCGTCTGGACACTAGTTATTAATAATATTAATACTACTGGTTGATATGTTTTGTTAATGTAAAGTTGGGTGCATCACAATTATTTATACATCTTATTTTAGTTGTGATTAAAGTAAAAGTCGAACAATTTTTAAAATTTAACCACTATCAATTAAATTCATAAAATCTACCATATAAGAAAATCTATAATCTATAGAAAAAAAATTAACCCTTCCCTGTCCTGCAACATGTCATCACTTTGGGGGCAACTTAAGTTTTTTTTTTCAAAAATCATAACTATTAAATAATTGTGGTT
Source organism: Lathyrus aphaca (assembly GCA_963966055.1). Lineage (NCBI taxonomy): Eukaryota > Viridiplantae > Streptophyta > Magnoliopsida > Fabales > Fabaceae > Lathyrus > Lathyrus aphaca. Next base: position 235,287,910 of record OZ014524.1, read on the forward strand.
GAAACCTAATTGTTCTGGGTTGAGTCTGACGTCAGGCGTGTCGGGCACGGCTCAGTCCGTCGGGCATAAGTCCAAGGCCCAACAGTGGGGACGTGGAGAGAGCATATCCCCCACGTGTTCCATACCTGCATAAAACTGCCTCCACAATACTCTCATAGATTTGCAGAGCAGTTGAACCAGGGACAAGACCACTTACTAGGTCTTACTTGCTCTTACGTAAACCCGAGTCGTTCCCCCTTGGGCCTAGCTGATCCAGCCCATATGGGGAACCTTGATCTAGCATTGTGGGCACACTATAAAAACCTTCTTTCATTAGAGGGATATGTATTATATTATATTACCTTTTTACTGTACTTGCTCACTTCATAGCTCTCTCTCACTTTGGCATCGGAGTACCTTGCAGGTACACCCCCCAATTTTCTCCACCATAGACGATGTTCACAACTGGAAGGTTCCTCTTTATCAGGTCAGATTAGTGGCGTTGTCTGTGGGAATCTAAATTATCCCCGTCTTTTGAAACAAATGACAAAAATTTCACCTCGTTCCCATCAACCAACTAGCATGACTAGCAAACACGGTGACAACCGCGACCAGTCCTCGTCGACCACGCCACTGGTGGTGACAACAACCTCCATGTCATCCACGAGTTTGACACCAGGGATGGAAAGACTGCCACTCTGTCGCCTGAACCAGTTGCTAACGGCTCTGCCCGACATCACATTACAGCCACTTTCGAGCCTATTCCGATACCAATTGAGGGTGATCTGAAGATAATAGCCATGGCTAACACTCTCAACCAGACAAATCTCATGTTGTTTCAACAGCAAGAGAGAATCACCTTGTTATAAGCAGACTGTTTCACCACCTCTCTTCAGCAGAGACCCTGTCGATCACGCAACACCTCTCCCCGCGGTCGCAGATGCAAACCCCAACTAGATACATCTCATCTGGAGGCCGCCAAGAAACATGGTCTCCCCCCTCCGCATCGGGGGCGACGTTGTCCGGAGCCAAGAAGAACATAGTCGGAGGACATCCGAGAAATTCATTAGTCGACCAAGGGTATCCTCCCGTCGTAACCAAAGCTCTAAGGATGATGACTACTCACCCCTGAGGAGCGATAAGGAAGACCCCACTGCCCACTTTCTTGGGCAATCATGGAGACCCAGCTCCCTGCCGACATGGAGAAGCCCTCTAACCTTTAAACGTATGACTGGACTACCGACCCCGACGACCACGTTGATAACATCAATGTCATGCTCGATTATCGCAGTGATGTCAAAGAAAACCTCAAGTGCATACGTTCTCAACAACACTCAGAAAGAGGGCCATGGCATGGTACAAAAGCTTGGCTCCTGAATCCATCACTTTCTGGAGAAGCCTGAGGTCAGCATTCACAAGGCACTTTACAGCCTCTCGGCGTCACCGTAAGACAGAGGCTACACTTGAAACCATCAGCTAGGGAAAGAACGAAATGTTGCATTCGTACATCGAATGATTCAACCAGGAAGTCGTCGAGGTGGATACGACCGACTACATGAAGAAATACCTCCTCGAGAAGGGACTTCTCCCCGACATCGAACTAAACAGAGTTGTCGGGATCGAGCCTCCCGACTCGCTAGACGAACTTCAACACAAAGCTCGGGCGTACATTAGGTATGAGGAAAATAAAGTCGCCCACAACGTCTGGAGAAATCGCAACCAAGACGAGACAAAAAATCACAAACATGACGACTATACTGCTCTCCGTCGCACCGGGGGAAACAGAAAGATGACAAATCTCGCGAGGTTCGCGAGGGAAGAGGGCCAGCTGGGGGCTTCTCCGAATATACATTGCTTACCACTCCTCACGAGCGTATCCTCGCCGAATGTGTCAATTCAGAGTTCAATCAGGGCAGGGTAAGGTTCCCCAAACCAACGACATCCAAGCCCAACACCGAAAAATCTAAATATTTTTGTTTTCACATAAGCCACGGGCACATGACGGAGGATTGTGTTCACCTGAAGGACGCAATCGAGATAATGATAAAGGAGGGCCACCTCAATCAGTACACTAAAAGGAGCAACCCCCCCCCCCGGCACGAGGACCACGACTCGAAGAGAGATCGCGAAGACACTCTGTCCGACGACTATCCTTTCCCAGTAGCCCTTTGCATATCTCATCCTAAAGATTTCCACCTCCCCGGGGGACACACGAAAGCTTATCTAGATGCCCACAACCCCTGGGAAAGCTTCCCAATAACCTTAGTAATCTCAGGTGGCGGGATGAACAACGAGAATGCTGCAATTTCGGTAAAGAGGAAATTCGAAGAACTCCTACTGACCACGCCCGACCAACTGGCGACTCTGACTAGATCTTGAGGGAAGTCCAACCTCATCTTTTTCTACCTCGAGGAACTCCCAGAAAGATCCCCCAACTCGAGCATCCCCCTAATGATAATGGCACATTTCGATGTCCACCGCATCTTGTTCGACCAGGGCAGCTATGTCGATATCATGTACGTCCACTTGTTCAAAACCCTCAAGCTCGGCGAGAAGAACATGTCCCCGTACGTGGGATCCGACCTATGGGGATTTAACGGGGCAACCCCGAGGTCGTGAGGATACGTGGAACTCCTTGTCTTGTTTGGGGAGAACGAGACAGCCAGAGAAGTCAAAGTCCAATTCTTGGTGATAGAATGCCCTTCCTTGTACAACTGCATTCTTGGTCGACCAACTCTAGTTGAACTGAACGTCGTGCCCTCGACGGTCCACTAGAAGATGAAATACTACACCAAGCTAGACCGCGTAGTCACGCTATACGGGGACATCTAGACGGCCAAAAAATGCTTCGATGCAGCAGTCAGAGGACAAACCATGATTAATGCAGCCACCAAAGGAAACAAAAAAAAACACGAATCGAAGAGCAGAAGTCGTCTCCTCGAATCAATTCTATTGACCTCGACTGCCGCCTCGGCGAAGACGACGCTGAAGACGAGACCATCCAAGCTCCCTCCAGCAAACAGGAACCAACTCATCCAATTCGACCAATCCCAAATGGAGATTTCGAGCTTATCCCTATCGGCGACGACCCTGGCTGAAGCGTGAAGATCGACATCGGTCTTCCAACAACAACAAAGGAACAACCCGCGACCTGCCTCGTAGAGAATGCAAACTTATTCACGTGGAGCATTGTCGAGATGCCCGAACTAGACCCCGTGGTCGCCTGCCACCAGCTAGCCATAGATCCGACCATTAAGTTCGTAACACAGTGTAGGTGCAAGTAGTCTCCCGAGAAACTAGAGGTTGCCGAGCAAGCTGTAAAAAACCTCTTAGAGGCAAATTTTATTTCTGAAGCCCAATACACAACTTGGCTCTCTAATGTAGTTCTTATTAAGAAAAATAATGGAAACGCTGAATGTGCATTGATTATACCGATCTTTATAGGGCATGTCCCAAAAATGCTTTCCCTTTACCTAACATTGATAAACTGGTAAACAATTATGCAGGTTTCAAACTTTTGTCCTTCATGGACACTCACAGTGGACAAGCGACACACGATCTTCATGACCACGTCGGGCAATTACTTATATAACGTAATGCCCTTCAGGATGAAGAATGTCAAAGCTATATACCAACGCATGATGAATAAATTCTTCCGAACAGAGACCGGGGACATGCTCGAGGTCTACATGGACGACATGATCGTGAAATCCCACAAGGAGCCCGATCATGCCCTCCACCTCAGGAAAGTCTTCGAGCATGCGAGAAAATGCAAAAGAGGTTCAACCCGGAAAAGTGCACTTTCGCCGTTCAAGCGGGGAAGTTCCTCGGCTTCTACCTCACGAAACGAGGAATCGAGGCCAACCCCGACAAATGTCGGGCGTTCTGAGAATTCCAAACCCCAGAGTCTAAGAAATATATCCAATCCCTTAACGGGATGCTCACCTCACTATCTCGCTTCGTCGCCAAATCTACACAACACACACTTCCTTTCTTCAAGTTACTACGAAAAGAGGCTGCATTCGAATGGACTAAGGAGTGCGAACAAGCCCTACTCCACCTTAAAAGAGCCATCTCTGAACCACTGGTTCTTTCCCGACCTCAAGAAAAAGAGACGCTCTACCTATATTTTTCTGTAGCCATCGAGGCGGTCAGTGCGACTCTCATTCGCGAAACGGCCGACGGACAGAAACCAATTTACTTCACAAGCAAGGCCCTGCAGGGTCTCGAGCTAAGGTATAACCAGATCGAGAAGCCCGTGTTGGCCTTGATCAACGCAATAAGAAGGTTACAATATTACTTCCTTTCCCATACAATCAAGGTTCGAACAGACCAGCCTATAAAATAGTTGTTCAGACGCCCAGACATGGCCGACAGAATGTTAAAGTGGTCTCTAAAGTTGTCAGAGTTCGACATCCAATACGAAAGTAGAAAATCCCTGAAGGCACAAGTCCTGGCCGACTTCGTCGCCGAGATAACCCACCAACTGACCCGTAGGAGTGGCGCCCACAAGTGGACAATCTTTGTGGATGGAGCCTCTAGTTCAATGGGCAGCAACACGGGTATCATCCTCGATAACAAGGATAAAATCTTGATTGAAGTCTCGTTGGCTCTAGCTTTCCCGACTTCAAACAACTAGGCCGAATACGAGGAATTTTGGAAGGATTAAGGTTGGCTGAAGACCTCGGGGCGAAGGAAGTAAAAATCTTCATCGACTCCCAGCTTGTTGCATCCCATGTACGAGGAGAATACTAATCTAAGAACGATAACCTCATTAAATACTTGGCCCTCGTTAAATTGGTGAGCACACGGAAGAAGGGCAATAATAAGTTTGTGATCCAAGAGATCCTTTTGCGCCCGATCATTGAGCAGACAACCACACCCCTCGACGTAAACGCCATCGGCGACGCCAATGGTTGGATCATCCCGATTTACAACTACCTCACAAAGGACGAACTATCGGTCGACCCGAAAGAGGCCTCCACAACCAAAAGAAGGGCTTGCTCCTACGTCCTCGTCGAGGGCAAACTCTACAAGCAAAGATTCTTCATCCCACTTCTTAATTGTGCCGACGAGGAAAAGGTCCCTAACATCTTGAGAGAAATCCACGAGGGAATAAACGCCTAACACATCGGGGGAAGATCCCTGGCATAGAAGGCCCTGTGAGCAGTTTCTACTGGCCAACAATGAAACACGACGTGAAAGAGCATGTCAATAAATGAGACAATTGCCAGAGGCATAGGGACATGCACTTGGCTCCTCCCAACAAACTCAAGACCCTTACTTCCCCATGGCCTTTCGCATGGTGAGGGATGGACATCCTCATACCTTTCGTAACAAGATCTTCCAGAACAAATGTTTCATCGTCGGTGTTGACTACTTCACAAAATGGATCTAAGCCGAGGCAGTCACCAAAATCACAACTCAAAATATACTCAGTTTCTTCAAAAGGAAAACATCCTCGCCCGATTCGGTGTATCCAGAGTCCTTGTTACTGATAACGGGACACAGTTAACGGAAAGAGGGTTCCAAGACTTTGTCGCCAACCTAGGCATGAAACAACACTTCACATCCGTCGAGCACCCCCAGACTAATGGCCAGGCAGAAGCGACCAACAAGGTAATCTTAAGGGGCCTCAAAAGCATATTGGGCAAAGCAAAGAGAGTCTGGGTCGAAGAGCTACACAACATACTCTGGGACTACCGCACAATCCCCCACTCGACGACCTGGGAAACTCCATTTCGAATGGCCTACAGGACCGAGGTAGTCATCCCGGTAGAAACCAGGGAACCCTCATGTTGGACGGAAGCACCCCTAGACGAAGAAATGAACGATAAAGCCCTTCGTGCAGAACTCGACCTCGTCAAGGAAATACGGTCGGAGGTGGATCTTTGGGAGGCATCCTTAAAACAAAAAATTACTCTACTCCATGATGCAAGGGTTATCAAAAGAGAATTTCAGGTCGACAACCTCATCCTTCGGCGGAATCAAAAGAATCCATAGGAAGGAAAGTTGGCTGCAAACTGGGAAGGCCCATACCGCGTCCGGGCCAAGACAGGCAACAGAGCCTACTACCTCGAAAACCTGCAAGGTGAAGAACTTGTTCGACCATAGAACACCGAAAAAATTAATCAGTATTATAGCTAGATAGCCCGCGTGACTACAACCCAAATAAGGGTAACAACGGGACCTCAGGAGCATAGGAGGTACGACCATGACTCCCATCTCGATCGAAATGAGGGCCTACATTCCTGGAGAACAGATATAATCCCTCCCCGATATAGGACACTTCAAACGAACTCCATTGTCGTAGTACCACGCTGACAAGACCCCCAGCTGGCGATGGTAAGGTCCTAGCTACGAGATCAGGACCCCTACTGCGGTCCTCATCCCGCTACCCCGCGAAAGTAAAATCCGCATCTCGGTGGTCCCTAAACTTACGAGCCTAATAAGTCGAGCAACAATGGTCTAAAATAGAAACACTTAGAAACACAATATATCAGAAAATTCATTTCATTTAATCAACTGACCAAAAACTGGCCGACATTGAAAGCACAAAAGTGGGGACTACGCCCGTAGTTACAAAAAAGGATTATGCTCAAGTACAAAACAACCACAAAAAACAATGGCACACATGCTGACAATAAAAAACAACGGCACACAGGCCGACAACAAAATAACAACGGCGGACAGGTCGGGAAACAAAAAATATTCCTCCTCATCACCCTTTTCTTCCTCCTCAGTAGAATCCTCGACAAGGCAGATGATATTCCCTTTTACCACATCGAAGTTGAAGGCAGTCCCATAAGTCACAAGGTCCACCCCAGGATTGACCACTTTGAGCTGTTCCACGGCGTTGTCAAAACCCATATTAAGGTTCTGCACGCAGTCGCTCTCGAACTCCTGAATTCTCTGGAATTTGGGCAATCAAGTCAACCCCATTCCTTAGAGCCTCATCTTCTTCACCCTCATCCTCAGCAGGGGCTTCCAGGCGCTCCAGCTCCGCCGCTTTTTCCCGAAGGTGCTCGACCTCGCTAATAGCCTTGTTGAAGTCGGTCTCTTTATTTTTCAACTTTTTGTTCTCCTAGACCAGAGCATCCTGGTCGAGTTTGACCTCCCCCAGCTCGAGCATCAACCATTCTTAGAGCTTATAATGTTCTTTATAATCCAAAAAGTCACTTTTGACCTTATCCCTCTTGGTCCTCACTGCATTAAGCTTCTCTTTGACGACCTTTAACTCCAACGTCGGGCAAGCATCATTGGACAAGACCAAGTTTGTCTCCATGACCCTGATCACAACAACAATGTCCTGAGCAAGTTTGTCCGCCTGGTCGTATTGTTCAGCCCCATAATGTCCTTAGAATTAGCATTGGACACTCCCACGGAGCCTTTTCCACTAAAAAGCTCTCGTTGAAAATAGTAGGAAGGCAAGAGGTACACCCCATGACTCTTAGGTAGGTCCACACCTGCAGGGACACCAACCGGTGATCCCTCAGTGCGCTTGGGCTTAGCAGGAGGAGTCACAAGATCAGGAGACTGGCTGGCAGGAGTCCCTGCAGTAGGAGGAGAGTGAGGAGGAGGAGTAAGCATCGTTGAGTCGTCGATCATATCCTCAGCAATCATCTATCCAAAGCGGCCTTTGGTGCCCTTCTTTGAAGCTTTACTTGTTGCTTTGTTCGACAGCTTCAACATTCGCTCCTTAAGGTTAGGCATGACAGTGATAGAGAAAAACAACATAAGTCGGTCATCCGATAAATTACAATTAAGACAAAAAGAAGTCGAACACGGCCTACCCTGAAGTCTATGGGGATCCTCGTTTGTCTTACACTCGAGAACTGCCTTAGTATTGATCAGACGAACATCATAAATGCGCTCCCCGAAGTCCGACAAGACAGGTATGTCCTGACGATCCACGTGCAGAGAAGGAGTAAAGCTTTCGATAAAATCCACCAACCTTTGATAGGCGGTCGTGTCCCCGGGACCCAAATTATCGGGCTTTACAGAGAACTGATCGATGGAGCACTTAAAATGATCCTGCTGCCACTCAAGTGGAAACGTCGAGACAAGACGTTCCACCCCGTGGACATCACGATGTCTGGCATATATGTTACTTGTGGCCTGAGAGGTAAAGGGTTTCACTGTATACCACCTGTCCTTGAAATTCCAAAAAGAGTTGACATAAGTCCTAAATAGCCTCCTCGCCTGCTTAAATGAAACCCAATTGCGCCTCTCATGCACGGACGACTGTTGTAACTGGAAGACCCGAAAGAACAAGGGTAGAGTGCAGTCGACCTCAAGGTACTGGCACACCAACTCGAATGCCCAGAAGAACACAATAGCGTTTGGGTGTAGTTGGGGAGGGAGCTAAGTCAAGCCACCTGAAGACGCACGCCTAAAATCCAAAGAAGGGGAGACAAAGTTGTGCCTCCTTAAAGGCAAATTCATACATAGGGAAACGCGTTCCCCCAAATACCGAACAAATTCGTTGTTCAGGACGAGGAGCATAGCAATCCAAGTTACGAGGAACACCCTGAGCCACATTTTCCACAACAGTGTAGGCGCTGTGGAGGTACTCCACAAAGCGAGAACCCGTCTTCATTGGTTATTCCCTGACCCAAGACAAATCAGGGGCAGCATAAGCAGCAACCACGTCTTCGTCCGATTCATGTTCGTCCATTTCTCGCTCGTCCACTTCCTGCTCATCCACTTTTACGTCCATTTCATCCACTTTGACGTCCTCGTCCATTCCATACGGGTCCATCTACCTGAAAAATAGAGAAAATCAGTTAATTTTATGTCACATCAAATCCACCATTCCACCGCAGTTTCAAGTGAAAGGGCGAGGACCGGAGTCAGGGAAAGAAATGCGCAACGAGGGACAATAGAACCCTATTTCGGGAAATCCATGAGATGCGCGACAGATTCATCGAAAAGTTCATCGGATGCCCGAGGCATTCATCAGAAAATTCATAGGATGCCCAAGACATTCATCAGAAAATTCATAGGATTTCCGGGACATTCATCGAAAACCCCTTGAGCGACACCCAATGAGGGTCTTCATCGACGGTTTCCGAGGAATTTCCACCAGAAAACGGGTACGTTGATTGGCAGATTCATCAGAAGATTCATATGAACATACCAAGGATGGGCCTCCTCGACTTCTTCGGTGAATAACCACTAAGGGAAAATCAAAGAAAATCTACCACTACTGGAAAAAGATATGAGAATTACTTGAATGTACAACGGCAACGAAAACATTATGGCTGTTGAGACAGCGAAGGGAAGTTTTCCGGTGAGAGCTGATCGCGACTTTCTGAGTCTTAAGGTACTAACTGCAAGTATACAACCTAATTTCATAGTAATAAAAGATATTGATCCCACAAGGACTAGATAATCAAACTAATGCTTTCAAGTGTTACTATGTTTAGCTCAGGCGAATGATGTTGTAGTTAAAACATAACAGGGAATTAAGGATTTAATTAAATTAGAATTATGATAGACCATCGGTACATAATTAATATGCATTCACGAATTCAATAAATTATTGGCTTATAAAGATTAGTCAAATTATATTTCTGTAGAAAATATCGGTTCAAAAGTTGTCAACTCACACTCTCTTAATCTTCCTTATAACTATACTCTTAAGTCAGATTGAGCACTTTCGCTGTGTCAAATTGAGTTAAAAGCACTTTTTGAAAACCTACAGATTCTAATTAACTTTAAAGCACTTTCGACGTATTTAAAACTGATGTTCGATTTCAGCTATCCGTTTAAAACCTCACACTCTCGTGGTCTTAATCCTAACATTGTTACCTTTTTACTTCCGTAATAAAAGCTAATTTTGATTTAAGAAATCAAAACCAGAAAATAGTTTTGTTTATGATTTTAGCCTAGATCTATTGGATTCATTATGGTTAATCAATTATGTACCTATTTAAGCATATTAGCCAGACATATTAATTAAAACAAACAATAATAAATAAGAATAGTAAACAATATAAAGCATGGCAAATAGAAAATAAAAGCAATTTTATTAAATCGGAAAATTAACCTGGACCGAGGTACAAGACAATAGTACAATCTTGGCATGATAAATTCTTGCGGAAAAATAAATATAGAAACGGTAGTGGCTTGAAACAATATAAATTGCAATAGCTTCCCGATGTAGGAAGCTATTACGGGTTTGGTAAGGTAATGGCAGTGGAAGTTAAATGCAGAAAAATAAAAGAATAAAGTTCTAAATAGTGAAATTAAATTGGGCTCTGAAAGTAGAACGACAAAAATTGGGATTAGGTCAAAGCTCCCTTTGGAAATTGAATTGACTTCTATTTATACTGATGATATAGAACGAGTTGTTGAGGAAATGCATGAGAAATTCTTTCTGGGCTTTGATACGATGCTTGACTAGTACTGGATTGAGTCTCAGGAAATAACGAAACAACGACTCTCTGTTTTGACCAAGGCGCGTTTATAAAATTTTCTAATTTTGACCTGTGACAGTCGTCTCAAATATATGATGCTCGTCCCACTTATGCAATGTGTGACGGGCGTCAAAATTGTGTTACGACTATCTGGGCTTCAGAATGCAGAATCCTTGTTTTCTGTCATCTGTCTCATTTCTTCTACTATAAGCTTCAATTCTTCCTCATTTTAACTCCTTTTCTTCTACAAGTCATACAAATCAGAATACCTGCAAAAACATACTAATATCTTGCATAATATCGTTCAAATTACGAAAAACAATAACTTAATTAATCGAAAACCAAGCTAAATAATCTATATAAATAGTGTTATCAAACTCCCATAGACTTGAATCTTTGTTTGTCCTCAAGCAAACAATCAATAAAAATTTGAAAATATATGTCAAACACAAACACGAAACATAATGCCTATCCATATGTGGTTGTGCGTCATTTTGCTAAAATAACCGATGCTAACTTGAACACTAAAGATACACTAATGACACGAAAACAAGATAATCCTCATAAAACCCCTATACAAACCAGTCTAAATCATTCTATTATAGCTCATCTTAATGCTCTCGTTTTTATTTCACCTGTTTTCAATCTGACGTAATCACATTAAGCCATTTATCTTTACAAGCGCATTGTGGAGTAACCTGTTGATGAATTTGATCTTTTCGAACACAGGGTCTAGTACACAAGTGTGGTAACCCTTTATATATATTGAGTGCAAGTTGTGGGGGATTGAATCGTAATTCTCCCATCCGAGTTCAGAACCAGATACCTCTAACACTAGACTTTTCATTGCCTTTTTCATATGTTTTTGCATCCTTTAGAATTGGCGCAACTTAATCATTTTATCATTGTCATGCTTAGTTCTTGAGTGTAAACACCCCAAATTTGCCCTCACTCATTCACACCATGGCTTGTGACCATTTCATATGCATAAATCCAATCATACCATCTCATACCACATTTTTGATCCACTGCATAGATTCAAAGTCATCTGCATCTAGGGTTTGTGATCTGAGCAATCCAAGAGCTTCTTGAGCCACTCCAAAGGCCATCAATCACTTCAAAGGGGTACTTGTATGTTCAAGTACCATATTATATCCTCTCAAAGTCAAGAATGTGAAAAATCACAAGAACTGAGAATGGTATGGAAGCAGAGCCAGGCTTGACTGCACAGATGACCCAAAATTAGGGTTTTGGTTTCAGAGGCCACAACTCCAAATTTTTTGGTCATTCTTGTTTCTATTGGTCTCTATATGGTATAGGGAGTATGCATATCAATTTTCATGAAGAAATTCCATGGGGAAGTCATCTGATCAAGAGTTGACTTTTCAAGCAAGTCAGTGTAAAATCAGGGCATCTGAGGCCCCCAATGACCCAACCAAAGGGTGTTCTTCATCATTTTGATTGTGTATGATCTTTATTTGATCATGGAAGATGTTGGAAGTTCACAAAATTGAAGAATTTCAAGTCTTTTGCAAAGTTGACTTTTTGGGAAAGTTGACTTTTTAATGAAATTGCCATTTTAGGAAACTTTTTCAACCTTTACTTTTTGATTCAAAAATGCTTCAAATGGAAAAACTTTGGTCATGAAAGTTGTAGAATGGATCATTCCCTTTTCAAAAAGTATAAGAACATGACCTAATTCATTTTGGATCAAAAGTTATGGCTTGTCAAAGTTGGCTAAAATCACAAAATTTGAAGTTTTCTACCAAAGGGACATTTTGCAAAATGGTTTGTTCAAGTGTTTAAAAGGCCTCAAATGTGTATCATTTCCACACAACATGATCATGTGACCTCTAAATTTCAGAATGGGCCAAGGGATCACTCATTTTTATGACCTATGGAGCAAGAAATCTCATAAGAAGCAAAAGTGAGGCAAGTTGCAAAAACTCACTCAAGTGTGAATCCACTTGCTGGCTGACTTCACAAACAATCCAAGGGTTCTCCACACATCTTGCTGCGCAGGACACCCCATCTGTCCTTGGCTAGCAAGTAGCCCATGCCTCTCTTACACAACTTTGACATTTTGGCAACTTGAGCCATACCAATCACTAAAGCACACATCAACTCATCTGACCAATCCCATTAGTTTATACAAGCAAAAAGCAAGCCAAAGCACACACAACACAAGCCTGAAAGTCTCCAGAACTCAGCTCTCTCATTTTTCACTCCATTTGCAAAAGCTTTCGAAACACTCTCCACAAGCTGCAAACACACAAACAAACTTCACAAATCAACTCAACATGCTTCACTGATCCAAAAGCACCCATCACCATAGCCTAAAACTCCCTGAATCAGAAATACGATTTTCACCCCACCTTGAACAGAACTTCTGCCATCTCTCAAACCATCCATTATAAACTTCAAACAAGCATTGAAAGCTTCTCAGGGGGTCCAGTGGAGTTGATTGCAAACAAGAAACCAGCCAGAAAGTACCAGAAACCAAAGCTTCAGTTCAGGTAGCCATCTCAAACTTTTTTTCCAGAAACTCCATTTTAAGTTCTTAAATGCTTCTATGCACTCCCCTGATCATGGGGATATGATTATTTTTGAAAATGGTTGAGAAACCAGGATGTATGAATGCTCTGAAATTTTTTGCCCTAAGAATGTTTTGATTCGATTTGGCTGATTGATGAATGAAAAATGATGTTTGGTTGGGGGTTTGATTCGTTTTTGAATGGGGATTAATTCTGGGCAGTTAGATTTCATTTTTATTGCGTGTAGAGAGAGTTAGAGTTTTTGGCTGGCCGGAGAAGACGACCGGAACAGTGTTCCGGTCGCCTGAAAGTCATTAGGGCATTTAATTAGGGTTTAATCATAATTAGGAGATTTTGAATCTCAGCCCTTGGATATGGCGCCAAGTCAATTCGCGCACGTGTAGGTTTAAATGTTGGCCTTTGATCTTGCTGACTTTTCTATTTTTCAGTTTTATTTCATTTAATTTCATTTGTTTTGTTTAATTTATTTAAAATAGCAAAAATCATTTAAAAATTCTGAAAATTTTTATACAAGCTTTTATTAATTTTCAGAAACCAAAAACATTTTTATTTTTATTTTTTGCATTAAAAAATATTTTTAAATCATTTAAAAGTTTATTTTTAATTAATTAATGAGAATTAATTAATCAAAAATACTTTTAGGTATTTAAAAATCACCAAAAAATTCATGAAACCTTTAAAACCATTTAGAAACATTGTTCAACCCTCAAACCAAATTTCTTTTTTGATCTTGATGTCTTTTGACAATTCTTCATGGAATTAATTTCATTTCAAGGCAATATTTTGTTCCAAACTTCCAAAATTCATTTCTGCCTAACCATTGAGAGTTGGACTTTGATTCTTTTTGCATTGTGTCTTGCATATCATGTAGTTCATAGTATTAAATTGGCATGATTTGATCTTGCATTTCCTATTTGTTTTGCATTTTTCTTGACAAGGTACCTTAAAACCCTAGCAATCTTAGGAAATTCATAACTTTCACTAGGTTAAGAATTGGATTCCCTCCTTTGGGCAGTGAGTTTGTATAGGTTTAGGGTTCCTTTGAATGCATTTTCAATTTTTTATCTTGATGTATGCTTCTGGTTTTGGTTTTTGTTTGGTGCATTGATCATAAACCCTAATTTGGGTTTCCTTTTGCATTCATCTTGCATTTGCTTGCATACCATGACTTGTCATGACATTTTATGCATCCATTTGATTCATTAGACATCTTAAGACATATTAGAATCATGTTTGATCATTGCATCTTGCATTTGCCATTTTTGTATGCCATTTGCATTTCATAACTTTTCATGTATGATCATGGTTCTAAGCATGCTTCTCTTGCATCCATGTGTTCATATGATCACCCTCATGCCTTGATTCATGTTTGCATCATCTCATAGCATAATTATCATCTTATATATGCTTCTGGTTTTGGTTTGCATCATGCCATTTCATCTCATTTTGCATTGCATTGCATTTCTTTCACTAACTTTTCAGGTGGTAAGCAACTTTGAGAAGTGAATTTGCCTTCACTTCTCACATTTTCTTTTCATCTCTCTTATGCATCATTGCTGCATTTTGTTTTGTGTTTGAGATTGAGCTTACTCTTTCTTTTTCTCCCTACTTTCTTTCCTCAAGTGACTTGCCTTCTTAAATGAAGCAAGTTACTTTGCTTCTCTTTGCTCCTTTCATCTACTTCCTGGTGGTTCCTCTGAAGATGTCTCTTGAAAACCTCAAAAACCTTAGGAACAACCAAGCATGACAATGATTAGGGTTTTGAATAGTCCCCCATTTAGATTTTACATTTGTGTCTCTTTGAGTCTTCTCATCTCATCTCATAGTCAGGGACTAAACCCTAAAGGTTTTAAGGCTTTGTGATTAGGCTTATGCCTGCATCCTTCTATTAGGATGGAGTGTATAACTTTAATCCTAAGTGTTAAACCCTTAATGTGTTTAAATCCTTTAATCAATTCACTTAATAATCACTAAGACATCAAGCTTGTAACTTGGGCCTTGCTTTAGGGTTCTAATTCTTCCTTAATTGGTTAAGAAGGACTAACCCTAGTGTTAATGGACAAGTCCCCCTCAAGTTGTCTTACAAACCCTAACACTCACTTCATCATCTTATCATTAACTAAAATCCACTTAATAAAGGCTTTGTTTTGTCATGAGGTTAATCCCTAATCATGGATTAAGTTGAGGAGTCTTCCTCAGCTTAAACATTCTCATCTATTATCCTTCTATTAGGATGGTGTAATGAGTCTGTTTAATCCTTGATTATGGCTTGGTCTCATTACTCAACACTAAACAAAAACACCAAAAACATCTAAATAAATCACAAGTAGGTTAATGATCTTAATCCTGCATCAAAGGTGATTAAGTGTGAGAAGCTGACTTCACACTTAAGGTATTCTCATTACCCCTAATCAGAGGGAAGATGTGATGAGTTTACTAAATCCATTGGTTTAGGCTTAGGCTCATTAACTTATGACAAGTCTCCAAAAGCAATAAAAGATTGAAAACTCAAAAACAAACAATAATCGTCTCCTTCGGGATTCTTTTCTCATCTCATTCACTCACAAACGAGAACTTGCTTCTTCCGTCTAATGCAAGACAGTTTGCACCTGAGCCAGACAGGTCATACACTTGAGCATAGACAAGTAAGCAGTTCAATAGTCAATTTACCTTTCAGTCTCTTTGGGTCGAACTACGGTGTTCTGACTTCCTCATTGCACGAGAGGATACGTAGGCATAACTTAACAGTTATCGAACAAAAAGTCTCTGTATATTCCCCCTCCTTCTAGCCTTATTCTTTAGCCTCATTATCATGAGCATTTCATCTTTGTTCTTACACTGACACTTTTCTTATACACTTCACTTCTTTTACACTGACACCTATACATCTTTCCAGCTTTGATACACAGATTGCAATGACACCACCCCTTTGAAACACAAATCTTTTAAGCGTGGATCCCGTCGAGTACGACGGACAATCTGGGTGCTAATACCTTCCCAGGTTGTAACCAACCCCCTTTCTCAGTCTCTCTGGTTCGCAACCGTCTTGTCCATATCTTTTCTTAGGTTTATGCAGCATTACCTTTCCTTCGGGATAAAAATGCCTAGCTGGCGACTCTTTTTTTTTCCTGTGAGTTCACTCCTGTGTGTTCTCACATCCTCTTCTCGCCGACCGTTTGCGTCTGTACCTTTATCTGATCCGGTCTCATTTATCGGGAGCGACAGCTTGGCGACTCTGCTGGGGACCCTTATACTGTAACCAGGGCTTCTGGTTCTTTTTGTGGGTTCCTCCTAGCGCTTGTTTGATTTGTGTTTACTGGGGTGTTATGTGCTATTTGTGTTTGTATATTTGTTTTATTTATTGCTTTATGTACAGTTTGTTTACTGCTTTCTTTACAGTTTTATATACATCATACTGTCATACTATTCTGGCTGGATCTGGTTTTGTTGCTTTGGTGGGTGGGGTTCTATTGAGAGTTGAGGTCCTATACCTGGGACCTGAGTGACACCTAGGCTAGAGTGGTTCATGTTCTTTCCCATTCCATTTCGGTCTGGTGCGGGAATATGAAACACGGTTCAGATATGGGTTTCTTCTTGAGAACTCTGTGCTACAGATTTCCTGTAGTGCTAGGGCTATCTGGGAAGCCTGCTAAGTCTGGATGACCTTTATTATGACCTTCAGAAACTGAGGTGAATTAGAGGAGGATCTTTTATGGTTATTATAAACACTGTACCTCCGGGTTAGAAGTGTTTACACTTCTCATAACTAATCTAAGTCTGAGGATCCTTGTTTTAGAACACCACCTGTGAGGGGGATGGGTTGTTTACAGGTTTGCAGGTACCCTTGACCTCAGCATACCCTGTTACTTTGTTTTGATTAAGAGTACTCCATTTTGGAACAGTTCTTGTGATTTTAACCCTGGACATGTGACTCTTTATTTGAGTCCCTCACCTTGGTTACTGGACTTATGAACCTCCATCTGGATTTCTCGAACATACATGGATTTATACCAAGGCAGTAATCAGATCCAGCTTGATCACAAACCCTTGCATATCATTTGCATACATCATCATTGCATCATTTAACATTTGCTTATTTGCTTTTCAGGGTATCCATACTATATTTTGGCTTGGTTTTGACCCCTTCATCTGCATAGACCTATCTTCACCAGTATCTGCTTCAGTTGTTCCTCATCAGCTGCCTAATTCAGTCACCTGCATCACCAGTCTCAGCCTGTCAGTGGCCCATCTTCTAGTATCAGTCATCATCATCAGCATCTGTTTCAGCTTTTCTTCAGCAACATGGCACCTAAGAAGAGCAACATCTCCTATCATTTCTTTGAGCCTGAGCTAGCTGGCATCAGGAAGGTCCAGGCCCTGATTACTCCAGACCATATACCACTATTCAGAGAACATTATGGAGGGATCCTTGATGTGGTTATGGATTTGGACCCTTCACAGAGGAGCTTGATTCATACTTGCCTGCAGTTCTATGATCCCCCTCTGAGGTGTTTCACCTTCCAGGATTTTCAGTTAGGACCCTTGTTGGAGGAGTATTCATCACTGATTGGTGTACCTATCAGGGGTGGAGTCCCCTTCAACCCTGAGATGGTTTTCCCTAGTAATGAAGAGGTGGCAAAGGCATTGTATCTGGAACCAGTTCTGATTGGGCAGAACATGACAGCAAAGGCTGGAATCTCTGGCCTGCACTTGGATTTCTTGACCTCTCAGGCTATTCTGAAGGCCTCCTTGGGGGAGTGGAAGGCAGTCTGTGCATTATTAGCCCTTAGCATATATGGGGTTATATTATTTGCAGATGAGCCTAAGTTTATTAGCAAGAATGCAATCCATCTTTTCATTCTGAGGAACCCAGTGCCCACCTTACTGGGAGATCTCTACTACTCTGTTCACCAAAGGAATGAAAAGCAAAGGGGAAGATTGGTGAGATGTTGTGCTCCTTTGTTCCATACCTGGTTACTCAAACACCTGCCCAAGACTGATGCATTCTTGAATCCCCACCAGCAAAAGAATTGGGCTAGGAGACTTGTTGCTTTGACCTCAGATGACATCAGGTGGTGCACCCAGAGCACCAAGGGCAGGGACATCATTACTAGTTGTGGGCAATTTCCCAATGTACCTCTGATAGGAGTGAAGGGTTGCATAAACTACAACCCTCTGCTATTCAAAAGACAACTGGGCTATGCATTAGTCCACCCTCCTAGAGTACAAGATCTAGCTGAGACCCTTTATTGTGAGATCAAGCTTAATCTGGCTATTGTCAGGCAAGCATCCTGGGCTTGGGACAATGTCCAGGCTAAAGGGATGGCCATTCTGGGGAGATGCAACAATGTGGCCTCAGCTCAGTACTATGAGTGGTCACATGCCAGGGCTCAAATTTCTGGGATGCCCTTCACCATTGAAGATGTACCTGGACCTTCCACAGCACCACCTCCAGCAACTGTCAGCCTGGAAGAGTTTGAGAAGCTAAAAGAGAGGAATGAGAATTTGTCTGAAGCCTTGAAGAGAACCCTCTGGGAGAGGAGTGATGGTCGTCTGGACATTGAAAGGTTAGAAAAGCTTAAGGTGGAGCATCTAGCCAGGATTGAAAAGTCAGAGGACTACATCAAGAAGTCAAGGGCTGGAGAGCAGATTTTGAAGAATGCCTGCAAAGAGGCCCAGTTCCAGAAAGCTAGGACTGATCTTTATCTGAAGGAGAGCCAAGCTAGGTGGGTCAGGATCACTTAAGCTCGCACTCAGGAGGATAAAAGAACCCAGGTCAAGATTGAGCAGTTGGAGGCTAATGCAAAGGAGCAACAGGAAGCCCTGGTAGCAGCCCAGAGGGAGATCTCAGAATTGAAACTCAGAGCTGGGGTGAAGAGGTCAAAGGACCAAAGCAGGCACAAGAAGCTAACTACTGCTATCACCACCAGGAATCTTCTTATCAGAAACCTCACAGAGCATCCAGCTAACCCTGTGACTGAAGCACTCTTGAAGGAGGTCCAGGAGGATGAGTTTGGTCTTGGTGTCTGACTTTTGCTTGTTGTTGCTTTCATTTCATGTACTTTTCTTTTTTTTGTATTTTGACCCCTCAGAGGGCATGTATTGTAAAAAACAAACTATGTATCATTCACTTTTTGTAATATATTCATTAGTTTGTTTCATTTGAATCTCCCTCTCCTAAGCAACATCAAACAGCATCTTCCTCGGGGTCTGGAAAGGTCAAAACCATATGCCAAGTCGGATACCTTGGAAACAAATAAGCATACTGCATTGCATACTAACCCTTTGTTTTGTTTTGTAGGTTTTGTTTTGTTTTTATTACTAACTCTGTTGTGGTTCAGGAACTATTGCTCGACGACGGGTGTTCCCACTCAACCGTCCACACAGATATCCCACCCGCAACAACCTTCCGGGTATACAAATGGACCAAGTACAGCAGGACCTTACAGAGGTCAGGACTCAAATGGCCAATGAGAGACTGGAAATGAGAAATCAGATGACCCAGTTTATGGAGGTGATGAATGGATTGGCACAGAGCCAGGAGAGATTAAGGGCCTTAGTAGAAAGGCAGACCCAGGAGGAACCCCATCTAGGGACTGGGGGAACGAGCAACAATGAGAGGGTTCAGCCTCATGTTAATCCTCCAGTGTATGGGCCCCACCTTCATCCAGAGATCAACATCCCTGTTAATGTGCAAGGGAATGCCACTGCAGGCAGAGTATTACAAGAAGACCCCCAGGAAGATCAATTTACTGTGATGGGAGCTGGGGATGAAGCCTATGACAGAAGGCTAGATGAAATTGCTTAGAAACTGAGATCCCTGGAGTCCCAGAATTCTTTGGACTTTGATGTTATGGACATGGGTCTAGTGGACGGGGTAAGGATTCCCCACAAGTTTAAACCTCCGTGCTTCGAGAAGTACAACGGAACTTCCTGTCCCCAAACCCATTTACAATCCTTTCTGGGAAGGCTGAAGGCATATACCATGGACGAAAAGCTATGGATGTTTTATTTTGAAGATAGCTTAACAGGAGCTTCAAGGGAATGGTACTCTCACTTGACTAGAGCAACCATTAGATGCTGGAAGGACCTGGCTGAGGCCTTTATCAGACAATACCAGTACAACTTGGATATGGCTCCCAACAGGACCCTCCTGATGGGAATGTCTCAATCATCCAGGGAGAGCTTCCGGGAGTACGCCCAGAGGTGGAGACAGCTTGCTGCTGCTGTCCAGCCACCCATGTCAGAGAGGGAAATGGCTGATATGTTTATGAACACCCTCCAAGGGACATACATTGACAGGCTAGCTGCCTTTTCTTCCACTAGCTTCGCTGACGTGGTCATAGCCGGGGAAAGAATTGAGAGCCTATTAAAGATGGGCAAGATTTTTGACAATGGTGCGAGCTCGTCCAGCAACCCCAGAAAACCTTTTGTAGGTCCAAGGAGAACCGGTGAGACTAATGCTATTCAGGCCAGCAGGGGCAGACCACAATATGTTCATAGGTCAGTGGCAGCAGTCACCATTCCCTCTCCACTTCCTCAGCAACCAGCATATCAACCACAACAACAACCTCATTACCAGCAACAAACTCAGTATCCTCCTCAGAGAAACTACAACAACAACAACAACAGTCAACAAAGACCATTTCAACAGAGACCATCTCAGGCCAATAGGGTGATCGATCTGATCCCTATGCCTTATGCCGCTTTACTGCCACAGCTCCTGAAGCTCAACCTAGTTGAGTTAAGGACGTTGGCACCACCAGATCCTTCCAGTCTGCCAAGAAATTACGACGCCAACGCCAGATGCGCTTTTCATTCTAACGCACCTGGCCACAGTACAGAGAAGTGTAGAGCTTTACAGATGAAGGTGCAAGACCTGGTAGATTCTAAGGCTCTAAACTTTGCACCCCCGCCAAATGTTAACAAAAACCCTATGCCCAACCATGGAGGGCCCAAAATTAATGCTATTGAGGAAGATATGCCGTCTTTCTTAATAACCAGTGTTGGGCAGATCCGGACACCCCTGGTAGAGATTAAAGCTCAACTCCTTGAATGCCAGATATTCCCTGGGTGTGAACTTGGGTGCAGTTATTGCAACATTTCGGTGAATGGATGTGATAACTTGAGAAGCGGCATAGACAGTCTTATCCAGAATGGTCTACTTCAAATCACAACATCAATACCTTCAAATCCAGCAATCTCTCCGACAACAATTCCAGAATCTCCTACAACTGCAACAACAATTATTCCAAACAATTCTTCAGTTTCATCAACAAATGCTTCAAATATCACTTCAACAAGCCATCTATCAACAAACATTACTTCTACAACGTCAGCACCCCTCTATTCAGAATCTTCTCCTACAACACCAGCAAATATCTCCGCAGTCACTATTTATTATGATCCGTCAAGTATTCCTCCGAACAACAATTTTCAACAACAAGCAGTGGCATCTCCTGCCATATCACCAGTTACTATCTACTATGATCCACATACTATTACAACACCCTCCTCTGCTGCAGTCAGCCCGGTTACCATCACGGTACCTGGGCCTGTTCCGTATGAAAGCAGTAATGCCATTCCGTGGCATTACGGCTCAGATCTATACTGCGAAGGGCAGAAAATCACTCTTGAATCATCAACTTCTTCACCACAAATAGACAATGTGGGGGGAGGCGGAGGCTTCACTCGAAGCGGACGTCTCTTTGCCCCGCAGATTCCAAAACCCATTGCTGAAGCAGAAGCTGCTGCCAAAGCAAAAGGGAAGAGCATGGTGCAAGAAGAACAAGTTGCTAGAGAAGCTTTGAAAACCCCTTTTGATCAAGAGGTTGATGAATTCATGAGAATCATCAAGAAAAGTGATTACAAGATAGTGGACCAGCTTCACCAGACGCCTTCCAAGATCTCCATTCTATCATTGCTAATGTGCTCCGAGGCTCATCGGAACGCACTATTAAAAGTCTTGCACGCAACTTATGTGCCAGAAGAGATTACCGTCAATCAGTTGGAAGCTGTAGTTGGAAACGTTAACGTTAGTAATGGACTAGGATTTACCAACACTGATTTGACTATGGAAGGCCGCAATCACAACAAGGCTCTGCACATTACCTTGGAGTGTAAGGGTGCAGTTCTTTCTCATGTATTGGTGGACACAGGGTCATCCCTCAATGTCTTACCTAAGAAAGCCCTTGTGAAGCTAGAGTATGAAGGATTGGCATTACGTCCCAGCAACTTGGTAGTGAGAGCCTTTGACGGTTCTAAGAGATCAGTTCTGGGAGAAATTGAGTTGCCTATAACGATTGGCCCACAGACTTTCAAAACGACCTTCTTCGTGATGGACATTCAGCCGGCCTACAACTGTTTGTTGGGTAGACCTTGGATTCATGCCGCTGGCGCAGTTACGTCTACCCTTCACCAGAAGTTAAAATTCGAGTGGGAGGGCCAAGTCGTTACTATTTGTGGAGAGGAAGATATCTTTGTTAGCCATCTGGCTACATACAAATACATTGAGATGGATGGGGAGATCCACGAAACTATGAGTCAAGGGTTTGAGGCCTTGAACATAAATGAAGCATCCGCTGTACCTGGAACCTCAATGACATCTTATCAACAAGCCCGGAAGGTTGTTGAAGAAGGGACTGCCCAAGGCTGGGGCAAGTTGCTGCCCGTAGAAAAGAAGGAGGATAGATTTGGGTTGGGTTACAAACCAACTCAGCAAGATCAACCAGAGGCTGCTAAGAAGCCCAGTTTTGTTAGTGGGGGGATGCTCACCCCTGATGCTGTAAACAACTTGGAAGATGAGTCGGAAGATGAGCGCAACCTGGAGAGCTGGATATGTCCAAGGATCCCGGGGAGCCGTATCTCAAACTGGTCTTCCCAGGAAATTATAAGGGTTACTCCTGCAGAGTAATTATTATTTCCTGTATTTTTAAGCATGCATCAAGTCTTGCATCTTGCCCAAGATGACAAGACTCATTTTGTAATCGGGCCATCTGTAATTTTGTGCAAATAGATCAATCAATGATAATCAGACATCTTTTGCAAATGAGTCTTTTCTCTTTTCCGCTCACTGTTTTTCCATTTTTCTTTTTGTACAAAAATAAAATGGCAATGTTTTCAAAATGATAACTTCATTTCACTCTTTTTTAAACAAGATTAAAATCAATCACTAAAATGAACAATCTAAACCCTTGCAGAGAGTGCCTTTCAGACTGCACCGACAACAGCACAGCTGTGACTTCGTATGACTTTGACAATCCAATCAATCAAGCTGATGAAGGGGTTGAAGAAGATTACGAGCTACCTGAAGAGCTAGCCAGGTTGTTAAGGCAAGAGGAGAAGGTTATCACTCCTCATCAGGAGGAGATTGAAACGGTTAATCTTGGTACGGATGAAGACGTGAAAGAGGTGAAGATCGGAGCCTGCCTACAAAACTCAGTGAAAGAACAACTGATTGATCTGCTTCGGGAGTATGCATATGTGTTTGCTTGGTCTTACCAGGATATGCCAGGGTTGGACACCGATATCGTCATGCACAAGCTGCCATTGAAAGAAGACTGCCTACCAGTAAAACAGAAGATGCGCCGTACTCGCCCGGATATGGCAATGAAGATAAAGGAAGAGGTAAAAAAGCAGTGGGACGCCGGATTCCTTGCTGTGACTAGCTATCCGCCGTGGGTTGCTAATATTGTACCTGTGCCAAAGAAAGACGACAAGGTAAGGATGTGTGTTGACTACTGGGATCTGAATAGAGCCAGCCCAAAAGATGACTTCCCATTACCTCACATTGATGTATTGGTTGATAATACGGCTCAGTTCTCGGTGTTCTCCTTCATGGACGGATTTTCAGGATACAATCAGATCAAAATGTCACCTGAAGACATGGAGAAGACAACTTTCATCACACCCTGGGGCACTTTCTGTTATAAGGTGATGCCATTCGGACTGAAGAATGCAGGTGCAACATATCAACGGGCTATGGTAATGTTATTCCACGATATGATCCATAAAGAAATCGAGTGTTATGTGGATGACATGATTGCCAAGTCCCTCACAGAAGAAGACCACCTGGTGAATCTGCTGAAACTATTCAAGCGTCTGAGGAAATACCAACTGAAATTGAACCCCAACAAGTGCACATTCGGGGTCCGATCAGGTAAGCTGCTAGGATTTATTGTAAGCGAGAAAGGGATTGAAGTTGACCCCGATAAAGTCAAAGCCATTCAAGAAATGCCTGCACCAAAGTCTGAAAAAGAAGTTCGAGGGTTTCTAGGTAGATTGAACTACATTTCAAGGTTCATATCTCACCTCACTGCAACCTGTGAACCCTTGTTCAAGCTGTTAAGAAAAGAACAGACAGTCAGGTGGAACGAAGACTGCCAGAGGGCTTTTGACAAGATTAAAGAGTACTTGCAAGAACCACCAATCCTTATGCCTCCAGTTGAAGGAAGACCTCTGATAATGTACTTAACAGTATTAGAAGAGTCAATGGGGTGTGTGTTGGGCCAGCATGACGAGTCTGGTCGAAAAGAGTATGCAATATACTACCTGAGCAAAAAGTTTACCGACTGTGAACAACGTTATTCACTGCTCGAGAAAACTTGCTGTGCTTTAGCGTGGGCTGCTCGCCGACTGAGACAGTATATGTTGACCCACACTACTTTATTGATATCCAAAATGGACCCAGTTAAGTACATTTTCGAGAAGCCAGCTCTTACCGGACGGGTTGCAAGATGGCAAATGATCCTCACAGAATATGACATCCAGTACACATCTCAGAAAGCCATCAAAGGCAGTGTATTGTCTGATTATCTTGCTGAGCAACCTATTGATGATTACCAGCCTATGAGATTTGACTTCCCTGATGAAGACATCATGTTCATAAAAGCAAAAGATCATGAAGAGCCTATTCACACTGAAGGGTCTGACCCGGAAGAAGAATGGACTATGATGTTCGATGGGGTCGTTAATATGAATGGTCGGGGTGTTGGTGCAGTACTCATTACACCTAAGGGAGTTCACATGCCTTTCTCGACAAAACTCACCTTCAACTGCACTAACAACGAAGCTGAATACGAAGCTTGTATTATGGGTCTTGAGGAAGCCATTGACCTCAGGATCAAGACTTTGACTGTGTTCGGAGATTCAGCTCTGGTAGTTAATCAAACCAACGGCAAATGGTACACCCACCAGGATCATCTGATACCTTACAGGGATTATACAAGGAGATTATTAACTTTCTTCACCACGGTCAAGCTTGAGTATATCCCTCGGGACGAGAATCAGTTTGCAGATGCTCTGGCTACCATTTCATCCATGATCAAATTTCAAGCTGCCAACTTTGTGCCTCGGATTTCAGTGTCCAGACTCGATAGACCAGCATATGTATTTGCAACAGACATTGTTAAGGATGATAAGCCTTGGTTTCATGACATTAAGTGCTTCTTGGAGGATCAAACATACCCACCTGGGGCATCTTCCAATGATAAGAAGACTTTGAGAAGGCTTGCTGGTAGTTTCTTTCTGAACACTGATGGTTCCTTATACAAGAGAAACTTTGATATGGTACTCCTCAGATGCGTTGATAGAACAGAAGCAGACTTGTTGATGCACGAAGTGCACGAAGGATCCTTTGGTACCCATGCAGGAGGGCATGCCATGGCTAAAAAGTTGCTAAGATCAGGCTATTACTGGATCACAATGGATGTCGACTGTTGTGCCTATGCCAGAAAATGCCATAAATGCCAGATCTATGCGGATAAGGTGCATGTGCCTCCCAATCCTCTAAACGTGATGTCTTCACCCTGGCCCTTCGCTATGTGGGGCATTGATATGATTGGTAAGATTGAACCGACTGCTTCAAACGGCCACAAATTCATCTTGGTTGCCATTGACTATTTCACCAAGTGGGTTGAAGCAGCTTCCTATGCAAATGTTACAAGGCAAGTGGTAGCCCGATTTCTGAAGAGAGACATCATCTGTCGGTATGGAGTTCCCGAGCGAATCATTACTGATAATGGTTCCAACTTAAACAACAAAATGATGGCAGAGCTATGCCGGGACTTCAAGATCCAACACCATAATTCTTCTCCTTACAGGCCAAAGATGAATGGCGCTGTTGAGGCGGCTAACAAGAATATCAAGAAGATTGTGCAGAAGATGGTAGTCACCTACAAAGACTGGCATGAAATGCTACCATTTGCCTTGCATGGATACCGCACTTCAATCAGAACATCCACTGGGGCAACACCGTATCAGCTTGTGTATGGTATGGAAGCAGTCCTACCGGTTGAAGTTGAACTACCCTCCCTGCGGGTACTGATGGATGTTAAGCTGAACGAAGCAGAATGGGTCCGATCCCAATACGAGCAACTGAGTCTGATTGAAGAGAAAAGATTGGCTCCAATCTGTCATGGGCAGTTGTATCAGAAAAGGATGAAGAAAGCCTTCGATCAGAAAGTCAGGCTCCGAGAGTACCAAGTAGGAGATCTTGTGCTGAAAAGACTCCTCCCTCCTCACACAGACCACAGGGGCAAGTGGACTCCGAACTATGAAGGACCATTCGTAGTAAAGAAAGTTTTCTCTGGTGGAGCACTCATGCTCAGTACTATGGATGGTGAAGACTTCCCGTCCCCTGTGAATTCAGATGCAGTTAAAAAATACTTCGCATAAAAATGACCCGCTGGACATAAAAACAGAATGTAAGTCCAGGCAAAAATAGGGCATCCCGGCGAGTCAAAAACAGAATAAAAGACTCGGGCAAAAATAAGGGAAAATAAACAAAAAAATGTACACCCGCTGAGTTGAAAAGCCGCATTGGACAACTCAGGCAAAAATGGGAATCCCGATGGATTGAAAACCCGAAAGGGCGATCCATGCAAAATAAGGGAACAAGCGAACAACTGCACTCTGAATTCGTCTGTATCACTTACAACTTGGTAGGCTTCGAAAGGATCAAGCCTCTTTCAGAATCAGCCTTCTTCAGAAAGCAGGACGAGAAGAACGTCAAATGTCATACGAGTCATAGCCAAGGGAAGCTCCTTGAAGCGTCGTCAACATTGCCAACATTTTGTTTCTCAATTTATAACAATCTCCTCATTCTAGGGGATTTGTTTCTTTGACTGTATCTTGCCAATTCAGGGCATATGAATTAATAAAATCAGATTTTCAGTCATGTCTCGTCTCGTACATTTTATTTTCATTTGCAAAATGTCCGATGTCTATAAGATGTTGATTACATAAATGCAGATGCTTCTTTTAAATACGTGCTTGCAGGAAATATGTTTACTCCCGGGAGTGTCTAGACTCCTATGATGGAATCCAGTAAGGGATACCTCAGGATTACTTGTGCGTTTCTATCTTTGCAGGATTGCAGGTATCCAAAACACGACATGGGGCATGAAAGCTTCACTCCTAGCAGGCTGGCAAATCAACACTCACTCAGTCTTAGCACCCAAGTGCTTGCTCCCCAGCTGAGTTGCCACTTGTTGTTTCTCCCTAGCCGAGGTGCCAATCATTCTTCCTCCTCAGCCAAATATGAAAGCCAGGGAACCATCTCCCCACAGAGTTTCAGTCTCTATCCAGAAGAGCAACGCACGAAAGGATCACAACAGAGTGACAGAGACTTCTACAAACCCCAGCTGGGTCCCTCATTACCAAGAATAGGTCTATCAGTGACCTATTTCCCTAAGCAGAGTCATATATACAAGATCTACCAACGATCTTATCCCCAGCTGGGATGCTCATTTCAAACGGATCAACCAGAGATCTTCGCGGCAGCGGGACCCGAATCCCGGATCGGTATCTTTTGCATAATCATAGCATTCGCATCATATTCACCCCACAAAGCGTAGCATTCCGTCTAATACGGAGCATTACGGCAAAAATCAAACATGTTGCATAATCATAAGTCATGGTCTGAATCAAACACTTGTGAATAATGACAATCCATCAACAATATACGGAATGCCTCCCAGATTCCACAACAAAGAGCTAAAGCAGTTGCCTTATACCCACAAACATCAGTACATACTCCTTGTGGCACCCGTCCGTGTCATATCCCCAGCAGAAAGCCAAAGCATCCTCTTTGTACTCACAGATACATATATATATAGTTTTCTTGACATTCGTCCGTGTCACCTTCCCCAACATTAATTACTTAAACACTTTGTGTATCAGATACTTGTTTATACTATACTTTCCTTTTGACACTCGTCCGTGTCACTCTCTCCAGCAGGTTGAACACTCATCTATACACCACTCATACTTATTTTATTTATACAGATACTCATCCGTATCTTGTATACACCATTTACATCCCCGCAGATTCGACACTCGTCCGTGTTCTTTGTTAACCAGTTGGTACTCGTCCGTACCATCATCTCAGAACATGCGTCTAGCGTTTGTTTCTACTTGATACTCGTCCGTATCACAGTCCTCAGGATGCTCGTCCGCATCTTTAATCCATACACTGTGTCAAACACCCTTGTCTTCTTGAATTTAGACACTCGTCTGTGTCTACTGTTCCCCAGAAGAGTCCCCTCAGAGTCAACACGCGTCCGTGTTCTTTGTTAACCAGTTGATACTCGTCCGTATCATCATCTCTGAACATGTGTCAGTTTGTTGTTTCTACCCGATACTCGTCCGTATCGTAGTCTTAGGGATGCTCGTCCACATCTTTAATCTATACACAACGTCAAAACACTTATACCTTTTATTTCTTGGATATAAACACTCGTCCGTGTTTACTATTCCCCGGTAGATCGCCCACAAAGCAAGATTTCTTTTATCTGACATTCGTCCTGTGTCATGATAAACCCTGAGAGCAGCCGTACCCTGCTGGGTGATCGTCCTTCACCTCTTGATGAACGTCCTTCATCATGCTCATCCGATGGTCGTCCCCATCGTTGATCTTTTATCCGGCATTCGTCCTATGTCGTGATATTTAGCAGTCGTCCCCTGCTAGGTGATCGTCCTTCACCTTTTGATGATCGTCCTTCATCATTCTTATCCGATGGCCGTCCCCATCGTTGATATTGTTATCTAACATTCGTCCTATGTTATGATAAACCTTGAGAGCAGCCGTACCCTGCTAGGTGATCGTCCTTCACCTCTTGATGATCGTCCTTCATCATGCTCGTCCGATGGCCGTCCCCATCGTTGACCTTTTATCCGGCATTCGTCCTATGTCGCGATATCTTCGGCAGCCGCATCCTGCCAGGTGATCGTCCTTCACCTTAGATGACCGTCC
Organism: Lathyrus aphaca; assembly: GCA_963966055.1. Classification (NCBI taxonomy): domain Eukaryota; kingdom Viridiplantae; phylum Streptophyta; class Magnoliopsida; order Fabales; family Fabaceae; genus Lathyrus; species Lathyrus aphaca. The sequence goes on from OZ014524.1 coordinate 235,317,117, forward strand.
CTCATCTTATCCCCCAACAGAGCAGCCGTCCCCTGCTAGGTGATCGTCCTTCACCTTTGATGACCATCCCTCATCATTATTTCATTTATTCTTTAACCCGATGGCCGTCCCCGTCGTGGTCCCTTTTTCTTTTCCAGTTTAGCCCGATGGCCGTCCCCATCGTTGGTTACCATACTTTATGAACCTGATGGCCGTCCCCATCATTTTTCATTACTCCCCCAGAGAGTCTTACAGCTTTACTTGATGGCCGTCCCCATCATAATCGCCTGTATCCCCAGCATGTCGGCCGTCCCCGTCATTGCCTTTTCCCCAACAGTCGTCCTCTGCTCGACGGTCGTCCTCCGTCGCCCATACTTTACAATATACTTTATTTTCCTTTTACAATCTATATCCCTTTTCTTCTTCATTCTGTGAGTGCAAATTTTGGACTGTCTTTGGTATTCAACCACAAGTTATCTTGTTTGCCTGATAAGCCGTCGCTTACATCCTGCACAGCTAACTCATGTTTGAATAGGGGCAGCTGTAAACACCCCAAATTTGCCCTCACTCATTCACACCATGGCTTGTGACCATTTCATATGCATAAATCCAATCATACCATCTCATACCACATTTTTGATCCACTGCATAGATTCAAAGTCATCTGCATCTAGGGTTTGTGATCTGAGCAATCCAAGAGCTTCTTGAGCCACTCCAAAGGCCATCAATCACTTCAAAGGGGTCCTTGTATGTTCAAGTACCATATTATATCCTCTCAAAGTCAAGAATGTGAAAAATCACAAGAACTGAGAATGGTATGGAAGCAGAGCCAGGCTTGACTGCACAGATGACCCAAAATTAGGGTTTTGGTTTCAGAGGCCACAACTCCAAATTTTTTGGTCATTCTTGTTTCTATTGGTCTCTATATGGTATAGGGAGTATGCATATCAATTTTCATGAAGAAATTCCATGGGGAAGTCATCTGATCAAGAGTTGACTTTTCAAGCAAGTCAGTGTAAAATCAGGGCATCTGAGGCCCCCAATGACCCAACCAAAGGGTGTTCTTCATCATTTTGATTGTGTATGATCTTTATTTGATCATGGAAGATGTTGGAAGTTCACAAAATTGAAGAATTTCAATTCTTTTGCAAAGTTGACTTTTTGGGAAAGTTGACTTTTTTAATGAAATTGCCATTTTAGGAAACTTTTTCAACCTTTACTTTTTGATTCAAAAATGCTTCAAATGGAAAAACTTTGGTCATGAAAGTTGTAGAATGGATCATTCCCTTTTCAAAAAGTATAAGAACATGACCTAATTCATTTTGGATCAAAAGTTATGGCTTGTCAAAGTTGGCTAAAATCACAAAATTTGAAGTTTTCTACCAAAGGGACATTTTGCAAAATGGTTTGTTCAAGTGTTTAAAAGGCCTCAAATGTGTATCATTTCCACACAACATGATCATGTGACCTCTAAATTTCAGAATGGTCCAAGGGATCACTCATTTTTATGACCTATGGAGCAAGAAATCTCATAAGAAGCAAAAGTGAGGCAAGTTGCAAAAACTCACTCAAGTGTGAATCCACTTGCTGGCTGACTTCACAAACAATCCAAGGGTTCTCCACACATCTTGCTGCGCAGGACACCCCATCTGTCCTTGGCTAGCAAGTAGCCCATGCCTCTCTTACACAACTTTGACATTTTGGCAACTTGAGCCATACCAATCACTAAAGCACACATCAACTCATCTGACCAATCCCATTAGTTTATACAAGCAAAAAGCAAGCCAAAGCACACACAACACAAGCCTGAAAGTCTCCAGAACTCAGCTCTCTCATTTTTCACTCCATTTGCAAAAGCTTTCGAAACACTCTCCACAAGCTACAAACACACATACAAACTTCACAAATCAACTCAACATGCTTCACTGATCCAAAAGCACCCATCACCATAGCCTAAAACTCCCTGAATCAGAAATACGATTTTCACCCCACCTTGAACAGAACTTCTGCCATCTCTCAAACCATCCATTATAAACTTCAAACAAGCATTGAAAGCTTCTCAGGGGGTCCAGTGGAGTTGATTGCAAACAAGAAACCAGCCAGAAAGTACCAGAAACCAAAGCTTCAGTTCAGGTAGCCATCTCAAACTTTTTTTCCAGAAACTCCATTTTAAGTTCTTAAATGCTTCTATGCACTCTCCTGATCATGGGGATATGATTATTTTTGAAAATGGTTGAGAAACCAGGATGTATGAATGCTCTGAAATTTTTTGCCCTAAGAATGTTTTGATTCGATTTGGCTGATTGATGAATGAAAAATGATGTTTGGTTGGGGGGTTTGATTCGTTTTTGAATGGGGATGAATTCTGGGCAGTTAGATTTCATTTTTATTGCGTGTAGAGAGAGTTAGAGTTTTTGGCTGGCCGGAGAAGACGACCGGAACAGTGTTCCGGTCGCCTGAAAGTCATTAGGGCATTTAATTAGGGTTTAATCATAATTAGGAGATTTTGAATCTCAGCCCTTGGATATGGCGCCAAGTCAATTCGCGTGCGTGTAGGTTTAAATGCTGGCCTTTGATCTTGCTGACTTTTCTATTTTTCAGTTTTATTTCATTTTTATTTCATTTAATTTCATTTGTTTTGTTTAATTTATTTAAAATAGCAAAAATCATTTAAAAATTCTGAAAATTTTTATACAAGCTTTTATTAATTTTCAGAAACCAAAAACATTTTTATTTTTATTTTTTGCATTAAAAAATATTTTTAAATCATTTAAAAGTTTATTTTTAATTAATTAATGAGAATTAATTAATCAAAAATACTTTTAGGTATTTAAAAATCACCAAAAAATTCATGAAACCTTTAAAACCATTTAGAAACATTGTCCAACCCTCAAACCAAATTTCTTTTTTGATCTTGATGTCTTTTGACAATTCTTCATGGAATTAATTTCATTTCAAGGCAATATTTTGTTCCAAACTTCCAAAATTCATTTCTGCCTAACCATTGAGAGTTGGACTTTGATTTTTTTTTGCATTGTGTCTTGCATATCATGTAGTTCATAGGATTAAATTGGCATGATTTGATCTTGCATTTCCTATTTGTTTTGCATTTTTCTTGACAAGGTACCTTAAAACCCTAGCAATCTTAGGAAATTCATAACTTTCACTAGGTTAAGAATTGGATTCCCTCCTTTGGGCAGTGAGTTTGTATAGGTTTAGGGTTCCTTTGAATGCATTTTCAATTTTTTATCTTGATGTATGCTTCTGGTTTTGGTTTTTGTTTGGTGCATTGATCATAAACCCTAATTTGGGTTTCCTTTTGCATTCATCTTGCATTTGCTTGCATACCATGACTTGCCATGACATTTTATGCATCCATTTGATTCATTAGACATCTTAAGACATATTAGAATCATGTTTGATCATTGCATCTTGCATTTGCCATTTTTGTATGCCATTTTCATTTCATAACTTTTCATGTATGATCATGGTTCTAAGCATGCTTCTCTTGCATCCATGTGTTCATATGATCACCCTCATGCCTTGATTCATGTTTGAATCATCTCATAGCATCATTATCATCTCATATATGCTTCTGGTTTTGGTTTGCATCATGCCATTTCATATCATTTTGCATTGCATTGCATTTCTTTCACTAACTTTTCAGGTGGTAAGCAACTTTGAGAAGTGAATTTGCCTTCACTTCTCACATTTTCTTTTCATCTCTCTTATGCATCATTGCTGAATTTTGTTTTGTGTTTGAGATTGAGCTTACTCTTTCTTTTTCTCCCTACTTTCTTTCCTCAAGTGACTTGCCTTCTTAAATGAAGCAAGTTACTTTGCTTCTCTTTGCTCCTTTCATCTGCTTCCTGGTGGTTCCTCTGAAGATGTCTCTTGAAAACCTCACAAACCTTAGGAACAACAAAGCATGACAATTATTAGGGTTTTGAATAGTCCCCCATTTAGATTTTACATTTGTGTCTCTTTGAGTCTTCTCATCTCATCTCATAGTCAGGGACTAAACCCTAAAGGTTTTAAGGCTTTGTGATTAGGCTTATGCCTGCATCCTTCTATTAGGATGGAGTGTATAACTTTAATCCTAAGTGTTAAAACCTTAATGTGTTTAAATCCTTTAATCAATTCACTTAATAATCACTAAGACATCAAGCTTGTAACTTGGGCCTTGCTTTAGGGTTCTAATTCTTCCTTAATTGGTTAAGAAGGACTAACCCTAGTGTTAATGGACAAGTCCCCCTCAAGTTGTCTTACAAACCCTAACACTCACTTCATCATCTTATCATTAACTAAAATCCACTTAATAAAGGCTTTGTTTTGTCATGAGGTTAATCCCTAATCATGGATTAAGTTGAGGAGTCTTCCTCAGCTTAAACATTCTCATCTATTATCCTTCTATTAGGATGGTGTAATGAGTCTGTTTAATCCTTGATTATGGCTTAGTCTCATTACTCAACACTAAACAAAAACACCAAAAACATCTAAATAAATCACAAGTAGGTTAATGATCTTAATCCTGCATCAAAGGTGATTAAGTGTGAGAAGCTGACTTCACACTTAAGGTATTCTCATTACCCCTAATCAGAGGGAAGATGTGATGAGTTTACTAAATCCATTGGTTTAGGCTTAGGCTCATTAACTTATGACAAATCTCCAAAAGCAATAAAAGATTGAAAACTCAAAAACAAACAATAATCGTCTCATTCGGGATTCTTTTCTCATCTCATTCACTCACAAACGAGAACTTGCTTCTTCCGTCTAATGCAAGACAGTTTGCACCTGAGCCAGACAGGTCATACACTTGAGCATAGACAAGTAAGCAGTTCAATAGTCAATTTACCTTTCAGTCTCTTTGGGTCGAACTACGGTGTTCTGACTTCCTCATTGCACGAGAGGATACGTAGGCATAACTTAACAGTTATCGAACAAAAAGTCTCTGTATATTCCCCCTCCTTCTAGCCTTATTCTTTAGCCTCATTATCATGAGCATTTCATCTTTGTTCTTACACTGACACTTTTCTTATACACTTCACTTCTTTTACACTGACACCTATACATCTTTCCAGCTTTGATACACAGATTGCAATGACACCACCCCTTTGAAACACAAATCTTTTAAGCGTGGATCCCGTCGAGTACGACGGACAATCTGGGTGCTAATACCTTCCCAGGTTATAACCAACCCCCTTTCTCAGTCTCTCTGGTTCGCAACCGTCTTGTCCATATCTTTTCTTAGGTTTATGCAGCATTACCTTTCCTTCGGGATAAAAATGCCTAGCTGGCGACTCTTTTTTTTCCCTATGAGTTCACTCCTGTGTGTTCTCACATCCTCTTCTCGCCGACCGTTCGCGTCTGTACCTTTATCTGAGCCGGTCTCATTTATCGGGAGCGACATTGAGATTTTTTCTTTTTGGTGTTTTAAGTATCAATCACTTATTTTCATTGACTCTCCACGTAGCTTGTGCTCAAGGCAATGTTGACTGCTAATATAAACTACTCGGGGCTAATTTAGAACTAAAGCTTCAAATTTCAGTATAAAAGGTATTCAAATTGATATTGCATATCTAAGGGTCTAAGGTGTCAAGATTGTATCAATCTTGTTAAGTCTTTTCTCAGCCTTCTAACATAGCCTATCAACCTATATACTTGTAGGGTATGTTGAGTGAATGTATTCTTATTGGAAAAAATTTGTTATAGCTAAAAAAAATAGAGGGAGTCAAATAAACGAAAATATTTTGATTAATAACTTGATTTCAAATGAAAAGTACAAAAATGGAAATACTAACTACCCTTCTCCCACACTATCCCGGACATTATCCTCAATGTTGCGAGATAAAGGTAAACTACAAAAGAAAACAAAAAGGAAAAAATACAATAAAAGAAAAGGAAAACTATTGCGGTCCTTGTCATCGCGGCCGACCTTGTAGGTTCCTCTGCCCATATTTTGAAACATGATCTGGTATACCTATGTGATGAATATAATCATGCAGTTGTTGTACCTGTTGAGTTAAGGCACTGAGTCCTTCTATTGCTCCTATTATCCTCGTCCATTGGGTTGTTTGTTCCAGCCAGATCTGACCCATGAGTGTCATCATTTCTGCATGCTGAGCTTGGTGTCGTTCCTCCCGTCGGGCATCTAACCCATTCCTCTGGATGATCACCTCAAGAATATCATCATTTGTTGCTTGTTCTCGTTCACTTCTACGACAACGTCTGGAGTAAGTGTCGGCGATGTCAGCGGATGGAGGTTGTTCAGGTTCTTGTTCGGGCTCTTGTTGTTATGGCTGGTTCATCATCTCTTCAAATGCATCTTGTGGAGGCTCTTATGGAGCAGCAACATCGGGTGATGAAGCGTTAAAGTCGAAAAGCCAGTTAACCTTCTGCTAAGCATGTGTATGAGTGGGGCAAGGCATGACTACACCTCTGACTACCTTGTTCTTGATCATCAGATTATACCTACCATCTTTCCTTTGCTTGACTATATGCCCGTTATGACAATATTCCAGGTCCAGGAAAAGTTGCGGTATGGATGGTAGGGCGGCGAGACGATCTCCTAAATTCAGCTTTAGTAAAATGTCACTGATGATCCCTCCGAAGCAGAACAAAGTTTTCCCTCTGACACATATGAAATGAATGTTGGAAAGCATGAAGGCCACCGGGTTCGAAGGAATAGGATGAAAAACGCATTGAAGGAGAAAGAGCTCCTTCTGATCGACCTTATGATTGTTAAGCCTTCTGAAGATGATGTGGCTCAAGACTCGCTGAAAATAACGGATTATGGGGTTGTGGATATGAGAAGCATAGAGGTCGCCTCAACCGGACGATATAGAACCTGTCAGGTGGTTTCAAAGCTCGAAAGCATCACCCTGCCAAGTTGCGTGACCAGGAAAGCGGTAATGAACACGAGTACCACAGTGGAAGCTGAACCATTCTCTCAATTTCTCTTGTGTTATAGAGTATTCTTCACCGAACATCCTAAATGTGGTATATCTCGTTAATAACATGTTTTCTTCATTTTGTGTGTTTTAGGCGAATGAACTCAGAAACTTCAACGTCGGTGCTTCATATGTTGGGCTATTATTTGTGCAGAGCTTCGTCAGACCGGTGTTGGTGAGCAACCATTGGACTCCTTCCAGCAGTCCTAACTCTTGGAGACACTCTTCATTGACATATCTGGTTGCTTAGACGGAGCGTTGGTGAAATTCGAGATACCTTGCTCGTTGACGGGCACCATCCTCTCCATCATGGAAACTGATATGAGAGAGGTCAGGGCCAGGGCGTGGATTTTCCATTTTCACAAAGGTGGAAATTTTTTGTAAGAAAGAAAAAGAAGAATGAAGGATATGGAACAGAACTTACTATAATATATAGAGCCAGTGTGAAAATGGGAGTTAATGAAATGGCGGTGTGAGAAAGTGGAAAGGTGGGTGGTTATAAATAGTAATAAAGGGGGTGGACCGTTGGAAGAGGAAGAGGTAATGGGTGTACAACGGTCCTGTGGATGTTACAGGTTTACATTGTGATGACCGTTGCACAAACCTGACGGCCATCTGGTTAATGGGACGATCGTCCTAAAAGCAAGACAGGTGTCACGCCCTAAAGATGTGTGACGAGTGCCACGCATCCAGGGACGGTGCAACAGTTAACTAATTGATTAGGTGTCTTCCACGTATTAATTCCATGTTCTCATAAATAGTATGTATCACAAAATAATAATTTTTTATAACTTAGTAATAGCAGTAGCATAGTAGTACATTGTTAAATAAATAGCAAACAATATCATATTTGTGCAGTAGACTAAACTCATAACAATTTATAACAAAAGTACATCAATAATAATATTGGAAAATAGTATACTGCTACAAAATAAATTAAATTAGTGGCACAAATCATTTTAGCAGAAGGAAAAATGATAAATTTATTAAAATTGAGAGGTCAACGCAGTAGCTTCTAAAAATTGCTAACAGAATTGAAAATTTTAAAAGTTGAAAATTTAAATTAAGCTAAAATGAAAAAACTAAATTAAACTAAAATGCAATAAAAAAATTGATAAACGCTGGTGTTAGTGACCAGCCACGGTTTTGGGTGATTGAATGGTTTGGCTTAAGTGGTCAAACTGTTCAACAACCATATCCTTCAAAGTAATGACGTCGATACGCAAGTCACAAAGCTCATTGTGCATTGTTGTCATTTCAGTGTGGAGGTTCTCAATGGTAGATTGTGTATTAGTGGCAGCAGGAATGTTAATGGCGGCAGGATTGAGTTTTTCTCTTAAATCATGTCTTTAGGATAATGTAAACACCCCAAATTTTCCCTCTCTTTTTTCTCACACATTGGCTTGTGATTCTTCATATTGCATTGCATGAGCATACTATCTCACATTGCATAGTTATTTCATTGCATAAGCTGTATAACTAGGGTTTGTGGTCAGATGAATCTTAGAAGAGGTTTGAGCTATCTCAGAGGCCATGAAGCATGCCAAGAGGTTCCATGAGTGTTCTATGATCATATTATGCCTCCAAGGGTGTTTTGAAGTCACAAAATCTCAGAGGATTGCAGAGTTGCCCAGGCAGGCTCAGAGCTCCTGCACAGATGACCAAAAATTAGGGTTTTGGGTTTGAGGCCCTTACACTCAAAAATTTTGGTCATTCTTGATTCTATTGGTCTATATACGTTATAAGGAGCATGTATATCAAATTTGAAGCAAAAATTCCTTGTGGAAGTCATTTGATCAAATGGTAACTTGTTGTGCAAGAAAAGTCAGAATCAGGGCATCTGAGGCCACCAACAAGGGTTCCAAAGGGTCATCTTCATCAATTTGAGGTCCTATGATATTTATTTGATCTTAGGAATTCTTAGAAGTTAACAATATTGAATAATCTTGAGCCATTTGCAAACTTGCTATTTTTGGGCATGACTTGTAATGAAAACTTTCCATTTTGGGAAAGATCTTCAACCTCCTCTTTCTTGATCAAAAAGGCTTCAAATGAATTTTCCTCAAACATGAAAGTTGTAGATTTGATCTTCCCATTTTCAAAAAGTACAAGAACTCATCCTGATTCATCCTAGAACTCAAGATATGGCAAGTCAAAGTTAGGAAAAATCTTGTAATTTTCAAGTTCATGCCAAAGAGGGAAATTTGCAAAATGGTATTTCAGGCCTTTGTGTGACCTCTAATCCACTCAAATACATCATGCCATGATCAAACAACTTCAAAAGATCATAATTGAGCCTTGAACCAAAGGATTCCGTGCCTTGCTTCTCAAGAAATCACAAAGTTGTGAAATTGCAAAAACCTTTCAAACTCTTGAATCAAGCCATACAGCTCATCAATTTTGATCCAAGGGTGCTCCTTGGACTCAGCTGAGGCAGCCCAAGACCTCAAATCACGTATGCCATGGCCCATGCTTCAAGTACACCATTTTTTACTTTTTGGCCAATGGAGCCATACCATTCTCACAGTGCACAACCACTCCTCTGACCTATCTCAATCTTTTATGCATTGCCTAAGGATCATAAAACACAACTCATTCAGCATTGAAACAAGCCAACACTCAGATTGCACAAAAATTGTCAAAAACTCCCCCTCTTCGATTCTCACTACTCAGCCATCAAATATCCAAAAAAAATTCACCATTCAATCACACATAACATAAGGAACATTTCCCACCCATCACCATGGCCTGAAACACCCTAAAACAAAAACACGATTTCTGTTGAACCAGAACTGAACCCTTCAAAATAGCCCAAATAAACTTCATCCAAGCATTCCATTAGCACAAGGGGGACCGGAGGAGTCATTTTGCACAAGAGGGAGGTCTTAAAAGCTCCATTTTGAAGAAGCTCAGCTCAGGTATTCATCAAGAACATTTTTTTTCCAGAACTCTTTTTTCTTGTTATCAAATGATTCTATATGCTTAGCTGATCACTCTGATATGTTTAGAATTGAAAATGGTTGAGAAATGAGCATGTAAAGTTGTTCTGAAACATTACCCGTGAAAATGTTTTTGATTCGATTTGCATGATTCTTGTGATATAAATGATGTTTGATGATTGATTTTGATTGTATGATGCATGGGGAGTGTTTTTGGGCAGTTATTTTTAGTTTGGGTGGCCTGGGGAAGAAGATAGGTTGAGGGGATGGTCGGAGAAGATGACCAGAGCTTATCTCCGGTCACCTGAAAGTCATTAGGGTTTTGTTTGCCAGTTTGAATCTCAGCCCTTCGATGTTGATTAGATTAGCGTATGGATGACTCAGATAATTCATTAAACCCTAATTCTAATTAATTAAGTTAAATTATAATTAATTAGTCAGATTGAATCTAGACCCTTGGATAGCGCGCGTATCTCATTTTTAAACCACATCCTTAGGATCAGCCTACCCCAAGTCAAGGTGACTTGAATCCTGAACCATTGATCTTCCTCCCACGTAATCTTAGCCATCAGATCAACATACTTCTCATTTTTTTTAATTTTATTTTTATTTTATTTCATTTCTTTTGTTTTATTTATTAAAAAGACCAAAAAAATTCCTAAAATTCTGATTTTTTGCATCATTGTTCAATTTAATTTTCAGAACCCAAAAACATTTTTATTTTTTATTTTTGCATTAAAAATATTTTTTTAAATCATTTAATTGTATTATTTAATTAATTAATTCATTTTAATTAATTAAAAATACTTCTCTTACCATGAGCCCCTGAAATGTTAGCAAATTAAAAAGAAAAGAAGAAGAGTTGAAATGTGGATAAACATCCACACTTCTCTTACCATGAGCCCCTGAAATATTAGCAAAATTCCAGCAAGTTGTTCATCAATACAATCATGGAGTTAACATGCTCAAAGTTCTAGCAAACAAAGATCAAACAACATGCCAAGCTTTGCACATACAAGCATTTACGTGTCGAGAACATGGAAGCATACATCAACCAGCAATAAAATCACCCTAAACTAGCATATTCAATGATCATACAATGATCCATGGCAATTAAGACAAGCAAGGGGATCAAACAAGCTCAAAACAGCTCCAAAATGGCATTTTGCATCAGTTTTAACCGGTTAACCAGTTCAAACCTGCAGCAAATACGCAGAAAACAGGTGCATTAACCGGTTAACCAAAGCGTTAACCAGTTAACACTATCAAAACAACAACAATTCCTGCATGAAAATCAGCTCAAACCAGCTTATCCAATTAATTTCACACCAGACCAGCAATTAATTAAGCATGAAATAAATGGATCAATTCACATTAATTAACATCGTTAAGCTCATGAACATTAGCACACAGATCCGGATACAAATCAATCAATCAATTCAAGCAACACAAGCAAATACACAAGCACATGGTGGATCTAAAGCACAAGCATGCCAATAAGCTAAAACAAAGTTAGATCTGAATTTAACCAACCTACAAAACTGAGGTATGCTTTGGTAATTGTTGTTTGAGCTGGAGATGAGAGATTTCACGGAGAAATTTGAAGATCCGGTGCTAAGCTTCACACTCCATGCAAAATAAATGCAAGCAAAGGGTCTTGATGCAAAATTTTGGCTCCCAAAAGCACTTCTAATTTCCAAAACCAGATCTGAACCACCAAGTAAACCAGCAAAAATGATGCAAAGAAGTTATGGATGGAGGTCTAGTTCCAAGATCTACACACTTTAATGCAAAGTTATGTGATCTTCAAAGAGGAACTATTAGTGAATTTGGAAAATGTGGGAGAGAAAATGAGAGAATGGTGAGAGAAGAGAGTGAAAATTCAGAATGAAGAGTGAAAAATGAGAGAGCCCCCTCTTGGTTTGGAGGGAAATAGATTAAATATGGTTTAGGTTTGGGGCCCAAAATTTAGGCTTGGGATCCAAAAAGTATGGTTTGGGAAAGTGATTAGGATCTAGCATTGGAATTAGGCTTGGATAAATGCTCTAGATCCTTCTCCTTAATTCAAATGAATAAAAAATTGGAAAGTTGGAAATTTGGAGCCAAAACACATGCTGAATTTGCTGTTGGAATTCAAAATTCGCAGCCGTTAACCGGTTAACCAAAGCGTTAACCGGTTAACGCCAGTGAATTTTGAATTTTCCTCCTTTTGGTGGGAAACCTCAAGAATAACCCGGCGCCAACCGTTCTGTCCTGATTTTGATCCTCAATCCCTTTTAAGGCTTTGACCATGATACCAAACTTGTAGCATGCCTTGTGAGCTTTGAATTTCCCAGATGATTGATCATATGCCTTATGCTGGAACATGTGAGTGTTATGCTTCATCTTTCTATGTAAAAAATTTTAAGGACATGGCATGCTTATGATGATTATGATATGGTGATGATGTTAAACAGGAGAGGGCAAATTTGGGGTGTTACACTTAACACAAAACAAAAATCCAAAAACACTTAATAATCATAAGTAGGTTAATTATCTTAATCCTGCATCATTAGGGTAATTAAGTTGAGATTTTCATCTCATACTTAAGTAGGCTCATTATCCCTAATCAGGGATGATATAATGAGTCTGCAAACCCTCGATTAAAGCTTAAGCTCATTATCCTATGCCAAACACCAAAAACAATAAAAAACTGAAAACACAAAAACAAACAATAAACGTCTCCTCCGGGATTATTTTCTCATCACACTCACTCTGAAAACGAGAACTCGCTTCTTCCGTCTAATGCAAGACAATTAGCACTCGAGCAAGACGAGTCATACACTTGAGCATAGACAAGCAAGCAGTTCATAATAAAATCAACCAGTCTCTTTGAGTCGAACTACGGTGTTCTGACTTCCTCATTGCACGAGAGGATACGTAGGCATAACTTAACGGTTATCGAACAAAAGTCTCTTCGTCTTCCCTCCTCTCCTCTTTCCAGTTTTCTTTTCTTAGCCTCAACTTTGAGCACTCATTTCCTTCTTGCACTGACACTCTGTACATCCATTCCTCCTTAGCCTTTTACACACAATTTAGCACATACACTATCCCCTTTTAAACATAATCAAGTATGCATGGATCCCGTCGAGTACGACAGACGATCTGGGTGCTAATAACTTCCCAGGTCGTAACCAACCCCCTTACTCAGTTTCTTTGGTTCACAACCGTCTTATCCATATCTTTCCAGGTTTATGCAGCATTACCTTTCCTTCGGGATAAAAATGCCTATCTGGCGACTCTATTCAACCTCAACCTCCAACATCGCCAATGGTTCGTGTTTGCACCGGGATGAAAATCCGGGGAGCGACAGCTTGGCGACTCTGCTGGGGATCTTTGCAACCAGGGCTTCTGGTTCTCTTGTGGGTTTCGCCTAGCGCTTGTTTGTTTGTGTTTATTGGGGGTGTTATGTGCTATTTGTGTGTATGTTTTTGCTTTATTTATTGCTTCATGTACAACTTTATTTATTCTATTTACTTTATTGCTTTCATTTACTGCTTTCTGCATTCCATTATTATTATTTCATCACTGTGCTGGATTTTGGTTTACCTTGGTTGGTGGGGTATTCCAGTGAGAAAGGCTTAACACAAAGGCCTGAGTGACACATAGGATTAAAGTGATTTTATATTCTTTCCCATTCCATTTCGGTCTGGTGCGGGAATATGAAAACACGGTTCAGACATGGGTTTCCTTTTGTGAACTCTATGCTACGGAGTTCCTGTAGTGCTAGGGCTATCTGGGAAGCCTGCTAAGTCTGGATAACCTTTTTAGATGACCTTCAGCATCTGAGGTGAATTAGAGGAGGATCCTTTATGATTAGGGTAAACACCGTACCTCCGGGTTAGAAGTGTTTACATTTCTCATAATAGATTCGAATCTGAGGATCCTTGTTCTAAAACAATACCTGTGAGTGGGTTGGGTTGTTTACAGGTTTGCAGGAACCATTGACCTCAACATACCTTGCTACTGGAATATGTTCTTAAGGTTGTACTATTTTGGACTAGTTCTTTGAAACCCTGGATTATTGACTCTTTATTTGATTCCCCCACCTGGTTACCGGTTCTCAGACTTCCATCTGAAACTCTAGACACTCATGGATCCTACCAAAGGCAACTGATAATCTAGCACATGATCACAAACCCTTGCATATCATAAGCATACATCATATTGCATCATTTAACAGTTATCTTTTTGTTTTACAGGGAATCCATTTTCTCTTGGTTTGGTTTTGATCGTTCTTCTGCTCATATATCTTCCCCAACACTCCTTCAGTTATCTTCTTCAGTTATCTCCTGCAACATACATTTTCAGCATGGATTCAACAAGGAAAAGCAACATTACCTACCACTTCTTCGAGTATCCTCTAACAGGCATCAGACAGATACATGCACTTATCACTCCTGATCATGTTCCCTTATTTAGAGAGCATTATGGTGGAATCCTGGACATGATCATGGACTTGGACACATTGCAGAGGAGCATGATTCACACTTGTCTTTAGTTTTATGACCCTTCTCTCCGTTGCTTCACTTTCCCAGATTTTCAGATTGGTCCTTTGCTGGAAGAATACTCTATGCTATTGGGTGTCCCTATCAGAAGAGGAATTCCTTTCAACCCTAAAATGACCCCTCCAAGGAATGAAGACATAACCAAGGCATTACATCTGGAAGTAACCACCATTGATGAGCACATGACTTCCAAGTCTGGAATCCCAGGCCTCCATTTGGATTTCTTGATTACTTAGGCTACAAAACATGCTGCAAAAGGGAATTAGGAAACTGTTTGTGCTCTCCTAGCCCTCAGCATTTATGGTATCATCTTGTTCGCAGACGAGCCTAAGTTTGTAAGCAAGAATGCTATCCACATCTTCATGCTAAAGAACCCGGTTCCTACCTTATTGGGAGACTTCTACTACTCAGTTCATCAGAGGAATGAAAAACAGAGAGGAAGACTGGTGAGGTGTTGTGCACCTCTTTTCTACAGTTGGTTGATGAGGCATATGCCGAAGACGGAAGCTTTCCTGAATCCACATCAGTCAAGGAATTGAGCTAAGAGGATGATTGCCCTTACTTCAGAAGATATCAGGTGGTGTACTCAGAACACCAAGGGCCGAGACATAATAACAAGCTGTGGGCAATACCCAAATGTTCCACTTATTGGAATAAAGGGTTGCATCAATTACAATCCTTTACTTTTCAAGAGACAGTTGGGATATGCCTTGATACATCCACCTAGGGAGCAGGACTTAGCAGAGTCTCTTTATTGTGCTTTTCAAAACAATCATGCTATTGTCCGAAAAGCAGCCTGGGCTTGGGACAACATATAGACTAAAGGGAATGCTATTTTGGGGAAATGCAACAACATAACCTCTGCTCAGTACACTTAATGGTCACGCATCAGATGACAGATTACTCGTATGCCATTATCCCTGGAAGATGTACCAGGACCATCAGCAGTTGAGCCCACATCTACAGTAAGCCTGGAAGAATTTGAGAAGATGAAGGAAAGAAACACTCAGCTGGCTGAAGCTTTGAAGAAGACCCTTTGGGAAAAGAATGATGGTCGTCTAGATATTAAGAGGTTAGAAAAGTTGCGCATCGAGCATGTAATCAAAATTGAGAAGACTGAAGAGTTCATCAGGAAAGCCCGAGCAGGAGAACTTGTGTTGAAGAATGCATGCAAGGAAGCAAAGATTCAAAGGGCAAGAGCTGAGCATTATCTGGAGGAGAGTTAGGATATGTGGGTCAGGATAACTAAGGCTCGTCTGAAAGAAGACCAGAAGATGCAAGCCAAGATAGAGCAGTTGGAAGCCATTGAGAAAAGAAACCAAGAAGCACTGATGACAACGCAAAAAGAGATCTCAGAGTTGAAACTCCGAGCAGGGTTAAAGAGATCCAAAGAACGGGACAAGTATCAGAAGATGACAAATGCCATTGCAACCAGAAATGTTTTCATCAGAACCATCACAGAGCACCCGGTTGGACCGGTGACTGATGCTCTCCTGAAGGAAGTCGGGGAGGAAGCATATGGATTGGATGTTTGATTTTCTTTTTGTACTTTAGCTCACCATGGTGATTTTGTTTGTTGTACTCTTAAATTGATTGTATTTTGATTCACCATGGGAGTTTGTTTGGTTGTAATTCATGAACTATTTGTATTTAGCATTGCCACTTGTTTTTATGGTTATGTATTGTATTTTCTCACAGACTTCGTTTGCTTCAAACATCTTCATCTCCCAGAGGTCTGGAAGGTCAAAACCAAAAAAACAAAAACCGGATACCCTCTGAAGACAAATAGACATATTGCATTGCATGCTAATCTCATATCCTTTGTTTTGCAGGTATTTTGTTATTGTTTTCTCACTTTGTTGATTGTTTCAGGAAATATTGCTCGCAGGAGAGTCTTTCCCGTCAATCACCTCCACAGATATCCAACTCGACACAACCTTCCGAGTCTACAAATGGATTAGCTACATCAGGAACTGACAGATGTGAGAACTCAGATGACTGATGTGAGGACAGAAGTGAGGACCTAGATGAATCAATTCATGTCTGTGATGACTAGACTAGCACAGACCCAGGAAAGATTGAGGGAGTTAGTCGAGCGGCAAACTCCAGAAGATAACCATGCAGGCACTGGGGGTACAAGTAACAATGCGCGCGATCAGTCGCGAACGACTCCGGTGGTGTTTGGACCTCACAACAACCCTGAAGCTAATATCCTTGGACATGACCAAAGGAACATTGGAGATCGTATTCTGCAAGAAGACCCTCAGGATGATCAGTTTACAGTGTTAGGTATTGGGGTAGATGAAGCTTATGATCGTCGTCTGGACGAGATATCCGAGAAGATAAGATCCTTGGAATCCCAGAACTCCTTGGGATTTGATGTGATGGATATGGGTTTAGTGGAAAGGGTAAGGATTCCCCAGAAGTTTAAACCTCCATGCTTTGAAAAGTATAATGGTACCTCCTGTCCTCGTACCCATTTGCAATATTTTCTGGGAAGATTGAAAGCATATATCATGGATGAGAAACTATGGATGTTTTACTTTGAAGACAGTTTAACCGGGGCATCCAGAGAGTGGTATTCACACTTGTCAAGGGCTACTGTCAGGAACTGGAAAGATTTAGCTGAGGCCTTTATACGCCAATATCAATACAACTTGGATATAGAACCTAATAGGACCCTCTTGATGGGTATGTCTAAATCTTCAAGGGAAAGTTTCCGTGAGTACGCTCAAAGGTGGAGACAACTTGCTGCTGCTGTCCAGCCACCTATGTCTGAAAGGGAGATGGCTGATATGTTCATGAATACCTTGCAAAGGACATACATTGATAGGCTTATTGTTTTCTCTTCCACTAGTTTTGCTGACGTGGTCATAGCGGGAGAGAGAATTGAAAGTTTGGTGAAGATGGGTAAGATTTCTGATAATGGTGCTAGCTCCAACAATGCAAAGAAACCTTTCTCAGGACCTCGAAGGACAGGGGAGGCCAATGTAGTACATGTTAATAGAGGTAGACCCTAGTACTTGCAAATATCAGTAGCTGCAGTCACCATCCCAACTCCATCACCTCAACAACAACAATAAAGATCTTACAACAACAACAACCAGCAACAACGTCCTTTCTAACAAAGGCCTTCTCAGATTAATAGGGTGATCGATCCCATCCTGATGCCCTATGCAGCCTTACTCCCACAGCTATTGAAGCTTAACCTGACTGAACTAAGGACTTTGGCTCCACCAGATCCTCTAAATCTTCCAAGGAATTATGATGTTAACACTAGATGTGCTTTTCACTCCAATGCACCTGGTCATTCAATAGAGAAATGTAGGGCCCTGCACATGAAAGTCCAAGATCTGATTGACTCCAAAGCTTTGAATTTTGCACCTCCACCAAATGTCACAAAGAATCCAATACCAAACCATGGTGGGCCAAGGATTAATGCTATTGAGGAGGACCAACCAGTAATTTTGATTGAGGACATTGCAAGTATTCAAACACCACTAGCCGAAGTAAAAGCTCAGGTATTGAAGTGCTAAGTGTTTCCGGGTTGTGAGGCCCATTGTGAAGCTTGCAACGTTTTTTCCAATGGTTGTGCAAATCTGAAGAATGGTATCAACAGTCTTATCGGAGAAGGCATTCTACAAATCAGATCAATAGTTCCATCTTCTACAAAGACAAAAATCTCTTCTGCAACTCCAGCAAACATTATCCCAACAAAAACTTCTACAACGCCAGCAAAAGGCATTTTAACGGAAACGGCTACAACAACAACAAACACCTGTGACGACATCTCAACGGTTACCATCTATTATGACCCAACAACCATTCATGTTCCAGAATCTCTTAACAACGACTTTCAACAACACCCACATCAACAACTTCCTGCACCTGCACCATCTTCAATCAGACCTCCTGTCACCATCTACTATGATCCACAGACTATCACAACTCCTTCTTCTGCTACAATTAGTCTGGTGACCATCACGGTGCCTGGACCAGTTCCTTATGATAACAACAGTGTTGTGCCTTGGCATTATGGTTCAGATCTTTACTGCCATGGAAAGAAGATCACTCTTGACTCCTCAATACTTGTACCACAAGTTGACAATGTCGGGGGAGGCGAAGGCTTCACTCGAAGCGGACGTCTCTTCACTTCACAGTTTCCCAGAGTTAATGCTGAAGCAGAAGCCGCTGCTAAAGCAAAAGGAAAAAGTGTGGTGCCAGAAGAACCCGCTGCAAAAGAAACTCAGAAGACGTCCTTTGATCAGGATGTGGACGAGTTCATGAGTATTATCAAAAGAAGTGGTTACAAAATTATGGATCAGCTCCATCAAACACCCTCTAAGATCTATATACTATCTTTGCTCATGTGTTCCGAGGCTCACCGGAATGCGCTACTCAAAGTCTTGCACGCAGCTTGTGTTCCGAGGCTCACGGTCAATCAGTTAGAAACGGTGGTCACAAATGTCAATACTAGTCATGGACTAGGTTTCACCAACGCTGACTTAACTACAGAGGGGCGTAATCACAACAAGGCTTTGCATATCACTTTGGAATGTAAAGGTTCTGTATTGTCTCATGTTCTTGTTGATACTGGATCATCACTCAATGTGCTACCAAAGAAGGATTTAGTCAAGTTGGAGTATGATGGTCTTGCACTCCGTCCGAGCAACCTAATTGTCAGAGCTTTTGATGGCTCTAAGAGATCGGTTCTCAGAGAGATTGAGCTACCTGTGATAATTGGCCCACAAGTTTTCAAAACTACCTTCTACGTGATGGACATACAGCCTGCCTATAACTGTTTGTTGGGTCGACCCTGGATTCATGCCACTGGAGCAGTAACATCGACCCTTCACCAGAAATTAAAATATGAGTAGGAAGGCAAAGTTATCACCATCTGTGGGGTAGAAGACATCTTTGTCAGTCACCTGGCTACGTATAAGTACATATAAATGGATGGGGAGATCCATGAAACCATGAGTCAGGGTTTCGAAGCTTTGAACATCAACGAAGCTACAACTAAGGTGTTTGCTGCATCCCAAGAGGAAAGGATGGGCACCTTAATTGCTTCCTACAAACAGGCTCGGAAGGTTATGGAAGAAGGTGTTGAACCCCAAAATTTGCCCTCACAATACAAGACTTTGTGTGCTAAGAGGTTCACAAGGTTCACAAGATTCACAAGACCACTCATGAGGTTCACAAGGTTCACAAGACCTTCCATGAGGTTCATGAAGTTTATAAGACCTCCCATGAGGTTCACAAGACCTCTCATGAGGTTCACAAGGTTCACAAGACCACTCATGAGGTTCACAAGGTTCACAAGACATCTTATGAGGTTCACAAGGTTCACAAAGTTCACAATTAGTCAGAAGATTTGACAATTCCCTCAGACAATGCATCCTCCTAAGCAGTGCATCCCAAACTAGGGTTTTGACTTTAATCAGGCTAAATGGACTTCTAAGACTTCAAGTGAGCTTCATAACATCTTATATGTGTTTAAGAATCCCCATGACAAGTTTCAAGACTTTTCTCAAAGGTTTGCTCAGTCAGATGACCAGATAAGGCAAAATCAGTCAAAGTAGTTAAAAAGTCAAACTGAGGTCAACTGTGGTCAAACCAAAGTCAAACTTCATGATTTTTTTGCCAACATCAAGTATATGAAGTAAAATTCATCATTTGATCAAGGGTTGATCATGATTCATCAAGGAGATTTCAGATCATCAAGAATCAAGGGTTTCTAAATTAGGGTTTCCTCAGGAAAAGTCAACTGAACTTTGACCAGCCATAACTTTCACATGCTTCATCACATTTTTTCCATCCAAAGCTCATTTTGAAGGAAATTGAATTCTCTACAACTTTGTGTCTCACAAGCCAAGCCCAAAAATTCTTCATTTGGAAGGTATGAGCTAAGACATTATAGGTCCTTTTAAAAGTCAACAGAAAGTCAACAACTTCAAAAGGGCATAACTTGAGAATGGTAAATGATATGGACATGAAACCAATGGGGTTGGTTAGAGGACTCTTCAAGCTTTCCAAAATGTCCAAGAAAACCCTCATAGCATTAAAATTGAAGGATATGTGCCCTTGCAAAGTTGGGAAATTTTTGGGTGGTGTATGAGGAAAATAGGGTCTTAAAACCAAATTTTTCTAAATGGGCTGAACTTTTTGTGACCCAAAGTGTTCCATGACATCATGCACGAAATTTATTTGATATTTTCATAATTTTATTTTATTTAATTTATTTATTATGATTTTTTATATTAAAAATCATTTTAAATTTAAATAAAATATCAAATGTGAAAATTTAAAATATATTTTTGTTCTAGAAGGTCATTAACATGATTTAGATTAAATTGATTCACAATTGATGATGATTGACTTGAAATAGAAAGGTCTTATTCAAGAATATATGAAATTTAAGTTCTAATCTTTTTCAATCTCCAAAAATCAAAAAGTCCATACAATGATCAAATCTTTTGACCTAATTTCATTCTACTATAAGTATACAAGTTATCCCAATGCATAGGCCACGAATTCCCTGCCTCAAAGAGTAAGTTTGCACATCAAAAAAATCACCAAAAACTTCAATTCGGATTCTCCATTACCAAGTGTTTCAAGGTATTTTAAGGACACTATCAGCTTCCTCAAGCATCCCTGAATCAAAACCATCCATCACATTGCTCCATAACATGACATATTGAGAAATCCGAATCGTTTTGTCTCTCACATTTGTTTTTTTCGATTCCATGAATTTGCTGCATATTAATTGATTTTGATTGTTTAATCTTATTAGTCTCATTGTGTTGAAGCTTTCTGGATCGATTGATTGGAGTTTCATTGCCTAGAACGGATTTAGCCATTGTTAGGGTTTCGGCCAAGCTTTAGGGCTTCTTGATTTATCAAAGATAAATGAATTCTGGAAACATGGTTGTGTTGTATGAAGCTTAAGGATCATGATGCACTGATTAATTTTGAAAATTTGTACAATTTTGATGGTGTTTCAATTTCGTAGGTTTCCCGTGTTAAGAAATTCGCAGGTAAATGCCTATGTAAAAACGCAGTCAAATTCGTAGGTACCAAGGAGGAAGACGAAGCCCTTGGCGCGCGTTCTGGAATTCAAATATTACTCTTAATATTTTATGAAATTGTCTCTGATTTGTTTCACAAATGTATGCCCAGCCCAATGGTAAGGGACGCGCGCGTATTGCTTCAAAGGCATGGGTTCGATTCCTGGAGGCAGCCTTATTTTTGTTACATTTTCTCATCTATTCATAGAACTTAAAATATTATGATTTGTTGTATATTATATATCAGATGCGCCCTCCCGGCTGGATGGTAAGTACGCTTGTGTGTTATGAGAAGGTCCTGGGTTCGAATCCCCCCAGGCCTTTTGTGTTATTTCTTTTTTTTGCTTTGTCATGTTTTTTTCAGGTTAGCAACAAAACCTCATGGAGATCTTTCCTTAACACCTGCGCGCGCATGGTCCAGTGGTTGGTGTGTTGGTCCTGAGGGTGGAAAGCTTAGGGACTGGGTTCAAATCCCAGCCCAGGTAAGTTTTTGTTTTTTTCATTCTTTTTCTGTTTTTCTTATTTATTTGATTTATATTATAATTAAATAAACTTAAATAATAAAAAAAATAAATAGAATGTTTATATATTATTATATTTTAGAATTCATTTTTTTTAAAATCTTATTAGAAAAATTATTTATTTTTGTAAATTATTCATATTGTAAAATTTCATATAGTTATTAATTAATTCTTATTTATTATTCTAAAAAGTATATAAACCCTAATATTTTCTAAAACCTTAAAATATTTTGTAAAACCTAATTATATTTATAAACCCTAATTATAAATGTTAATTAATTTATTAATTGTAACTTTTAATAAATTTTAATTATATGTATATATTTTGTAATTTGTTTATAATTTAATTTTTGTATATAAACAATTTTTAGTATATGCTTAAAAATAATTAAAATTTGCTAATTTAATTTTTGTAAATATAATTTATTTTCATAATATGTTTATAATTAACCTAATTTTTATAACTTGTATATAATTTAAAACTTTATAATAATTAGTGTACAATTGTTTATATTTTCTTCTTAATCTTAAAAAATAAAATTGTTTATAATAAAAATTGAACTTTTAATTCTTATGCTAATATTCTTATTTATTTTATTATTAATGCTATTTATTTTTATATGATATTTATTTTATTATTACTAACCCCATTTATATTTTGTGATTTATTATTATTATTATTACTAACCCAATTATTTATTATTATTTATTTTGCTTATTTATTTAATTTGTTAATAATTATTATTATGTAATTGTCTCCTTTATGTAATATTTTAATAGTAATATTTATTTTTAAATGCTATGGTTAGTAAAATAGAGAGTGAAAACGTATTTGTATTTAAAATTGATTTAGATCACTAATTTAAAAAAGATAAATATTTAAAATAGTACACTCACACACGTAAGTCGATCTTTGATCGCCATCTCACTTTTAAGGGTTTCCTCTCATGTTGCCTAAACAAAAGGTCAAGTAGGGTGTATAAAGCAAAGTCCCTCACCTCACATCATCTAGTCCCTTAACAGATAAAAAGATCAAGTCCCTTCGAATGTTGCCTTCATAATGATCTTGTCCCTTTCGAATAAAGATGATAAGTCCCTTCGAATTGCTTATACACCCCACAGTTGCCTAAATAACAGATGTCCCTTCACTTGTCCCACACATCTAAGGTAATGACTACCTATTCCTTAATAATAGGGATAGTCTTACCATTTAAAGGATTTAAGAACAGAAAAGACTTAAACTTAGGGTAGGTTCCTCTTAGATACTTGCTCACTCTTCAAAACATTTCAAACACTTCATACATTTCAAACAATTTTCAAAATAAAGGTTTTATATACATCCGTACATGGATCATTATAAAATACTTAAGAAAATTTCTATTCACACACTTCACATTTCAAAAACAGTTTAAAGTGAGCTAAGTAACTAAGAGCCCATGGATAACCATGGATGTAAAGGGTGCTAACACCTTCCCTTTACATAACCTACCCCCCGGACCCAAAAATCTTTTAAAAGGTCTTTCCTGTTCTTTTATGCCTTTCCTTTGGATAAAATAAAAGTCGGTGGCGACTCTTGCTATCCGCAACATAACTAAAAGTCAGTTCTCCCACCGTGTTACAGAAGGGAATGCCCAAGGCTGGGGCAAGCTGCTAAAGGTGGAGATGAAAGAAGACAAATTCGGTTTGGGTTACAAACCATCCCGACAAGTTCCAGAGGAGGCTGCTGAAGCTTCCAAGTTCATAAGTGGGGGAATGCTGACCCCGGATGCTGTCAACACTTTGGAAGACGAGGCTGAGAGCGACTACGACCTGGAAAGCTGGATCCGTCCAAGAGTTCCAGGCCAACAAGTCCTCAATTGGTCTTCCCAGGAAATTATAAGGGTTACTGCTGCAGAGTAATTATTATTTCCTGTTTTAAGCATGTATCAAAGTCCTGCATCTTGCCCAAGATGTTTGGACTCATTTTGTAATAGGGCCATATGTATTTTGTGCAAATTGAATATTAATGAACAATGAACATCTTTTTGCAAACGATCTTTTTTTCGCTCTCTGTCTTTTCATTTTTGTTATTTTCGCACAAAACAATAAATGGCAATGTTTTTCTCAATAATAAATTCATTCACTTTTTCTAAATAAGATAAAATCAATCACTGAAATGAACCAAATCTCAACCCTTACAGAGATAGCCCTCCAGATTGCACCGACAACAACACTGCTATGACCTTGTATGACTTCGACAATCCGATTAATCAAGCAGATGAAGGGGTTAAAGAAGACTACGATTTACCTGAAGAGCTAGCCAGGTTATTGAAACAAGATGAAAAGGTGATTGCTCCTCATCAGGAGGAGGTTGAGACTATCAATCTTGGTACCGAGGAAGATGTGAAAGAAGTAAAGATTGGGGCCAGTCTGCAAGCTCCGGTAAAGGAACAACTTATTAGTATGCTACGAGAATATGTCGATGTATTCGCTTAGTCCTATCAAGATATGCCGGGTTCGGATACAGATATTGTCATGCACAAGTACCATTGAAAGAGGATTGTCCGCCAGTTAAACAGAAGTTGCACCGTACTCGCCCAGACATGGCCATGAAAATCAAAGAAGAAGTACAAAAGCAGTGGGATGTCGGTTTTCTTGCTGTAACTAGTTACCCGTCGTGGGTTGCTAACATTGTACCCATACCTAAGAAGGATGGCAAGGTGCGTATGTATGTTGATTACCAGGATCTGAATAGAGCAAGCCCTAAAGATGACTTCCCATTACCTCACATTGATGTATTGGTAGACAACACAACTCAGTTCTCGATGTTTTCCTTCATGGACGAATTTTCTGGATACAATCAGATCAAGATGTCACCTGAAGGCATGGAGAAGACAACCTTCATCACACCATGGGGCACGTTTTTCTACAAATTAATGCCGCTTGGTTTGAAAAACGCCTGCGCAACATATCAACGTGTTATGGTAACATTATTCCACGATATGATCCATAAAGAAATCGAGTGCTACGTGGATGACATGATTGCCAAGTCCCAAACAGAGGAAGAGCATTTGGGAAATCTACTGAAACTATTCAAGCGTCTGAGGAAGTATCAGTTAAGGTTGAACCCCAACAAATGCACATTCGGGGTACGTTCTGGTAAGCTGCTGGGTTTTATTGTAAGCGGAAAAGGAATTGAGGTTGATCCCGACAAAGTCAAAGAAATTCAGGAAATGCCTGCACCTAAGACTAAGAAAGAAGTTCGAGGGTTCTTGGGTAGATTGAACTACATTTCAAGGTTCATATCTCATCTCACTACAACCTACGAGCCCTTGTTCAAACTGCTAAGAAAGGAGCAAACAGTCAGGTGGAACGATGATTGTCAAAGAGCTTTTGACAAGATCAAAGAGTATTTATAAGAACCACCAATTCTCATGCCTCCAGTTGAAGGAAGACCTCTAATAATGTATCTGACAGTATTAGATGAATCAATGGGGTGTGTGTTGGGCCAGCATGACGAGTCTGGTCGAAAAGAGTATGCAATATACTACCTAAGCAAAAAGTTTACCGACTGTGAACAATGTTATTCACTGCTCGAGAAAACTTGTTGTGCTTTAGCGTGGGCTGCTCGCCGATTAAGACAGTATATGTTGACTCATACGACCTTGTTGATCTCAAAGTTGGACCCCGTCAAGTACATATTTGAGAAGCCAGCACTTACCGGAAGGGTTGCAAGGTGGCAAATGATTCTAACAGAATATGATATTCAGTACACCTCTCAAAAGGCCATCAAAGGCAGTGTATTATCGGACTATCTGGCTGAGCAACCCATTGATGACTATCAGCCTATGAAATTTGATTTCCCTGATGAAAACATCATGTTCTTAAAGTCAAAAAATTGTGAATATCATATTCACACTGAAGGGCCTGATCCAGAAGAAGCATGGACTATAATGTTTGATGGGGCAGTTAATTGTAATGGTCGTGGGGTTGGTGCAGTGCTTATTACACCCAAGGGAGTCCATATGCCTTTCTCAGCAAGGCTTACCTTTTCCTGCACTAACAACGAAGCAGAATATGAAGCTTGCATCATGGGTCTTGAGGAAGCCATTGACCTCAGGACAAAACCTTGAATGTATTCGGAGATTCGGCTTTGGTGATCAACCAAACTAATGGCAAGTGGTATACTCATCAAGAGCATTTGGTTCCCTACCGTGACTATACGAGGAGATTGTTGACTTTCTTCACAGCAGTCAAGCTTGAATACATCCCTCGAGATGAGAATCAGTTTGCAGATGCCTTGGCCACCATTTCATCTATGATCAAAGTACAGACTACCAATTATGTGCCTCGAATTTTAGTATCCAGACTGGACCGACCAACATATGTCTTCTCTGTGGACACTGTTACTAACAACAAACCTTGATTCCATGACATCAAATGCTTCTTAGAGACTCAGACATACCCACCTGGGGCATCGTCTAATGATAAGAAGACATTAAGAATGCTAGCCGACGGTTTCTTCCTCAACACTGATGGCTCCTTATACAAGCAGAACTTCGACATGGTCCTGCTCAGATCTGTTGACAAGAAAGAAGCAGACCTATGGATGCACGAAGTACACGAGGGTTCTTTCGGTACCCATGTCGGAGGACATGCAATGGCAAAGAAATTGTTAAGATCAGGTTACTATTGGATCACAATGGATGCAGACTGTTGTGCCTATGCCAGAAAGTGCCATAAAGGCCAGATCTACGCGGACAAAGTACGTGTGCCTCCCAATCCTTTGAATATATTGTCTTCATCTTGGCCCTTCGCCATGTGGGGAATTGATATGATTGGAAAGATCGAGCCAACTGCTTCAAATGGTCATAGATTCATCCTGGTAGCCATTGATTACTTCACTAAATGGGTTGAAACAGCTTCGTATGCAAATGTCACCAGGCAAGTGGTGGCCCGATTTCTGAAAAAGGATATCATTTGTCGGTATGGAGTTCCCGAGCGAATCATTACTGATAATGGTTCAAACCTTAACAACAAGATGATGGAAGAACTATGTCGAGACTTCAAAATTCAACATTACAACTCTTCTCCTTAAAGGCCAAAGATGAATGGCGCTGTTGAGGCGGCTAACAAGAACATTAAGAAGATTGTGCAAAAGATGGTGGTCACATACAAAGACTGGCATGAAATGTTACCATTCACCTTGCATGAGTACCGAAATTCCATCAGAACATCTACCGGGGCAACACCTTATCAGCTTGTGTATGGTATGGAAGCAGTCCTACCTGTCGAAGTTGCATTACCCTCCTTGCGGGTAATGATGGATGTAAAACTGGACGAAATAGAATGGGTCCGATCTCGTTATAAACAACTAAGCCTGATTGAAGAAAAGAGATTAGCAGTTATCTGTCATGGTCAGTTATATCAGAAACGAATGAAGAAAGCCTTCGATCAAAAAGTTAGACCTCAAGAATATCAAGTGGGAGAGCTTGTTCTGAAAAGAATCCTTCCTCCTCATACAAACCACAGGAGCAAGTGGACACCAAACTATGAAGGTCCCTATGTGATAACTAAAGTCTTCTCGGGCGGAGCACTGATGCTCACAACCATGGATGGTGAAGACTTCCCATCTCATGTGAATTCAGATGCAGTTTAAAAATACTTCGCATAAATGACCCGCTGGACATAAAAACAGAATGTAAGTCCAAGAAAAAATAGGGCATCCCGGCGAGTCAAAAACATAATAAAAGACTCGGGCAAAAATAAGGGGAAAATTGAAAAAAATGTACACCCGCTGAGTTGAAAAGCCACATCGGACAGCTCAGGCAAAAAAAGGGTATCCTGGTGGATTGAAAACCCGAAAGGGTGATCCACGCAAAATTAGGGAATAGACGAACAACTGCATTCTGAATTCGTCTGTATCACCCAACATGGCAAGCTTCGAAAGGAAAAAGCGTCGGTCAGAATCAACTTCCTTCAGAAAGCAAGATAAGAAGAGTGTTCAGGTCATACAGGTCATAGCAAAAGGAAGATTGAAGCATCAACTTCAGCATTTCCAAATAGAATACTTTTACTTTCTCAATTTTATAGCAATCTCCTCATTTCAGGGATTAGCTTCTTGAAATGTACTCGCCTATTCAGGGCACACAAATCAATAAAGTCAAATTTTCATTCACACTTTGTTTTGTACCTTTTTGTTTTGTTTGCAAAATGTCCAAAGTTCGTAATACAACATTTGCATGAAAACATATAAGCCATTTTCAATAAATGCTTGCAGGAAATATGTGCTCTTAAGCAAACCTAAATCCTATGACGGAATCCGGTTTAGGATACCTCAGGGCACTTGTGCGTTTCCTTTGTTTGACAGGTTGCAGGTACTCAAGGAGGACAACCTTTCACAGCATGAGGCATATCAGGCACTATATCCCCAGCAGTCACATCATAAGAAGGACTACTTGACGAAAGTATTCCCCCACGAAGCTTTTTATCCCCTCAGAGTATCCCCCGCAAAGCTGATCCTCTAGCGGATTACTTCCCAGAAGTTCTCTCCTCCCCAAACACGATCTCCAAAGCAATCCCTGAATCACTTTTCCCCAGCAAGTTTTCAGATCTTCCCATCCCCAGCATGGGATCCCCACAGAGTTCTTTCCCTAGAATTCTCCAGAAAGACCGTGCAGTGATCCCTTCTCCCTACAGATTTCATATCTCAAATCTCGTTTCTCTCATTTGCATAATCATAGCATTCACATCATTACTCCCCAAACAAAGCGTAGCATTCCATCTAATACAGAGCATTACGGCAAAAAATCAAACATTCGCATGATCATAAGCCAGGTTCGAGCCAGTCACTTGCAAATACCAAAATCACTCCTCCTGCAATACGCAAAAAAAACTTATCCCCTACAGATAAAAGCCAAAATATCCTTTTGATCTCTCAATACAAAAACTTGTACATACTTATACACAATCCTTCTGATACTCGTCCGTATCCTACTTATACATAATTCTTTGATACTCATCCGTATCTTATGCATCTCCCCGGCAAATCAACACTCATACGTGTTCTTTGCTCAAATAATTGATACTCGTCCGTATCATCACTCCTTAAATATGCATCGGCGTTTGTTTCTATCGATACTCGTCTATATCGTGGTTCTAAGGATACTCGTCTATATCTTTAATCTATACATACTATCGAAACACTTATACCATTTTATTTTTAGGGCTTAAACACTCATCCGTGTTTATCTATCCCCAGAAGTCGCCAACAAAACATCTTTCTATCCGACATTCGTCCTATGTCGCGATCTTTTAGCAGCCGTACCCTGCTAGGTGATCGTCCTTCACCTCTTGATGACCGTCCCTACTCATTTATTTTGATGACCGTCCCTCATCATTCATTCGATGGTCGTCCCTATCGTCGATCTTTTTATCCGGCATTCGTCCTATGTCGCGATCTTTTGGCAGCCGTACCCTGTTAGGTGATCATCATTCACCTTTTGATGACCGTACCTCATCATTCATCTGATGGTCGTCCCCATTGTCGATCTTTTTATCCGGCATTCGTCCTATGTCGCGATAATCCTCAACAGCCGTACCCTGCTAGGTGATCGTCCTTCACCTTTTGATGACCGTACCTCATCATTCATCTGATGGCCGTCCCCATCGTCGATCTTTTTATCAGGCATTCGTCCTATGTCAAGATAATCCCCAACATAGCAGCCATCCCCTACTAGGTGATTGTCCTTCATCTCTTGATGATCGTCCCTCATCATTTATTTTGATGACCATCCCTCATCATTTTATCTGATGGTCGTCCCCGTCGTTGATCTTCCTATCCGACATTCGTCCTATGTCGTTATATCTTTTAGCAGCCGTCCCCTGCTAGGTGATCGTCGTTCACCTTGTGATGACCTTCCCTCATCATTGATTTATTTACTCTTCACCCGATGGTCGTCCCTATCGTGGTTTCTTTATTCTTCAGCTTGATGGTCGTCCCCGTTAGTGATTTTAAATCCCTAGTAAAATCGCCTTTCTTTACCCGATGGCCGTCCCCATCACGGATTCTTTATTCTCCAGCATGATGGTCGTCCCCGTCAGTGCGTTTCTCACCGTTTTTATCCCCCAAGCAGTCGCCCTATGCTCGATGGTCGTCCTCCGTCGCTATATTCAGTCTATACTGTCTATTACAATTTATATCCCTTTTCTTCTTACAATAAAGAGTGCAAATTTTGGGCTGTCTTGGTATTCAACCACAAGTTATCTTGTTTGTCTGTTAAGCCAGGCGCTTACATCCTATATATCTAAATCATGCTTGAATAGGGGCAACTGTAAACACCCCAAATTTGCGCTCTCTTTTTTCTCACACCTTGGCTTGTGATTCTTCATATTTCATTGCATAAGCATACTATCTCACACTGCATAGTTATTTCATTGCGTAAGCTGCATAACTAGGGTTTGTGGTCAGATGAATCTTAGAAGAGGTTTGAGCTATCTCATAGGCCATGAAGCATGCCAAGAGGGTCCATGAGTGTTCTATGATCATATTATGCCTCCAAGGGTGTTTTGAAGTCACAAAATCTCAGAGGATTGCACAGTTGCCCAGGCAGGCTCAGAGCTCTTGCACAGATGACCAGAAATTCGGGTTTTGGGTTTGAGGCCCTTACACTAAAAAATTTTGGTCATTCTTGATTCTATTGGTCTATATATGTTATAAGGAGCATGTATATCAAATTTGAAGCAAAAATTCCTTGTGGAAGTCATTTGATTAAATGGTAACTTGTTGTGCAAGAAAAGTCAGAATCAGGGCATCTGAGGCCATCAACAAGGGTTCCAAAGGGTCATCTTCATCAATTTGAGGTCCTATAATCTTTATTTGATCTTAGTAATTCTTAGAAGTTCACAAGATTGAAGAATCTTGAGCCATTTGCAAACTTGCTATTTTTGGGCATGACTTGTAATGAAAACTTTCCATTTTGGGAAAGATCTTCAACCCCCTCTTTCTTGATCAAAAAGGCTTCAAATGAATTTTCCTCAAACATGAAAGTTGTAGATTTGATCTTCCCATTTTCAAAAAGTACAAGAACTCATCCTGATTCATCCTAGAACTCAAGATATGGCAATTCAAAGTTGGGAAAAATCTTGTAATTTTCAAGATCATGCCAAAGAGGGAAATTTGCAAAATGGTATTACAAGCCTTTGTGTGACCTCTAATCCACTCAAATACATCATGTCATGATCAAACAACTTCAAAAGATCATAATTGAGCCTTGAACCAAAGGATTCCATGCCTTTCTTCTCAAGAAATCACAAAGTTGTGAAATTGCAAAAACTTTCAAACTCTTGAATCAAGCCATACAGCTCATCAATTTCGATCCAAGGGTGCTCCTTGAACTCAGCCGGGGCAGCCCAAGACCTCAAATCCCTTCTGCCATGGCCCATGCTTCAAGTACACCATTTTTGACTTTTTGGCTAATGGAGTCATACCATTCCCACAATGCACAACCACTCCTATGACCTATCTCAATCTTTTATGCATTGCCTAGGGATCATAAAACACAACTCATTCAGCATTGAAACAAGCCAACACTCAGATTGCACAAAAATTGTCAAAAACTCCCCCTCTTTGATTCTCACTACTCAGCCATCAAACATCTAAAATTCTTTCACCATTCAATCACACATAACACAAGGAACATTTCCCACCCATCACCATGGCCTGAAACACCCTAAAACAAAAGCACAATTTCTGTTGAACCAGAACTGAACCCTTCAAAATAGCCCAAATAAACTTCATCCAAGCATTCCATTAGCACAAGGGGGACCAGATGAGTCATTTTACATAAGAGGGAGGTCCTGAAAGCTCCATTTTGAAGAAGCTCAGCTCAGGTATTCATCAAGAACATTTTTTCATAGCTCTTTTTTCTTGTTATCAAATGATTCTATATGCTTAGCTGATCACTTTGATATGTTTAGAAATGAAAATGGTTGAGAAATGAGCATGTATGGTTGTTCTGAAACTTTGCCTGTGAAAATGTTTTTGGTTCGATTTGCATGATTCTTGTGATATAAATGATGTTTGATGATTGATTTTGATTGTATGATGCATAGGGAGTGTTTCTGGGCAGTTATTTTGATTTGGGGTGGCCTGGGAAGAAGATAGGTTGAGGGGATGGCCGGAGAAGATGACCGGAGCTTATCTCCGGTCACCTGAAAGTCATTAGGGTTTTGTTTTCCAGTTTGAATCTCAACCCTTGGATGTTGATTAGATTAGCGTATGGACGGCTCAGATAATTCATTAAACCCTAATTCTAATAAATTAAGTTATATTATAATTAATTAGTCAGATTGAATCTAGACCCTTGGATAGCGCGCGTATCTCATTTTTAAACCACAACCTTAGGATCAGCCTACCTCAAGTCAAGGTGACTTGCATCCTGAACCATCGATCTTCCTCCCACGCAATCTTAGCCATCTGATCAGCATACTTCTCATTTCTTTTAATTTTATTTTTATTTTATTTCATTTCTTTTGTTTTATTTATTAAAAATACCAAAATAATTCCTAAAATTCTGATTTTTTGCATCATTGTTCAATTTAATTTTCAGAACCCATAAACATTTTTATTTTTTATTTTTGCATTAAAAATTTATTTTTAAATCATTTAATTGTATTATTCAATTAATTAATTCATTTTAATTAATTAAAAATACTTTTAAGTATTTAAAAATCACAAAAAAATTCATGAAGCATTCTTACATGTTTAGAACAATTTACAAACTCATTTTACAAATTTCTTTTAGGGTTTGATCATGTTTAGACAATTAACCATGAATTAGGGTTTCCAAATTTCTTATTTTTCTAACCCTAATTTCAAAAATTTATTTCTGATCAACCAAGATGAGTTTGTGTATGGTTCTTTTTGCATTCTCTCACATGTTGCATCTAGTATCTAAGACATTGAACTCATATTTTTGCATTGAATTTTCCATTTATTTGGCATTTATCATGAAGAGGTATCCAAAACCCTAGCCTAACTTAGAAAAACCATAACTTGACTTTGGTTTAGCTTCTGGCTTCCATCTTTGGGGTGTGATCTTATGTGTGCTTAGGGTTCATTTGGTTGCAATTTCAATTTTTTATCATGTGTCTTGCTTCTGTTTTGATCATGTGCATCTCATACTTTCTTAAAACCCTAATTTGCCATGTTCATTTGCATTCATCTTTGCAGACCTTCATCATGTGAACGTGTCATGAAATTTCATAAATTTGTATGTCATCTTAGATACCTTAGGACATGTGTGAATATTGCTTGATCATTGTTGCATCCATTTAGTATGTTTTGCATTCCATTACATCTTATGTGTGTTCATGTGTTCTTTAGCTTCTAACATGCTTGTTTTGCATCTATCATTTGTATGATCATACATATGAATTGTATATGAATTCTCATCTTTCCATGACATATTTAAATCATGTATTCACTTCTGGTTTGCATCATTGCATCTTCATCTTTGCATCATTGCATTTTGTTTCACCTTATGCATTCATACTAACCTTTTCAGGGGCTTCAGGTAAGTTGTTTAGGATGTGGAATTGCGTCTACATCCAACCTCTTCTTATCTTTTCATTTGCATCTTACATATCTTTGAAGTGAATTTGTTTCACTTGTGTACTCTCTTGCTCCTTTTCTTAGGTTACTTAACTTCTTCAGGAAGTAAGTAACCTATTATCCTTTCTCTTCTCTTTTCATCTGCTTCTTCTTCCTTGGTGGCCATCTAAAGACTTTCTGAAGATCTTTTCTTAAGCCTAAAAAACCATAGGAATATCCAAGCATGATAACTTTAAGGTTGTACATAGTCTCCCCCTAGTTTTTACCTTTGAGTCTCCTTGAGTCTCTTCTTCTCATCTCATAACCAAGGCTAAATAGTTAAAGTTTTAGGGCTCTGTATTAGGGTTATGCCTGTATCCTTATCTTAGGATGGAGTGTATAACTTTAATACTTATTGTTAAACCTTTAAGTTGTTTACACCTCCTAATCAAAACACCTAATAATCATTAAGACTTAAGCTTGTAACTTGGGCCTTATATTAGGGTTACATCTATGCCTGTTGGTTTATAGGGACTAACCCTAGTGTTTAATGGACAAGTCCCCCTCAGGTTTAGTCTTACAAACATAAAATCCATTTCTTAATCCCACCTTTAATTAAAATCCACTTTAATAAAGGCTTGTTATATAATGATTTTAATCCCTAACCATGGATTAAGTTGAGGTATCTTCCTCGTCTTAAGTGTTCTCATCTATCATCCTTCTCTTAGGATGGTGTAATGAGTTCACTAATCCCTGATTAGAGATTAAAATCATTACTTAACACAAAACAAAAATCCAAAAACACTTAATAATCACAAGTAGGTTAATGATCTTAATCCTGCATCATTAGGGTAATTAAGTTGAGATTTTCATCTCATACTTAAGTAGGCTCATTATCCCTAATCAGGGATGATATAATGAGTCTGCAAACCCTCAATTAAGGCTTAAGCTCATTATCCTATGCCAAACACCAAAAAAAAAATAAAAAACTGAAAACACAAAAACAAACAATAAACGTCTCATCCGGGATTCTTTTCTCATCACACTCACTCTGAAAACGAGAACTCGCTTCTTCCGTCTAATGCAAGACAGTTAGCACTCAAGCCAGACGAGTCATACACTTGAGCATAGACAAGCAAGCAGTTCACAACAAAATCAACAAGTCTCTTTGAGTCGAACTACGGTGTTATGACTTCCTCATTGCACGAGAGGATACATAGGCATAACTTAACGGTTATCAAACAAAAGTCTCTTTGTCTTCTCCCCTCCCCTCTTTCCAGTTTTCTTTTCTTAGCCTCAGCTTTGAGCACTCATTTCTTTCTTGCACTAACACTTTGTACATCCATTCCTCCTTAGCCTTTTACACACAATTTAGTACATACACTATCCCCTTTTAAACACAATCAAGTATGCGTGGATCCCGTCGAGTACGACGGACGATCTGGGTGCTAATACCTTCTCAGGTCGTAACCAACCCCCTTACTCAGTTTCTTTGGTTTGCAACCGTCTTATCCATATCTTTCCAGGTTTACGCAACATTACCTTTCCTTCGGGATAAAAATGCCTAGCTGGCGACTCTATTCAACCTCAACCTCCAACATCACTGACGGTTCGCGTTTGCACCGGGATGAAAATCCAAGGAGCGACAGAAAATCAGAATCATAATAATGTGAAGGTGTTTTTGATCAATTTCTATTTCGGACCAAGCATCCTCATTTTCATAAAGTGGCTTGTCCAGATCATACAACCAATTATGACGGTTATGCACACTTGTGCGCTCATGGTCAGGCAGTGTAAAATGTGGCACAACTACATTGTTAATCAGAAGTTTGAAATGGTGCGGTCCACAATCATAAGCCATTTCCCTATCAAACAGAAAGTGATATTCATATGTCTATAATCTTCAAGAGGGCTAATCTGAGAAAGGCGGGTTCTAAAACCTATTGCATCAACAATTTTGGTAACTAGGCCACCTATCAGATTTGGTTGGTGTTCAGATCACAAAATCTCACAGAAATTTGCAAACATGAAGGTCGCCCCGTTAACCTGTCGGGACTGAAAAACACAGAACATTATGAATAGCTCATCTCTAGAGATGTTATTATCACTCTCAGGTTTTACAAATAGGGTATAGGCCAAAATCACGTGGAAGTACCTAATAGTTGGGTTATGAATATCAGTAGATATCATGGGGTATAAGTCATGGTCAGGGCGTCCTGAGATACTACTTCATAAACGATTCAACTCATCCTCCATAAGTACATCTTCCTGTGCCTTAGAGAAAACAGTAGGGCCATCTAGGAAATACAATAGTTCATCCATCCCATGTATGTTAAATTCACATGGATATCCAAAGAGTCTGAAGGTTATCCTACCTTTAGTAAAACCTTTCCCGCAGTTAGGAGTGTAGGCAAGTGAACTCAAGAATTCTAAAGTCAGCTTGTAATAATTTCTATGCTTTTTAGTAGTGAAACCTTCCCATCTTATTTGGTTAAACATAAAGTCAATACTAACACTTATGCATAGAGCGGTCATGGTAGGTCCATGGGCAAACTTGGTGAGGGCAATAGGTCATTAAGCTAAAACTTCATAATGGTGCCTCTGGGCATCGTTCCTAAAATCCACAGTCATGTTGTCATTCATTACTAAGGTTAGTATGCATAATGAAATCAGAGAGGAAGCTAGAAGGTAGAATTACTTTAAAAATCCTGAAAAACGCACATTAAAACAAATCAACACAAAAATTAGTGAATTTACCGCATTTGAGAATGAAATTTGAAAAAGAATAAAACCGAGAATTAAATAAAAGATTAAAACAAAAATGAAAACGAAAACAAAATTGTGTGTTGCCTCCCGTGCAGTGCTTCATTTTATGTCGGGGCTCGACACAACTTTTAGGGAGATTCAGTTTAAGGTCTCTGAAGGAAATTCTGCCAATTTTAGACCCGTTGAAAATTCTTTATCTTCTATGCAATGATAATGTTTTAGACGTTGTCCATTTACTACAAATGGTGCACTAGATCTACCCTTAATTTCAATTGCGCCACTTACTAAAACTTTTGTTACTTCGAAAGAGTCGAACCATCTAGATCGTAATTTTCCATGAAACAACCTAAGCCTCAAATTGAATAAGAGTATAATGTCTCCCACACTAAATTATTTTTTAGATATAGGCTTATCATGCCATCTCTTTGTTTGTTTCTTGTATATGCGGGAATTTTCATAAGCGTCTAGTCTCAACTCTTCTAATTTATGCAAGTCTAAGATACGTTTTTCACCTGCGTAAGTATAGTTAAAGTTAAGAGTTTTAATCGCCCAATAAACTTTGTGCTCTATTTCTACCGGCAGGTGACAAGATTTTTTGTAGACTAATTTGAATGGCGTGGTTCCGATGGGTGTCTTAAAAGTTGTCTTACTCCATATTTTAATAAGAGTTTTTTCGAATATTTTAGATATGAAGTGGGAGCCTCCGTCACTTATGAAGAGTCTTGGAACACCAAATCTAAGGAAGATAATATTATTGAAGAGCTTTATGACTACTCTTGTGTCACTTTTTGGAGAAGCTATAACTTCAATCCATTTTGAAACATAATCGACAACAATGAGTATGTACTTGTTTCCAAAAGAAGACGAGAATGGTCCCATGAAGTGTATCCCCCAAACATCAAAGAATTATACTTCCAAAATTCCTTTTTGGGGCATCTCATCGTGCCTCGAGATGTTTCCAGTGCGTTGGCACCGGTCATAGTTTAGTATGACGACGTGAACATCTTTCCAAAGAGTGGGCTAAAAATTCCAGATTGAAGAATCTTTGCACAAGTCTTCGAGGTGTTTGTGTGTCCTCCGTATGGAGCAGAGTGACAATGGGAGATAATGTTTTCTATTTCTTCTTCTAGGACACATCGACGGAAAATACTGCCGACTCCTTGCTTAAAAAGCAAAGGTTCATCCCAATTGTATTGTTTTAGATCATGGAAAATTTCTTTTTTTGTTGGTATGTGAGATCAGGTGGAAGTACTCTGACAGCTAAATAGTTGACTATATCGTTGTACCATGACATAGTAGTTTGTGTATAAATATCTTCCATTGTTTCCTTTTGATTTTGTTCGTCTAGAATCAATGAGGATATTCCACTTTCTATTTGGGCTATAAGATGTTCATCAGGGAAATCGTCATTGATATGCATTTGATTTGGTTTAATGCCTTCCATTCGTGATAAGTGATATGCTACTAAGTTGTCAGTTCCTTTCTTATCTTTAATCTCTAAATCGAATTCTTGTAGTAACAGGATCCTTCTAAGTAATATAGGTTTCGCATATTTTTTACTTAAAATATACCTAATAGCAGCGTGATCAGTATAAATGATTATTTTAGCTCCTACCAGGTAGGAACGAAATTTGTCAAACGCGGACACAAAGGCTAAGAGTTCTTTTTCTATAGTGGCGTAGTTCATTTGAGCATGGTCTAAAGTTCTACTGGCGTAGTAAATTGTGTGAAGCTTCTTATCCTTTATTTGTCCTAGGACTGCCCCTATAGTGAAATCACTCGCATCGCACATGATCTCAAACGGTAGTGTCCAATTTGGTGGTTGCATGATGGGTGTGGTGATTAGGGTTGTTTTTAGTTTTTCAAATGCTTTTAGACAACCTTCATCGAAGATAAACTCAATGTCTTTCATTATTAGACCGGTGTTGTACCCCAAAATTTGCTCTCCCACATTCAAGACCATATACTTCAAGAGGTATCTCAATAGTCACAAGATTCTCAATTGGTCAAAAGGATTTAAGGTTTCATCAGACAAAGCCTTTTCCTAACAATGGATTCCAGAACTAGGGTTTTGAGTTTCTCCAAGTAAAGTGAACTTCCAAGGCATCAAATGGACTTCATGACATCCTATATACCTTTAATAATCCTCATGTCAATTTTCAAAGCTTTCTCAACAAGTTTGGTCAGTCAGATGCTCGGATACCTGAAAATCAGTTAACTTGGTCAAAAAGTCAACTGAGGTCAACTATGGTCAACTCAAAGTCAAACTTCAATATTTTTGGTCAATATAAAGATTATGAGGTGAAATTCATCATTTTATCAAGGGTTTATCATGATTCATCAAGAAAATCTCAGATTATCAAGAATCAAGAAGTTTCTAAATTAGGGTTTTCTTAGGAAAAGTCAACTGAACTTTGACCAGCCATAACTTTCACATACTTCATCAAAAATTTCCCATCCAAATCTCATTTTGAAGGAAATTCAATTCTCTACAACTTTGTGTCTAAAATTTCTTCATTTGGAAGGTATGAGCTAAAACATTATAGGTCCTTTTGAAAGTCAACAAAAAGTCAACTTTTTCCAAAGCTCATAATTTGAAAACGGTAAAAGATATGGACATGGGACCAAAAAGGTTGGATAAAGGACGCTCTAAGCTTTCTAAAAAGTCCAAGAACACCTTCATAGCATTAAAATTGAGTTAGTCATGTGTAAACACCCCAAATTTTCCCTCTCCTTTTTCTCACACCATGGCTTGTGATCTTTTTATATTGCATTGCATAAGCATATCATCTCACATTGCATAAATAACTTCATTAAATCATTGCATGACTGCACAATTAGGTTTTGTGATCAGGTGAATCCCAGAAGTGATATGAGCCATCTCAAAGACCTTGAAGCTTGTCAAGAGGGTCCATGTGTGTTCCATGATCATAATATGCTCCCCAGGGTTCTTAAAAGTCAAGATCACAAAACATTGCAAATGTGTTCATGCAGACTGAGCAGTTTCTACACAAATGA
The DNA here is from genome assembly GCA_963966055.1 of Lathyrus aphaca. NCBI lineage: Eukaryota > Viridiplantae > Streptophyta > Magnoliopsida > Fabales > Fabaceae > Lathyrus > Lathyrus aphaca. The sequence continues at coordinate 235,356,476 of OZ014524.1, forward strand.
CCTAAAATTAGGGTTTTGGGTTTGAGGCCCTTAATCTCAAATTTTTTGGTCATTCTTGATTCCATTGGTCTTAATATGTTATAAGGATCATGTGTACCAAATTTGATGAAGAAATTCATTGTGGAAGTCATCTGATCAACTGGTAACTTATTGTGCAAGAAAAGTCAGAATTAGGGCATCTGAGGCCACCACCAATGGTACCAAAGGGTCATCTTCCTCATTTTAAGGTTCCATGATCTTTATTTGATCTTATAAGTGGTTAGAAGTTCACAAGATTGAAGAATTTCAAGTCATTTGCAAACTTTCCATTTTTGGACATGACTTGTAATGAAAACTTTCCATTTTGGGAAAGATTTTCAACCTCCTCTTTCTTGATCAAAAAGGCTTCAAATAAAAAATCTTCAAACATGAAAGTTATAGATTGGATCTTCCCATTTTCAAAAATTATAATAACTCCTCTTGATTCATCCTAGAACTCAAGATATGATGTTTCAAAGTTGGGAAAAATCTTATAATTTTCAAGTATGTGCCAAAGAGGGATTTTTGCAAAACCAAGTTTTAAGACTTCTAATGGCCTCTAATCCACTTCTAAGTACCATTACATGATAATGCAACATTGAAAGACCAAATTTGTGCCTTGGATCACAAGAAACCATGCCTCATTTTCACAAAAAATCTCAAAGAGGGAAAAATGCAAAACCTATGCTATCTTGCAATCCAAGTGGTACATATCCTCAAATCTCATCCAAGGGCCCTCCTCAAACTTAGCTGAAGCAGATCATGGCTTGAAATCTCCTCTGACCCGTGCCATGCTTATGGTACACCAAATTTGACTTTTTTTCAAATTGGCCCATACTAATCACACTATGCCACAACAACTCTCTGGCCAATCAGCATGACTTATGTGGACATCAAGGACCTCATTTCATACAACATTCAAGCCTGAAACATCACACAAGCTCAGATTGCACAAAATTTCCATAGAACTTCATCTCTTCAAATCTCCCTCTTCAGCCAACAAAACTCACTAATTCTTTCATCAATCATCTCCACTTGACCTAAGGAACAAATCTCAACCATCAAAATGACCTGAAACCTCATAAACCAAAGGCACGATTTCTGCCACACCAAAACCAAACATCACAAACCAATCCATTTAAACTCCATTCAAGCCTTTCAGAAGCATCAGGGTGATCATTGGAGGTGATTTGCACAAAGGAAGAGGTCAGGAAGCTCCAGATTAGAAAGCTCCAACTCAGGTAGTCACCAAGAACTTTTTTTCCAGAACTCTTATTTTAAGTTAAAATGTGAAAGAGTATGCTTCCCTGATCATTGTGATGTCTTTATTTTTTAAAATGATTGAGAAATGAGTGTGTATCGTGCTTCTGAAATTTTTAACCTAAAGCTTGTTTGATTCGATTCAGTTGATTCATGAAATATAAATGGTTTTTGATGCTTGATTCTTGTTTAATGTTGTTTGGGGATGCATTCTGGAGATTTTGGGGGCTTGGGGTAACTTGTAGAGAGAGATAGAGGGAGGAGCCCGCCGGAGAAGACGACCGGAGCTCTTCTCCGGCCGCCTGAAAGTGTTTAACCCTAATCTCATTAATTAGGCTAGTTTGAATTCTGACCCTTGGATCTGTGTTTACCCGCGTGCGTGAATGACCAGGATTGAATCATTAAACCCTAATCTTTAATTAATTAATTTAATTAGGATTAATTAGTCAGGATGAATAATAGCCTTAGGATCACGCACCAAGTGTAATTTTGAACCTGAGCCATTAGATCACCATACCCTAAGTCAAGCAGACTTCACATCTGGGCCTTTGATCCACTAAACTCCCAATCCCAGCCCTTCATCTTGCATACTTTTTAATTTTTCTTTTATTTTCTTGCATTTCTTTTCATATATTTATTAAAAATAGCAAATTAATTTATAAAATCATCATTTTCTGCATTTTTATTTCAAATATTTTTCTAAACTCAAAAACATTTTTATTTTTAATTTTTGCATTAAAAATGTATTTTTAAATTATTTAAATGTTTTATTTAATTAATTAATTGATTTTAATTAATTAAAAATACATTTAAGTATTTAAAAATCACAAAACAAATCATGAAGCATTCTTAGGCATTTAGAACAATTTACAAACTCACCATACAAATTTCTTTTTAGGTTTGATCATGTTTTCACAATTTACTTTGAATTAGGGTTTCTAAAATTCACATTTTTCTAACCCTAACTTGAAAAAATCATTTATGATCAACCGTGATAAGTTTGCATTTGGTTCTTTTTGCATTGTTTCATACTTTGCATCTAGTATCTAGGTTATGTAACTCATAATTTTGCATTGCATTTTCAAATTGTTTGGCATTTTTCACGAAGAAGTACCCAAAAACCCTAGCTAACTTAGAAAATTCATAACTTCCTTTAGGTTTAGCTTCTGACCTCCATCTTTGGGAGTGATCTTGTATGTGTTTAGGGTTTGTTTGATTTCATTTTCAAATTTTGATCATGATGTATGCTTCTGTTTTGGTCATATGCATCTCATACATTCATAAAACCCTAATTTCTCATGTTCATTTGCATTCATCTTTGCATATCTCAATCACATGAACTTGCCATGACATTTCATGCTCTTGTATGCCATCTTAGACATATTAGGACATGTTTGAACATTGCTTGATCATTTCTTCATTCATTTGGTATGCTTTGAATTCATTGTATTTCATGTTTATCCATGTGTTTCTAAGCTTCTAACATGCCTTGTTTTGCATCTCATCCCTTGTATGATCATACATAAGCATCTCACATGACTTTGCATCATCTCATGACACATTTGCATAGCATATTAACTTCTGGTCTTGATCATTGCATCTTTATTTATCTCATTTCCTTTTTCTTTGCATCTTATGCATTCACACTAACATTTTAGGGGCTTATGGTAAGTTGTTTGGGATGTGGATTTGCCTTCACATCCCACCTCTTCTCATCTTTTTATTTGCATATTCTATTTGTATTTGAAGTGAACTTGCTTTACTTGTGCTCTCTTGCTCCTTTATTTCTTTTAGGTTACTTATCTTCTTCAGGAAGTAAGTAACCTAGTCTCCTTTCTCTTCTCTTTTCATCTGCTTCTCTTTCTTGGTGGCCTTCTGAAGATCTTCTCTTTAAGCCTCACAAACCATAGGAACATCAAAGCATGATAATTTTAGGGTTGTACATAGTCTCCCCTAGTCTTTTACCTTTGAGTCTCCTTGAGTCTCTCATCTCATCTCATAATCAAGGCTAAACACTTAGAGCTTTAGGACTTTGAATTAGGGTTATTCCTGCATCCTTATCTTAGGATGGAGTGTATAACTTTAATCTTTTGTGTTAAACCTTTAATTTGTTTACACCTTCTAATCAAAACACCTAATAATGATCAAGACTTAAGCTTGTAACTTGGGCCTTATATAAGGGTTACATCTCTTCCTTTTGGTTAAGAGGGACTAACTCTAGTGTTTAATGGACAAGTCCCCCTCAAGTTAGTCTTACAAACATAAAATCCACTTCTTAATCCCACCATTAATTAAAATCCATCTTTAATAAAGGCTTGTTATATAATGAATTTAGTCCCTAACCATGGATTAAGTTGAGGAGTTTTCCTCAGCTTAAGTGTTCTCATCTATCATCCTTCTCTTAGGATGGTGTAATGCGTTCACTAATCCCTGATTAGAGATTAGACTCATTACTTAACATAAAACAAAATCCAAAAAACCCTTAATAATCACAAGTAGGTTAATGATCTTAATCCTATATCATCATGGTAATTAAGTTGAGATCTTCATCTCATGCTTAAGTAGGCTCATTATCCCTAATCAGGGAGGATATAATGAGTTTACAACCCTTGATTTAGGCTTAAGCTCATTATCCTATGCAAAACACAAAAAACAATAAAAAACTAAAAACACAAAACAAACAATAAACGTCTCCTCCGGGATTCTTTTCTCATCACACTCACTCAAATAACGAGAACTCGCTTCTTCCGTCTAATGCAAGACAGTTAGCACTCGAGCCAGACGAGTCACACACTTGAGCATAGACAAGCAAGCAATTCACAACAAAATCACCCAGTCTCTTTGAGTCGAACTACGGTGTTCTGACTTCCTCGTTGCACGAGAGGATACGTAGGCATAACTTAACATTTATCGAACAAAAAAAGTCTCTTTGTCATCCCCCTCTTTCGGCTTTCATTATATGCCTCAGTATTGAGCATCTCACTCTCCTTTTGCACTGACACTCTGAACATTCGTTCCTAGATTTTATACACAATCAACACATACACTACCCCTTTTTAAACACAATCAAGTAAGCGTGGATCCCGTCGAGTACGACGGACGATCTGGGTGCTAATACCTTCCCAGGTCATAACCAACCCCCTTTCTCAGTTTCTTTGGTTCGCAACCGTCTTATCCATCTCTTCCCAGGTTTATGCAGCATTACCTTTCCTTCGGGATAAAAAAGCCTAGTTGGCGACTCTATTCAACCTCAACCTCCAACATCGTCGACCGTCCGCATCTGCACCGAGATGAGAGTCCGGGGAGCGACATCATGCATTGGCAAAGTTGAGAAATTTTCAAGGGGTGTATGAAGCAAAAAAGGCCTTAAATTCATTTTTTTTCCAAATGGGCCCATAAAATTGTAACCCGAACTTAAAGATAAAGTCATGCACGACCCAATGGTCATTCATTCTGATTTTTATAATTTGTTTTATATTATTTTGGATTTTATTTGTTAAAATTCAATTTTAATAAAAATCAAATATTTGAATCCAATCTTTGCTTTGGGATCAAATATATGGCATTTAAGTTGATTGAGAACCTTACAAATTCGTGCTAGACCAAATTGACAAGAATATATGTGATTTTTAGACATTTATGAGTGATTGATTTCTTCAATCTCAAGTAACCAAAATCCATGAATTAAAAGCCCAAGTTTTGACCTAAATTCCATTCACTTATATATATGCAACAAGACCATATGCCAAGGGACGATTTGGAGACCACAAAAAGCATTGTTCAAACTTCAAATTTTCTCCAAAAAAAATCCTAATTCGGTTTTGCAATTTCAGGTAGTTTCAAAAGTTTTGAATGGTTGCAATAGTTTCCTGGAGTTTTCTTGATCATGTTTCAATCATCATCCTCATCCATAACACCATAAAATGCACAATCCAAATTCGTTTTTTTGCTTACTTTTTGAATTTTTCGATTCTAACATTTGGTGCGTTTTAAGTTGTTTTGGTTTGTTTAAATATGTTTATGATAATGCATAGATGGATTCTGGACCAATTATTTGAAGGATCGATGCCTGGAGGACGAAACACCATTATTAGGGTTTAACATTTCAAATTTGGGATTCTTTGTTAAAAGCAATTTTAGTGTAAATTGATGAGTTCTTTGGATTCATGGAAACATTTACAATCGATTGACGTTTTTGGAATGAATATATATTGTGTATTGTTGGTTTTACAAGATGCAGGGCCTTTGGTGACCGAAAAAAAGCGTCGCTATAAGCTATAGCGAAGGACCTGCTGTAGCTAAAACCCTAAACGGACGGACGGAGGTTGAAGATGAAGTTAGCGCCGTCTGATTTTTTGAATTTGTTTTTATAATATAAATTTTGTCTTCTGATTATTTGTGTTGTAGGTCGGCGGCCCAGCGGAAAACGCGCGTGTGTATGTTGTTTGGGATCTGGGTTCGAATCCCAGGTTTCCCCATTTTTTTTAACACTTGGTTTTATTTTTAGGTTTAATATTTAATTAGTTTCGTCCAGGTTATTCATTAGCTGCGCGCTCAGCTTAGTGGCTAAGGCTAAGGCTGGTAAAGGCGAGGGCAAGAGTTCAAACCTTGACCCTAACATTTTTGGTTCTTTTACTTTCTTCTTTTTATCTAATTATATATTTCTTTCATTAAAGCCTTAACATATTTTCACTAATTTTAAAATCTATTTTTATGAACCTCTTTTAAAATATATTCTTTAAAACTTCTTTTTTCTTCATAAAGTTTTCTTAAAAAACCATAAAGATTAATTTAAAAATGGCCTAATTACTTATATATGTATAACCTAAAAATATATATTTCTAACCCTAAATTTTTCTTAAACCTCTAACCCTAAATTTTTCACAAACCCTGAACCCTAAACCTTTTCATTCATCTTTATGCTATTCATATGTTGCTTGCCTTATTATGTAACTGTTCTGCCTCTGTAATAGTTGGTTTCTTTTATTTTTCGCCATCTTTTTACGTAACTGCCCCGAAGCATTGTAATAATTCAGTTTTTTTTTTATTTCTGCCTTTAATTTTCTGCTATTTATTCTTTTTATTAATAATTGTGTGGTTAGTAATTTAAGGTATGGTAAATATAACTGAAAATCAATTGGACTTAGATAATTTAAATAACAAGATAAATATCTGAAACTATCACTCACACACGTAAGTTGATCGTTCTACGATCGCCATCTGCACCTCCTAGGGTTCCCCTCTTGGTTGCCTTTAATATGGTCAAGTTCCTCGAAAGTGGGGGTGTCTTAAGCAAAGTCCCTTCAAGAAAAAAAAATCATCATTGTCCCTTCCAAATTAAAAGATCAAGTCCTTAAGAGATTGCCTACGATATAATGATCTTGTCCCTTCGGTAAATATGATGATAGTCCATTCAAATGGACAAAGACACCCCTATAAGTTGCATTCATTAACCATACGATGACCCTATGCCTTTCCCTCAAACAAATCCAAGGTAATGACTACCTACTCCTTCATAGTATGGACGGTCTTGACCTTGAAAGAAAATTAAAGAACATGAAAGACTAGTCTAGGGTAGGTAACTCTTAGATACTTGCTCACCTTTAAAATTATTTTTCACACCTCACTTTTCAAAACATTTTTCAAACTCAAAGGCTTTGTATATATCCATACGAGGATCTCTACAAAGTACTTAGAAATTTTTCTAAACCCACACACTTCACACTTTCAAAAGAAATAAGTGAGCTAAGTAACTAAGAGCCCATGGATAACCATGGATATAAAGGGTGCTTACACCTTCCCTTTATATAACCTACCCCCCCCCCCCCCAAACTCAAATTTTTAAAAGGTCTTTCCTGTTCTTTTATACCCTTTCCTATTGGATAAAATAAAAGTCGGTGGCGACCCTTACTATCCGCAACATAAATAAAAAGTCAGTTCTCCCACCGTGTTACAGAACTGGCGACTCTGCTGGTGATTCTTAAAGAGGGGTTACCTTAGGAATTAGGATCACTTACTATTTGACTTGCTTGCTTTATATTTATTTGTTGGGCTTATGTGTGAAAGATCCTAACCCGGATCTAGTGTACCCTAGGTAAAAGGCAATAGACCAAGGAAACTGTACGGCGTATACCGATATGGTTGATCTGGTGGCCATAGTTAGTGTGACTTCTTGGTTGGTGCTTATGTTCCTTAAGTAAGTTGAGGATAATATGGGGATTCCATACGTTGTCATTAATACTAACTACCCTTTAGAACCTTAATTGACCCTTCTTGGCCTTTAGAAAGTAGTGAGATAGCTGGCTTTGGAGAAGTCTAAAGTTGGTTAATACTCGATGCTACACTCATTGAGATTCTAATCTTGGGAGGTTTTGGTTGGCAAGTAAGTTTCCTACTGAACAACAACCCTTGAGAAGGATCAGTGATATTGAGATCGCTTAGAACCTGGTTACTTTTGTAGGACATGATGAACCAACTAAACTTCAAGGGAGGGTACTTTCCTTTAAACCTCATGCAAGCCTCTAAAACCTAGGACTATTGGGTGAATTGCTTGTGTGTGCCACATGTTTGTGATTGAACATAACATCATAACATCATGATATCATAAGCATAACATTCTCACTAACCATTTTGAGGACCAAAGGATTTATCTTTGTTCTTTGTTGCAGGTTATGGCTTCCACTCGTAGGAACACTATCCGGATCAACTTTGTAGGGATACCTTCCAAGCTTAAGTATTTGGTCTCAAAACTTCCTGAAAGCTCCCAGTTCATCAAGAAACATGGTCATCTACTTGACCTGGTTACCTCAGGGTTTGATGAAGATATGATGAGTGTCTTATTCCAGTTCTTTGATCCTAAACATCATTGTTTCACATTTCCCAATTATCAGTTGGTACCCACAATAGAAGAATTCTCCAAGTTACTTGGGGTACCTATCCTTGATCAGAAACCCTTCACAGGCTTAGAGAAGGAGCCTAATCCTGAATTCATTGCTACAACCTTGAATTTGAAGAAATCAGACATTATCCTAGAAACAAGAAGTGAAGTTAAGGGTATTCTTGTCAGAGTATTGATAGAGAAAGCTCAGTTGTTCTTAGATGTTATGAGTTACAATGCTTTTGAGGAGATCTTAGCCTTGCTGATTTATGGTTTGGTATTATTCCCTAATTCGGACCAGTTCATAGATGTACACGCCATCAACATATTTCTGACTCACAATCCAGTGCCTACATTACTTGGAGATATCTTACACTCTCTTCACACTTGTACTACGAAAGCAAGAGGAACTCTGATGTGTTGCATACCTCTATTATCTAGATGGTTTATTTCTCACCTTCCTTGATCCGCGATGAAGAATGAACAAGGTTTGAGGTGGTCCAAAAGGATGATGTCACTCTCTCATTCAGATATTCACTGGTGTTCCCGGTCTATGGAAAATGTCACTATCATTTACCGTTATGGGGAGTTCCCTCATGTGCCACTCCTTGGCATAAGAGGGGGAATTACTTACAACCCTTCTTTATCTCTATGTTAGTTTGGTTATGCTCGGAGTAATGGTCCTCATGACATGCTTATTCAGGGTATTATGTTTGATTATGAAAATGATCTTCAAGGTTACCGTCAAAGGTTTATACGAGCTTGGAGTAAAGTGAACAAGGTTGATAGTAAGACTTTGGAACCAAAGTAATCCATTTCTATGGAACCTTACCTTAGATGGGTGCGGTCTCGTGCTCAGACTCTTACGATACCATATCCTGCTGTTCTACCGGTTACTATGGAGCCTATTGCTGAAGGAGATATCCCTTATACCATCCTTCATCCAGATATACCCACTGATTTGGAAGAGCTACAGAAGTTCTGGATCCAACTGAAGGAGCAAAGAGATACCTTTGAAGCCCAATTCAGGATTAGCCAAGGAAGAGTGTTGGAGCTTGTAAACACCCCAAATTTGCCCTCACCCATTCACACCATGGCTTGTGATCATTTCATATACATAATCTCAATCATATCATCTCATATCACATTTTTGATTCACTGCATAGATTCTAAGTCATCTGCATCTAGGGTTTGTGATCTGAGCAATCCAAGAGCTTCTTGAGCCACTCCAAAGGCCATCAATCACTTCAAAGGGGTCCATGTGTGTTCAAACATCATATTATATCCTCTCAAAGTCAAGAATGCCAAAGGATCACAAGAACTGAGAATGGTGTGGGAGCAGAGCCAGGCTTGACTGCATAGTTGACCTAAAATTAGGGTTTTGGTTTCAGAGGCCATAACCCCAAATTTTTTGATCATTCTTGTTTCTATTGGTCTCTATATGGTATAGGGAGTATGCATATCAATTTTCATGAAGAAATTCCATGGGGAAGTCATCTGATCAAGAGTTGACTTTTCAAGCAAGTCAGTGCAAAATCAGGGCATCTGAGGCCCCCAATGACCCAACCAAAGGGCATTCTTCATCATTTTGATTGTATATGATCTTTATTTGATCATGGAAGAGGTTGGAAGTTCATAAAATTGAAGAATTTCAAGTCTTTTGCAAAGATGACTTTTTGGGCAAGTTTGACTTTTAATGGAAATGTCATTTTATGCAACTTTTTCAACCCTTACTTTTTGATTCAAGAAAGCTTCAAATGGAAAAACTTTGGTCATGAAAGTTGTAGAATAGGTCTTTCCCTTTTCAAAAAGTACAAGAACATGACCTAATTCATTTTGGATCAAAAGTTATGGCTCATCAAAGTTGGCAAAAATCACTTAAATTCAAGTTATGCACCAAATGGGAAAACTTGCAAATTCTTGTACCAAGGCAATTTGTGACTTCTAATTGATGTCAAACCTTTGCACAAACATCACACAACATTCAAAGATCAGAATTGGCCCAAGGAACTTGACATTTTGATGCATTGAAATTCATAAAATCTCAAAGGAACCAAAAGTGAACCAAGTTGCAAAAGTCATGATAACTTCTCATCCACTTGCTAGCTACTTTGCTGATCAACCCTAGCCTTTTCCCTCACCATGCTGAACAACACACTCCCCTTGTACTTGGCTAGAACATGACCCATGCTTCTCTTACACAAAAGTTGACAATTTGCAAAAGCAACCATACCTATCACAAAAGGACATGTCACTTCATCTGACCAATAGCAATTGTTTATACAAACAAAATGCAAGCCAAAACACAAAAGAGGCCAGCCTGAAACCAGCCATAGCACCACATTCTCATTTTCACTCCATTGAGCAAAAGCATTCGAAACACACAACACAGCCCACAAACACACAAACAAACTTCATACATCAACTCAACTCATCTTCCTGGTCACAAAGCACCCATCATCCTTGCCTTAAACTGCCAGAATCACAAACACGATTCTCACCTGAGCTTGAACAGAACTTGTTCAAACTTCCAAACCAGCCAACACAAACTCTTTCTAAGCATCAAGGCTTCATCAGGGAGGTCACAGGAGTGGTCTTGCACAAGAGGGGAGGTCAGAAAGTGCCAGACTGAAAAGCTTCAAACTCAGGTAGCTTCATGAACTTTTTTTCCAGAAATGGATTTTTAAGTTCCTAAGTTGTTCTTCATGATTCACTGATCACTCTGATGGCTTTGGTTTTGAAAATGGTTGAGAGATAAGAGTTTAATCTTGTTCTGAAACTTTTTGCCCTAAAACTATTTTGATTCGATTCTCTCTGTTTAGGAATGATAAATGTTGTTTGAATGGGGGTTTTGATTCGTGATTGAGTGGGGAAGAGTTCTGGGCAATTAGATTTCGTTTTAGATGCGTGTGGAGAGAGTTTGGAATTTTAAGTGATCGGAGAAGATGACCGGAACACTGTTCCGGTCACCTGAGAGTCATTAAGGCTGGATTAGGGCTAATTAATTAGGGTTAGTGAGTTTGAATGTAGGCCGTCCAGATGCGCGCCTAGTCAACTCCCGCGCGTGTGAGTTTGAATGCTGGCCTCAGGATCTGTTGACTTCTTCATTAATTCATTTAATTTCATTTTTATTTTCATTTAATTACATTGTTTTCTTCATTTTATTTAAAATAGCAAAACTTATTTAAAAATTCTGAAAATTTTTGTACAAACTTTTATTTAATTTCAGAAACCAAAAATATTTTTACTTTTATTTTTTGCATTTAAAAAGAATTTTTAAATATTTAAAAGTTTATTTTTAATTAGTTAATGAGAATTAATTAATTAAAAATACTTTTAGGTATTTAAAAATCACCAAAAAATTCATGAAACATTTAAAACCATTTAGAAACATTGTCCAACCCTCAAACCAAATTTCTTTTTTGATCTTGATGCATTTTGAGAATTTTTCATGGAATTAAAATCATTTTAATGCATTATTTTGATCCAAACTTCCAAAAATCATTTCTGCCTAACCATTGAGAGTTGGACCTTGATTCTTTTTGCATTGCATTGTGTTTGGCATGTAGTTTGTGAGATTAAATTGGCATGATTTGATCTTTCATTTTCCATTTGTTTGACATTTTTCTTGTTAAGGAACCCTAAAACCCTAGAAAACTTAGGAAAATCATAACTTGAATTAGGTTAAGAGTTGGAACTTCTCCTTTGGGCAGTGAGTTAGTATAGGATTAGGGATCCTTTGAGTGCATTTACAATTTTTTATCTTGATGTTTGCTTCTGATTTTGGTTTGTGTCTGATGCTTGGATCATAAACCCTAATTTGGGCTTCCATATGCATCCATCTTGCATTTGCTTGCATAATATGACTTGCCATGACATTTTGCGCATCCATTTGATTCATTTAACATCTTAAGACATATTGAAAGCATGTTTGATCCTTGCATCTTGCATTTGCCATGTTGTATGCCATATGCATTTCATAACTTTTCATGTGTGATTATGGTTCTAACTTGCTTCATCTGCATCCATAAGCTTGTATGATCATCACCATGCCTTGTCTCATGTTTGCACCATCCCATAGCATCATTATCCTCCTGAATGTGCTTCTGTTTTTGATTTTCATCATGCCATTTCATTTCATCTTGCATTGCATTGCATTCCTTTGCTAACTTTTCAGGTGGTAAGTAACCTTGAGAAGTGAATTTGCCTTCACTTCTCACATTTTCTTTTCATCTCCCCTTATGTATCATTGCTGCATTTTACTTTGTGTATGAGATTGAGCTTGCTCTTTCTTTTGCTTCTTACTTTCTTTCCTCAAGTGACTTGTCTTCTTAAATGAAGCAAGTTACTTTGCTTCTCCTGATCCTTTCATCTGCTTCCTGGTGGTTCCTCTGAAGATTTCTCTTGTTAACCTCACAAACCTTAGGAACGACCAAGCATGACAATGATTAGGGTTTTGATTAGTCCCCCACTTAGTTTTACCTTGGTGTCATCTTTGAGTTTTCTCTTCTCATCTCATAATCAGGGACTAAACCCTAAAGGCTTTAAGGCTTTGTGATTACGCTTATGCCTGCATCCTTCTATTAGGATGGAGTGTATAACTTTAATCCTAAGTGTTAAACCCTTAATGTGTTTAACTCCTTTAATCAATTCACATAATAGTCATCAAGACATCAAGCTTGTAACTTGGGCCTTGCATTAGGGTTCTAATTCTTCCTTAACTGGTTAAGAAGGACTAACCCTAGTGTTAATGGACAAGTCCCCCTCAAGTTGTCTCACAAATCATAAAAATCATTTCCTCATCATACCATTAAATAAAATCTACTTAATCAAAGGCTTGTTTTGTCATGAGTTTAATCCCTAATCATAGATTAAGTTGAGGAGCTTTCCTCAGCTTAAACACCCTCATCTATTATCCTTCTATTAGGATGGTGTAATGAGTCTGTTTAATCCCTGATTATGGCTTAATCTCATTACTTAACACTAAACAAAAACATCAAAAACATCTAAATAATCACAAGTAGGTTGATGATCTTAATCCTACATCAGGGTGATTAAGTGTGAGAAGCTGACTTCACACTTAAGGCATTCTCATTACCCCTAATCAGAGGGAAGATGTGATGAGTTTACTAATCCATTGATTTAGGCTTAAGCTCATTAATCTATGACAAACTTTCAAAAGCAATAAAAGATTGAAAACTCAAAAACAAACAATAATCGTCTCCTCCGGGATTCTCTTCTCATCTCATTCACTCATAAACGAGAACTTGCTTCTTCCGTCTAATGCAAGACAGTTTGCACCTGAGCCAGACAGGTCATACACTTGAGCATAGACAAGTAAGCAGTTCATCAGTCAATTCACCTTTCAGTCTCTTTGGGTCGAACTACGGTGTTCTGACTTCCTCATTGCACGAGAGGATACGTAGGCATAACTTAACTGTTATCGAACAAAAGTCTCTGTATATTCCCCCTCTTTCCAGCTTCATCCTTTAAGCCTCATTATCATGAGCATTTCATCTTTGTCCTTACACCGACACTGCACCATACCACACTTCACTTCTCTTACACTGACACCTGTACATCCTTTCCCAGCTCTTTTATACACAAATTGCACTGACACTACCCCTTTAAAACACAAATCTTTTAAGCGTGGATCCCGTCGAGTACGACGGACAATCAGGGTGCTAATACCTTCCCAGGTTGTAACCAACCCCCTTTCTCAGTCTCTCTGGTTCGCAAACCGTCTTATCCATATCTTTTCTTAGGTTTATGCAGCATTACCTTTCCCCCGGGATAAAAATGCCTAGCTGGCGACTCTTTTCATTCCCTGTGAGTTCACTCCTGTGTGTTCTCGCATCCCTCCTTTCGCCGACCGTTCGCGTCTGTACCTTTATCTGGGCCATTTCCCATTTATCGGGAGCGACAACTTGGCGACTCTGCTGGGGACCCTTATACTGTAACCAGGGCTTCTGGTTCTTTTTGTGGGTTCCTCCTAGCGCTTGATTGATTTGTGTTTACTGGGGTGTTATGTGCTATTTGTGTTAGTATAGTTGCTTTTATTGCTTTATGTACAGTTATTTATTGCTTTCTTTACAGCTTTATATACATCATACTGTCATACTGTGCTGGCTGGATCTGCTTTGTTGCTTTGGTGGGTGGGTGTTCTATTGACAGTTGAGGCCCTATACCTGGGACCTGAGTGACACCTAGGCTAGAGTGGTTCATGTTCTTTCCCATTCCATTTCGGTCTGGTGCGGGAATATGAAACACGGTTCAGATATGGGTTTCTTCTTGAGAACTCTGTGCTGCAGATTTCCTGTAGTGCTAGGGCTATCTGGGAAGCCTGCTAAGTCTGGATGACCTTTAGTATTGACCTTCAGAAACCGAGGTGAATTCGAGGAGGATCTTTTATGGTTATTGTAAACACTGTACCTCCGGGTTAGAAGTGTTTACACTTCTCATAACTGATCCAAGTCTGAGGATCCTTGTTTTAGAACATCACCTGTGAGGGGGTTGGGCTGTTTACAGGTTTGCAGGTACCCTTGACCTTAGCATACCCTGTTACTTTGTTTTGATTAAGAGTACTCCATGTTGGAACAGTTCTTGTGATTTTTAACCCTGGACATGTGACTCTTTATTTGAGTCCCCCACCTTGGTTACTGGACTTTTTGAACCTCCATCCGGATTTCTTGAACATACATGGACATATATCAAGGCAGTTAATCAGATCCAGCTCAGTCACAAACCCTTGCATATCATTTGCATACATCCTCATTGCATCATTTTAACATGTGTTTATTAGTTTTTCAGGGTATCCATCCTATATTTTGGCTTGGTTTTGACCCCTTCTTCAGCATAGACCTATCTTCATCAGTATCTTGCTTCAGTTATCAGCTACCTGCTTCAGTCACCTGCATCACCAATCTCAGCCTGTCAGAGGCCTATCTTCAGTGTTATTCTCAGCATCTGACCCAGCTCTCCTTCAACAATATGGCACCTAAGAAGAGTAACATCTCCTATCATTTCTTTGAGCCTGAGTTGGCTAGCATCAGGAAGATTCAGACCCTGATTACTCCAGACCATATACCACTTTTCAGAGAACATTATGGAGGAATCCTTGATGTGGTTATGGATTTGGACCCTTCACAGAGGAGCTTGATTCATACTTGCCTGCAGTTCTATGATCCCCCTCTGAGGTGCTTCACATTTCAGAATTTTCAGTTGGGACCCTTGTTGGAGGAGTATTCATCATTGGTTGGTGTACCTATCAGAGGTGGAATCCCCTTCAACCCTGAGATGGCTTTCCCTAGTAATGAGGAGGTGGCAAAAGCTTTATATCTAGAACCAGTTCTGATTGGGCAGAATTTGACAGCTAAAGCTGGAGTCTCTGGTTTTCATCTGGATTTCTTGACTTCTCAGGCTATTCTTAAGGCCTCCTTGGGGGAGTGGAAGGCAGTCTGTGCTCTGTTGGCCCTTAGCATATATGGGGTCATACTTTTTGCAGATGAGCCTAGGTTTGTTAGCAAGAATGCAATCCATCTTTTCATCCTGAGAAACCCAGTACCCACCTTACTGGGAGATCTTTACTACTCTGTTCATCAAAGGAATGAAAAGCAAAGGGGAAGATTAGTGAGATGCTGTGCTCCTTTGTTCCATACTTGGCTGCTCAAGCATTTGCCAAAAACTGATGCATTCTTGAACCCTCACCAGCAAAAGAACTGGGCTAGGAGGCTTGTTGCTCTAACCTCAGATGACATCAGGTGGCGCACTCAGAGCACCAAGGGCAGAGACATCATTACTAGTTGTGGGCAGTTTCCCAATGTACCTCTGATTGGAGTGAAGGGTTGCATCAACTACAACCCTCTGCTATTCAAAAGACAATTAGGCTATGCATTGGTCCACCCTCCTAGAGCACAGGATCTGACTGAGACCCTTTATTGTGAGATCAAGCCTAATCTGGCTATTGTCAGGCAAGCATCCTGGGCTTGGGATAATGTCCAGACTAAAGGGGTAACCATTCTTGGGAGATGCAACAATGTGGCCTCAGCTCAGTACTATGAGTGGTCTCATGCCAGGGCTCAAGTTTCTGGGATGCCCTTCACCCTTGAAAATATGCCTGGACCTTCCACAGCACCACCTCCAGCAACTGTCAGCTTAGAGGAGTTTGAGAAATTGAAAGAGAGAAATGAGAATCTGACTCAGGCTCTACAGAAGACCCTCTGGGAGAGGGGTGATGGTCGCTTGGACATCGAAAGGTTAGAAAAGCTAAAGGTGGAGCATCTAGCCAGAGTTGAGAAGTCAGAGGATTACATTAAGAAGTCAAGGGCTGGAGAACAGATCTTGAAAAATGCTTGCAAAGAGGCCCAATTCCAGAGAGCTAGGACTGATTTGTATCTAAAGGAGAGTCAGGCTAGGTGGGTCAGGATCACCGAAGCCCGTACTCAGGAGGATAAAAGGACTCAGGATAAGATTGAGCAGCTGGAAGCTAGTGCAAAAGAGCAACAGGAAGCCCTGGCAGCAGCCCAGAGGGAGATCTCAGAATTGAAGATTAGAGCTGGTTTGAAGAGGTCAAAGGACCAGAGTCAACACAAGAGGCTAACTGCAGCTGTTACCACAAGGAATCTCCTTATCAGGAACCTCACAGAGCGTCCAGCTGATCCTGTGACTGAAGCACTTCTCAAGGAAGTTCAGGAAGATGAGTTTGGTCTTGGTGTTTGACTTTTGCTTGTTGTTGCTTTCATTTCATGTACTTTTCTTTATGTTGTATTTTGACCCCTCAGAGGGCATGTATTGTAAAAAGAAACAAACTATGTATCATTTACTTGTTGTAATATATGTGTTGTTTTATCTGAATTTCTTCAAGCAACATCACAAGTATCTTCCTCAAGGGTCTGGAAAGGTCAAAACCAAGTGCCAAGCCGGATACCTTGGATACAAATAAGCATACTGCATTGCATGCTAACCTTTTGTTTTGTTTTGCAGGTTTTTGTTTTATTGTTACTAACTCTGTTGTGACCTCAGGAACTATTGCTCGACGTCGAGGGTTTCCACTCAACCGTCCACACAGATATCCCACCCGCAACAACCTTCCGGGTATACAAATGGACCAAGTACAGCAGGACCTTACAGAGGTCAGGAACCAAATGGCCAATGAGATATTGGAAATGAGGGCTCAGATGACACGGTTTATGGAGGTGATGAATAATATGGCTCAAAGCCAAGAGAGGTTAAGAGCACTGGTAGATGGGAGGAATCAGGAAGACCCTCATCCAGGGACTGCTGGGACAAGCAACAATGAGAGAGTCCAACCTCATGTTAATCCCCCAGTCTATGGACCCCACCTGCATCCAGAAATCAACATCCCTGTTAATGTGCAAGGGACTGCCACTGCAGGTAGAGTGCTGCAAGAAGACCCCCAGGAAGATCAATTCACAGTGATGGGAGTTGGGGAGGAAGCCTATGACAGAAGGCTAGATGAGATTGCTGAGAAACTAAGATCCCTGGAGTCCCAGAATTCTTTGGGCTTTGATGTTATGGACATGGGCTTAGTGGACGGGGTCAGGATTCCCCACAAATTTAAACCACCATGCTTTGAGAAGTATAACGGGACTTCCTGTCCCCGGACCCATTTACAGTCTTTTCTGGGGAGGCTGAAGGCATATACCATGGACGAAAAGCTATGGATGTTTTATTTTGAGGATAGCTTAACTGGAGCTTCAAGGGAATGGTACTCTCACCTGACTAGAGCAACCATTAGATGCTGGAAGGACCTGGCAGAGGCCTTTATCAGACAGTATTAGTACAACTTGGATATGGCTCCCAACAGGACCCTCCTGATGGGAATGTCACAATCATCCAGGGAAAGCTTCCGGGAGTACGCTCAAAGGTGGAGACAGCTTGCTGCTGTTGTCCAGCCACCCATGTCAGAGAGGGAGATGGCTGATATGTTTATGAACACCCTCCAAGGGACATACATTGATAGGCTAGCTGCCTTTTCTTCTACCAGCTTTGCAGATGTCGTTATAGCTGGGGAAAGAATTGAAAGCCTATTAAAAATGGGTAAGATTTCTGACAATGGTGCTAGCTCATCCAGCAACCCAAGAAAGCCTTTTGTAGGCCCAAGAAGAACTGGTGAAACCAATGCTATCCATACCAGCAGGAGCAGACCCCAATATGTTCATAGGTCTGTGGCAGCAGTCACCATTCTCGCTCCAATTCATCCTCAACTAGCTTATCAACCACAACAACAGAATTACCAGCAACAAACTCAGTATCCTCCTCAGAGAAATTATAACAACAACAACACCAGCAACAACAATCAGCAGAGACCATTCCAACAGAGGCCCTCTCAGGCCAATAGGGTGATCGATCCGATCCCTATGCCCTATGCCACATTACTGCCACAACTCCTAAAACTCAACCTAGTTGAGTTAAGAACATTGGCACCTCCAGATCCTGCCAGTCTACCCAGAAATTATGACGCCAGCGCCAGATGTGCTTTTCACTCAAATGCACCTGACCATAGTACGGAGAAGTGCAGAGCCTTGCACATGAAGGTACAAGACCTGGTAGACTCCAAAGCTCTGAACTTTGCACCACCACCAAATGTTAACAAGAACCCTATGCCACACCATGGTGGTCCCAGAATCAATGTTATTGAAGAAGACAAGCCGTCTTACTTGATAACTAGTGTGGGTCAGATTCGGACACCCTTGGTGGAGATTAAAGCTCAACTCCTTGAATGTCAAATGTTCCCGGGATGTGAGCTAGGATGTGCTTATTGCAACATTTCAGTAAATGGTTGTGATAACTTGAGGGATGGCATAGATAGTCTCATCCAGAGTGGCCTGCTTCAAATCACTACATCAGTACCTACCAATCCAGCAATCTCCTTAACCACAGTTCCAGAATCTCCTACAACTGCAACAACCATTGTTCTAAACAACTTTCAGTTTCATCAACAAATGCTTCATCTGTTACTTCAACGGACCAAATATCAAACATCCCTTCTACAACTTCAGCACCCCTTCATTCAGAGTCTCCTACAACAACAACACCCATCCTTCCAACAATGTCTCCTACAACATCAGCAGCAAACAGTGCAAGTGTCTCAACAGTTACAATTTATTATGATCCTGCAAGTGATTCTGCCTACAACTCACAAAATGCCACTCCTACTAGAGCACCAGTCACAATATATTATGATCCACAGACCATCACAGTCCCTTCTGCAGCTGCCATCAGTCCAGTCACTATCACAGTGCCTGGGCCAGTGCCTTATGAAAGCAGTAATGCCATCCCTTGGCATTACGGCTCCGATCTATACTGCGAAGGACAGAAAATCACTTTCGAATCATCAACTTCTTCACCACAAATAGACAATGTGGGGGGAGGCGGAGGCTTCACTCGAAGCGGACGTCTCTTTGCCCCGCAAATTCCAAGACCCACCGCTGAAGCAGAAGCTACTGCCAAGGCAAAAGGGAAGAGCATGGTGCAAGAAGAGCAAATTGTTAAAGAAGCTTTGAAAACACCTTTTGATCAAGAAGTTGATGAATTCATGAGAATCATCAAGAAAAGTGATTACAAGATAGTGGACCAGCTTCACCAGACGCCTTCCAAGATCTCCATCCTATCATTTCTTATGTGCTCCGAGGCTCATCGGAACGCACTACTAAAGGTCTTGCACGCAACTTATGTGCCAGAAGAAATCACGGTCAATCAGTTGGAAGCTATGGTTGGAAATGTTAATGCTAGTAACGGACTAGGATTTACCAACACTGATTTGACTACAGAAGGCCGCAATCACAACAAGGCTTTGCACATTACCATGGAGTGTAAGGGTGCAGTTCTTTCACACGTATTGGTAGACACAGGGTCATCCCTCAATGTCTTACCTAAAAAAGCCCTTGTGAAGCTGGAATATGAAGGATTGGCATTACGACCCAGCAACTTAGTGGTGAGAGCCTTTGACGGCTCTAAGAGATCAGTTCTGGGGGAAATTGAGTTGCCTGTAACGATTGGCCCACAAACTTTCAAAACGACCTTCTACGTGATGGACATTCAGCCTGCCTACAGTTGTTTGTTGGGTAGACCATGGATTCATGCCGCTGGCGCAGTTACGTCTACCCTTCACCAGAAGTTAAAATTCGAGTGGGAGGGCCAAGTCGTTACTATTTGTGGAGAGGAGGATATTTTTGTTAGCCATCTGGATACATACAAGTATATTGAGATGGATGGGGAGATCCACGAGACGATGAGTCAAGGGTTTGAGGCCCTGAATATTAATGAAACCTCTGCTGTACTTGGGACTTCCATGACATCCTACCAGCAAGCCCGGAAGGTGGTGGAAGAAGGAAACGCTCAAGGCTGGGGCAAACTGTTGCCTGTGGAGAGGAAAGAAGATAGATTTGGGTTGGGTTACAAACCAACTCAAGAAGATCAAGCAGAGGCCGCTAAGAAGCCCAACTTTGTTAGTGGGGGGATGCTCACCCCCGATGCTGTCAACGACTTGGAAGATGAGTCGGAAGATGAACGCAACCTGGAAAGCTGGATTCGTCCAAAGATCCCGGGGAGCAGTATCTCAAACTGGTCTTCCCAGGAAATTATAAGGGTTACTCCTGCAGAGTAATTATTATTTCCTGTATGTTTTTAGCATGCATCAAGTCTTGCATCTTGCCCAAGATAACAAGACTCATTTTGTAATCGGGCCATCTGTAATTTTTGTGCAACAAGATTAATCAATGAAATATCAGACATCTTTTGCAAATGAGTCTTTTTCTTTTCCGCTCACTGTTTTTCCATTTTTCTTTTTGTACAAAAAATAAATGGCAATGTTTTCAAAATGACAACTTCATTTTACTTTTCTAAACAAGATTAAAATCAATCACTAAAATGAACCAACTGAACCCTTGCAGAAAGTGCCTTCCAGACAGCACCGACAACAGCACGGCTTTGACTTCGTATGACTTTGACAATCCGATCAATCGAGCTGATGAAGGGGTTGAAGAAGATTACGAGCTTCCTGAAGAGCTAGCCAGATTGTTGAGACAAGAGGAGAAGGTTATCACTCCTCATCAGGAGGAGGTCGAAACGATTAATCTTGGTACAGATGAAGATGTGAAAGAAGTTAAAATCGGGGCCTGCTTACAAGACTCAGTGAAGAGACAACTGATTGACCTGCTTCAGGAATATGTGGATGTGTTTGCTTGGTCTTATCAGGATATGCCAGGGTTGGACACCGATATTGTTATGCATAAGCTGCCTTTGAGGGAAGAATGCCCACCGGTCAAACAGAAACTGCGCCGTACTCGTCCAGACATGGCAATGAAAATCAAAGAAGAGGTACAAAAGCAGTGGGACGCCGGATTCCTTGCTGTAACTAGCTATCCACCGTGGGTTGCTAATATAGTACCTGTGCCTAAGAAAGATGGCAAGGTAAGGATGTGTGTTGACTACCGGGATCTGAACAGAGCCAGCCCGAAAGATGATTTTCCATTACCTCACATTGACGTATTGGTTGATAATACGGCTCAGTTCTCGGTATTCTCCTTCATGGACGGATTTTCAGGATACAATCAGATCAAAATGTCACCTGAAGACATGGAGAAGACAACCTTCATCACACCCTGGGGCACATTCTGTTACAAGGTGATGCCATTCGGATTGAAGAATGCTGGTGCAACATATCAACGGGCTATGGTAACATTATTCCACGATATGATCCATAAGGAAATCGAGTGTTATGTGGATGACATGATTGCCAAGTCCCTCACAGAAGAAGACTACCTGGTAAATCTGCTAAAGCTATTCAAGCGTCTGAGGAAGTACCAATTAAAGCTGAACCCCAACAAGTGCACATTCGGGGTGCGATCTGGTAAGTTGTTGGGATTTATTGTAAGTGAGAAAGGGATTGAAGTTGACCCTGATAAAGTTAAAGCCATTCAAGAAATGCCTGCACCGAAGTCTGAAAAAGAAGTTCGGGGGTTTCTAGGAAGATTGAACTACATCTCACGGTTCATATCTCACCTTACAGCAACCTGTGAACCATTGTTCAAGCTGTTAAGAAAGGAACAAACGGTCAGGTGGAATGAAGACTGCCAGAGGGCTTTTGACAAGATCAAAGAGTACTTGCAAGAACCACCAATCCTTATGCCTCCAGTTGAAGGAAGACCTCTGATAATGTACTTGACAGTATTAGAAGAGTCAATGGGGTGTGTGCTAGGCCAGCATGACGAGTCTGGTCGAAAAGAGTATGCAATATACTACCTGAGCAAAAAGTTTACCGACTGTGAACAACGTTATTCACTGCTCGAGAAAACTTGCTGTGCTTTAGCGTGGGCTGCTCGCCGACTGAGACAGTATATGTTGACCCACACTACCTTATTAATCTCAAAAATGGACCCAGTTAAGTACATTTTCGAGAAGCCAGCTCTTACCGGACGAGTTGCAAGATGGCAAATGATTCTCACGGAATATGACATCCAATACACCTCTCAGAAAGCCATCAAGGGCAGTGTATTGTCTGAATATCTTGCTGAGCAACCTATTGATGACTACCAGCCTATGAGATTTGACTTCCCTGATGAAGACATCATGTTCATAAAAGCGAAAGATCATGAAGAGCCTGTTCACACTGAAGGGCCTGACCCGGAAGAAGAATGGACTATGATGTTTGATGGGGCTGTTAATATGAATGGTCGTGGTGTTGGTGCAGTACTCATTACGCCTAAGGGGGTTCACATGCCTTTCTCGGCAAAACTCACCTTCAACTGCACTAACAACGAAGCTGAATACGAAGCTTGCATCATGGGTCTTGAGGAAGCCATTGACCTCAGGATCAAGACATTGACTGTATTCGGAGATTCAGCTCTGGTAGTTAATCAAACCAACGGCAAATGGTACACCCACCAGGATCATCTGATACCTTACAGGGATTATACAAGGAGGTTATTGACTTTCTTCACAACGGTCAAGCTGGAGTATATCCCTCGGGACGGGAATCAGTTTGCAGATGCCCTGGCTACCATTTCATCTATGATCAAAGTTCAAGCAGCCAACTTTGTACCGCAGATTTCAGTGTCCAGACTCGACAGACCAGCGTATGTGTTTGCAGCAGATGTTGTTAAAAATGATAAGCCTTGGTTCCATGACATTAAGTGCTTCTTGGAGGATCAAACATACCCATCTGGGGCATCTTCCAATGATAAGAAGACTTTGAGAAGGCTTGCTGGTAGTTTCTTTCTGAACGCTGATGGTTCCCTATACAAGAGAAACTTTGATATGGTGCTCCTCAGATGTGTTGATAGAACAGAAGCAGACTTGTTGATGCACGAGGTGCACGAAGGATCCTTTGGTACCCATGCAGGAGGGCATGCCATGGCTAAGAAGTTGCTAAGATCAGGTTATTATTGGATCACAATGGATGTCGACTGTTGTGCCTATGCCAGAAAATGCCATAAATGCCAGATCTATGCGGATAAAGTGCATGTACCTCCCAACCCTTTGAATATAATGTCTTCACCCTGGCCCTTTGCCATGTGGGGCATTGATATGATCGGCAAGATTGAGCCAACTGCTTCAAATGGCCATAGATTCATCCTGGTCGCCATTGACTATTTCACCAAGTGGGTTGAAGCAGCTTCGTATGCAAATGTTACAAGGCAAGTGGTAGCCAGATTTCTAAAGAGAGATATCATCTGTCGATACGGAATTCCCGAGCGAATCATTACTGATAATGGTTCCAACTTGAACAACAAAATGATGGCAGAACTATGCCGGGACTTCAAGATCCAACACCACAATTCTTCTCCTTACTGGCCAAAGATGAATGGCGCTGTTGAGGCAGCTAATAAGAATATTAAGAAGATTGTGCAGAAGATGGTAGTCACCTACAAAGACTGGCATGAGATGCTACCGTTCGCCTTGCATGGGTACCGCACGTCAATCAGAACATCCACTGGGGCAACACCGTATCAGCTTGTGTATGGTATGGAGGCAGTCCTACCTGTTGAAGTTGAATTACCCTCCTTGCGAGTACTGATGGATGTTAAGCTGAACGAAGTAGAATGGGTCCGGTCCCGATACGAACAACTGAGTCTGATTGAAGAGAAAAGATTGGCTGCAATCTGTCATGGGCAATTGTATCAGAAAAGAATGAAGAGAGCCTTCGATCAGAAAGTCAGGCACCGAGAGTACCAAGTGGGAGATCTTGTGTTGAAAAGAATCCTCCCTCCTCATACAGACCACAGGGGAAAATGGACTCCAAACTATGAAGGACCATTTGTAGTAAAGAAAGTTTTCTCTGGTGGAGCACTGATGCTCAGCACCATGGATGGTGAAGATTTCCCGTCCCCTGTGAATTCAGATGCAGTTAAAAAATACTTCGCGTAAAAATGACCCGCTGGACATAAAAACAGAATGTAAGTCCAGACAAAAACAGGGCATCCCGGCAAGTCAGAAACAGAATAAAAGACTTGGGCAAAAATAAGGGAAATGAATAAAAAATTGTGCACCCGCTGAGTTGAAAATCCGCATTGGACAGCTCAGGCAAAAATGGGTATCCCGATGGATTGAAAACCCGAAAGGGCGATCCATGCAAAATAAGGGAATAAGCGAACAACTGCATTCTGAATTCGTCTGTATCGCCTACAACTTGGTAAGCTTCAAAAAGATCAAGCTTTTGTCAGAATCAGCCTTCTTCAGAAAGCAAGACGAGAAGAACGTCAAAAGTCATACGAGTCATAGCAAGAGGGAAGCTCCTTCAAAGCGTCGTCAACATTGCCAGCATTTTGTTTCTCAATTTGTAACAATCTCCTCATTTCAGGAGATATGTTTCTTTGACTGTATCTTGCCAATTCAGGGCACTTGAATTAATAGAAACATATTTTTCGGTCACACAATGTCTCGTATATTTTCATTTGCAAAAATGTCTGATGTCTTAAGAAAACTGGTTGCATGAATACAGATGTTTATCTTTAAAAATAAAGAAAATAAAACACGTGCTTGCAGGGAATATACTTACTCTCAGAAGTGTCTCACTCCTATAACGGAACCCGGTAAGGAATGCCTCGGGATTACTTGTGCGTTTCTCTGTCTTTGCAGGATTGCAGATATCCAAAACACGACCTGGGGAATGAAAGCTTCACTCCCAGCAAGCTGGCAAATCAACTCACTCAGTCTTAGCACCCTAAAGTGTTTTCTCCCCAGCTGAGTTGCCACTTGTTGCCACTTGTTATTTCTCCCCAGCCGAGTTACCATCTCTCCACAATCAGGTGCAAAGCCGGGAACCATCCCCCCACAGAGCTTCAGCCTCTACCCGGAAGAGCAGCACGCGAAGGAATCACAACAGAGTGACGAAAGCTTCTACAAACCCCCAGCTGGGTCCCTCATTATTGGAAAAGGTCTATCATTGACCCATTTCCCCAAACAGAATCATTTCATCAGATCTACCAATGATCTCATCCCCAGCTGGGATGTCCACTTCAAGCAGATCAACCAGAGAGCTTCGTGGCAACGGGATCCGAATCCCGGATCATTATCTTTTGCATAATCATGGCATTCGCATCATATTCACCCCACAAAGCGTAACATTCCATCTAACACGGAGCATTACGGCAAAAATCAAACATATTGCATAATCATATGTCATGGTCTGAATCAAACACTTGTGAATAATGACAATCCATCAGCAATATACGAAATACCCCCCAGATTCCCCAGCAAAAGCAGTTGCCTCATATTCACCAATACAAATACATACTCCTTTTGGCACCCGTCCGTGTCATCATTCCCCAGTAAAGTCGCCCGAACACCCTTTACAAACAGATCATCCGTATTACACGTATTTCTTGGCACCCGTCCGTGTCATACCCCCAGCAGAAAGCCAAAGACATCCTCTTTGCACTCGCATATACTTATATATAACTTTCTTGACATCCGTCCATGTCATTTTCCCAGCACATTAACATAAACACTTTGTATATCAGATATTTGTTTATACTATACTCTTCTCCTTTTGACACTCGTCTGTGTCACTCTCTCCAGCAGGTTGGACACTCAAATACATATTACTCGTACTTTCTACTCATACTTATACAGATACTCGTCCATATCTTGTATGCACCATGTACATCCCCGCAGATTCGACACTCGTCCGTGTTCTTTGTTAACCAGTTGGTGCTCGTCCGTACCATCATCTCAGAACACGCGTCAAGCGTTTGTTTCTACATGATACTCGTCTATATCATAGTCTTAAGGATGCTCGTCCGCATCTTTAATCCATACACTGCGTCAAACACTCATGTCTTCTTGAATATAGATACTCGTCTGTGTCTACTATTCCCCAGAAGAGTCCCCGCAGATTCGACACTCGTCCGTGTTCTTTGTTAACCAGTTGGTGCTCGTCCGTACCATCATCTCAGAACACGCGTCAAGCGTTTGTTTCTACATGATACTCGTCTGTATCATAGTCTTAAGGATGCTCGTCCGCATCTTTAATCCATACACTACGTCAAACACTCATGTCTTCTTGAATATAGATACCCGTCTGTGTCTACTATTCCCCAGAAGAGTCCTTTCAGATTCAACACTCGTCCGTGTTCCTTGTTAACCAGTTGATACTCGTCCGTATCATCATCTCTGAACATATGCCAGTATTTGTTTCTACCTGATACTCGTCCGTATCATAGTCTTAAGGATGCTCGTCCGCATCTTTAATCTATACCAAACACTCATGTCTTCTTGAATATAGATACTCGTCTGTGTCTACTATTCCCCAGAAGAGTCCTTTCAGATTCAACACTCGTCCGTGTTCCTTGTTAACCAGTTGATACTCGTCCGTATCATCATCTCTGAACACATGCCAGTATTTGTTTCTACCTGATACTCGTCCGTATCATAGTCTTAAGGATGCTCGTCCGCATCTTTAATCTATACCAAACACTCATACCTTTTGTTTCTTGGATTTAAACACTCGTCCGTGTTTACTATTCCCCAGTAAAGCAATTTTCTTTTTATCTGACATTCGTCCTATGTCATGATAAACCCTGAGAGCAGCCGTACCCTGCTAGGTGGTCGTCCTCCACCTCTTGATGGTCGTCCTCCATCATGCTCATCCGATGGCCGTCCCCATCGTTGACTTCTATCCGACATTCGTCCTATGTCGTGATATTTAGCAGCCGTCCCCTGCTAGGTGGTCGTCCTCCACCTCTTGATGATCGTCCTTCATCATTTTATCCAATGGCCGTCCCCATTGTTGATTTTGGTTATCTGACGTTCGTCCTACGTCATGATAAACCTTGAGAGCAGCCGTCCCCTGCTAGGTGGTCGTCCTCCACCTCTTGATGGTCGTCCTCCATCATGCTCATCCGATGGCCGTCCCCATCGTTGACCTTTTATCCGGCATTCGTCCTATGTCGCAATATTTTCGGCAGCCGTACCCTGCCAGGTGGTCGTCCTCCACCTTAGATGACCGTCCCTCATCTTATCTCCAACAGAGCAGCCGTCCCCTGCTAGGTGATCGTCCTTCACCTTTGATGACCGTACAATCATCATCTATTCATTTCATTTATTCTTTAACCCGATGGCCGTCCCCGTCGTGGTCCCTTTTCTTTTTAGCCCGATGGCCGTCCCCATCGTTGGTTACTTTGCTTTGAACTTGATGGCCGTCCCCATCATTTTTCATTAATCCCCAGAGAATCTTACAGCTTTACTTGATGGCCGTCCCCATCATAATCTCCTATATCCCCAGCATGATGGTCGTCCCCGTCATTGCTTTGCTTCACACACTCCCCCCAGCATGTCGGCCGTCCCCGTCATTGCTCTTTCCCCAGCAGTCGTCCTCTGCTCGACGGTCGTCCTCCGTCGCCCACACTTTATATTATACTTTATTTTCCTTTACAATCTATATCCCTTTTCTTCTTCATTCTGTGAGTGCAAATTTTGGACTGTCTTTGGTATTCAACCACAAGTTATCTTGTTTGCCTGATAAGCCGCTGCTTACATCCTGCATAGCTAACTCATGTTTGAATAGGGGCAGCTGTAAACACCCCAAATTTTCCCTCACCCATTCACACCATGGCTTGTGATCATTTCATATACATAATCTCAATCATATCATCTCATATCACATTTTTGATTCACTGCATAGATTCTAAGTCATCTGCATCTAGGGTTTGTGATCTGAGCAATCCAAGAGCTTCTTGAGCCACTCCAAAGGCCATCAATCACTTCAAAGGGGTCCATGTGTGTTCAAACATCATATTATATCCTCTCAAAGTCAAGAATGCCAAAGGATCACAAGAACTGAGAATGGTGTGGGAGCAGAGCCAGGCTTGACTGCATAGTTGACCTAAAATTAGGGTTTTGGTTTCAGAGGCCATAACCCCAAATTTTTTGATCATTCTTGTTTCTATTGGTCTCTATATGGTATAGGGAGTATGCATATCAATTTTCATGAAGAAATTCCATGGGGAAGTCATCTGATCAAGAGTTGACTTTTCAAGCAAGTCAGTGCAAAATCAGGGCATCTGAGGCCCCCAATGACCCAACCAAAGGGCATTCTTCATCATTTTGATTGTATATGATCTTTATTTGATCATGGAAGAGGTTGGAAGTTCATAAAATTGAAGAATTTCAAGTCTTTTGCAAAGATGACTTTTTGGGCAAGTTTGACTTTTAATGGAAATGTCATTTTATGCAACTTTTTCAACCCTTACTTTTTGATTCAAGAAAGCTTCAAATGGAAAAACTTTGGTCATGAAAGTTGTAGAATAGGTCTTTCCCTTTTCAAAAAGTACAAGAACATGACCTAATTCATTTTGGATCAAAAGTTATGGCTCATCAAAGTTGGCAAAAATCACTTAAATTCAAGTTATGCACCAAATGGGAAAACTTGCAAATTCTTGTACCAAGGCAATTTGTGACTTCTAATTGATGTCAAACCTTTGCACAAACATCACACAACATTCAAAGATCAGAATTGGCCCAAGGAACTTGACATTTTGATGCATTGAAATTCATAAAATCTCAAAGGAACCAAAAGTGAACCAAGTTGCAAAAGTCATGATAACTTCTCATCCACTTGCTAGCTACTTTGCTGATCAACCCTAGCCTTTTCCCTCACCATGCTGAACAACACACTCCCCTTGTACTTGGCTAGAACATGACCCATGCTTCTCTTACACAAAAGTTGACAATTTGCAAAAGCAACCATACCTATCACAAAAGGACATGTCACTTCATCTGACCAATAGCAATTGTTTATACAAACAAAATGCAAGCCAAAACACAAAAGAGGCCAGCCTGAAACCAGCCATAGCACCACATTCTCATTTTCACTCCATTGAGCAAAAGCATTCGAAACACACAACACAGCCCACAAACACACAAACAAACTTCATACATCAACTCAACTCATCTTCCTGGTCACAAAGCACCCATCATCCTTGCCTTAAACTGCCAGAATCACAAACACGATTCTCACCTGAGCTTGAACAGAACTTGTTCAAACTTCCAAACCAGCCAACACAAACTCTTTCTAAGCATCAAGGCTTCATCAGGGAGGTCACAGGAGTGGTCTTGCACAAGAGGGGAGGTCAGAAAGTGCCAGACTGAAAAGCTTCAAACTCAGGTAGCTTCATGAACTTTTTTTCCAGAAATGGATTTTTAAGTTCCTAAGTTGTTCTTCATGATTCACTGATCACTCTGATGGCTTTGGTTTTGAAAATGGTTGAGAGATAAGAGTTTAATCTTGTTCTGAAACTTTTTGCCCTAAAACTATTTTGATTCGATTCTCTCTGTTTAGGAATGATAAATGTTGTTTGAATGGGGGTTTTGATTCGTGATTGAGTGGGGAAGAGTTCTGGGCAATTAGATTTCGTTTTAGATGCGTGTGGAGAGAGTTTGGAATTTTGAGTGATCGGAGAAGATGACCGGAACACTGTTCCGGTCACCTGAGAGTCATTAAGGCTGGATTAGGGCTAATTAATTAGGGTTAGTGAGTTTGAATGTAGGCCGTCCAGATGCGCGCCTAGTCAACTCCCGCGCGTGTGAGTTTGAATGCTGGCCTCAGGATCTGTTGACTTCTTCATTAATTCATTTAATTTCATTTTTATTTTCATTTAATTACATTGTTTTCTTCATTTTATTTAAAATAGTAAAACTTATTTAAAAATTCTGAAAATTTTTGTACAAACTTTTATTTAATTTCAGAAACCAAAAATATTTTTACTTTTATTTTTTGCATTTAAAAAGAATTTTTAAATATTTAAAAGTTTATTTTTAATTAGTTAATGAGAATTAATTAATTAAAAATACTTTTAGGTATTTAAAAATCACCAAAAAATTCATGAAACATTTAAAACCATTTAGAAACATTGTCCAACCCTCAAACCAAATTTCTTTTTTGATCTTGATGCATTTTGAGAATTTTTCATGGAATTAAAATCATTTTAATGCATTATTTTGATCCAAACTTCCAAAAATCATTTCTGCCTAACCATTGAGAGTTGGACCTTGATTCTTTTTGCATTGCATTGTGTTTGGCATGTAGTTTGTGAGATTAAATTGGCATGATTTGATCTTTCATTTTCCATTTGTTTGACATTTTTCTTGTTAAGGAACCCTAAAACCCTAGAAAACTTAGGAAAATCATAACTTGAATTAGGTTAAGAGTTGGAACTTCTCCTTTGGGCAGTGAGTTAGTATAGGATTAGGGATCCTTTGAGTGCATTTCCAATTTTTTATCTTGATGTTTGCTTCTGATTTTGGTTTGTGTCTGATGCTTGGATCATAAACCCTAATTTGGGCTTCCATATGCATCCATCTTGCATTTGCTTGCATAATATGACTTGCCATGACATTTTGCGCATCCATTTGATTCATTTAACATCTTAAGACATATTGAAAGCATGTTTGATCCTTGCATCTTGCATTTGCCATGTTGTATGCCATATGCATTTCATAACTTTTCATGTGTGATTATGGTTCTAACTTGCTTCATCTGCATCCATAAGCTTGTATGATCATCACCATGCCTTGTCTCATGTTTGCACCATCCCATAGCATCATTATCCTCCTGAATGTGCTTCTGTTTTTGATTTTCATCATGCCATTTCATTTCATCTTGCATTGCATTGCATTCCTTTGCTAACTTTTCAGGTGGTAAGTAACCTTGAGAAGTGAATTTGCCTTCACTTCTCACATTTTCTTTTCATCTCCCCTTATGTATCATTGCTGCATTTTACTTTGTGTATGAGATTGAGCTTGCTCTTTCTTTTTCTTCTTACTTTCTTTCCTCAAGTGACTTGTCTTCTTAAATGAAGCAAGTTACTTTGCTTCTCCTGATCCTTTCATCTGCTTCCTGGTGGTTCCTCTGAAGATTTCTCTTGTTAACCTCACAAACCTTAGGAACGACCAAGCATGAAAATGATTAGGGTTTTGATTAGTCCCCCACTTAGTTTTACCTTGGTGTCATCTTTGAGTTTTCTCTTCTCATCTCATAATCAGGGACTAAACCCTAAAGGCTTTAAGGCTTTGTGATTACGCTTATGCCTGCATCCTTCTATTAGGATGGAGTGTATAACTTTAATCCTAAGTGTTAAACCCTTAATGTGTTTAACTCCTTTAATCAATTCACATAATAGTCATCAAGACATCAAGCTTGTAACTTGGGCCTTGCATTAGGGTTCTAATTCTTCCTTAACTGGTTAAGAAGGACTAACCCTAGTGTTAATGGACAAGTCCCCCTCAAGTTGTCTCACAAATCATAAAAATCATTTCCTCATCATACCATTAAATAAAATCTACTTAATCAAAGGCTTGTTTTGTCATGAGTTTAATCCCTAATCATAGATTAAGTTGAGGAGCTTTCCTCAGCTTAAACACCCTCATCTATTATCCTTCTATTAGGATGGTGTAATGAGTCTGTTTAATCCCTGATTATGGCTTAATCTCATTACTTAACACTAAACAAAAACATCAAAAACATCTAAATAATCACAAGTAGGTTGATGATCTTAATCCTACATCAGGGTGATTAAGTGTGAGAAGCTGACTTCACACTTAAGGCATTCTCATTACCCCTAATCAGAGGGAAGATGTGATGAGTTTACTAATCCATTGATTTAGGCTTAAGCTCATTAATCTATGACAAACTTTCAAAAGCAATAAAAGATTGAAAACTCAAAAACAAACAATAATCGTCTCCTCCGGGATTCTCTTCTCATCTCATTCACTCATAAACGAGAACTTGCTTCTTCCGTCTAATGCAAGACAATTTGCACCTGAGCCAGACAGGTCATACACTTGAGCATAGACAAGTAAGCAGTTCATCAGTCAATTCACCTTTCAGTCTCTTTGGGTCGAACTACGGTGTTCTGACTTCCTCATTGCACGAGAGGATACGTAGGCATAACTTAACTGTTATCGAACAAAAGTCTCTGTATATTCCCCCTCTTTCCAGCTTCATCCTTTAAGCCTCATTATCATGAGCATTTCATCTTTGTCCTTACACCGACACTGCACCATACCACACTTCACTTCTCTTACACTGACACCTGTACATCCTTTCCCAGCTCTTTTATACACAAATTGCACTGACACTACCCCTTTAAAACACAAATCTTTTAAGCGTGGATCCCGTCGAGTACGACGGACAATCAGGGTGCTAATACCTTCCCAGGTTGTAACCAACCCCCTTTCTCAGTCTCTCTGGTTCGCAAACCGTCTTATCCATATCTTTTCTTAGGTTTATGCAGCATTACCTTTCCCCCGGGATAAAAATGCCTAGCTGGCGACTCTTTTCATTCCCTGTGAGTTCACTCCTGTGTGTTCTCGCATCCCTCCTTTCGCCGACCGTTCGCGTCTGTACCTTTATCTGGGCCATTTCCCATTTATCGGGAGCGACAGAGCTGACAAAGCAACTTCACGAGGAACGAAATCTCAACACATATCTCAACACAAAGAGGAAGCGTCCATGGGAGACTTAATTCTCAGATGTTTTATTTTCTTTTTAAATTTTGTTTATTTTAATTTGTAAGCCCAAGGGGAAATATTACTTCAAGTCTACTAATAAGAGTTTTGTTTTTGTTTGTTTTAAAAAATTTAAATTTTGTGGTCCTTGAAAACACTGCATATGCATCTACATACCATATCATTTCATGACAGGTTTTCACAACAGGTTTCTCATCTTCTCGCTGTTTATATCAGTAGAAATGGCTCTCGAACAATCTATCAAATATCTTCAGATTTAGAATGCCCGGTTTCAAGAGATGATCCTAAACTTGTCCAAGGGACAAGAAAAGCTGATGATACTCTTGACAAATAATAAGAAGAAGAAGACCAAGAAACCAGTTAACTTCATCAGTTTGGGGAGAAGATTCAGAGCTCCAATCAAGATAGATGATAAGGTTGAAAACCCTAGAGATAAAAGTTCTACAGAAAAGGAAGGAATTCAACATGGTACTATTATGAATTCTGATTATAAGGAGAATTATTATCATGATTCAACTGGCGGTGAGAAGTATAAGTTGCTGGAAGATCGTGTGAATGCTATGGAATTACAGAAGACTCTTGGGTTAGATTTTGAAGATCTGAGTTTGATTTCGGGAGTTGTCATTCTTGTTGGTTTCAAGGTTCCTACTTTTGCGGTGTATGATGGTGTGTCATGTCCTAAGCTGCATCTGAGGTCTTATGTCCAGAGAATCCAACCACATACTACTGACAGGAAGTTGTGGATTCATTTCTTTCAAGAGAGTTTATCAGGAACTCAATTGGAATGGTACTATCAACTGGAGAGTATCAATATCCATACTTGCAATGATCTTGCTGAGGCCTTCTATAGGCAATATCAATATAACTCTTATTTAGCACCAACTCGCATGCAACTCCAAAGCATGTCTATGGGTTCTAAAGAAAGTTTCAAGGAGTATGCCCAGAAGTGGAGGGATCTTGCAATCAGAGTTCAACCTCCTTTGACTGACAGGGAATTGGTTGATATGTTTATGAGTACATTGACCGGTCCTTTCTACAGTCATCTCATTGGAAGTTCATCATTAGGTTTCACTGAGCTGATAATGACTGGAGAACACGTGGAGAGTGGAATACGAAGTGGTAAGATACAAGTGGTTACATATTCCAGTATTACCAAGAAGCCTTCTAATGGGAAGAAAGAATCTAATGATGTGTATGGCCAACAGGGTCGTAACAAGAATAATTAATCTGTGGGAGCAGTCCTCATCTCTAATCCTGCATCTACCCCATAAGAGCAGCAGCAGAATAGTCAGCCTAAGCCTATGAGATAATTTACAAAGATCAATATGTCGTTGGCTCAGGCTCTGCAACATATGTTGAAGGGAGAATTGATTACTTCAAGGGATCCTCCTCAGAACCTCAATACTACCTCTCCTCGTTTCAATCCCAATGCAAGATATGCGTATCACTCCAATTGCCCAGGCCATGATACTAATAATTGTTGGGCGTTGAAGAATAAGATCCAGGATATGATAGATGCTGGAGAAATTGAGTTTGACCCTCCTGAGACTCCTAATGTGATTACTGATCCTATGCCCAAGCATGAGAAGATTGTTAATTCTATTGATGACGCTTCTTATGTTTCTACGGTGATTGATTTGACTACTCCTCTATCCATCATTAAGAAGAAGCTGCAGCAAGCCAGTTTATTTTCGGGTTGCAATAAAGATTGTTTTTATTGTGCCTCTCAACCTAATGATTGTTGGAAGCTGAAAGAAGGTATTCAACGTTTGATGGACAACCGTACTATATTATCTGAGAAGACCCCTTCTGTAGAGAGCTTATGTGAAGGCCTGTCCCAAGATCTGAAGTTGGAAGATGTGTTTGTGATTACTGGTACTCCTGTGAAGATCACCTCTAAGGGTCCTGTGAGGATCACCTTTAAAGGTCATGTGAAGATTATTGTTGAGCCAAAGGTGGCTCCCCTGATTATTACTACTCCTGGTCCAGTTCCATATTCTTCTAACAAGGCTATCCCTTGGAATTATAGGTCTGATGTTTATATCCATGGTATCAAGCAAGAGCCTCTGACTAATACACCTGTTGCAGATACTAATCCTGATATTGACAATATTGTTGGGACTAGTAAGGTTACCAGGAGTGGAAGAATTTTCTCTCTAGAAGACACTTCCAAGACTGCTACTGCTCTAATTCATATCTCAAACCCTGGGCCAAGTACTAAAGCTCAGGGAAAAGGACCATTGATTGAGTCTGTTCAGGTTGAAACTCCAGTTACTGAAGACCTCTCTAAGAAGATGGATGAAGTATTGAAGATCATCCGCAAGAGTGATTATAATGTTGTTGAACAGTTGGGGCATACTCCCTCTAAGATCTCTATGTTGTCTTTGTTGCTATGTTCTGAAGCCCATGCCAAGGCTTTAGTGAAGTTCCTGAAGGCTTCTCATGTACCACATGAAATCTCTGTGGACCAGTATGAGAATTGTGTTGCCAACTTGACTACTGATAACAACTTGGGCTTTTCTGATGCTGATCTAACCCCTGCCAAAAGAAACCACAATAGAGCTCTGCACGTCTCCATTGAGTGTAGGGAACAACTATGTCTCATGTTTTGGTAGATAATGGTTCCTCTTTGAATGTGTTACCGAAGGATGTCCTGGAAAAACTCAACTTTGAAGATGTTGTGCTAAGACCCAATAACATGGTGGTGAAAGCCTTTGATGGATCAAGAAGAATGGTGCATGGAGAAGTTGACCTCCCAATCAAAGTGGGTTCACAAGTATTTGATTCTACATTCTATGTGATGGATATTCATCCCTCCTATTCCTGTTTGCTTGGGCGTCCCTGGATACATGGGGCAGGTGTTGTGACTTCCACTTTGCACCAGAAGTTGAAATATCCAGTAAAGAGCAAGATTGTCACTGTTTATGGTGAGGAAGAGTATATGGTCAGTCATGTAAATAATTTCAAGTATGTTGAGATGGAAGGTGAATTTACTGAGACTCCTTGCCAAACATTTGAAGTAGTACCTCAAGTTGTTCCTGCTGTTGAATCCATCCTTGCTGCTAAACCAGTTCCTACTGTTACTAGAGTACCTCCTGCAATGGCTTTTCTGAAGGATGCAAAAGCTGTAGTTGAAGAAGGTGGTTGTACTATTTGGGGTTAGCTTCTTGATATCCCTTACAAGTTTGACAAGTTTGGTTTGGGTTTTACTGCAGAATCTCAGAAGGCTGTTCGTCGTGCTCGTGCTATTTGTATCACCAATAAAGGAATTCAGAAGGACCAAGTCAATGTTGTGGAAGATTCTGATGAAGATTACAACTTAGATAGCTGGATCTTTCCTACCATTGGTAGTGGGCTCAATAATTGGAAAGTTGAAGATGTTATTTCTATCTCTTTTAGTCAGGAGTAAATACTATTACTGCGTTTCTTATTTTTATATTTGTAATTTCAAACAATTAAAACTTTCAAGCCTTGTGCCTTACCCGGGGGCACAATGGCATGCTTGTTAGGGATGTCATTTCATTTGCATATTTTCATTCAATAAAATCAATGGACGTTTTTGCTTTCGTAAATATTGCGCTCTTTATCTTTCTTTTATTTTTCCTTTTATCAAAAGCTATGTGTTCTTACACACACCCACATCACTAAAATATAGATCCTCATCTACTCTGGATCTTGTTGATAACAATTCTGCTATTGCCAATTATAACTTCGAGAATACGATCTATCAAGCCGAGGATGGAAAGGAGGAAGATTGTGAAGTGCCTGTAGAGCTTTCTAGGTTGTTACATCAAGAAGAGAAATTTATACAGCCACATGAAAAACCAATTGAAGTTGTGAATCTGGGAACTGAGAAAGACAGGAAAGAGGTCAAGATAGGAGCTGAATTAGAAGACAATGTTAAGAAAAGATTGATTCAGATGTTACATGACTAAGTGGAGATCTTTGCTTGGTCTTATGAGGATATGCCAGGACTTGATACTGATATTATGGTTCACCGTCTGCCGATGAAGGAGGGTTGTCGTCCAATAAAGCAAAAAGTTCGTCGTATGCGTCCTGAGATGTCAGAAAAGATTAAAGCAGAAATAATGAAACAGTTTAATGCAGGATTCCTAGTTGTTACTTCTTATCCTCAGTGGGTTGCAAATGTGGTACCGGTGCCTTAGAAAGATGGTAAAGTGTGCATGTGTGTAGATTACAGGGATTTGAACAGAGCCAGCCCCAAAGATGACTTTCCACTTCCACATATTGATGTTCTGGTAGATAACACTGCTCAATATAAGGTACTCTCTTTTATGGATGGTTTCTCTGGTTACAATCAGATTAAGATGGCGCTTGAAGATATGGAGAAGACTATGTTTGTTACACAGTTGGAGTTGTTTGAGAGGTTAAAAAAGTACAAGTTGAGATTGAATCCAAACAAGTGTACCTTTGGAGTTAGATTTGGTAAACTATTGGGTTTCGTTGCCAGGGGTAAAGGTATTAAAGTTGACCCTGCAAAGGTAAAAGCTATACAAGAAATGCCCGCTCCCCGTACTGAGAAAGAAGTCAGAGGTTTCTTGGGACGACTGAATTATATTGCAAGATTTATTTTCCAATTGACTGCTAATTGTGAGCCAATCTTCAAGTTGTTGAAGAAAGATCAAGTAATGGAATGGAACGACGAATGCCATGTAGCTTTTGATGAGATCAAGAAGTACCTACATGAACCTCCAATATTGATGCCACCAGTTGAAGGAAGACCCTTGATTATGTACCTGACAATATTAGACAACTCAATGGTGTATGTGTTGGGGAAACATGACGATATATGTTGACTCATACTACTGTATTGATTTCAAAGATGGATCTTATTAAATATATATTTGAGAAACCTGCTCTCTCTGGACGAATAGCGAGATGACAAATGATTTTGACAGAATATGACATACAGTATACTACTCAGAAAGCTATTAAGGGAAGTGTGGTGGCTGATCATTTGGCTCATCAAGCAGTGGATGACTATCAATATATGAATTTTGAGTTTCCAGACGAAGATATTATGCTTATTGCTAAAGAACCTAGACAATATGAAGGACCTGAACATGGATCTCGATGGACTATGGTTTTTGATGGAGCTTCTAATGCGCTTGGTAATGGTGTTGGTGTTGTGATTATCTCTCCAGAGGGTTGTTATACACCATTTACTGCTAGACTTTGTTTTGATTGTACCAACAATATGGATGAATACGAAGCATGTATTATGGGTATCAAGGCTGCCATTGAGATGAGGATCCAGTTTTTGAATGTGTATGGAGATTCAGACTTGGTAGTTAGTCAGGTTAAAGGTGAATGGGACACGAAACATCCTAATATCATTCCTTACAGAGAGCATATGTTGTCTTTAATTCCATACTTTGAAGAAATTACTTTTGGACATATTCCACAAGAAGAGAATCAGTTGGCAGATGCTTTAGCCACTATGTCATATATGTTTGAAATTAGTTGGGATGACGAAGCTCCCAGAATTACTATTGATCGGTTAGATGAACCAGCATACTGTTATGAGATTGATACTAAAGGTGTGGAAGAGAAACCTTGGTTCCACGAAGTAAAAAGATATCTTGAAGCTCAGGAATACCCTGAAGGGACATCTATCAATGACAAGAAGTTTCTAAGGAGATTTTCTGCTAAGTTTTTCCTGAGTAATGGAATTTTGTACAAGCGCAACCACGATTCGACTTTGCTTCGTTGTATGGATAAGAAGGAAGCAATGGAGATTATGGAAGACATGCATGATGGGATCTTTGGTACTCATTCTAGTGGGTATACAATGGCTAAGAAGATTTTGAGAGCAAGTTACTATTGGTCTACCATGGAAGCTGATTGCTATCAACACTCCAAGACTCGTCATAAGTGTCAGATCTATGCTGACAAAGTACATATACCTCCAGTTCCATTGAACGTTTTGACTGCTCATTGGCCTTTTGCCATGTGGGGCATTGATATGATTGGTGATATTAAACCTGCCGCTTCCAATGGACATCTTTTCATCCTTATTGCTATTGATTACTTCATGAAGTGGGTAGAGGCAACTTCATTTGCTTTTGTTACCAAGAATGTGGTGGCTCGGTTCATCAAGCATAATCTAATATCTAGGTATGGCATCCCCGAAAGGATTATCATAGACAATGGTACTAATCTGAACAATACTATGATTACTGACCTCTGCACGCAGTTCAAGATTAAGCATCACAATTCTTCTCCATATCGTCCGAAGATGAATGGCGCAGTGGAAGCCGCCAATAAGAATATTAAGAAGATCTTGCAGAAGATGACAATTACGTATAAAGATTGGCATGAGATGTTACCATTTTCTCTTCATGGTTATCGTACCACAATACGTACTTCAACTGGGGCAACCCCATTTTCTCTTGTCTATGGTATGGAAGCAGTTTTACCCATTGAAGTTCAGATCCCTTCCTTGAGAATTATGAAGGATGTAGACTTGGATGAAGATGAATGGATTCAGACTCGAAACTTGATTGATGAGAAGAGGCTGGCAACTGTTTGTCATGGTCAGATATATCAGAAGCGTATGATCAAAGCCTTTAATAAGAAAGTCAAGCAACAAGAATATCAGGCTGGAGACTTGGTAATCAAGCGTATCATATTACCACAGGGTGATCCTAGGGGCAAATGGAGTCCCACATATGAAGGGTCATTTGTAGTCAAGAGGGTATTTTCTGGAGGTGCCATGATGCTTACTATTATGGATGGTGAAGATTTCCCGCAGCCTATGAACGCAGGCATAGTCAAAAAATACTATGCATAAAAAGAGACCCGATAGGTTGACTGGCCTAGGCAAAAGTAAGGGCATCCCGGCGAATCAAAAGGGTTCGGGAAAAATTAGGGATATATAAAAAAAATTGTACACCCGGCAAGTCGAAAACCCTAAAGGGAGGCCTGGGAAAAAAAGGGTATCCCTGTGGGTTGAAAACGTGAAAAGGCAATCCAGGCAAAAGTTAGGGATTAAAGCATATGACTATGTCTCGTTGGATCACCCATGTAACCTCAACTAGTTGTACTATCTATATCAAGATCAAATAGGTGCAGATCAATCCAATTATTTTTATTCCGATAGCAAGGGATGAGATACTTGAAGATAATGGCAATAGCAGAGTTGAAACTCAATAGGATCATTTACACATAGCTATTTTTCCTTGTACTCTTTTAAAAAATTATTCGACGAATTCCTCTTACTAGGATTTCCGTCTCCGTGTTCAAACTTGCCTGTTTATAGGCCATTTTCTAAATAAATAAAATTCTATTTTCGAATTCAGGTTGACTTTTTCCCTTTTACTTAAGCGAAAACGTCCGGTGATTATTTTTGAATGTATATATGCTTTTGAATATGATTGATGTTTACCAGAAATGCATAAAATACAATAAGAGTATTTACTAAGGACAATCGGAGGTATGAATCTGACAAATCTTCGCCGATTAATCCCCATAAGAGTAATCTTTACGGATATTCTTACAAAATACTTAAAGTAGTATCTTGTACTTCCAACTCTACAAAGTCTTCAAGTAGTTTCCTTTCAAGAATCGGTACTTGACCGGATAAATCTCCCATGGAAATGTCTATCTCTTTTATCCTCAGTCAGGATATTCAGGAAGTTAATCCTTTAATAAGAAGTACGACGAACGAAAATGGGAGGTCCTAAGTACGATATTCCAAAACGAAACGGGAACGAAACCTTCATATTCCTCAGCAACGAATTGGAATTTATTTTCCCCAGCCAGCAGTTTTTCTACGAAGCTACTTATACGCTTCAACTACATAATTCATTCATACATCATTTCATATCATACGCATACAACATTCTCATAAAAGTATCATCTTGCAAAGTATACATCATGATATTTGCATCGAACTAACCTTGTTTTTTAGGTTAATTCCCCAACAGAGTTGCCAGTTCTGTAACACGGTGGGAGAACTGACTTTTTATTTATGTAGCGGATAGCAAGAGTCGCCACCGACTTTTATTTTATCCAATAGGAAAGGGTATAAAAGAACAGGAAGACCTTTTAAAAATTTGAGTTCGGGGGGTAGGTTATATAAAGGGAAGGTGTGACCCTTTATATCCATGGTTATCCATGGGCTCTTAGTTACTTAGCTCACTTATTTTTTTTTGAAAGTGTGAAGTGTGTGGGTTCAAACATTTTTCAAACTCAAAGGCTTTGTATACATCCATACGAGGATCACTACAAAGTACTTAGAAAAAATTCTAAACTCACACACTTCACACTTTCAAAACAAATAAGTGAGCTAAGTAACCAAGAGCCTATGGATAACCATGGATATAAAGGGTGCTTACACCTTCCCTTTATATAACCTACCCCCCGAACTCAAATTTTTAAAAGCTCTTTCCTGTTCTTTT
This sequence comes from Lathyrus aphaca, assembly GCA_963966055.1. Taxonomy (NCBI): domain Eukaryota; kingdom Viridiplantae; phylum Streptophyta; class Magnoliopsida; order Fabales; family Fabaceae; genus Lathyrus; species Lathyrus aphaca. Next base: position 235,398,044 of record OZ014524.1, read on the forward strand.
ATACCCTTTCCTATTGGATAAAATAAAATTTAGTGGCGACTCTTGCTATCCGCAACATAAATAAAATGTCAGTTCTCCCACCGTATTACAACTGGTCAATGGCTTAGTGATTTTTGAAGTCCTTAATGAATCGTCGGTAAAACTCGGCGTGTTCTAAGAAACTTCTTATTTATTTTACGGTATTTGGTGGTTGAAGGTCCTTTATTACTTATATTTTTGCTTTGTCTACCTTAATCCCTTTATTGGATATCACATGTCCTAGCACGATTCCTTGTCTGACCATGAAATAGCATTTTTCCCAATTAAGTACGAGGTTCACTTTAACGCATCTCTCTAGCACCATCTCTAGGTTCGACAAACATCCTTCGAAGCTTTGTCCGCAAACAGAAAAGTCGTCCATAAAGACTTCTATGATATCATCTATAAAGTCAGCAAAGATTGCCATCATACACCATTGAAATGTCGTGGGAGCATTACATAAGCCAGGCGACATTCGTCAGTAGGCAAATGTTATGTATGGGCATGTGAATATGGTTTTTCTTGGTTATTGGGATGGATAGGAATCTGGAAGAATCCAGAATATCCACCTAGGTAACAAAAATAGGAGTGTTTTGCTAATCTTTCCAACATTTAATCGATGGAGGGTAAAGGGAAATGATCTTTTCAGGTAGCTATGTTCAGTTTTCGGTAATCGATGCACATTCTACTTCCGAATACTACTCTATGTGTTATGGACTCACCTTTTGAGTTCTTAATAATTGTAATGCCTCCCTTATTAGGTACGACATGTACTGGGCTAACCCATTAACTATCGGAGATTGGATATATGATTCCAGCATCTAGTAATTTCTTTACTTCATCCTTGACTACAATACTTAGAATCGGTTTGATCCTTCTTTGGTGTTCTCCAGAGGTTTTACAGTCTTCCTCTAGCATAATGTGATGCATACAGATTGAAGGACTTATTCCTTTTAAGTCACATATGTTGTAGCCTAACGCAATCAGATATTTTCTTAAGACGTCTAATAATTGTCCAGTTTTGAGTTGCCCTAAGTCTGCATTGACTATAACTGGTCTTTTAAGTTCTAAGTCTAGGAATTCGTATCTCAAGTTATTGGGTAGTACTTTGAGTTCCAGGGTTGGCTTATTTTGGTACATCATATGGTATGGTGTAAGAGCTAAGCATTCACTTAAACGTTCGTCCTGATAAGGTTCTCGCCAATTGTTGTCTTCTAAGATTAGAGGGGTTTTAATTTTCATTATATCAGAGTAGGTGCTTTGTTCTATATCCATTTCTCTTTGGCATTCGCCAATGACATCTATCAAATAACAGGTGTCTTCTATGGCTAGTGCTTGTAGGAATTGGGTTAAGATGAATTCAACTTTTTCTTCCCATACTTCGAATGTCAGTCTGCCTTTCTTCACATTGATGATAGCTCCGACAGTAGCTAAGAATTATCTTCCGAGTATGATAAGGGTCGTAGCATCGTCTTTGATGTCCATGATTATGAAATTAGTTAGGATGTAGAATTGGTCTATTTGTACAGGGACATTATCTAATACCAACAGGAAACTTGCCTGAGCGATCAACTAATTGAACTGACATCTTGGTCGGTCTTAGTTGTCTCATATTGAGCATATTGCATATTGATAAGGGCATTACACTTATATTGGCTCCTAAATCGCATAGATCTTTGTCTATGACGAACTTTCTAATTACATAGGGAATAGAGAAACTTCCTGGATCCTTCGGCTTATGAGGCATATTGTTTTGGATTATAGCGTTACACTCAGCAGTAAGTGTAACTGTTTCATTCTCCTCGATCTTCTTCTTATTGGATAAGATTTCTTTTAGAAATTTTGCATATGAGGGCATATGGGTGATGGCTTCTGTGAAGGGTATCCTAATAATTTATCAAATTCTACAAATTTATTGAATTGTCCCATAGTTTTAGAGTTGGTTAATCATTGGGGGTACGAAATGGATGGTTTATATGGTGGCGAAGGCCCATAAGGCTTTTCCTTTTCCTCGGCCTCTTGTTCGTTGGCTTCCTTTTCCCGTGGTTGGTATTTCTTCTCAGTTGGTTTATCAGATTTTTGGTACATGGTTTGATTTTCGGTTCTAGGATCGGCAGGTCCGTCCAACTCTTTTCCACTTCTTAGTATAACTGCGTTTGCATGTCCTTTAGGATTTGGTTGTGGTTGTCCAGGAAACGTGCCAGTTGGTGCAGCAGTAGATGCTTGTTGTTGTGCTACTTGAGAAATTTGTGTTTCTAACATTTTGTTATGGGTAACTAGAGTGTCTACCTTGGTTACTAACTGCTTGATCTGATCACTAGTGTGGATGTTCTGGTTTAGGAATTCTTTGTTTGTTTGAGTCTGTGTGACTATGAAGTTTTCCATCATCAGTTCAATGTTAGAATTCCTAGGAGCGTTTGGAGCAGGTGCGACAGCTTTTTGATATCCCGGTAGTACAACAGGTGTCTGGTTAGGTGCATACAAGGCATTATTGTTCTTGTAGGAAAAAATAGGATGATTCTTCCAACATGGGTTATAAGTGTTTGAATACAGATTCTTTAAGCATAGTTCACATGGTCCATGGTTAGTCCAGCTAAAAGTTGGCATTCAGGAGGTACATATCCTGGGATCCCATATATTTCGCTGTTTGGAGTGACGGAAACCACAGTGGATGGAGGTGTTATGGTCAAGTTATCTATCTTCTAGGTGAAAGCATCCATCTTAGTGTTGATGTGATCTAAGCTACTTACTTTGTACATTCCTCCTTTTGTTTAGGTCTTTTCTACAAGAGTTCTTTCACCTCCTCATTGGTAGTGGTTTTAAGCCATGTTCTCAATGAGGTTGTAGGCATCTTCGTACGGTTTGTCCATGAGAGCGCCACCCGCGATAGCGTCTATCGTGAGTTTGGTGTTGTACAGAAGCCCATTTTATAAGGTAATGATGGTCATCCAATTTTCAAATCTGTGGTGTGGACATAGCCTCATCAGATCCTTGTATTTTTCCCACACTTCATAAAATGATTCAGCATATTTTTGTCGAAATCCGTTGATCTGTGCTCTCAACATAGTTGTCTTGCTTGGTGGGAAATAACGTGATAGGAAAACGTTATTTAGTTCTGCCCATGTTGTAACAGAGTTGGCTAGTAAGGATTGTAACCATGCCCGAGCTTTATCTCTATGAGAGAAAGGAAAAAGTTGTAGTCTTATCGCATCTTGGGTTACACCATTCGCCTTCACTGTGTCTACGTATTGCACGAATTTGGTCAGATGTTCATTAGGGTCGTCCGTAGGATTTCCAGAAAACTGATTTTGTTGTACGACTGATAGCAGTGAGGGTTTCAACTCAAAATCGTTTCGGGTAATGGCATGGGCAGCAATATTGTTATGTGGTAGTTCTTGTTGAGTTGGAGTCGCATAGGACTTGAGTGGACAATTCGGTGGTCCTCCGTTTTCAACCATGATTGGTTCTTCAACTAGTCCAGGTATAAGTATTTCAGGTAGAGGAATATCAGAAATTTCAGTTTGGTGTCTCAAACTTAAGAAACGTTCAACTTCGTCGAATTGTGGTTCTGAGTCTTTGCCCCGAGAGCGAGTACTGGGCATACAATCGACACAAATGGGATTTTCGTTTTGCCTTAGTCTATACGGTGCAATAAATGAATTGCACTATTGACTAAATCACAGTCCCCGACAGCGGCGCCAAAAACTTGATCGTGACTTTCCGAGTCTTAAGGTACTAACTGCAAGTATACAGCCTAATCGCATAGTAATAAAAGATATCGATCCCATAAGGACTAGATGATCAAACTAATGCTTTCAGGTGTTATTATGTTTAGCTAAGGCGGATGATGTTTTAGTTAAAACAGAATGGGGAATTAAGGATTTAATTAAATTAGAATCACGATAGAATATCGGTACGTTAATAATATGCCTTCACGAATTCAATAAATTACCGGCTGTAACACGGTGGGAGAACTGAATTTTAGTTTTTTGTCGCAAAATATGTTGCGGTAAGCAAGAGTCGCCACCGAATTTTTTTTCATCAAATTAGGAAAGGCATAAAAGAACAGGAAAGACCTTTTAAAAGACTTTGAGTTCGGGGGGTAGGTCATACAAAGGGAAAGTGTTAGCACCCTTTGTATCCATGATTTAACTTTGTAATGATTCTCGTATGAATGTATACAAAGTGTTTACTTGTTTGAAAGTATTTTGAAGAAGAGTGTAGGGTATGAAAATCATTTGTTTTGAAAGTTGTGAGCAAGCATTTAAGAGTTACTTACCCTGAGTTGTAAGGTCTTTCTTGTCATTTTCGTTTCCTTAGGGATATGAATGTCCTTGCTATTAGTTAGTAAGTAGTCTTATCCTTGGATTTGGAAGGGACATGCGAATGGACATTATGGTCATTGAAGGTAACATTGTGAGGATACTTTAGTAATTTCGAAGGGACTAATCATCACTTTCATAGGCGACCAAAGGGACAAAATCATTTTTCGAAGGTAACCTGAAGGGACATCGAGAGACTATGATATTTTATTTGAAGGGAGTTGATGATTTTTTATCGTAGCGTCTTTACTAAAGTACCCCCTCCCACACGTTCGAGGGACATGACCATTATATCGAAAGGCAACGAAGACAGGTTATCCTAGAGGTGCAAGTGTGCATGTGATTGAATTCAAATATTTTATCTTGAGGTTAGGTGATATAAGGTTGATTGATTAGTCTTGCCATACAAATCCTAATTACTAGCAACATTTAATATAATAGCATGCATGGTAGTGCGTAATAGCAGAAAAATTAAATCCCACGCTATTACATGGCTTTGAGACAATTACATAATAATCGATGCGGAAAATAAAGGTCCTAATTAAACTATTACATCCTCGGAAGCAGTTACAATAATAGGAAAAAGAATGTAAAAGAGTGCGCGAAAAAATTAAAGTTACAACCTCGGAAACAGTTACATAATAATGAGCACGAAATAAAGAAAATCGAGCGATTGAAGAAAAAAAAGGCTAGGATAAATTATTTAACCTTAATTTAATTGTCAAAAGTCGGGTGAATTGGCGAATACTAAATTAACTAACTTGATTTATTTTAGAATTAAAATTAAATTAACTTAAAAAAATTAATTAATTAATTAGTTGAAAATTAAGGGAAATAAAATTAATTGAGAAAAATAATTATCTAATTATCTTAATTATTAAGCTAATGGTGATTAACTAATAATTAAACCTAATTAAATTAATAATTCTTTTTAATTAGATGATTATAAAAAAAGCATTTGATTTGATTTTTTTTTTAAATAAAAGAAAACATCGCGACATGACTTTATCTTCTTCGCGTATGCAACCAGACTTTTGGCTACAGTTTTCGTTTCGTAGAAATAGGTTGTATCTGCAAGAATCAAACTCAACAAATAATGAAAATAAATTTCCTATGAATACATGAATTGATAGGAAACCGCCTCCTGAATATGATGGTGGTATTGGTTTCGTCCAATTATGGCTAAAACAACAAAAACCATGTTTTGGAGCTTTGAACTCTAGCCATGGTGAATCCTTGTACCTGTTTTTAAAATGCAATTGATCTATCCAGAAAATATCGAAACATGATTATAAACACGAATATACAATAAAAAAAAAATTAAACATACATGTATATATAAAAAAATCGATTTTTTTTAGGCAAACCGTACCGTGTTTCTATGTATTTCGATGGATGGAAATGGTTTGGATAGCTTCAGAAGAATCTCGGGAACCGATTGCAATGTTTATAACTGATTGAAACAAGCTAGAAATTGGTCTGCAGATTGCTTTAAGTTCACAGTTCTTTCAAGTTATGTTAGGGTACTTGACTGCAAAACTTCGTTTTCTGACAATTTTTTTAAAAATATATTTTTTGGTTTCTGAGGCAAGAATTTTCGTCCCTATGGTTTGTGGAGGTCATGAGTTTATATAAGGCATCATTTTAGGTCATAAAACTCCATGGGCTTGGGTTAAGTTGATTCACTTTTGAATGGCATTGAAAACTTTTTATTTTGGTTCATATCTTGCTATCATGAGTTTCTCCTCTTGTATGCACGAATTTGGGATCATATATTATGGAGATATCTTCAATATTTGATCTTAAAATAGACCTAATATCAAATCTTTTGATTTTTCAATATTTATTTTGATTAAAATTAAATTTAAATTAATTAAATCCAATAAAATACGAAATAAACAAAGGAAAGCAAAAGATATGACTTAGGGGTCGTGGACCAACTTAGGATTAAGTTTGGATTGTGAAAAGATAGGCTCATTTGACAAAAACTCAAGTTTTGATCATTATTTGCTTTATGCACCTCCTCAATTTTGCTCAACTTTAACAATGTACAACTTTATCAATTTTTATCACATGAATGTGGTCTTGGACTTTTTAGAAAGATTAAAGTTTCCTTTAATCACTCCTTTTGGTCCCATGTCAATTTGATCTTCCATGTTCAAGTTATAAGCTTTTGAAAAAGTTGAATTTTTGTTGAGTTTTTAGAGGACCTGTAATGTTTTGGCCCATATCTCTCAAATGAAGCATTTATGGCCTTGGCCTTAGAGAGACAAATTTGTAGAGAATTGAATTTCCTTCAAGATAGGCTTTAGTTGGGAAATTTATAATGAATTATGTGAAAGTTAGGTCTGGTCAAAGTTCAGTTGACTTTCTCTTTAAGAAACCCTAATTTAGCAACTTTTGCCTTGTGATGAATTTGAGGTTTTCTTGATGAATCATGATCAACCCTTAATAAAATGATGAATCTTACTTCATAATCTTGATGTTGACCAAAAACTTTGAATTTTGACTGTATGTTGACTACAGTTGACTTTTTACCCAAGTTAACTAATATTGATTATCTGAGCATCTGACTGGCCAAACTTGCAGGGCAAGTCTTGAAACTTGACACGAGGATCTTTTAAAGTATATGGGATACCATGAAGTACACTTGAGGCTTTGTAAGTCCAATTTACTTTGAGAAACACAAAACCCTAATTTGAGATCTATTGCTTAGTATGAGGCTTTGTCTGATGAAACCTTGAGTTTCTTTGAGCAATTGAGAAACTTATGAACATTAGGAGACCTCTTGATACATATTATCTTGAATATATGAGGGAAAATTTTGGGGTGTAATATATGCCCCTGTTCAATCTTCTTAAACCTGACGGATTAGATTAGCATACACGCCATTCGTGACCTGAAAGTGGAAGAGGATTGAACACTTAAAGCCCAGAAATTTGCACTCGCTAGTGCGCATAGTAACATTGTTCGTTGATTATATTGCTTGAATGAGCTTAAAGATGCCATTCAGAGTATTAATATCTGGTGGAGAGGCGAAGATCCCGAAGAAAACTTTTCTCGAATGTAATTCCTGGAGGATAAAGTAGTCCAAGATGTAGATACACATAATGTTTGGGAATAAGCATCCCACAATACCGATAGGTATAATCCTGAGGGATATAGTAGCTCAAGACACCAATAGACATAATCCTGAGGGATATAGCAGCCCAAAATATTGATAGATGTAGTCTCGGGGGGTTTATCAGCCCAAGACGCCGATAGATGTGATCCTGGGGGATGTAGCAGCCCAAAATATTGATAGATGTGATCCTGGGGGATGTAGCAGCCCAAGATGTTGATAGATGCAATCCTGGGGGTTTCTAGAAGCCCAAGATAGATACATATGCAATATTAGGGGTTTATAGCAGCCCAAGACATTGATAGATGTAATCCAGAGGGTTTCTAGCAGCCCAAGAGAGAGGTAGTTATAATCCTGGGGGTTTCTAGCATCCCAAGACGTTTATATATGTAATCTTGGGGGTTTCTAGCAGCCCAAGACAGATACATATGAAGTCTTAGGGGTTTATAGCAGCCTAAGACGTTGATAGATGTAATCCTGGGGGGTTTATAGCAGTCCAAGATAGAGACAAATGCAGTCTTAGGGGTTTATAGCAGCCCAAGGCGTTGATAGATGTAATCCTGGGGGTTTATAGTAGCCCAAGATATTGGTAAATGTGATCCTGGGGGTTTATAGCAGCCTAAGATATTGGTAAATGTAATTCTGGGGGTTTCTAGCAGCCCGAGATTTTAATCTGAAGGATAATAAGTTGATGATGTTTGTCTGCTGGCGAATGAACCTGAAGAAAAACAAAGTTAGTTCTATGCAGTATCATGATGTATGTAATGCATTGCATGACGTTCTTAATGTAAATGAGAATGTTACATGTGTTTTGTATGCGTATGCTATGTTATGCGGTAGATAATGTATGGATGAATTATATAGTATGAGCATATTAGCAGCTTCATATAGCAATTATTAGTCGGGGAAAGTAAATCCTTGTTTACTGCTGAGGAAGATGAAAACATCGTTTTAGTCTGCTTTTAGAATACTGTACTTGGGATCTTCGACTTCTGTTTGGAAATGAAGGCATTCGAGGAAAGTTGATCGTTTGGCATGCTTTTTATTGAAGGATTAAGTTCCTAAATACCTTGACAGGGGATAAAAGGGACAGACATTCCTCTGAAAGACTTATCTGACCAAGTGTCAACTATTCTGGGGATATCAAGCTTGGGAGAATCCTGCCTGCGACTTTGTAGGGTTGGAAGTATAAGCTTTTTCAAGGAAGAGGCTACTTGGAATACTTTGCTGGAACAAACCTGTAGATATTACTCTATGGGGATGGATCTGTGGAGATCTGTTAGACCTAAGCCTTGTTGAGGATTCTAATCTCCAAGAGTCCTTAGTAAATGCTATTATTGTAATTTTATGCATTTTGGTAAACATCAATCATATTCGAAAGCATATATTCATTCAAAGTAATCAATGGATTCAGAACTTCTAATATTCTCGACTTCCCCGAGTAATTTTCTAGGAATTATCATGACTGAATCCGAAGACATGATACTGACACCATCTGATACTATTGGCACAGACAATTAATTTCCCCAATGGCTTTTGCTGAAACCCGGTATTTAGGAAATGATGAGAGGAATGTGTTTTCAGACTGCGGTGGATCGTGTACGCCCCGGGTAATGGTTAAGGAGCTTGTAATTGAATTTGATCTGATTAGATTTGAAAAGAGAGAATTGCCCCTAGCTGAGGATGATTTGTCCCATAATGGAAGTATTTGAAAAGAGTTGCCTCAAGAGAAATAAACGAGATGCCCCATAATAACATGCCCCTGGCATCGTGAACTCGGTAATGTTACTTCTGGCAATTCAGATGAGGAGAACCCAACCCGTCCTTCGTGATGTTCTTTCGTCCTATGTTCAGTTAACGTATGCATTGAGGCTCCAAAAGAGTTTGAAATTATAACGCTGACATTTGCGATGGTTCAAAAACCAGAAGTTTATTTGAAAAGCCAGACATATTTTTTTTTTTGTTGAGGATTTGTACTGGCCTCTTTTTCTCTTGACTTTGTTATCCTTTCCTTTTGTCTGAATTGTTTGTTTCAAGATTACAGTCAGCGGGATGTCTCAATTTTTACCAAGTCTCCTTAATAGGTTTCGACTTAGTGAGTTTTTCTTTTTCTAGATATTAATTGTAGGACTTAGTGATTACAGGGAACCATCACTAGTTGTGTACAAAAAGGACAACTGGCATAATTGAGATAACCGAGGAACTACTCTGCCCCAGGTTATGATTAAGGGTATTAATTTGCGTGAGAATGAAAACTCCTACTTCATAGGCTCAAAAGGGTTGACTAGGGATTAAATTCCTTATATCTCCAATTTTAAGAGTAACACCCCCAAATTTTCCCTCTCATTTTCACATCATTTTGCATAGCATAGGCATAACATGTAGATATCATACTCTAACATTTGACATATAAGAATGAAGCATGACATCCATAGGTACTAGCATAGGGCATATGATCAATCATCTAGTAACCAACGGTCCTTCAAGACAAGATGAGATCCAAGTGGTTTTGTGAGAAGCTCAATAGGTATCCTCATATCTTACACAAGCTCAAGGTCATCCACAAAGCCCTAGAAGGATGGAACATCATCAGAAGTTCAGAGGTACAATTTTCTCCTACACAAGGAAACCCTAATTAGGGTTTGGCTTGATACTAAAGAATTCTCATAGCTTTGACCAATTCTTATGGTAATAGGCTCTCATATGATATACAAGGCTTATGTACGAAGTTTGAGGCAAAAATTCATTGAAGAAGTCAATCATTGAAGCAATTACTTGAGAACGGAGAAAGAAAGTCAACTGAGCTGAACAAAAGTCAATTGAGGAATTTCTAGGGTTTTGATCATGATCATCAATCTTATGAATTCATATTTGGCCAAGTAATATTTTGTATAAGCTCAAATGTCAAAAATCAAGAATGTGCAAAAAATTGCTAAATTTGGAAGTTTAGAAGTTTCCATTTTTGGAAATATTTGCCCTAAATCTTCAGGCTATTATTTCATGTGAAAAAAAGCTCCAAATGATTTTTCCTTGAACATGAAAGTTGTAGATCGTGATTTTCCCTTTCCAAAAAGTATTAGAACATTTTCATAACCTTCCTAGAACTCAAGATATGATTTTTTGAAGTTTTGATGCATTTTAGGGTTTTTTAGGACACTTGGCATTATACTATTGGTCCATTATTCTTTTATTTTTGGTGTCACATTGATATTATTTCCCTTACATATTTCTTATGTACATCAAGTTTTTCCATGTGACCTTGGTTATGTGTGATGTACTTCACTTTTATCACCTTAGTGGAAATAATAGAAGAAGAGAAAGAATCAAAAGAGTGTGGTGCATGAAGTTGGCAATTGGTACAACATGGTGTGGTACTCTCCTATCACACATGCCCTCTTTGTGTGCATGGCAAGAGAATCATGACTTGTACCACTCAAATGCATACACGCATGATACCAAAAAGGAATATATTTGTGTGATTGAGGTATACCATGTGCCTTCACTTGACAGCCAACCACCACTCAATATCTCCATCAATTTTTATCATCACATGCAGAACAAATAACCTGCAGAGGTTCATCACAATTATGGTACACCATCATCACTTGATTATGTTTACAAAGAATAAAAAAAGGTGAAGATGGAAGCACGCGAGCTCTGTTTGTTGGGGGGTAACAAATTTACCACACACACCTCAAATTCAGCTTGAGGACACCCTTGGTATAAAAGGCCTTAGTCACGATTTTCAGGGGGGATCACATTTTTCATTACACATTCATCACTCAAAATATCTCCCCCTCTCAAAAGAATTTGTTTTCAATTTTCTCTCTACCTCGCTCAAATCCTCTCATCGATTCTCCATTTTCGCATCTGAACAACACAATTTAACCATAGTTTCATCACCTTTCTTCAATCACAAGCTGGAGGATGCATTATTAAAGAGTTGAGGCTCAAGTTCACTTTCAGATTTTTCATCTTTTCCACTCAGATCAAGATCTCTAGCTTTTTTTAGCTCTAAAGAGGTGTAAAAAAGTACAAGGAAGCCATTACAATCTTTGGATTTCTTTGAACTTCAAGATAAGCTCAATACCAAGTTTGAACATCACTTTATTTTTTCCTTAGTTTTGCCTTTTTTTACTTGTTTCATGATGAATATGCTTGATGTGTGATGTTTGAGGTAAATAAAAGCTTTGATAGCTATTAATTCATGATTTGCAGTTTTGGTTTTGAATCTTTTTGCCTTCAAATCTCACTGGTTATTGAGTGTTTTTTATTTTTATTCATGCATTTGAGTTCCTTGCGATGTTAGCTTTTGATTGATACCTGATTTGGTGAATTCTGGAAATTTTGTTCATACACCTTCATCAGAGCCAACCAGAGAAGGCAATTGGAGCTTCTCCGGTCGGCAACTCTTTTTGCTTATGTTTTAGTTCCAGGTTATATCACAGTCGTTCGATCAGGTTCATCTGAGGGTTTGTGTAATGCCAGCACATTAATGAGTCATGTGCTGGTCACGTGCCTCTCTGTTTGCATGCGTGTTTATGGTTTTTCTTCATACTATGTGCCATTTCGTGTTTGCACCATTGGATCTAGAGGGAGTTTCGTTTTTAAATCTGGATCGTTAGATGTTATTACTTGAGGGTTCATTAACTATGTTTAAAGACCATCAGATTTATTGACTCGATTGACTTGTGTTATCAGCCGTTGGATGTGCATAAATGTACGAGTGTTGACTGAGTTTATGAAGCGTTGGGCCTCCTATTGCTGTTGACACCACCTTTTATGGCCCAATGTGTTTTACCAACCTTGTTGGATTACTAACTGAACCCCTCCTCATTTTTTTTGGTTTCATTTTCTTATTTTATTTTCTTGTTTAGTTTTTATTTTGTAAAAATAGTAAAATACATTGAAAAATATTGAGAAAATCATGAAAACTCTTTTTAATTTTCTTTAATTTTCTATGATTTTATTTTCCATTTATTTTATTATTTCCTTGACTATATTAATTGAAGACTTTATTTTTTTTATTTTTGTTTCTTTTATGTACAATCTGCCTTGTCCAATTTTTAATTTGATTTTGAAAATAGATATAAATGTGCTTATTTTTGTTATGGATTTCTATAATGTTGAGGTTTATAAGAGATTTTATTCATGATTTTTAGGACTCATTTTCTTAGGTTTTGCCATGTTGCTTTATGATGAAGTTTGTGAAACCCTAATTGGTCTTTGGGCATTTAATTGAGATAGTTTGCTTTTGATTTTTGACTTGTGGTTTTGGTATGTTGTTTTTAATTGATCAAAGTGTCTTTATGCTTCATTGTGGAATTTTTAATACTTGCTTCCATTTTGTTTGAATTTTGTAATCAACTTGACCTAGTTTTGATGTCTACATGATCCATGTTTACTCTTTAGGGTAGGAAGGCACTTGTGCCAACTCCTAAAGTTTGTTTTGGGGTCTCTTAACATGTTGACATGTCCCTGGTCCTTGTATGAAGGTTTCATCTTGGTTTGCTTTGAAAAACTTGTTCATTAAGCTTCACACTTGCATGGATGCTCACATCACTTCTCACTTCTACATGATTCACTTGTTTGATCTTGTATGAGCTTGTGTGCTTCCATTGATGTTTGAATTCCTTTCTTAGACACTCTTTACCGTGATATGGTTCTGACTTTGATGTTTGTGGAAGTTGTTTAGCTTGTATGACCTTTCTTGTCTCATGTTTTGCCTTTGTTCCTTTCATGTTAACTTGTAATGTTTTGGTGTGACCTCTTGCTCCACTTCTTGCATGATGTTGTATGTTTGATCTTGACACTAGAATGTGAAGTTTGATTTCTGTTTGTGATGGTTTTATATGACCTTGTGCTTATTTTAACTTCATGTGATCTTACTTGTTTTCATCATATCTTTTGTGTATGCTTCTAACCCTTTTGTAGGTGCAATGGTAAGTGAAGTGTGGATGTTATCTGTAACACCCCCTTTTTATACCCCCAAATAATCAATTAATCATTTAGGCACATATTAAAACTTCATCGGAGTATAGTTTAAACATAGTATAAAAGAGGCATGTCACATTATACATGAAATTAAAACATCCAACACCTGCTCATTTAACGATATGCAACAATGGGGTAACTTGCAAACAGAGGGGTTTAACCCTTTACACCCATATCTTAACATTAAAATAACAGCGGAAACTAAACATTAATCAACATCAAACATATACACACACACACATATATATATAATCAAGTTTGATTCACCAATAATTCATGTTTACAAAAACATTCATCACCAAGATACATATACAAATACATCACAAAAAGGCATCAAGCCAACCCTAGCTACCCGGTGCTACATATCAGAGCCGACCGACCAAAAGGATGAAGACACACTTCACAAAAAGACCTCCAGCAGACATACTCTGCAATGCCTCATAGAGCATCATAAAACAACAGAAGAGTGAGAAATATTATCATAATAACAGTGCATATAATTATATATCTTAACATAAAAATACACATATACATATTCTCACCACAATTCATTTCTCATCACACATATACATCACAATGCATATATACCAACCAAGCATATTCATCATGCACAATTTCCACATTTCACATTTCACATATACATTCATGTTTATTCCCCAATTTTCAATTATAGATAATAAATGCAAATCATAGAGACTGACTCACGACTTTATGCAAATGCAATGCGGTACTGACTCAATCATCTCAAGTTCACTCAGGAACTATTGGAATCATCGCTCATTACCTGAAGTAACCCCCTGTTGGGAATACGATGTTCACCTATTTCTCACACCCCACACGGGCACACAATGTTTATGGATTGCTCACACCCCACACGGGCACACGATCCGATTGCTCACACCCCACACGGGCACACAATCATTTGTGATTAAATCACCCATTGCTCACACCCCTCACGAACACATAATGTTTATGGATTGCTCACACCCCATACGGGCACACAATCTGATTTCTCACACCCCACATGGGCACATAATCATGTTGTAATCATCGCTCACACCCCACATGGGCACACGATGTTACAATGGATTCACATAGAATCCCACAACACAAGAATGCATACATTATGCTTCACATGCAAAATGACACACAACATTCTTGAAAATGCATACATATTCACAATATAATTATGCATTCATCTCATACAATCACAAACAAACTATACACATTCACATCAATTACACCAAACGGCAACGAATCTTTCACAATCAACATGCATTCATATTCACTTCACGAAATGCATTTATTTTCCAAACAACCACTATACCACAATCAATCCCACAATTACTTAACTAACAGACTTACGTTTTATCGGAAAAGTCAGATATAAGTCGGCTAAAAACTACATATTTTAGCATCACTAGTTTTTACATGTTTTTAGCTTCGAATCGATATGTGAAACGCTTAAAACAGATACTCGAATCAAAAGTTATGAACTAAAACACAAAATTCCAACTTCCAGGTCTCGCTGAGCAAGGAGCATGCTCGCTGAGCGAAAAATGTTCTGGAAAGCTTGCTGAGCGAGAACTACGATTTCAGTAGCAGCTCAGTCACGCAACAGTCAACCTAAAGGGCTCCAAAACCCCACAAAACCTCCACAAACATGATCATTAACATGTATTAACTATCATACTTCGATTATATCAAGTTTCAACCGATTAATCTACCAATTTCTTAGATTTACATCAAAACCCTAAAACCTAACATTCTCTAAACTCCTCTAAAACAAAAACCCTATCAATCTAACACATACATAATCATACACAATGATAAGATAACAATATTTCACACCATTACCCGATTGTTTCGACTCCTAGGAGCTATCTTTAAGATTTTCCAAGTTTTCCTCTTTTCCTTCTCTTTTCTCCTCTTCTCCTTTTCTTTCTCTTCTTTTTCTTTCTATCTCTTTTTTTCTTCTCTTTCCACTCTTATAACTTTCTATCTATTTTCTATTTTCTATTTCTACCAAATATCATTTTCTCTCAAAATTATAATTCTACATAATTTCTAACATAACATTAATTAACAAATGTCTAAAATACCCTCCAATCTAATTTTACCCAAAAATTCTCAAACGGTAAAATAATATAACACATTAACATATCACATAAACACACCAATTTCATAATTAAAAAAATTATCACTCAATTTAAATAAAATACTCAACAAAAAATGGGATAATCGAATCGGGGCATTACATTATCCACATTTCAAATCTTCTTCCCTTCTCTTTTATTGCTTTCTTACTTGTCTTTGAGATGTGTTTTAGGCCATCACTTCTCTTCTTCCCTTAGAGAACAACTTATATTCTTTATGAGAAGTAAGTTGATTCTCTTCTCTTCTTCTTCTCTTTCTTCTTTCTTCCTTCTCTTCTTTAGGATAGGTAATCCTCATTAACCTAAGACTCCCGTGCATGATAATTCTTAGGATTATTAGTCCCCCTTAGTGTTTACCTTTTCTCCATTTGGTTTCTTCTCTTTCTCATCTTCATACAAAAAACTAAAAAACACTTAATAATGGTTGAAATAGTCTTGTGTGTAGGGACTTATGCCATGGGGCATTTGTATTCATTCTATTTTGGAATAGTACACTTGTCTAGTATGATGTACAAGTCTAATTATGTGACTACTTTCACAAAGAAAACCTTAAAAGATACTTCTTCATCAAAAAACCCAAAAACATCTAATAAGTTTAATAAGTTAGTGAGCTTAGGCCCTAACCATTGGAAACAAGTCTTAGATAAATTCTCCTTACTTGGTGTGCTTGTTCTATTATTCCATCTTGGAATGTAGTAGCAAGTACACATTCCATGGAAACGGGCTTAAGTTAACTTTCTTGTGCCACACCAATAAAAAACTCCTAAAAAACACAAAACAAAGAATAAGCGTCTCCTTCGGGACTTCTTTTCTCATCACCCTCACTCTTTACATAAGAACTTGCTCATACTTTTCACTTTACATGACGGTAACACACTCGTGCCAGACGATCCTGCAACACCTGAGCATTGGCATAAGCAGTTCAAGCCTTAAGACACAAGCAATCTTTCCACCCTAGTTAGGGGAACTATAGCGACTCTGATCCTCATGTCCAGACGAGGTACGTAGGCAACGGGGTAGGGACCGTTCGAGCACTCTTTTATTTTCCCTACATTTCCCCCCTTTTACTTTTCTTTTCTTATCCAGTTTCAGTCTTTCTTTTTGCAGCCACTTTCATTCTTACACCCTTTGAAACAGTTTCTTTGCAAGCGTGGATCCTGTCGGGTACGATGGACGATCTGGAGTGCTAATACTTTCCCAGGTCGTAACTGACTCCCGAACCCAGTTTCTTTGGTTCGCATGACCTTTGTCCTTTCCTTTTCTTTTCTATGGTTTATGCAACATTACCTTTCCCGTTCCTTCGGGATAAAAATGTCTGGCTTGCGACTCTACCTCTTCCATGCCACTTTCTCATTTGTACCAGGATGGAAATCCAGGGAGCGACAGCTGGCGACTCTGTTGGGGAATGAACCCAGAATCTATGGTTTCCCTTGAGAGTCTCTCCTAGCGCTTGCGTATTTCTATTTCATTGGGTGTTGATTGTTTGATGTTGCCTGTTTATTTTACTGTTTTATTTACAACTTTATTTACTATTTTCAGTATTTATTTTCATGCATCATATGTATATACTGGACTGTCTGGCTGTGCTAGTTTTCTTTTGGCGGGTTTGGGGACTGATACTGTGTAATGAGCTCGGAACCGGGGCTCGAGTGCACCCTAGGACTTAGAGTGGTTCCACTTTGGCTTCATGGCCTCTTTCTATGTTGGTATTAGTGAGTTCCATGCCCAGACTTGCGACCTTCTTGGAAATGTTTTGATATGTGAATCTTTCTTGATCATTACAGGACCTCGATAGTTATGTGCAGCTGGGGACCGATCATTGAGGACCTTTGTGGAAACATTCCTCTCCAGTGGTGACAGTGGCCGACCATATTTTGTGGCAAACCGATTCGCACCCGAGGGCCCACTGGGAACTCACATAGGATGGCATGGTTCTCTTATAAGAACTCAATTAAAGTATTTGGTCGTATGACGATAGTAATGTATCCTACGGGCTGAATGTACTATTGTTTCTCGATTTCAGCGCTTGAGGCTGGGGACTTATAAGGGATGCTTGTTTTTCCCGGACTCACGATGAGACCTCCTTGAGTAGTACATAATGCTTAACCGATTCCCTGATCTGGTCATGAGCCATTTCTCAGAAATGGTGAACGTATTATTGTTATCCGGCTTTGAGAGTCTGTGATGTTTGACCCGGAGCACACCTGTGATATTGGGAGGGGTTTACAGGTTTGCATGAGCCCTTGACCTCAACATACCCTTTATCATCAGTGTGATCTTATGTTATGATATGGTTACCATGGTTCTGAGGGTTCTTGACTATTCAGTTCTAGTTTTTCTTATCTAAGGGTTACTATTCAGAGAACAGTTTGGGGTTTCTGATCATTTGGCTCTCAGTATTCTATCTAGACAGTTCCAGATGTTGATCATGTGCCTTTCATTGCATTGCATAAGCATCATATTAGCATTAATTATTTGTGTTTCCATTTCAGGTTATCATTCGCATCTTGCATCCAGTTTCGGTAATTGTCCTTTATCTTGATGGCAGAAAATAGAGAAACTCCCAGAAAGAGGAATGTTCACTATATCTTTCCGCAACTAGAAATTGAGAGTATTCAGAAACTGATAGATCTGATGAATGACAAGGTTCTAGAGGACTTCAAAAAAGAGTATGGGAAGGTTCAGAATTACATTAATAAGCATATGCTTGATCAAATGGATAGTCTCCATTCCTTGCTGCAGTTCTACGATCCTCACCTGCGAGTCTTTGTGTTTCCATACTACATTTTAGCTCCTACTTTGGAAGAGATTTCTAGCATCCTGAAGATTCCTATCAAAGAGGGTAAGTTGGAAGAAGTTGGAAGACTTCGTCAGAACATCATTCCTTTTGAAGATTACAAGA
This sequence comes from Lathyrus aphaca, assembly GCA_963966055.1. Taxonomy (NCBI): domain Eukaryota; kingdom Viridiplantae; phylum Streptophyta; class Magnoliopsida; order Fabales; family Fabaceae; genus Lathyrus; species Lathyrus aphaca. The sequence goes on from OZ014524.1 coordinate 235,416,557, forward strand.
AGTTGGAAGCTCAGTTATATGAGGTTCGGATAGAGAATTCTGAAATCAATAGCTTGTACCATCGCATGGCTTGTGCTAACCAGATCTTGAAAGAGAAGATGTAGAAGATGCAGATAGCTTAGGAGACTAAGGAGAAGGAGTTTCCAGAAAGAGAAGCTTACTTCAAGAGAAAAGGCATGATGAACATCAAGAGAGAAGCGGAGTATAAGAAGACCAGGAAGACTCTTAGAGAAGCCAAACAATATATCCCTTGGTTGCAAGATCAGAGGGAACAAGACCAGAAGAAACACAAGGAAATGGAAGAGTTCTATGGATTGCAGTTGACTTCCAAGAAGGAAGAATTGGAACAAGCTCATAAGATCCGGAGAGAAAAGACTCAGCAGTTAGAGCAAAGTCAGAAGGCGCTGGAAGAAGCACTCAAGGAGATTGAAGATCTCAAGCTGATGGCAGAAGTTAAGAGAGATAGATCTGGGCCAAGATCTAGTGGGGAAGGATCAGAATCCTCTTGCAGTCTTGTTTTTTAGCTCTTTGTATTCGGATTACCTACATGCTTGTTGTAGGAATCTTTATTTATTACTTTCAGTTTTTTTCTTTGTTCTGTAAGACCTGTAACCCTTCGGGGATGTTTTTGTGAGACTCTTGCCTTAGAGGTTGTTCATTTTATGCATTTTTGTTTCGGTTTCTCTTTTAATTGCATTGAAATCACTGAAATTGGTTGTTCAAAGTCACCGGGATTTGAATACCTCGCAAAGAATCTTGTGTTAGGAAGCCAATTTCCAAAGGCCATCTGGGTTATTTTCTATCAAATACTGGAACTGGGGTACCAAATGCCTGACCATGGGAACACAAACAGTTGCATTGCATGCATATAACCCTTTTTCTTTGTGTTGCAGGTATAATTCCCAGATTTCTAACGTCTCTTCTGTTTTAGGCACTATTGTTACGAAGAGAGTGCATAGGTATCTTACTAAAGAAAACAGAGTCAGAATCATGGATCAAATGCAAACTGAGATGGAAGAGCTGCGTAACCGAATGGACCAATTCATGACCACAGTAACTGGCATCAATCAGAACCAAGAGTGTCTGCGAGAGATGATTGAAAGAAATCAGGATGGCAACGACAACAACGGTGGAGGTCCTAGAAGTACTGGTGTTCATGGTGGTGGTGGCCCTCAACCTGAGGTTATCATTAATACTGGTGGTGGTCTAGAACATGTCTGTATTCCTCAGATGTATAATCAAGATGATCAGTTTACTATCCTGGAAGATATGGAATGACAGGGTGCAAAGGTGAATTGTCATTTTGAGGAAATGGCTGAACAAATTCATTCTATTCAATCTCAGAACTCTTTGGGATTCGATATCACTGAATTAGGTCTTGTTCCTGGGGTGAGAATTCCCCACAAGTTCAAAGCTCCCACCTTTGACAAGTACAATGGTACTTCTTGCCCAAGGACTCATCTTCAAGATTTTGTCGGTAGAATTTCTGCTCATACCGATGATGAAAAGCTGTGGATGTACTATTTTCAGGATAGTCTCGTCGGGGCATCCCAAGAATGGTACATGAAGCTGAGTAGGACCTCTATCAGGAGCTAGAAGGATTCAAATGAAGAAAATGTCAAGCATTATCAGTATAATCTGGACATGGCTCTCAACCGTACACAACTTCAGATCATGTCACATAATTCTAAGGAAAGCTTCAAAAAGTACGCCCAGAGGTGGCACCAATTAGCTGCAAGAGTGTAACCTCAGTTGCTAGAGAATGAAATGGCTGATATGTTCATGAGTACTCTACAAGGAGTATTTATTGATTATCTAGCCTCTTGTTCAGCTACCAAATTTATTGATCTTGTCATCGCTAGTGAAATAGTGGAAAATTTGTTGAAGATGGGGAAGATTCAAGACACTGGTGCCAGTAGCTCATCTGGAGCAAGAAAGCCCTTTGTCGGTCCCCAAAGAAGAAGGGAATGTGAGACTGATGCTGTTTACAGTAGGGACCGTGGTTGAGGTCGTCAAAATTACCATGGTTAGGTGGCTGCAGTCACTATCCCCTCAGGACATGTTCCACAACATCAACAATAATAATAACCACAACAACAGGATCAACGTCAACAAAGACCTTATCAACATCGTTCACGCCAATTTGATCGTGTCATTGAGCCCATTCCGATGACGTATACTGCACTGCTTCAGAGATTATTAGACATGAACATGATTCAGTTAAGGATTTTATAACCCGTCACTGGGGATTCCCTACCACCGGGCTATGATGCCAATGCCAGATGTGCTTTTCATTCAGGTGCCCCGGGGCACACAAGTAAAAAGTGCAGAGCTTTACAGCTGAAAGTCCAAGATTTGATAGATTCGAAAGCCATTAACTTTGCGCCACCACCAAATTTTAATAACAACCCTATTCCCAATCATGGAGGGGAAAGGGTTAATGCTATTGAAGAAGGAAGAGCCCTGAATATGATCCTGAATGTTAATGAAGTGAAGACTCCTTTGTTTGTTGTGAAAGAGAGATTGCTAAAAGGCCAAGTGTTTCCTGGATGTAACGAAGATTGTGAAGACTGTAAGATTTCTAAGAACGGTTGTAGTATGCTGAAAATGGGTATCCAAGTTTTGATTGATGAAGGCTCGCTGCAGTTTGATAAGGTAAACAATCAAAGCAACGATGTGGCTACTGTTACTATATATTTCACTCCAGAAGAAATGTCCTCTCAACCAGCACCAGTCACTATTTACGTACCACAAGAGGAAAGGCCTGTTACTATAAGTCTTGTAACCACGGTTCCTGGACTTGTACCCTATGAAAGTGAAAGAGTAGTTCCTTGGCACTATGGCATGGATATCTATGTTCAGGGGCAGAAAGTTGAAGACAAGTCTCCAGTAGTTATCAATCCAAGCATTGTAAATGTTGGAGGAGTAGGTGGATTTACTCGCAGTGGATGACTTTTCGCTCCACAAACTCTCCGAACAAACAACGAAGTTGAAGCTGCAACACAGGCTAAGGGGAAGCAGGTAGCTACAGAAGAAGTGGTGATGCTGTCAAAAGAGCAGAGTACCTTCGAGAAGGAGGTCGAAGAATTTATGTGGATCATCAAAAAGAGTGATTACAAAGTGGTTGAAAAGTTTAATCAAACACCGTCAAAGATTTCAATATTATCTCTACTTATGTGCTCTCTGACACACCGAGAGGCATTGTTGAAAGTTCTACATATGGCTTATGTTTCGCAGGAGATAACTATGAACCAACTTAAAGCTGTGGTTGCAAATGTCAATGTCAGTCATGGACTGGGTTTTAGAGACAAAGACCTGACATCGAAAGGGAGAAATCATAATAAGGCCTTGCACATCACTATGGAGTGCAAGGGTGTTGTGTTATCTCATGTTCTGGTTGACACTAGTTCTTCTTTGAATGTGCTCCCGGAGAAGGCTTTGATGAAGTTGGAAGTAGATGGGTTGATTCTGAGGCCAAGTGACATAGTGGTGAGAGCCTTTGATGGTTCTAGAAGATCGGTCTTTGGTGAGGTTGCGTTTCTAGTGAAGATAGGATCGCAGGTATTCAAGAGCACATTCTATGTGATGGATATCCAGCCAATTTATAGCTGCCTTCTGGGACGTCCGTGGATCCATGTTGCAGGCGCAGTGACTTCAACCTTGCATCAAAAGTTGAAATACGTTGTTGACGGTCAAGTGGTTATTGTGTGTTGGGAAGAGGATATATTCGTCAGCCATTTGTCTACATTCAAGTATGTTGAAATGGATGGGGAGATCCATGAAACACTATGCCAAGCCTTTGAAGCGGTGAACGTCAGTGCAGTTGCTCCCAACTCTGCCACCAAGAGCAATGAGAGAGTGGAAACTTATATATCTTCCTACAAGCAAGCCAGGGAAGTGGTTGAAGCTGGAAATGTCCAAGGCTGGGGCAAGCTGGTCCAGGTTGATAAAAAGGAAGACAAGTTTGGGATAGGCTACATCCCGGGGTAAGCAGCAGGATCCCAAATCAAGTCAGTGTTGTTGAAGATGAGGCTGATAGTGATTGTGATCTCGACAACTGGGTACGCCCGTGTGTCCCAGGGGAAGAGCTAAATAACTGGTTCGCAGAAGACTTCGTCCAAGTCACTTGTCGGCTAGAGTAATTTTCTTTGTTTTCTCATTATCATACGCATGTTAAGTCCTGCACTATGCCCAAGGTGTATGGATCCATTGCAGGTCCACCTTGCATGTTATGCAATTTATTTTATCATAAATAAAAGACATTTTTCATTCAAATTGTGTTCCCTTTATTTCTTTTTAAAATTTTCACAAAAAAAAAACAATAAAAATGGCAACGTTTTTCTTTCTTTTGTTGTTGTTTTTTCTCTTTGTAAAAGCAGATTCTAAAATAAGCACATCACTTGTGCAGAACCAATCATTCAGATTTCTTTGATAACTCTTCTGTTATGACCGAGTATGATTTCGATAAACCAATCTACCAAGCTGATGGAGGGGTTGAGGAAGACTGTGAACTCCCTGAAGAATTGGCCAGATTATTGAGACAGAAGGAAAGAGTGATTCAACCTCACCAAGAAGAGATTGAGGTCATCAACATCGGAACAGAAGACACAAAGAAGGAAATTAAGATTGGGGCCAGTCTGCAGGCCGGTTTAAAAGAAGAGTTAATTGGCATGCTTCGAGAATATGTGGACATCTTCGCTTGGTCATATCAGGATATTCCAGGTTTGGATACAGACATTGTAATGCATAAGCTGCCACGGAGGGAAAACTGCCCTCCTGTAAAGAAAAAGCTTAGAAGAACTCGTCCTAACATGGAAATGAAGATTAAAGAAGAGGCTCAAAGCAATGGGACGCCGGATTTCTTGCCGTGACCAGTTATCCACCCTGGGTAGCTAACATTGTGTGTTGACTACTGGGATTTAAACAGAGCAAGCCCAAAAGATGATTTCCCATTACCTCACATTGATGTATTGGTTGATAATACGGCTCAATTCTCGGTATGCTCCTTCATGGATGGCTTCTCCGGTTATAACCAGATTAATATGGCTCCGGAAGACACAGAGAAGACAATGTTCATTACCCCTTGGGGTACGTTTTGCTACAAGGTCATGCCTTTTGGTCTGAAGAACGCCGGAGCAACCTATCAGCAGGCAATGGTGACTCTGTTTCATGATATGATCCATAAAGAGATCGAATGTTATGTGGATGACATGATCGCCAAGTCCCGGGATGAGGAATATCAATTGGTTAATCTCAAGAAGCTATTTGAGCGACTGAGAAAGTATCGTCTTAGGTTAAATCCTAACAAGTGCACCTTTGGGGTGCGTTCTGGAAAACTGCTGGGTTTCATTGTGAGTCAGAGGGGGATTGAGGTAGATCTTGCAAAGGTTAAAACAATACAAGATATGCCTGCACCGCGAACTAAAAAAGAAGTGTGTGGCTTCTTGGGTAGATTGAACTACATCGCACGGTTCATATCTCACCTCACAGCTACATGCGAACCAATATTTAAATTGCTAAGAAAAGAGAAGGCGGTCAGGTGGAACGAAGATTGTCAAAGGGATTTTGAAAATATTAAAGAATACTTGCAGGAATCTTCAATCCTGATGCCTCCAGTTCTAGGGAGGCCACTCATTATGTACTTGATTGTGCTAGAAGGATCAATAGGGTGTATTCTAGGCCAACATGACGAGTCTGGTCAAAAAGAGCATGCAATATACTACCTTAGCAAAAAGTTTACTGACTGTGAATCCTGTTACTCACTGCTCGAGAAAACTTGATGTGCTTTGGCATGGGTTACTCGCTGACTGAGACGGTATATGTTGACCCACAATACCTTATTAATTTCAAAGATGGATCCTGTCAAATACAATTTTGAGAAACCAACGTTAACTTGAAGGGTTGCACGATGGCAAATGGTGATAACAGAGTACGACATTCAATGTACCTCAAAGCAAAAGATTATGAGAAACCACTCCCGGAGGAGGGGCCAAACCCTGAATCCAAATGGAGATTGATGTTTGATGGGGTAGTCAATATCAATGGGCGCGAAGTTGGTGCTGTTTTAATTACTCCTGAAGGTGTTCACTTTCCCTTTGCTGCCAGAATTACTTTTGGTTGCACCAACAATGAAGCGGAATACGAGGCATGTATTATGGGAATAAAGAAGGCTATTAATCTTAGGATTAAGACCCTCAATATATTTGGAGATTCAGCCCTCGTGATTAATCAAATTACCGGCAAGTGGTATACACACAAAGATCATCTAATTCCTTACAGGGATTATGCCAGAAGACTGATACGTTCTTCACAACAGTAAAGCTTCAGTATATACCATGTGATGAAAATCAATTTGCCGATGCATTGACTACGCTCTCTTCGTCTATTATAGTGATGTGTTGGAATTATGTCCCCAGAATTGACATCTCCAGGCTAGATGTACCTGCTTATATGTTCTTCGTCGATGCAGTATCTGATGAAAAGCCTTGGTATTATGATATTAAGCACTTCCTGGAAAGCAAAGAATATCCAGCTGGGGCATCTTCCAATGACAAGAAGACCTTAAGGCGACTTGCTGCTAGTTTCTTCTTAAACGCTGACGGCGTTCTGTACAAGAGAAACTTTGACATGGTCCAGCTCAGATGCGTGGATAGACACGAAGCAGACCTATTAATGCAGGAAGTCGACGAGGGATCTTTTGGTACTCATAAAGAAGTACATGCAATGTCAAAGAAGTTATTGAGGTCGAGGTATCACTGGCTAACAATGGATGCAGACTGTTGTTCATACGCCCGAAAATGTCACAAGTGCCAGATTTATGCAGATAAAGTGCATGTTCCTCCAAGCCCGCTCAACGCCATGTCATCTCCTTGGCCCTTTTCCATGTGGGGCATTGACATAATCAGAAAAATAGAGCCTACTGCTTCGAAAGACCATCATTTCATACTGGTCGTGATCGATTACTTCACCAAATGGGTCGAAGCAGCATCTTATGCCAACATCACTAGGCGGGTGGTGGCCATATTTCTAAAGAAAGAAATTATCTGCAGATATGGAGTTCCCGAGCGAATCATTACTGATAATGGTTCCAATCTAAACAACAAAATGATGGAAGAGCTGTGTTGGGACTTCAAAATACAACATCTCAATTCTTCTCCTTACCGGTCAAAGATGAATGGCACGGTCGAGGCAGTAAATAAGAAGATAAAGAAGATTGTGCAGAAAATGGTCGTTACCTATAAGGATTGGCATGATATGTTACTGTTTGCTTTGCATGGGTACCGAACGTCAGTCAGGACATCTACTAGGGCAACTCCGTTTTCCCTGGTATATGGTATGAAGGCAGTCTTACCTGTTGAGGTCGAAATTCCTTATTTGCAGGTGATGATGGATGTCAAGCTTGAAGAGGTTGAATGGGTGCATGCCCGATATAACCAATTATGCTTAATTGAGGAAAAGAGATTAGCAATTGTATGTCATGGTCAGCTTTATCAGAGGAGAATGAAACGGGCATTCGATCAGCGAGTACGCACTTGGGAGTATCAAGTTGGTGAGCTTGTACTCAAAAGAATCATTCCTCCAAGTTCAGATCACAGGGGCAAGTGGACTCCAAATTATGAAGGTCCGTTCATAGTAAAAAATATTTTCTCTGGTAGATCACTGATGATCACTACTATGGATGGCGAAAACTTCCAGTCCCCTATTAATTCAGACGCAGTTAAAAAATACTTCGCATAAAAAAGACCCGTTGGGCAAAAACAAAATAAAGAGTCCAGGCAAAGAAAAAGGCATCCTGGCGAGCTAAAAACAAAATAAAAAGCTCGGGCAAAAGTTAGGGATATAATAACAAAATTGTACACCCGGTGAGTTGAAAATCCGCATTGGATAGCTCATGCAAAAAAGGGTATCCCGGTGGATTGAAAACCCGAAAGGGCGGTCCACGCAAAATAAGGGAATAAGCGAATGATTGCGATCTGGGTAATATGTACCACGTCATCGTCTCAGTTAACCTGGCAACCTCAGAAGGGTAGGAATCGGTCCAATATTCTTCTTCAGAAAGAGAAGACAGGAACGAAAAATCTTGAAGATATATTGGTCATAGCAGAACTGAAACTCGTTGAAATGCCGCACACATTGCCATTAGGATAGTTTCTTTTCTCAATTTACAGTGATTACCTCTTTCTAGGTGATTGCTTCCTGATGTAAATTTTCTCCTATTCAGAGGCTCATCAATAAAAGAATATTCAGTTAAAAAGCTTTATCCTTGTTTTTATTTTACTTGCTTTGTTTGTAAAAATGTCCTGAATTTTTTATAAAAGAACATTGCATTTAAACTTGGTTGCTTTATAGATGACATGCGAAGGGAAAACATTTAAAATCACTTTGAATATCGGGTGACATGGGATGATTGACTCGTACCATTCAATTCCCTGGGGCATATATGTGTACTTTGTTGTTGCAGGTTTTGCAGTCAACAAGAAGATGTTACCAGACAGTATTCCCCAAGCAGAGAGTGCATCCCTAGTAGAAAGGGGTGATACCCAACGTCTTCAATAGAGTTAAAGTGGAATTTTCCCCAACTGAGTCAAAGCAGGCAGTGTTCCAAGCAGAACTTCAAGGTCAGTTGGACCGTTCTCTTCCCTAAGCAGAGTCTTCATTCCCAACAAGTGGCTAAATGCAGTGTTTCCCCACAAAGTTAGAATCGTCAGAATTCTATCCCCAGTCGGTTCTTGACAGTTTGTTCCCCAACCGAGTTAGAAGTTTGTCATTTTCCTGCAAAGGTGTGATTGGGATTCAGCCCAATGATTGAAATGTTCCCCAAGAGATCGCCAATTTATTTTTGGCATGCATGACAAAATCAAAGCAGCGCATGCCCAGATGCAATTTTGTTCTTATCTCTCCCCAGCATATGGCTATCTCCATCCAGGGTTTCGAGATGGATTCGGTGTTCATTTGTCATTCCCCAGCAAGAGGTGGTTATTGACAGAAATTATGATCTCAGAACAATGTCGCTCGTGACGTTTTCACCCCCAGTAGAGTTCTAGCAAGGATTTCCCCCCGCAAGAGTATATCTTTGTCCAGCCTAGTGGATAGATCTTTGAAGACAGTGTACAAATTCTAACCAGAATCAAGATAGCATATTGTTATACGAATTCTGATAGTGATCCATCCTAGTGGATCATTTGTTTGAATTACTATTTCATTTTCAGAGTCAAGACAGTGCATGCCCAGATGCAGATTCCAAGTTCAAGATCGAGACAGCGTATGGTTATACGAATTTTGAAAATAAGAATTAAGACAACGTATTGTTATACGGATTCTGACATCAATCCAGCCCAGTGGATCTTTTGTTTGAAGTACATATCTACTTGTTAGATTGGTTATTTCATTTTTGGAATCAAGACAATGCATGCCCAGATGCAGATTCCAAGTTCAAAATCGAGACATTGTATGGCTATACGGATTTTGAAAATCAGAATCAAGACAATGTATTGTTATACGGATTCTGACATCGATCCAACCCAGTGGATCTTTTATTTGAAGTACATATCTACTTGTTAGATTGGTTATTTCATATTTGAAATCAAGACAGTGCTTGCCCAGATGCAGATTCCAAGTTCAAAATCAAGACAACGTATGGTTATACAGATTTTGAAGATTAGAATCAAGACAACATGTAGTTACACGAATTCTGAAAGAGGGTCAAGACAGTGCATGCCCAAATGCAGATCCTGACAGTGGGTTATATTGTCGAAATAGTGCAGAAAATCAAGACAACACGTTGTTATGTGGATTTTCGTAATTGCACATTTTTTACCGTATACCCGACCTTAGGTTATACGAAGAGAATCAAGACAGTGCATGCCCAGATGCAGATTCTAATCAAGATCAAGACAACTTATTTGTTAATACGGATCTTGAAGTCGTACACGTCTATCCCACAGACCGAAGTGTACCAAGTCCATCGTCGCTATGGAAAGCTAGTAGTCTCCTGGTTCCACAAAAGACATTTTCTCGTTTCCAATTGTTACTTTTTGGTATTCAACCACAGTTCATCTCGAACCGGCGACAGCCGATGCTCTCGTCCTTTTCAGATTAACATATGTGTGAATAGGGGCAGCTATAACACCCCAAAATTTACCCTCTCATTTTCACATCATTTTACATAGTGTCGCTCCCGGGATTTTCATCCTAGTACAAACGCGAAAGTGACGCGGAAAAGGTAGAGTCGCCAGCCATGCATTTTTATCCCGAAGGAATGGGAAAGGTAATGCTGCACAAACTTGAGGAAGAAGGAAAGTACAAGGCCATGCAAACCAAATATCTGGGTTCGGGAGTCGGTTACGAGCTAGGAAGGTATTAGCACCCCAAACCGTCCACCGTACTGTCGCTCCCAAAGATTTAACTCCCGGTGCAGACGCGAACGGTCAGCGAAAAGATAAAATGAGGTTGAATTGAATAGAGTCACCGACTAGGCATTTTTATCCCGAAGGAAAGGTAATGCTGCATAAACTTGGAAAGATATGGATAAGGCGGTTGCGAACCAGAGAAACTGAGAAAGGGGGTTGGTTACGACGTGGAAAGGTATTAGCACCCAGATCGTCCGTCGTACTCGACGGGATCCACACTTACAAGATTGTGTTTAAAGGGGTAGGTATATGTGCTATTTGTGTGCAAAAAGCTAAGGAGAAATATACAGGTGTCAGTGCAAAAGGATGAATTGCTCGGGAACTGAGGCTTTGGAAAAGAATGCTGAAAGAGGGGGAAGACAAAGAGACTTTTGTTCGATAACTGTTAAGTTATGCCTACGTATCCTCTCGTGTAATGAGGAAGTCAGAACACCGTAGTTAGACTCAAAGAGACTGAAAGTAAATTGAATGTGAACTTCTTGCTTGCCTATGCTCAAGTGTATGACTCGTCTGGCTCGAGTGCTAACTGTCTTGCATTAGACGGAAAAAGCAAGCTCTCGTTTTTGAATGAGTGTGATGAGAAAAGAATCTCGAAGGAGACGATTATTGTTTGTTTTTGGTGTTTTCAATTTTTTATTGTTTTTGGTGTTTTGCATAAGTTGATGAGCTTACGCCTAAATCAAGGGTTGTAAACTCATTATATCCTCCCTGATTAGGGATAATGGGCCTACTTAAGTATGAGATAAGCATCTCAACTTAATTGCCATGATAATGTAGGATTAAGATCATTAACCTACTTGTGATTATTTAGATGTTTTTGAGTTTTTGTTTAGTGTTAAGTAATGAGTTTAATCTCTAATCACATATTAGTGAACTCATTACACCATCCTAATAGAAGGATAATAGATGAGAACACTTAAGCTGAGGGAGATACCTCAACTTAATCCATGGTTAGGGATTAAATTCATTATATAAAAAACCTTTATTAAATGGATTTTAATTAAAGGATGAGATTAAAAAGTGGATTTAAAGTTTGTAAGACAACTTGAGGGGGACTTATCCATTAAACACTAGGGTTAGTCCCTCTTAACCATAAGAAAGACATAGAACCCTAATGTAAGGCCCAAGTTACAAGATAAAGTCTTAGTGATTATTAATGTGTTTTGATTAAGAGGTGTAAAACAATTAAAGGTTCAACACTAAGGATTAAAGTTATACACTCCATCCTAAGATAAGGATGCAGGCATAACCCTAATTCAAAGTCCTAAAGCTTTAAGAGTTTAGTCTCTGATTAAGAGATGAGAAGAGAGACTCAAGGAGACTCAAAGGTAAAAGACTAGGGGGGACTATATACAACCCTAAAAGTTATCATGCTTGGATATCCTATGGTTTGTGAGGCTTAAAAGGAAATATCTTCAAGGCCACCAATGGAAGAAGCAGATGAAAAGAGAAAGAAGAAGAATAATACGTTACTTACTTCCTGAAGAAGATAAGTAACTCAAGAGAAAGAAAGTAAGAAGGAGGGAGCATAAGTGAAGCAAGTTCACTTCAAAGACAAGTAAGAATGCATATGAAAAGGAAAGAAGAAGTGAGGTGTGAAGGCAAATCCACCTCCCAAATAACTTACCCAAAAGCTCCTGAAATGTTAGTATGAATGCATATGACATAAAGCAAAAGGAAATGAGATGCAAAGACCAAAGTCAGAAGTGAATAAGCAATGTAAATGCATTGTGAGATGATGCAAAGTCATACAAGATGCATATGAATGGTCATACAAGTATGAGATGCTATGGAAGCATGTTTAGAAGCATGAAAACACATGAATGTTCATGAAATGTAATGGATGCAAAACATAGCAAATGAATGAAGAAATGATCAAGTAATGTTCAAGCATGTCTTAAGATGTATAAAATGTCATATAAATGCTTGGAATGTCATGGCAAGTTCACATGATGATGATATGCAAAGATGAATGCAAATGAACATGAGAAATTAGGGTTTTATGAATGTATGAGATGCAAATGACCAAAACAGAAGCAATCAACATGATAAAAAATTGAAATCAAGCTAAAAAAAACCCTAGTCGCATATAAGATTACACCCCAAAGGAGGAAGTCAGAAGCTTAACCTAGTGGAAGTTATGAAATTTCTAAGTTTGCTAGGGTTTTTGGGTGATTCTTAAGGGAAAATGCAAATCAAATTGAAAATGCAAGATAAAATCATGAGAAAAATAACCTAGAAACTATATGCAATATGTGAAACAATGCAAAAAGAATCAAGTTCAAACTCATCATGGTTAGGCAGAAATGAATTTTTCAAGTTAGGGTTTGAAAATATGATTTTTAAGAACCCTAATTCAAAGAAAATTGTGCAATTATGATCAAACCTAAAAAGAAATTTGTATGATGAGTTTGAAAATGTTTCTAAATGTATTGGAATGGTTCATGAATGTTTTGGTGATTTTTAGAAACCTAATGCATTTTTAATTAATTAAAATCCATTAATTAATTAAAAATAACATTTAAATATTTTAAAAATACTTTTTAATGCAAAAAAATAAAAATAAAAATTATTTTTGGGTTGAGAAAAATATTTAAAACTGAAATGTAAAAAATGAGATTTTTTTGATAAGTTTTGCTATTTTAAATAAAATGAACAAAAGAAATAAAAAGAAAATGAATTAAAATGAAATAAATGGAAAGTCAAATGATTTGAAGGTCAGGGTTTAAACTTGGGTTGACTGGCGCGCAGATGGAGGGCTAGGATCAAATCTGCCTAATTAATTATGATTTATTTAATTAATCTAGAATTAAAGTTAATGAAGTAATCTGAGCCACACACGCGCGCACGAAGGACAAGATCCAATGGCCTACATTCAATCCTGGCTAAACCCTAATCACTCTCAGGTGACCGGAGCAAGCTCCGGTTATCTTCTCCGGCCAGTCCCCTCCCCTGAATCCCTCAAAACGCCATGAAACTTCACCAAAATCTCCAGAATGGAACCTCTAACAACCCTAAACACGAATCAAACCTCAAAAATCATTTATCACTCAAGAACATCATGAATCGAAGCAAACAATTTTTAGGTCAGAAAGTTTCAGAGCAAGCATACATGGCCATTTCTCACTCATTTTCAAAACAAATCATATCAGTGTGATCAAGGGAACATAAAGAATCATATTGTAACTTAAAAAACAAGTTCTGGAAAAATTGTTTGAAGAAGCTACCTGAGATGAAGCTTTACAGTTTGGTGCTTTCTGGCCCTTTCCTTGATGCTAATCCACCCCACTTGATCCCCTTGTGCTTCTGGAAGGCTTGAATGAAGTTTAAATGGCTTGGTTTGGAAGATTCAGTTCTGGTAGTGTAGGAATCGTGTTTTTGTTTGGCTATGTTTTAGGGTTTTTTAAAGGGTTCTTTATGTTCTATGGATCATTTGAAGATGATTGGTGAAGTTTGTTTTGAGGTTTGATGGCTGGTTTTTGAGAATCGAAGGAGGGAATATTTTTGTGATTTTTGGGCAATCTGACTTGTGTTGTGTTTCAGGCTCCGAGATCATATGAAATGAGGTCCATGAGGCTTGTATGTGATGTCTTGATTGGTCAGAAGGTTGGTAGTGGCATAGTTTGATTGGTATGGGCAAAGTTGCAAAAAAGTCAATTTTGTGTACTTGGAGGTATGGCACGGGTCAGAGCTGCTCAAAGGGGTGTCTTGGCCCCAGCTTGCATCAAGGATGGCCATAGGATCAGATTACATGAGCTGTAACAAGTGGATGAAGAGTTTCCAAGGTTTTTGCAACTTTCCCTCTTTGAGAATTTTGTGAAAATGGTTTGATGCAATTGCAACCCAAGGCACAATTTTGGTTCAAATGCATTGCACTATGTTTGTATGATGTTTAGAAACCAATTAGAGGACATGAAATGGCTTGAAACTTGAATTTGCAAAAAATCCTCTTTGGCATGAACTTGAAAATTATAGGATTTTTGCCAACTTTGAAAGAATAGGTTGAAAATCTTTCTCAAAATGGAAAGTTTTCATTACAAGTCATTTCCAAAAATAGCAAGTTTGCATTTGGCTCCAAATTCTTCAATTTTGTGAACTTCCAAACACTTCTAAGATCAAATAAAGATCATAGAACCTCAAAATGATGAATGTGATCCTTTGGTACCCTTGATGGGGGCCTCAGATGCCCTGATTTTGCCTTTACTTGCTCAAGAAGTTACCCAATGATCAGATGACTTCCACAATGAATTTCTTCATCAAATTTGGTACACATGATCCTTATAACATATAAGACCATTAGAAAAAATAATGACAAAAAAAATTGGGATTAAGGCCTCTGAACCCAAAACCCTAATTTTAGGTCATCTGTGCAGGAAATCTTCAGTCTGCCTCTATGCCTTTGCCATGCTTTGTGGTCCCTTGACTTTTGTGAAATTTGGGGAGCATATTATGATCATGGAACACACATGGACCCTCTTGGAAAGCTTCAAGACCTTTGGGATGGCTCAGATCATTTCTTGGATTGCTCAGATCATAAACCCTAGATGCAGATGAAATGAAACTATGCAGTGATGTAATGCTTATGTAAATGAAAAAATGAAAGATCACAAGCCATGGTATGAGAAAAAGTGAGGGCAAAATTGGGGTGTTTACAACTGCCCCTATTCAAGCATGAGTTAGTTGTGCCAGATGTAAGCGCCTGTCTTAACAGACAAACAAGATAACTTGTGGTTGAATACCAAAGACAGTCTGAAATTTGCACTTGCTGGGGAGAAGAAGAAAAGGGATATAAATTGTAAAAGATAGTATAGTATGAGTATAAAATGGAAGCGATGGAGGACGACCATCGAGCAGAGGACGACTGTTGGGGATGAAAAACAGTAAGTAGAGCAATGACGGGGACGACCATCATGCTGGGAAATAAAGAGACCGCGACGGGGACGGCCATCGGGTAAAGAAAATTCTCTGGGGATCAAAGGAATGAGGGAAACACTGATGGGGATGGCCATCAAGTTGAATGTTAAAGTAAACAATAATGGGGACGGCCATCGGGTAAAACTGATGAAGGACGATCATGAGGAAAAGGAAAAGGAACCACGATGGGGACGGCCATCGGGTTAAAGAATAAATGAAATATTTGATGAGGGACAGTCATCAAAGGTGAATGACGATCACCTAGCAGGGGACGGCCTGCTTTTTATCCCGACATAGGATGAATGCCGGATAGAAAAGGTCAACGGTGGGGATGGCCATCGGCTAAGCATGATGAAGGACGATCATCAAGAGGTGAAAGACGATCACCTAGAAGGGTACGGCTGCTCTTGGGGATTATCGCGACATAGGACGAATGTCGGATAACAAGATCGACGATGGGGACGGCCATCGGATAAATGATGAGGGACGGTCATCAAAAGGTGAAGGACGATCACCTAGTAGGGGACGGATGCTCTTTATCACGACATAGAAAGAATGCCGGATAGAAGGTTCCAATAATGGGAATTCCACTGGTGAAAGGATGAGGGATGGTCATCCAAAGGTGAAGGACGATCACCTGGCAGGGGACGGCCGCCAGATAGGAGAAAGTTGTTTTATTGGCGACTTATTGGGGATGGTAAACACGGACGAGTGCTCACACTTTAAAATAAAAGGTATAAGTGTTTGACAGTGTGTATAGACTAAAGATGAGGACGAGCAACCTTAGGACCATGATACGGACGAGTATCGGTAGAAACAAATACACTGACACGTGTTTAAGGATGATGATACGAACGGGTATCAATCGGTTAAGCAAGGAACACGGACGAGTGTTGATCTAGTGAGGAGATGATATATACAAGATACAGACGAGTATCAAAGACTTCTGTATAGGTATGTACAAGTATGATCTGTCGGTGAAGTAGGTGCAATACACGGACGAGTGTTTGACTTGCTGGGGAAGTACAACAAGGACGAGTGCCGAAAAGGATATGTACAAGTCATGAACAAATATTTGTATCGAGAATGTAGAAGACATTCTGGCGACCTTACTAGGGAAAGATGACACAGACGAGTGTCGAGAAGAGCATATATAAATATAAACAGGTATCTGTATTTGAGAGTGAAAAGGGGGTGCTTTGGCTTTTATCTGCGGGGGATATGATTTTTATATATTGCTGGTGAAGTGAATATAGTACTTGCAGGTGACTGGCTCGAACCTGGCTCATGATCATGCAAATGTTTGATTTTTGCCGTAATGCTCCGTTTTGACGGAATGCTACGCTTATTTTGGGGAAAAATGATGCGAAATACTATGATTATGCAAATGAGAAACCCGATCCAAGATTCGGATCCTGTGGGGATAAATATCTCTGGCTGATCTGTTTGGAGGGAGAACTCAGCTGGGGAAAGAGATCATTGATTGATCTGTCCAGAGGGAGAACTCCTAATGGGGATGAGGAAATTTTAGCAACTCCGTTGGGGACGCGTTTCAGGAATTTCCCTACTAGGGAGGCGACTCTGTGGGGGAACAATTCCACCAATTCTGCTGAGGATGAGGGAAATCTGGCATTTCAAATGGGGAAAAGAAAGTTCTTTGACCACTTCGCTGTGAAAGATTTGTTAGTCATTGCTTGGGAGGTTCCGCTTGGGGAGGAGATAACTTCTAGGAAGTAGTATGTTGGGGATCTAATGCTTGATATGCCCCATGTTGCGAAAGATTGTCTACCTTGAGTACCTGCAACCTGTTAAGACAAAGGAAAACGCACAAGTGTCTCGAGGTATCCTTAACCAGATTCCGTCATAGGAGTTAGATTCTCCTGAGAGCAACATATTTCCTGCAAACAAAAATGGCTCATATGTTTTATGCAAGTGTTGTATTATGAACATTGGACATTTTGCAAACGAAACAAAAATGTACAGAACAAAGTGTGACTTAAAGCTTCTGATTTTATTGATTTGTGTGCCCTGAATAGGAAAGTACAGTCAAAGAAGCGAATCCCCTGAAAGGAGGAGATTGCTGTAAATTGAGAAAGTAAAAGTGTTGGCAATGTTGAAAATGACGCTCTGGTGAGCTTCCTTTGCTATGACTTGTATGACCTTGACATTCTTCTTATCTTGCTTTCTGAAGAAGGTTGATTCTGACCGACGCTTTGTCCTTTCGGAGCTTGCCATGAGTGATACAGATGAATTCAGAATACAGTTGTTCGCTTATTCCCTGATTTTGTGTGGATCGCCCCTTCGGGTTTTCAATCCACCGGGATACCCTTTTTTGCCTGAGTTGTCCGATGTGGCTTTTCAACTCAGCGGGTGTACATTTTTTTTTCAATTTTTCCCTTATTTTTTCCCGAGTCTTTTATTCTATTTTTGACTCGCCGGGATGCCCTATTTTTGCCTGGACTCACATTCTGTTTTTATATCCAGCGGGTCATTTTATGCGAAGTATTTTTTAACTGCATCTGAATTCACAAGAGACGGGAAGTCCTCGCCATCCATGGTTGCGAGCATCAGTGCCCCACCCGAGAAGACTTTGGTTATAACGTAGGGACCTTCATAGTTCGGTGTCCACTTGCCCATGTGGTTTGTATGAGGAGGAAGGATTCTTTTCAGAACAAGCTCTCCCACTTGGTATTCCCGAGATCTGACTTTCTGATCAAAGGCTTTCTTCATTCGCTTCTGATACAACTGCCCATGACAGATAGCTGCTAATCTATTCTCTTCAATCAGATTCAGTTGATTATAACGAGACCGGACCCATTATGCTTCATCCAGTTTCACATCCATCATTACCCGTAAGGAGGGTAGCTCAACTTCAACAGGTAGGACATCTTCCATACCATACACAAGCTGATAAGGTGTTTCCCCAGTAGATGTTCTGATAGAGGTTCGGTACCCATGCAAGGCAAATGGTAGCATTCCGTGCCAGTCTTTGTAGGTGATTACCATCTTCTGCACAATCTTCTTGATATTTTTGTTAGCTGTCTCAACATCGCCATTCATCTTTGGCCTGTAAGGAGAAGAGTTGTGATGTTGAATTTTGAATTCCCGACAAAGTTCTGCCATCATCTTGTTGTTTAAATTGGAACCATTATCAGTAATGATTCGCTCGGGAACTCCATATCGACAGATGATATCCCTTTTCAGAAATCGAGCTACCACTTGCCTGGTGACATTTGCATATGAAGCTGCTTCAACCCATTTGGTGAAGTAATCAATGGCTACCAGGATGAATCTGTGACCATTTGAAGCAGTTGGTTCAATCTTTCCAATCATATCAGTGCCTCACATGGCAAAGGGCCAAGGTGAAGCCATTACATTCAAGGGATTCGGAGGCACATGCACTTTATATGCGTAGATCTGGCATTTGTGGCATTTTCTGGCATAGGCACAACAGTCTGCATCCATTGTGATCCAATAGTAACCTGATCTTAACAATTTCTTTGCCATTGCATGTCCTTCAGCATGGGTACCGAAAGAACCTTCATGTACTTCGTGCATCAGGAGGTCTGCTTCCTTTTTGTCAACACATCTGAGCAGGACCATGTCAAAGTTTCACTTGTATAATAAACCATCGGTATTGAGGAAGAAACTGTCGGCCAGCCTTCTTAATGCCTTCTTATCATTTGATGATGCCCCAAGTGGGTATGTCTGAGTTTCCAAGAAGCATTTGATGTCATGGTACCAAGACTTGTCATCAGTGACAGTGTCCACAGAGAATACATATGTCGGTCTGTCCAGTCTGGATACCAAAATCCGAGGCACATAATTAGCAGCTTGTACTCTGATCATTGATGAAATGGTAGCCAAAGCGTCTGCAAACTGATTCTCATCTCGAGGAATGTATTCAAGCTTAACTATTGTGAAGAAGGTCAATAATCTCTTCGTATAGTCACGGTAGGGAATCAGATGCTCCTGATGAGTGTACCACTTGTTGTTGGTCTGATTGATCACCAAAGCTGAATCTTCGAATACATTCAAGGTTTTGATCCTGAGGTCAATGGCTTCCTCAATACCCATGATACAAGCTTCGTATTCTGCTTCGTTGTTAGTGCAGGCAAAGGTGAGTTTTGCCGAGAAAGGCATATGAACTCCTTTAGGTGTGATAAGTACTGCACCAACTCTGCGACCGTTACAATTAACTGCCCCGTCAAACATCATAGTCCATGCTTCTTCTGGGTCAGGCCCTTCAGTGTGAACAAGCTCTTCATAATCTTTTTCTTTCAAGAACATGATGTCTTCATCAGGGAAGTCAAATCTCATAGGTTGGTAATCATCAATGGGTTGCTCAGCCAGATAATCAGACAATACACTGCCCTTGATGGCTTTTTGAGAAGTGTACTGAATGTCATATTCTGTTAGAATCATTTTCTATCTTGCAACCCTTCCGGTAAGTGAAGGCTTCTCAAATATGTACTTGACTGGATCCATCTTTGAGATCAATAAGGTAGTGTGAGTCAACATATAATGTCTTAGTCGGCGAGCAACCCATGCTAAAGCACATCATGTTTTCTCGAGCAGTGAATAACGTTGTTCACAGTCGGTAAACTTTTTGCTTAGGTAGTATATTGCGTACTCTTTTCGACCAGACTCGTCATGCTGGCCCAACACACACCCCATTGACTCTTCTAATACTGTCAGATACATGATTAGAGGTCTTCCTTCAATTGGAGGTATGAGAATTGGAGGTTCTTGCAGATATTCTTTGATCTTGTCAAATTCTCTCTGACAATCATCGTTCCACCTGACTATTTGTTCCTTTCTTAACAACTTGAACAAGGGTTCGCAGGTTGCAGTGAGATGAGATATGAACCTTGATATGTAGTTCAATCTACCTAAGAACCCTCGAACTTCTCTCTCAGTCTTAGGTGCAGGCATTTCCTGAATAGCTTTGACTTTATCGGGATCAACCTCAATTCCTTTTTCGCTTACAATAAAACCCAGCAGCTTACCAGAACGTACCCCGAATGTGCACTTGTTGGGGTTCAACTTCAACTGATACTTCCTTAGACGCTTAAACAATTTCAGCAGATTCACCAGATGATCTTCTTCAGTAAGGGACTTGGCAATCATATCATCCACATAGCATTCGATTTCTTTGTGGATCGTATCGTGGAATAATGTTACCATAGCCCGTTGATATGTTGCACCGACGTTCTTCATTCCAAACGACATTACCTTGTAGCAAAACATGCCCTAAGGTGTGATGAAAGTTGTTTTCTCCATGTCTTCGGGTGACATCTTGATCTGATTGTATCCAGAAAATCCGTCCATGAAAGAAAATACCGAGAACTGAGTTGTATTATCCACCAATACATCAATGTGAGGTAATGGGAAATCATCCTTCGGGCTAGCTCTGTTCAAGTCCTGGTAATCCACACACATACGCACCTTTCCATCCTTCTTAGATACGGGTACAATGTTAGCAACCCATGGCGGGTAACTAGTTACAGCAAGAAAACCGGCGTCCAACTATTTTTGTACTTCTTCCTTAATTTTCATGGCCATATCTGGGCGAGTGCGGCGCAACTTTTGTTTAACTGGAGGACAATCTTCTTTCAATGGTAGCTTGTGCATGACAATATCCGTATCCAGACCTGGCATATCTTGATAGTGTTGCACCCCAAAATTTGCCCTCACAAAACAAGACTTTGTGTACTATGAGGTCCACAAGGTTCACAAGACATCTTACAAGGTTCACAAGACATCTTATGAGATTCACAAGACATCTCATGAGGTTCACAAGGTTCACAAGGTTTACAAGGTTCACAAGACCTCTCATGAGGTTCATGAGGATCACAATGTTCACAATTAGTCAGAAGATTTGACATTTCCCTCAGACAATGCATCCTCCTAAACAATGCATCCTAAACTAGGGTTCTGACTTTAATCAGGCTAAATAGACTTCCAAGACTTCAAGTGAGCTTCATAGCATCTTATATGTGTTTAAGAATCCCCATGACAAGTTTCAAGACTTTTCTCAAAGGTTTGCTCAGTCAGATGATCAGATAAGTCAAAATCAGTCAAAGTAGTTAAAAAGTCAAACTGAGGTCAACTGTGGTCAAACCAAATTCAAACTTCATGATTTTTTGCCAACATCAAGTATATGAAGTAAAATTCATCATTTGATCAAGGGTTGATCATGATTCATCAAGGACGGTTCAGATCATCAAGAATCAGAGGTTTTTAAATTAGGGTTTCCTCAGGAAAAGTCAACTGAACTTTGACCAGCTATAACTTTCACATGCTTCATCAAATTTTTCCCATCCAAAGCTCATTTTGAAGGAAATTTAATTCTCTACAACTTTGTGTCTCACAAGCCAATCCCGAAAATGCTTCATTTGGATGGTATGAGCTAAGACATTATAGCTCCTTTTGAAAGTCAACAAAAAGTCAACAACTTCAAAAGGGCATAACTTGAGAATGGTAAATGATATGGACATGAAACCAATGGGGTTGGTTAGAGGACTCTTTAAGATTTCCAAAATGTCCAAGAACACCCTCATAGCATTAAAATTGAAGGATTTGTGCCCTTGCAAAGTTGGGAAATTTTTGGGTGGTTTATGAAGAAAATAGGGTCTTAAAACCATAATTCTTCAAATGGGCTGAACTTTTTGTGACCCAAGGTGTTCCATGACATCATGCACGAAATTTATTTAATATTTTCATAATTTTATTTTATTTATTTTATTTATTATGATTTTTTATATTAAAAATCATTTTAAATTCAAATAAAATATAAAATATGAAGATTTAAAATATATTTTGATTTTAGAAAGTCATAAACATGAATTGGATCAGATTGATATGAAATTGATGGTGATTGTCTTAAGATAGAAAGGTTTCATTCAAAAATATATGAAATTCAAGTCATGATCTTTTTCAATCTTCAAAGATCAAAAAGTCCAAACAACCATTCAATTTTTTGACCTAGTTTCATCCAACTATAAGTATACAAACCATCACAATGCATAGGGGACGAGATTGCTGCCTCAAGAGTAAGTTCCAAACTTCAAAAAATCCTTCAAAAGTGAATTTTCGGTTTCAACCCTAGAGGAGGTTTCAAGGTATTTTAAGAACATCACAAGCTTCCCTGGACATCCCTGAATCGAAACCATTCATCACATTGCTCCATAACATGACATATTGAGAAATCCGAATCGTTTCTTTTTCACTTTTGATTTTTTTCGTTCTTGCATTTTTACATGTTATTAATCAAGTTTGTCCATTGATTTGTGTTTATATGAATGCAGTGATGGATTCTGGGCAATTAGATTGATGTTTTGATGGCCAATTCGTGAAACACCATTTTAGGGTTCATACCTCTTGAATTAGGGTTTCACAGTTTAATGACTATAAATGAATTTTGAGACCATAAATCAACTCAATGGACTGTTTGGATCATGCTCATGTAATTAATTTGATAAAATCGTGCGTGTTTAGTGAAGTATGAAATTCGCAGGTTCAAGAACGCATGAAAATTCGTAGGAAACTTCCCAACAAATTTCGCAGGAAAACCTGCGAAAATCCAAGGAAGAAGATGAAGTCAGCGCGCCAAATTTGATATTCAAAATTTTTTATAATATTTTATGTTATGTTGTTGATGTTTTATCAGAACAGGTTGCTAGCTCAGTTGGTTGGTGTGTGCGCGTTTGAGGTTGAGGGCCCTGGGTTCGAATCCCCCCAGGCCCTTTTGCTTTGTTTTACTTTTTGCTATGATTTTTACAGGTGAAGAAACAAAACGCCTTGGCATCCATTCCATATCACCTGCGCGCGCGTAGCCCAGTGGCTGGCTTGTTGGTCTGGAGAGTGTGGAAGCACAGGGACTGGGTTCGAATCCCAGCCCAGGTAAGTTTTTCACTTTTTCTTGTTTTTCTATTTAATTTGTTTCTATTATAGTCAAATAAATTTAAATGATAAAAATAAAATGTTTATATTATTTTCTTTTCTATAATTCAAAATTCATCTTTTCAAAAATTAAACTTTATTAGTAAAATTATTTAATATTTATCTTGTTGTATATTATTAATATTATATAATTTTGTATAATTAATTTATATTAGATAATTAACCCTAATTTATTTTTTTTAAACATATAAACCCTAATATTTTCATAAACCCTAATTTAATATGATTAACCCTAATAATATTTTTCTAAAATCCTAATTATTTTATATAAATGTTAATTATGTTTCTTTATTTTTATTATTTGTTTATATTATCATTATTCATAGTTTATATAAATCATGTAAATAATTTTAGATTATGCTTAAAATAATTAAAAACTCCTAATTTAATCTTATAAATATAATTTATTTTTATAATATGTTTATTTAATTATAATTAACCATTATTTTCATAACATGTATATAAATTTAAATCTTTAGAATAATTAGTATATAGAATGAGTTGTTTATTTTTCTTATTAAAATCTTAAGAAATAATTATTTATTAAAAATTGAACTTTTAATTTATTATTCATTATTATGCTAATTTCTTTATTTTATTCTTATTTATTTAATTATCACTAACCCCATTTATTTATTTATATATATTATATGATTTTTTATTATTATTATTGTTACTAACCCAATTATTATAATTTATTTGCTTATTTAATTTATTTTAATTATTATTATTATGTAATTGTATCCAATATGTAATAGTTATAATAATTTTTAATATTTAATTTTAAATGCCATGGTTAGTAAAGTAGGGAGTGAAATATGTTTGTACTTAAAATTGAATTTAGATCATTAACTTAAAGATAAATATTTAAATTAGTACACTCACACACGTAAGTCGATCCTGGATCACCATCTCACCTCTTAAGGGTTACCTCTCAAGTTGCCTAAACAAAAGGTCAAGTAGGGTGTATAAAGCAAAGTCCCTCATCTTATATCATCTAGTCCCTTAAACAGATAAAAAGATCAAGTCCCTTCAAATGTTGCCTTCGTAATGATCTTGTCCCTTTCGAATAAAGATGATAAGTCCCTCCAGATTGCTTATACACCTTACAATTGCCTAATCACAGATGTCCCTTCACTTGTCCCTCACACATCCAAGGTAATGACTACCTATTTCTTAATAATAGGGATAGTCTTACCATTTAAAGGATATTCAAGAACAGAAAAGACTTAACTTAGGGTAGGTTCCTCTTATGTACTTGCTCACTTTTCAAAAACATTTCAAACACTTCACATTTTCCAAGCAATTTTCAAAACCAAGGTTTTATATATATCCGTACATGGATCATTGTAAAACACTTAAGAAAATTTCTATTCACACACTTCACATTTCAAAAACATTTTAAAGTGAGCTAAGTAACTAAGAGCCCATGGATAACCATGGATGTAAAGGGTGCTAACACCTTCCCTTTGCATAACCTACCCCCCGAACCCAAAAATCTTTTAAGGTCTTTCCTGTTCTTTTATGCCCTTTCCTTTGGATAAAATAAAAGTCGGTGGCGACTCTTGCTATCCGCAACATAACTAAAGACAGTTTGGTTACGCTCGGAGTGATGGTCCACATGACATGTTGATTCAGGGTATTATGTTTGATTACGACAACGATTTGCAAGGATACCGTTAGAGGTTCATACGAGCATGGGGAAAAGTGAACAAGGTTGACAACAAAACTCTGGAGCCCAAGTACATTATTCCTATGGAGGCTTATCTCAGATGGGTACGGTCTCGTGCTCAGACTCTTATGATGCCGTATCCTGCCATCCTGCCAGTTACTATGGAGCCTGTTGCTGAAGGAGATACCTCTTATACCATCCTTCACCCAGACATGCCCACTGACATGGAAGACTTATATAGGTCCTGGATCCAGTTGAAGGAGCAAAGGGATACTTTCGAGGCTCATTACAAAGCAAGCCAAGAAAGAATCCTGGAGCTAACAAAGCAACTTCACGAGGAGCGGAATCTCAACTCACACCTCAACACAAAGAGGAAACGTCCATGGGAGACTTAAAACCCCATCTTTTGTACTCATTTAATTTTATTGTAAGCCCAAAGGGCAAACAAATTTATTACTAATAAAAGTTTACTTTCTTAATTGTTTAAGCAAATTTAAATCCTGCGGTCCTTGAAAACATTGCATACGCATTCACATATCATATCATTGCATCACAGGTTTATTGTGCACAGGTTTCTTATCTTCTCGCTGTTTATTTCAGCAATGGCTCTTGAACAAACAGTCAAAGATCTCCAGGCACAAAATGCACAGTTCCAAGAGCTGATCCTGAACTTGTCAAAGGGGCAGGATGAATTGAAGACACTGCTGGCCAAGAAGACTAAGAAGACTAGAAGATCAGGTGGCCTGATCAACATGGGAAGAAGGTTCAGAGGTCCTGTCAAGACCAAAGAACAGGTTGAAGATTATGAGTCTGAAGAGTCTGAGAAAGAGGGAGGCAGTCTCCATAATACAATGGGGGACTCTGATTCTGAAGCTAACTACTATCATGAGCCTAATAAAGATAAGTTCAAGATGCTGGTGGATAGAATGGATGCTATGGAATTACAAAAGTCTTCTGGGCTGGATTTTGAAGACCTGAGTCTGATATCTGGGGTGGTCATACCCATTGGTTTCAAGGTTCCTACTTTCGTAGTTTATGATGGTGTTTCATGTCCCAAGCTGCATCTGAGGTCTTATGTCCGGAGAATCCAACCCCATACTGCTGATAAGAAGTTGTGGATCCATTTCTTCCAAGAGAGCTTATCTGGAGCTTAATTGGAATGGTATTATCAGTTGGAAAGTGTCAACGTCCGTGATTGGAATGATCTTGCTGAAGCCTTTTACAAGCAATATCAATACAATGCTGATCTAGCCCCTACTCGCATGCAGCTACAGAGCATGTCTATGGGTGCTAAAGAAAACTTCAAGGAGTATGCCCAGAAGTGGAGAGATTTGGCTGGAAGAGTGCAACCCCCTCTAACTGATAGGGAGTTAGTTGATATGTTCATGTGTACGTTGAATGGTCCTTTTTACAGTCATCTCATTGGAAGCTCCTCATCTAGCTTCACTGAGTTGATAATGACGGGAGAGCGCGTAGAAAGTGGTATAAGGAGTGGCAAGATCCAAGTGGGTGCTTCTTCATCAAGTACTGCAAAGAAGCCTCCCAGTGGGAAGAAAGAGTCAAATGCTGTTTATGGTCAACCTGGTCGTAATAGGAGGCATCAGTCTGTGAGTGTAGTTCATATCTCCAATCCAACTTCTGCAACACCAGAGACACCACAGGGAAATCAACAGAGGAATAGAAGACAGTTCACTAAGATCAACATGTTACTGGCCCAAGCCTTGCAACACTTGTTGAAGGGTGAACTTATCACTTTGAGGGATCCTCCTCAAAATCCCAATGTTACCTCTCCCAGGTATAATCCTAATGCACGATGTGCATATCATTCAAATTGTCAGGGACATGATACCAATAGTTGCTGGGTATTGAAGAATAAAATCCAAGATATGATTGATGCTGGGGAGATTGAGTTTGATCCTCCGGGTACTCCAAATGTGATTACTGCTCCTATGCCAAATCATGAAAAGACTGTCAATGCCATTGATGAAGATTCACATATTTCCTCAGTTGCAGAGTTGACTACACCATTGTCTGTTATTAAGAAGAAGTTAGTACAAGCTGGGTTCTTTCCAGGTTGTCATGAAGATTGTTTATATTGTACCTATAAGCCGGATAGCTGCTGGAGGTTGAGGGATGGAATTCAACGCCTCATGAATAATTACACCATAGTGTTTGAGAGTACTCCACTGTCTGTGGAAAGTATGGTGGATCATATAACTAAAGGTGCGAAGGTTGAAGAGGTAGATATGGTTGATAAAGTGCCGGTAAGGATTACTTCCAAGGGTCCTGTCAAAATCACTCATAAGGGTCCAATTAAGATTACTGCTGAAGGCCCTGTGAAGATTGTTGCTGAAGCTAGAGTGGCTCCTATGATCATCACCACTCCTGGTCCTATTCCGTATACTTCTGATAAAGCTGTGCCTTGGCATTATGGGTCCGATGTTTACATCCATGGTGTTAAGCAGGAATCCTTAGCTGATACGCCTGTTGCTGATGAAAACCTGGATGTTGTCAATATTGCTGGATCTAGTAAGATCACAAGAAGTGGAAGAGTTTTCTCTCCTCCAGTTACCTCCAAGAATACAGTTACTCCAGTTATTACCTCCACTACTGAGGCTCGGGGCAAGGTCCTGTTATTGAACCTACACAAACTGATGTGCCAGCTGCTGATGATCTTGCTAAGCAGATGGAAGAAGTATTGAAAATCATTCGCAAGAGTGATTATGATATTATTGATCAGTTGGGGCATACTCCCTCCAAGATTTCTATGTTGTCTTTATTGTTGTGTTCTGAGGCTCATGCCAAGGCCCTGATTAAATTTTTGAAGACTGCTCATGTACCAAATGAGATTTCTGTAGACCAGTTTGAAAATTGTGTGGCACACTTGACCTATGATAATGGGTTAGGTTTCTCCGATGCTGATTTGACTCCGGCCAAGAGAGATCATAACAGGGCTCTACATATCTCTATTGAATGTAGGGGCACTACTCTGTCTCATGTGTTAATAGACAATGGTTCCTCGCTGAATGTGTTGCCCAAAGAAGTCCTGAACAAGCTTAGCCCTGAAGATGCTGTGTTGAAGCCCAGTAATATAGTGGTGAAAGCTTTTGATGGCTCGAGAAGAGTGGTGCATGGAGAAATTGATCTCCCAATAAAAGTAGGTTCTCAGGTCTTCAATGCTACTTTTTATGTAATGGATATTCGTCCTTCTTATTCTTGTTTGCTTGGGCGTCCCTGGATCCATGGGGCAGGTGCTGTAACTTCTACCTTACATCAGAAGCTGAGATATCCGGTAGAAGGAAAAGTTGTCAGAGTTTACAGAGAGGAAGGATATATAGTTAGCCATGTGAACACCTTTAAATATCTTGAAATGGAAGGTGAATATGTTGAAACTCCGTGCCAGACGTTCGAAGTGGTTCCTTGGTTTGTTAATAATTATGAAGCTCCTCCTGTTGTCAAGAAAGTTCCTATGGTCACCAGAGTACCTCCTACAATGGCCTCCCTCAAAGATGCTATAGGTGTGGTGGATGAAGGTGGTTGTACTATTTGGGGTCAGCTTCCTGACATCCCTTACAAGTCTGACAAATTTGGTTTGGGTTTCACTGCAGAGTCCCAGAAGGCTGTTCGTCGTGCTCGTGCTGTTCGTATCACTAATTAGGGGATTATGAAAGATCAGATCAATGCCGTGGGTGACTATGACGAAGACTACAACTTGGATGCTTGGATTTTTCCTACCGTGGGTGCTGGGCTCAATAACTGGAAGGCTGAAAATGTTATTCCTATCTCCTTTAGTCAGGAGTAAATACTATTACTGTGTTGTTGCTTTTAAAATTTGTAATTTTTGAACAATTAAACTCTCAAGCCTTGTGCCTTACCCGGGGCACAATGGTGTGCTTGTTACGGGATGTCATTTCATTTGCATACTTCATTCAATAAAAATCAGTGGACGTTTTGTTTTCGTAAAAATTATGTTCCTTGTTTTTCTTTTCTTTTATTTTTGTTTTATCAGCTATGTGTTCTTACACACACCCACATCACTAAAATGCAGATCCTCATCCACTCTGGATCCTGTTGATAACAGTTCTACTATTGCCAATTATAATTTTGAGAATTCGATCTATCAAGCTGAAGATGGAAATGAGGACGATTGTGAAGTACCTATAGAGCTTGCTAGGTTGTTACAATAAGAAGAGAAAGCTATACAGCCACATGAAGAGCCAGTCGAAGTTGTGAATCTGGGAACTGAAGAAAACAGGAAAGAGGTCAAGATAGGGGCTGATTTAGAGGATAGTGTCAAGAGCAGATTAATTCAGATGTTACATGATTATGTGGAGATCTTTGCTTGGTCTTATGAAGATATGCCAGGGTTGGATACAGACATTGTGGTTCACCGTTTACCAGTGAAAGAAGATTGTCGTCCAAAGAAGCAGAAGGTTCGTCGCATGCGTCCTGAAATGTCAGAGAAGATTAAGGCAGAGGTAATGAAACAGTTTGATGCAGGGTTCTTAGCTGTGACTTCTTATCCTCAGTGGGTTGAAAATGTGGTACCGGTACCTAAGAAAGATGGTAAGGTACGTATGTGTGTGGACTACAGAGATTTGAACAAGGCCAGCCCCAAAGATGACTTCCCACTTCCTCATATTGATGTTCTGGTAGACAACACTGCTCAGCATAAAGTATTCTCGTTCATGGATGGTTTCTCTGGTTACAATCAAATCAAGATGGCACCTGAAGATATGGAGAAGACAACATTTGTTACACAGTGGGGCACCTTTTGCTATAAAGTGATGCCATTTGGTTTGAAGAATGCAAGGGCAACATATCAGCGTGCTATGGTGGCTTTGTTTCACGATATGATTCATCTTGAGATAGAGGTGTATGTAGATGATATGATAGCCAGGTCCCAGAACGAAGAGCAACATCTTGATCATTTGCATAAATTATTTGAGAGGTTGAAGAAATACAAGTTGAGATTGAACCCAAACAAGTGTACTTTTGGAGTTAGGTCTGGTAAGCTCTTGGGTTTCATTGTCAGTGGAAAAGGTATTGAAGTAGATCCTGCAAAAGTGAAAGCTATACGAGAGATGCCAGCTCCCCGTACTGAGAAGGAAGTTAGAGGTTTCTTGGGACGATTGAATTACATTGCAAGATTTATTTCCCAATTAACTGCCATCTGTGAGCCAATCTTCAAATTGTTGAAGCAAGATCAGGTGATGGAATGGAATGATGAGTGCCAGACTGCCTTTGATGAAATCAAGAAATATCTTCTAGAACCTCCAATTTTGATGCCACCAGTTGATGGAAGACCCTTGATTATGTACTTAACAGTATTAGACAACTCAATGGGGTGTGTGTTGGGGCAACATGACGAGTCTGGTCGAAAAGAGCAGGCAATATACTACCTTAGCAAAAAGTTTACCGACTATGAAACAAGATACTCACTGCTCAAGAAAACTTGCTGCGCTTTGGCATGGTCTGCTCGCCGACTAAGACAGTATATGTTAACCCATACTACCTTGTTGATTTCGAAGATGGATCCAATCAAGTACATATTCGAGAAACCTGCTCTCTCCGGAAGAATAGCAAGATGGCAAATGATCTTGACAGAATATGATATACAGTATACTACTCAGAAGGCCATTAAAGGAAGTGTTGTGGCTGATCATTTGGCTCATCAAGCAGTGGATGATTATCAGTCAATGAGTTTTGAGTTCCCTGATGAAGACATTATGATTATTACCAAAGAACCTGGACAATATGACGGACCTGAACAAGGATCCCGATGGACTATGGTTTTTGATGGAGCTTCTAATGCACATGGTAATGGTGTTGGTGTTGTGATCAGTTCCCCTGAAGGTTGTCATACCCCGATTACTGCCAGACTTTGTTTCTATTGTACTAATAACATGGCTAAGTATGAGGCATGTATCCTGGGTATCAAAGCTGCCATTGATATGAAGATTCAGTTCCTAGACGTGTATGGAGATTCAGCCCTGGTAGTAAGTCAGATTAAAGGAGATTGGGATACGAAGCATGATAATCTCATTCCTTACAGAGAACATGTGTTGTCTTTGGTTCCACATTTCAAAGAGATTACTTTTGGACATATTCCACGAAGAGAGAATCAGCTGGCAGATGCATTAGCCACCATGGCATCCATGTTTGAGATCAGCTGGGATGATGAAGCTCCCAAGATTACCATTGATAAATTTGAGAAGCCTGCATACTGCAATGAGATTGGCACTGAAGAAGCAGAAGAGAAGCCTTGGTTCTATGAAGTGAAAAGATATCTGGAAGATCAGGAGTTCCCTGAAGGGGCATCTGTCAAAGATAGAAAGTTTCTGAGAAGGTTTTCTGCTAAGTTCTTTTTTAGTAATGGCATTTTGTACAAGCGCAATCATGATTCAACTTTGCTTCGTTGTGTGGATAAGAAGGAAGCAACTGAGATTAGGGAAGACATGCATGATGGGATCTTTGGCACTCATTCTAGTGGTCATACTATGGAAAAGAAGATATTGAGAGCAGGTTACTATTGGTCTACCATGGAAGCTGACTGCTATCAACATTCCAGAACATGTCACAAGTGTCAAATCTATGCTGATAAAGTACATATACCTCCATCACCATTGAATGTGTTGACTGCTTCTTGGCCTTTTTCCATGTGGGGCATTGATATAATTGGTGAGATCAAGCCTACTACTTCTAATGGGCATCGTTTCATCCTGGTTGCTATTGATTACTTTACTAAGTGGGTAGAGGCAGCTTCATTTGCATCTGTTACTAAGAATGTTGTGGCTCGATTCATTAAGAATAATCTCATATGTAGGTATGGCATCCCTGAAAGGATTATTACTGACAATGGCTCTAATCTGAACAACACTATGATTACTGATCTCTGCACGCAATTCAAGATTAAGCATCACAACTCTTCTCCGTATCGTCCAAAGATGAATGGGGCAGTTGAAGCTGCTAATAAGAACATTAAGAAGATTATACAGAAGATGACTGTTACTTACAAGGATTGGCATGAGATGTTACCATTTGCTCTTCATGGTTATCGTACTACAATACGTACTTCAACAGGGGCAACTCCATTCTCCTTAGTCTATGGTATGGAAGCAGTTCTGCCCATTGAAGTTCAGATTCCCTCTTTAAGAATCATGAAGGATGCAGGTTTGGATGAAGATGAGTGGATTCAGACTCGACTTGACCAGATAAATTTGATTGATGAGAAGAGGTTAGCAGCTGTTTGTCATGGCCAGGTGTACCAGAAACGAATGATCAAAGCTTTCAACAAGAAGGTTAAACCAAAGGTATATCAGGCTGATGATTTGGTAATCAAGCTTATCATATTACCACAGGGTGATCCTAGGGGAAAGTGGACTCCTACATATGAAGGACCATTTGTAGTTAAAACAGTATTCTCAGGAGGTGCCATGATACTTACTACTACGGATGGTGAAGACTTCCCGCAGCCTGTAAACGCAGACATAGTTAAAAAATACTACGCATAAAAAGAGACCCGCCAGGTTGACTGGCCTAGGCAAAAATAAGGGCATCCCGGCGAACCAAAAGGGTTCGGGCAAAAATTAGGGATATATATAAAGAAATGTACACCCGGCAAGTCGAAAACCTGAAAGGGCGGCTTGGGCAAAAAAGGGTATCCCGGTGGATTGAAAACCTGAAAGGGCAATCCAGGCAAAAGTTAGGGATTAAAGCGTATGACTATGTCTCGTTTGGATCACCCATGTAACTACTACCAGTTGTGCTACTTACTCAAGTTTGAACAGATAAAGCTCAATCCAATCGTTTCCGTCTCAACAGTAGAAGATGAGATACTTGAAGATAATGGCAATAGTAGAATTGAAACTCAATAGGATTATTTCTCACATAGCTGATTTTCTTTGTAAAATTTTACGACGAATTCCTCTTACTAGGATTTCTGTCTCCTTGTACAAACTTACCTATGTATAGGTCACTTTGTGATATAAATAAAATTTCATCTTTGAATCCAGATTTACTTTTACCCTATTTACATAAGCGAAACGTCTATTGGTTGTGTTTGAATGTATGTATGCTTTTGAATATGATTGATGTTTACCAGAAATGCATAAATGCTTAATATGATTGATGTTTACCAGAAATGCATGAAAATGCAGTAATAGTATTTACTAAGGACGAACGAGGGAAGGATTTCAACGAAGCTTCGCCGGTTCATTCCCACCAGACAGCTACAAGTTCCCTAGTAGGGCAAATCCATCTTCATAGATACTTCGAGTTACAATTCCCCTGGAATTTATGTCCATCTCTTTTATCCTCAGAAGGATAATCGGGAATTTATTCCTCCAATAGGAGTACGACGAACGAAGACGGGAGGTTATGAATACCTTACTATCGAACGAAGACGGGAGGTTATGAATACCTTACTATCGAATGAAGACGGAAAGTTATGAATACTATATTATCAAACGGGAACGAGTTCCTCATATTCTTCAGCAACAAATCGGGATTTATTTTCCCTGGCCAGCAGTTGTTATACAAAGATATCCATACGCTTCAGGCTGCATGATGCATACATACATCATTTACATCATACCATAACATACATATCCATAAGTACATAATACATTACTTAAGTGCATCATAGTATACATGCATACATAATGCATAAACTAATATAATCTTGCAAAATGTTATATACATTATGATATTTGCATCAAACTAATCTTGTTTTTCAGATAAATTCTCCAGCAGACAAATTTCATCAACAACTTGGGCCGTTGTTTAGCTTCCCAAAGGTTACCTCATTATCATGGGACGTCGTTTATCTTCCCGAAGGCTATCTTGAGACGTCGTTTATCTTCTCAAAAGCCATATCATGACTTTGGGCCGTTGTTTAACCTCCCAAAAGTTATACTTATACCTCAGGACGTTGTTTATCCTCCTGAAAGCTATACCTCAGGACGTTGTTTATCCTTCTGAAAGTTATCATTCCTTTGGGCCGTTGTTTATCTTCCCAAAAGTTATACTTATACCTCAGGACATTGTTTATCCTCCTGAAAGCTATACCTCAGGACGTTGTTTATCCTCCTGAAAGCTATCATTCCTTTGGGCCGTTGTTTATCTTCCCAAAAGTTATACTTATACCTCAGGACGTTGTTTATCCTCCTGAAAGCTATCACTTCTTTGGGCCGTTGTTTATCCTCCCAAAAGTTATACTTATACCTCAGGACGTTGTTTATCCTCTTGAAGGTTATACCATTACCTTGGGCCGTTGTTTATCTTCCCGAAGGTTATCTCACTATGTTGGGATGTTGTTTATCTTCCCAAAAGATATATTTTCATGCTTTGGACTACTTTATTCTCCAAGAGATATATTTGATGAACTTTTCTCCAAGTGGCATCTTTAAGCCCACTCAAGCATATACAGCTAGTCATCAGTATCACTCTACGCACCGGTGAGTGCAAATTTTTGGGCTTTTGTGTTCAATCCCCTTCAACCTTCCAGGTCACGAATGGCACATATACCAATCTAACCCCTCAGGTTTCAGAAAATTGAACAGGGGCAGCTGTTGCACCCCAAAATTTGCCCTCACAAAACAAGACTTTGTGTACTATGAGGTCCACAAGGTTCACAAGACATCTTATAAGGTTCACAAGACATCTTATGAGATTCACAAGACATCTCATGAGGTTCACAAGGTTCACAAGGTTCACAAGACCTCTCATTAGGTTCATGAGGTTCACAATGTTCACAATTAGTCAGAAGATTTGACATTTCCCTCAGACAATGCATCCTCCTAAACAATGCATCCTAAACTAGGGTTTTGACTTTAATCAGGCTAAATAGACTTCCAAGACTTCAAGTCAGCTTCATATCATCTTATATGTGTTTAAGAATCCCCATGACAAGTTTCAAGACTTTTCTCAAAGGTTTGCTCAGTCAGATGATCAGATAAGTCAAAATCAGTCAAAGCAGTTAAGAAGTCAAACTGAGGTCAACCGTGGTCAAACCAAAGTCAAACTTCATGATTTTTTGCCAACATCAATTATATGAAGTAAAATTCATCATTTGATCAAGGGTTGATCATGATTCATCAAGGACAGTTCAGATCATCAAGAATCAGAGGTTTCTAAATTAGGGTTTCCTCAGGAAAAGTCAACTGAACTTTGACCAGCTATAACTTTCACATGCTTCATCAAATTTTTCCCATCCAAAGCTCATTTTGAAGGAAATTTAATTCTCTACAACTTTGTGTCTCACAAGCCAAGCCCAAAAATGCTTCATTTGGAAGGTATGAGCTAAGACATTATAGGTCCTTTTGAAAGTCAACAAAAAGTCAACAACTTCAAAAGGGCATAACTTGAGAATGGTAAATGATATGGACATGAAACCAATGGGGTTGGTTAGAGGACTCTTTAAGATTTCCAAAATGTCCAAGAACACCCTCATAGCATTAAAATTGAAGGATTTGTGCCCTTGCAAAGTTGGGAAATTTTTGGGTGGTTTATGAAGAAAATAGGGTCTTAAAACCATAATTCTTCAAATGGGCTGAACTTTTTGTGACCCAAGGTGTTCCATGACATCATGCACGAAATTTATTTAATATTTTCATAATTTTATTTTATTTATTTTATTTATTATGATTTTTTATATTAAAAATCATTTTAAATTCAAATAAAATATAAAATATGAAGATTTAAAATATATTTTGATTTTAGAAAGTCATAAACATGAATTGGATCAGATTGATATGCAATTGATGGTGATTGTCTTAAGATAGAAATGTTTCATTCAAAAATATATGAAATTCAAGTCATGATCTTTTTCAATCTTCAAAGATCAAAAAGTCCAAACAACCATTCAATTTTTTGACCTAGTTTCATCCAACTATAAGTATACAAACCATCACAATGCATAGGGGACGAGATTGCTGCCTCAAGAGTAAGTTCCAAACTTCAAAAAATCCTTCAAAAGTGAATTTTCGGTTTCAACCCTAGAGGAGGTTTCAAGGTATTTTAAGAACATCACAAGCTTCCCTGGACATCCCTGAATCGAAACCATTCATCACATTGCTCCATAACATGACATATTGAGAAATCCGAATCGTTTCTTTTTCACTTTTGATTTTTTTCGTTCTTGCATTTTTACATGTTATTAATCAAGTTTGTCCATTGATTTGTGTTTAGATGAATGCAGTGATGGATTCTGGGCAATTAGATTGATGTTTTGACGGCCAATTCGTGAAACACCATTTTAGGGTTCATACCTCTTGAATTAGGGTTTCACAATTTAATGACTATAAATGAATTTTGAGACCATAAATCAACTCAATGAACTGTTTGGATCATGCTCATGTAATTAATTTGATAAAATCGTGCGTGTTTAGTGAAGTATGAAATTCGCAGGTTCAAGAACGCATGAAAATTCGTAGGAAACTTCCCAACAAATTTCGCAGGAAAACCTGCGAAAATCCAAGGAAGAAGATGAAGTCAGTGCGCCAAATTTGATATTCAAAATTTATTATAATATTTTATGTTATGTTGTTGATGTTTTATCAGAACAGGTTGCTAGCTCAGTTGGTTGGTGTGTGCGCGTTTGAGGTTGAGGGCCCTGGGTTCGAATCCCCCCATGCCCTTTTGCTTTGTTTTACTTTTTGCTATAATTTTTACAGGTGAAGAAACAAAACGCCTTGGCATCCATTCCATATCACCTGCGCGCACGTAGCCCAGTGGCTGGCTTGTTGGTCTGGAAGTGTGGAAGCACAGGGACTGGGTTCGAATCCCAGCCCAGGTAAGTTTTTCACTTTTTCTTGTTTTTCTATTTAATTTGTTTCTATTATAGTCAAATAAATTTAAATGATAAAAATAAAATATTTATATTATTTTCTTTGCTATAATTCAAAATTCATCTTTTCAAAAATTAAACTTTATTAGTAAAATTATTTAATATTTATCTTGTTGTATATTATTAATATTATATAATTTTGTATAATTAATTTATATTAGATAATTAACCCTAATTTATTTTTTTTAAACATATAAACCCTAATATTTTCATAAACCCTAATTTAATATGATTAACCCTAATAATATTTTTCTAAAATCCTAATTATTTTATATAAATGTTAATTATGTTTCTTTATTTTTATTATTTGTTTATATTATCATTATTCATAGTTTATATAAATCATGTAAATAATTTTAGATTATGCTTAAAATAATTAAAAACTCCTAATTTAATCTTATAAATATAATTTATTTTTATAATATGTTTATTTAATTATAATTAACCATTATTTTCATAACATGTATATAAATTTAAATCTTTAGAATAATTAGTATATAGAATGAGTTGTTTATTTTTCTTATTAAAATCTTAAGAAATAATTATTTATTAAAAATTGAACTTTTAATTTATTATTCATTATTATACTAATTTCTTTATTTTATTCTTATTTATTTTATTATCACTAACCCCATTTATTTATTTATATATATTATATGATTTTTTATTATTATTATTGTTACTAACCCAATTATTATTATTTATTTGCTTATTTAATTTATTTTAATTATTATTATTATGTATTTGTATCCAATATGTAATAGTTATAGTAATTTTTAATATTTAATTTTAAATGCCATGGTTAGTAAAGTAGGGAGTGAAATATGTTTGTACTTAAAATTGAATTTAGATCATTAACTTAAAGATAAATATTTAAATTAGTACACTCACACACGTAAGTCGATCCTGGATCGCCATCTCACCTCTTAAGGGTTACCTCTCAAGTTGCCTAAACAAAAGGTCAAGTAGGGTGTATAAAGCAAAGTCCCTCATCTTATATCATCTAGTCCCTTAAACAGATAAAAAGATCAAGTCCCTTCAAATGTTGCCTTCGTAATGATCTTGTCCCTTTCGAATAAAGATGATAAGTCCCTCCAGATTGCTTATACACCTTACAATTGCCTAATCACAGATGTCCCTTCACTTGTCCCTCACACATCCAAGGTAATGACTACCTATTTCTTAATAATAGGGATAGTCTTACCATTTAAAGGATATTCAAGAACAGAAAAGACTTAACTTAGGGTAGGTTCCTCTTATGTACTTGCTCACTTTTCAAAAACATTTCAAACACTTCACATTTTCCAAGCAATTTTCAAAACCAAGGTTTTATATATATCCGTACATGGATCATTGTAAAACACTTAAGAAAATTTCTATTCACACACTTCACATTTCAAAAACATTTTAAAGTGAGCTAAGTAACTAAGAGCCCATGGATAACCATGGATGTAAAGGGTGCTAACACCTTCCCTTTGCATAACCTACCCCCCGAACCCAAAAATATTTTAAGGTCTTTCCTGTTCTTTTATGCCCTTTCCTTTGGATAAAATAAAAGTTGGTGGCGACTCTTGCTATCCGCAACATAACTAAAGTCAGTTCTCCCACCGTGTTACAGATAGGACCAAGCAAAGACGTCGACATATTCCCGAAGCATACCGATGAGCTATTCTTTCACTGGAGCTTGCAGACTGGCCCTAATATTCACTTCCTTCACATCTTCCTTGGTACCAAGATTGATAGTTTCAACCTCCTCCTGATGAGGAGTAATCACTTTTTTCTCTTGTCTCAACAACCTGGCCAACTCTTCAGGCAAATCGTAATCTTCATCAACCCCTTCATTTGCTTGATTAATTGGATTGTCAAAGTCATACAAGATCATAGCAGTGCTGTTGTCGGTGCAATCTGGAGGATTATCTTTGCAAGGGTTGATATTTTTTCATTTTAGTGATTGATTTTAATCTTGCTTAGAAAAATGTGAATGGAGTTATTATTTTTGAAAACATTGCCATTTATTGCTTTGTGCGAAAATAACAAAAATGAAAAATAGTGAGCGAAAAAGAAGATCGTTTGCAAAAGATGTCCATTTGTTCATTAATCATTCATTTGCACAAAATATAAATATGGCCCTATTACAAAATGAGTCCTGACACCTTGGGCAAGATGCAGGACTTGATGCATGTTTAAACAGGAAATAATAATTACTCTGCAGAAGTAATCCTTATAATTTCCTGGGAAGACCAGTTAAGGACTTGCTGGCCTGGGACCATTGGACGAATCCAACTCTCCAGGTTGAAGTCACTTTCATTCTCGTCTTCCACATTGTTGACAACATCTAGGGTTATCATACCCCCACTAATAAACTTGGGAGCTTCAGCAGCCTCCTCTTGGACCTGTCGGGATGGTTTGTAACCCAAACCGAATTTGTCTTCTTTCTTCTCCATAGGTAGCAGCTTGCCCCAGCCTTGGGCGTTCCTGTCTTCGACAACCATCCGAGCTTGTCGGTAGGATACAATTGAAGTACCCATCCTATCCTCTTGGGATGCAGCAAATACTTCAGTCGTCGCCTCGTTGACATTTAGTGCTTTGAAACCTTGGCTCATGGTCTCGTAAACCTCTCCATCCATCTCAATATATTTGTAAGTAGCCAGATGGCTAACAAAAATGTCCTCCTTCCCACAGATTGTGATAATTTGCCCTTCCCACTCGTATTTTAATTTCTGGTGAAGGTTCTACGTAACTGCGCCAGCGGCGTGAATCCAAGGTCGACCCAACAAACAGCTGTAGGTCGGCTGAATGTCCATCACGTAGAAAGTAGTTTGAAAGACTTGCGGCCAATTATCACATACAACTCCACTTCTCAAAGAACAGACCTCTTGGAACCATCAAAAGCTCTAACCACCAGATTGCTTGGTCGGAGAGCTATACCATCATATTCAAGCTTAATAAGGGCTTTATTTGGCAAAACATTGAGTGAGGACCCAGTGTCAACTAGAACATGTGAAAGCACATCCCCTTTACACTCCAAGGTAATGTGCAGAGCCTTATTATGGTTGCGGCCCTCCGTAGTTAGATCAGCATCAGTAAAACCTAGCCCATGGCTAGTATTGACATTAGAAACCACTGTCTCTAGCTGGTTAATTGTAATCTCTTCTGGCACGTAAACTGTGTGCAGGACTTTGAGAAGTGCGTTCCTGTGAGCTTCGAAACACATCAGCAATGATAGAATAGAGATTTTGGAGGGGGTCTGATGGAGTTGGTCCACAACCTTATAGTCACTTTTCTTGATTATTCTCATGAACTCATCCACATCCTGGTCAAAGGACGTCTTCTGAGCTTCCTTGGCAACAGGTTCTTCAGGCACCACACTCTTGCCTTTAGCCTTGGCAGCAGCTTCTGCTTCAGCATTGGTTCTTTGGAATTGTGGGGCAAAGAGACGTCTGCTTCGAGTGAAGCCTTCGCCTCCCCCCACATAATTAATCTGTGGTGTAGAGATGTCAAGAGTGACTTTCTTTCCGTCACAATATAAATCTGAGCCATAGTGCCAAGGCACGACATTGCTGCTATCATATGGAACTGGTCCTGGTACCGTGATAGTAACCAGACTGATTATTGTGGAAGAAGGAATTGAGATAGTCTGAGGTTCATAATAAATTGTGACAGGAGGTCTGACCGGAGATGGTGCTGGTGATGATGGTTGCTGCTGCTGATGGAGATGTTGATTGTTGAAAGAATCTGGAATGGGGATTGTTGTAGGATCATAGTAGATGGTCACTGTGGAAATGTCTTCATTAGTGGGTGTTGTTATTGTAGAAGGATGTGTTGAACTGTTATCTGTTGATGTTGTAGAAGGGATGATTGCTGATGTTGATGAAGAGTTCGTTTGAATGATTGTTGTTGAAGTTGTAGAAGTGATATCTGATAGAATGATGTGTGATGATGTTGTAGGAGGAATGGTTGTTGAGGTTGTAGGAGCTTGAGTTGTTGAAGTGATCTGTAAGGTACCCTCCTTGATAAGATTGTTGATACCGGTTTTCAAATCTGCACAACCGTTGATAGAAGTCTTGCAAGCTTCACAATGGGCCTCACAACCCGGGAACACTTGGAACTTTAAAAGTTGGGCTTTAACCTCGGCCAGAGGTGTCTGAATGCTTGTAACATTGTCAACTAGGTTCATCGGTTGATCCTACTCAATGGCATTTATCCCAGGCCCGCCATGGCTAGGCATATCATTCTTGGTAACACTTGGAGGTGGTGCAAAGTTGACTGCCTTAGAATCGATCAAATCCTGAACCTTCATGTGCAAGGCTCTGCACTTCTCTGTAGTATGGCCAGATGCATTTGAGTGGAAGGCACACCGGGCATTAACATCGTAGTTTCTTGGAAGGTTCTGAGGATCCGGGGGAGCCAGAGTCCTTAATTCAATCAAGTTGAGCTTTAACAATTGTGGAAGTAAGGCAGCATAAGGCATTGGAATGGGATCAATGACCCTATTGACTTGTGAAGGCCTCTGTTGAAACGGTCGTTGTTGCTGATTGTTATTGTTGAAAGATCTTTGTTGAGGAAATTGTTGTTGTGGTGGGAAGTGTTGTGGTTGTGGAGTGTACTGTTGTTGAGGCGTCGGAGCTGGAATTGTGACAGCAGCTATTAATCTTGGCATGTACTGAGGCCTACTTTTTCCCATATGTACTGAGTTGGTCTCACCTGCCCTATGAGGTCCTACAAAAGGTTTTCTTGTATTGCTGTAACTGGCACCATTATCTGAAATTTTGCCCATCTTCAGCAGACTCTTAATTCTCTCTCCAGCTATAACTACATCCGCAAAGCTGGTGGACGAGAAAGCATCAAGTTTGTCAATGTATGTTCCTTGCAGGGTGTTCATAAACATGTCGGCCATCTCTCTTTCAGACATTGGAGGTTGGATAGCGGCAGCAAGCTATCTCCACCTTTGGGCATACTCCCGGGAGCTTTCTCTTGAAGACTGTGACATACCCATTAGGAGAGTCCTGTTAGGAGCCATGTCTAAGTTATATTGATACTGGCGTATGAAAGCTTCGGCCAAATCTTTCCAGTTTCTAACTGTTGCCCTGGACAAATGAGAATACCATTCATGGGATGCCCCGGTCAGACTGTCCTCGAAGTAGAACATCCACAACTTTTTGTCCATGGTGTAAGCCTTCAGCCTCCCCAAAAAGGACTATAAGTGAGTACGTGGACAAGAGGTACCATTATATCTCTCAAAGCAAGGAGGCTTGAATTTGTGAGGAATCATGACCCCTTCAACTAAACCCATGTCCGTAACATCAAATCCTAAAGAGTTTTGGGACTCCAGAGATCTCAGCTTCTCTGCTATTTCGTCCAGACGGAGATCATAAGCTTCATCCCCAGCACCAATTACTGTAAACTGTTCCTTTTGGGGGTCCTCTTGCAAGGCACGACCTCCAGTATTTCCTTGAGTATTTCTAATAGCATTGACTTCGGGATTGAGGTGAGGCCCAAATTCTGGTGCATCTGTTCGTGGTTGTCCGTGGTCATTGTTACTAGTACCTCCTGTACCTGGATGATTCTCTTTGGGAGTTTTCCGCTTGACCAACTATCTTAATCTTTCTTGGCTTTGGGCCAACCCAGTCATTACTGTCATAAATTGGTTCATATGAGCCCTCATCTCAGTCCTTTCATTAGCCATCTGAGTTCTCACGTCCGTCAAATCTTGCTGAACTTGGTCCATCTGTAAGCTCGGAAGGTTGTTTCTTGTATGATACCGGTGAACTCTATTGATGGGGAAAACCCTCCTACGAGCAATGTTTCCTGAAACACACAACAAGGTGAGAAAACAACAACAAAAACACCTACAAAACAAAGAAAAGAGGTTAGGATGCAATGCAGTATGTCTATTTGTCTTCCAAGGGTATCCGGTTTGGTTCATTGGTTTTGACCTTCCAGAGCTCGAGGAATAATTATGTTGAAGAGAAATGAAGCCCAAGAGAAAATCCAAGTAACACATAAACCATATATTACAAATGCAAAGATACATAGTTTGTGATTACAACAAATTCCCTTGGTGGGTCAGAATACAACAAAATCATCAAAAAGTACAACCAAAATAAAATACAAATACAAAGAAATCAAACATCCAGCCCAAAGTCATCCTCCCTGACTTCCTTCAGGAGAGCATCAGTCACTGGTCCAACTGGGTGCTCTGTGATGGTCCTGATAAGAAGGTTCCTGGTGGCAATAGCACTTGTCAACTTCTTGTATTTGTCTTGGTCTTTTGATCTCTTTAACCCTGCCCGAAGTTTCAACTCGGAGATTTCCTTCTGTGTTGTTAACAAGGCTTCCTAACTCTTCTTCTCATTAGCCTCCAGCTGCTCCATCCTAGCCTGGGTCTTCTGATATTCCTGTGAACGAGCCTCAGTGATTCTGATCCACCTAGCCTGACTTTCCTCCAGGTAGTGCTCAGCCCTGGCCTTCTGAATCTTAGCTTCTTTGCAGGCATTCTTCAATACCAACTCCTATGCTCGGGCCCTTCTGATGTAATCATCTGTCTTCTCAATCTTAGTCATATGCTCAATCCGGAGCTTCTCTAACCTCTCATTTTCCAGACGACTATCATTCCTCTCCCAGAGGGTCTTCTTCAGAGCTTCGGAAAGCTGGGTATTCCTCTCTTTCAACTTCTCAAACTCATCTAAACTAACTGTAGCTACAGGCTCTACTGCTGATGGCCCTGGCACATCCTCCAGGGTAAATGGCATGTGGGTGTAATACCCCAAATTTGCCCTCTTCTTTTTAGCATCATCATCATATCATAATCATCATAAGCATGTCATATCCTTGGCATCTTTGCATAGAAAAATAAAGCATAACTCTCTCATGTTCTAGCATTGGGCATATGATCAACTATTGGTGTATTTGAGGCATTACAAGCCATAGCAAGAGGCCAAGTAGACTTGTCCAAGTCCCATGAAGAGTCCACATGACATTCACAAGCTCAAGATCCTTTACAAGAGCCCAGAAGGGTGGGAGGTCATCAGAGAA
The DNA here is from genome assembly GCA_963966055.1 of Lathyrus aphaca. Taxonomy (NCBI): domain Eukaryota; kingdom Viridiplantae; phylum Streptophyta; class Magnoliopsida; order Fabales; family Fabaceae; genus Lathyrus; species Lathyrus aphaca. Next base: position 235,460,400 of record OZ014524.1, read on the forward strand.
TCCAAGCTAGGGCAAACTCATGCACATTGGTTCCCAAATTAGGGTTTCACTTTCAAGCAGGGATTCTTTGTGACTTTAGCCATTTCATGTGGGTAAAGTCCTTCATATGATAAGAGGTTCCTATGGATGAAATTTGGTGAGAAAATTCCTTGTGGAGGGCAGTTATTTCAGCAGTTGCTTGCATAAGAAGAAATTGGTCAAACTTATCATTTGAAAAGTCAACTGTGACAATTTGAGGGTTTCAATCACATTTTTCAGGCCAAGGGATGTCCTTAAGGTCATAGAAGAGGTTTGGAAAAGTCAAAGATCAAGAATTAAGAAGTTTTGAAGAACTTTCCTTTTTTGGCATATGGCTTGTAATGAAAGTTTCTATTTTTGGCAAGTTTTGCCCTAATCTTCAAACCATTCTTTCATGGCCAAGATGACCTCAAATGAGTTTCCATTAAACATGAAAGTTGTAGGGTATGGTCTCCCATTTTCAGAAAGTACAAGTGCATTTTCATAGCCTTCATGAATCAAAAGTTATGGTCTTTTGAAGTTCACTTGTTTTTAGGGTTTTACCATTATTTCAAGTTTCCACCATTTGCAAAAGCTTATCCACTTCAATTCTAAGCTATTCTATGGACAAATTTGAGTCACTATATCACAATACATGGCATGAAGTTCATTTTGCTTAAGGAAATCTCACCAAAATCGTGCATGGAATATGAGTTATTTCACTAAATGCAAAAATGCAAAAGCATTCACAAAGCATGGTCCACTTACATCCAATGGCCAAGATTGATTCAAGGGTAATTAAGGGATGAAATGAGATCAACATGTACACAAGGAGAGAGGATTGCACGAGCAATTCATATCATTACAAAGTTCATGCATTTTTTGCAAAATGATCCCTCTCACACAAATCCTGCCACTACTCAATGCAAACCCTAATCAGCATAATATATACATCATATATAAGTCATTTATACTCGGAATGCAGCCTGAGGCTCACTGATACTCTCATTCTCAAGTTTTTGCACAACTTTCATTTCTCATCGAATCCTTTCATACACTCACTGATTCCTCAAAATCTTTGCACATTCTTTCTCCCTAAAGTGTAAGGAACCAGGAGCAACCATTCATTCAAGCTATTGTGCAAGTTTCATACCAGTGCATATCAGTTGCAGATGGTGTCGGGTTGCTAGATCTAGGAGGATCCAAGTCTTCTCTTGCATTTATTTTGCAAGGAGAAGCTCAGGAGAGTTGATCTACACCTTTGGAAGCTTTCTTTTGGCCTGTTTCAAGCTCTACAAGCTCAGGTAACTCACTGAATTCGTGGATCTGGAAGTACGTTTTTAGGTGTGCTTTTTGATCTATGTGTTGTTCTAGTTACACTGAACTTTATGGATTTGATTTTGGTTGATTATTGAGTGAAATATGTGGATTCAAAGTTTGATGTATGATTTTGTTTTGCTTCGATCCGGTTTGTGTGTTGATCTAATGAGAAATCTAAGTTCATTTTTGAATTCAGCGTGATTGATTTGTTTGATCTGGAGATTATGATGCATTTATGTGTTCATTTGTTTTTGGCATGAATTTTCCGGTGTCAGAGCCCTAGCTCCGGTCACCGGATTCTGGAATTTTGTCACCTGGGTTGAAAGGAAGAAGATGATGTTGTAGCCCTTGATTTATTTGATCTGGACGGAGGAGATCTTGCCAGCGCATTAAAAAGAGGGCCTCCCTCTCACGTGTTTTATGATTTCTGTTTAATTGTTTTTGTTTGCCAGCGCATGATAGAGTGTATGGACCAGTAGACTGAGCCTTTCCTTTGTTTGACCTGGGTAGTTGACTCTGAATCTGATGTGTTGGTTGTTATTAATTTGGGATAAATGATGTATGCCTTTGGATTGGATTACTTTATGTTGACTTGACCTCATTCTGACCAGTGGATTAGATGACTGGAGATTGGTTGACTACGCATAGGCCTTTGATTGTGTGGACTTTTCTTGTTGACTTTTGTTTGTGACCATTGGATTGACATACTACCATTTAAGTTGACTGAGCGCCCATGGGCCTCCTTTGCTATGCGCACCCCCTTGTCTGCCTGGCCCAATTATTTGAACTGAATCTCCTTACTATATGCACCCCTGGCCCATTTTATTTATTTTATTATCTTTATTTTATTTCAGTTTGCTTTTTAATTAATTAAAATAGTTAGGAGTTCATAAAAATTCCAAAAATATTCATGAATGATATTTTGAGTTTTCTTTAATTTTTGACATTTTTATTTTTCATTTATTTTTCATTTTCCACGCTGGAATTAATTATTGCTTTTATTAATTGTTCTTAATTCATTTTTAATACATGTTGACTTGTGAATTTCATATCTTTATAATCCTTGGGAATTTTGAGTTGATTCTTTTTGCACTGGATTCATATTGAGATGTAGTTTGTTGGTGATTTTTATACTGATTTTTAGAAGTTTTCTTGATCATTTTTGGTCTTTAACTTGTGTGTGAAGTCTCATAACCCTAATTCATGTTTAGGCATCCCTTTAACCCACTTTGCTTCTGATTTTGATCTTATCCTTTTGGCATGTTATATTTAAATGTTTAAGGAGCCCTTGTGTCAATTTGTGGAATTTTTGGATGAACTCTTGATTTAATGTGAATTTTATTGTTTGCTTTTCTCTTTTTGCATCCTATTTGGTCATATGTTTAGTCCTTAGGCTAGGAGGGCACTGGTGCCAACTCCTTTAGGTTGTTTAGAGCTCTTTTAGGATGGGGATATCTCCCTGGTCTTTGATTGATGTTTGTGCCTTGAAGAGGTTTGTGTTACTTGTCTTTGAAGCTTATACACTTATGTACATGTTCACTTCACCTTTTATGCTTATGTGTTTCTCATGTTGACAATGATTAAGCTTGTATGCTTCTTTTCTTGATCTCTTGTGTTGCTTAGGCATATCCTTGGCATGTTAGGGTTCTGGTCTTGAAGTGTATGATGTTTATTTGCTTTGTATGCTTTGTGATATCTCATAGATGTTCTGTTTTGTCATGGTGACTTGTAATGCTTTATGTTGAGTTGTTTGATCCACTTCTCATCCTATGTTGTATGCTTGATCTTGGCACTTGAGAATGAAGTTTCAATTCTGGTTGTGATGTCTTGGCTTGATCTTTTGTTCATTGGTATCTCATTTGGTCTTACTTACTTGTTCATGCTTATAGCCATTTCAGGGGCCTTGGTAAGTGAGAGGTGTGGCTGAGATTCCCACATCTCCAACTCTTTTCTCTTCTTCTTTCAATTTGCTTTCTCATTTGTGCTTGAGGTGTGCTTAGGCCATCCTTTCTATCTTTTTTCCTTCTTCTTTCTCTTCTTTAGGATAGTTGAAACCACACTAACCTTAGGATACCATTCTTGTATGACAACTTTAGGATTAGACTTTCCCCATTAGATTTTACCTTTAAGATCTTTGGTTCTCTTCTCTTCTCATCTCAAAACCAAAAAAACATAAAAAAGCATTTAATAAGGATTGAAGTGGTCTCCTGTGCAATAGCCTTATTCCATGGAGCACTCGTAGTCTTCCCATCTTGGGATAGTACAAGCTTGTCTATCATGATGCACAAGTCTGATCATGAGACCATCTTCATCAAGAAAATCATAAAAAACACTTCTTCATTTTAATTACAAAAACACTTAATAAATTCAACGAGTTAGTGAGCTTAGGCCCTAATCTCTGGAACCAAGTTTTGGGGATCTTCTCCTTACTTGAGTGTGCTTGTTCTATTATTCCATCTTGGGATGTAGTAGCAAGTACACATTCCATGGAAAAGAGCTTGAGTTCACTTCCTTGTGCCACACTCATAAAAACACTCATAAAAAACACTGGACAAACAATAAACGTCTCTCCTTCGGGACTTCTTTTCTCATCACCTTCACTCTCATCGTACGAACTTGCTCCTACTTGTCATTTTGCAAGACGGTAACGCACTCGTCGTCCGAGCCTGCAACACCTGAGCATTGACATAGGAAGTTCAAGCCTTAAGACACAAGAAATATTTTCCACCCATAGTTAGGGGAACTACGGTGACTCTGATCCTCATTGTCCAGATGAGGTACGTAGGCAGCGGGGTAGGGCCTGTTCGAGCACAATCTTTATTTTCCCTACATTTTCCCTTTAAATTTCTTTTTCAGTTCCATTTTCTTTTGTTTTATTAAGTTCAGTTCACTTTCTTTGCAGCAACTTTCATTTCTTCACCCTTTGAAACAAATTTCTTTGCAAGCGTGGATCCCGTCGGGTACAGCGGACGATCTGGGTGCTAATACCTTCCCAGGTCCTAACCGAATCCCGAACCCAGTCTCTTTGGTTCGCAGGACCCGTGTCCTTCCTTTTCTCTTCTTCTGGTTTGTGCAGCATTACCATTCCCATTCCTTCGGGATAAAAATGCATGGCTGGCGACTCTAACCCTTTTTCGCGCCGCTTTCGCGTTTGTACCAGGATGCAAATCCGGGGAGCGACAGCTGGCGACTCTGCTGGGGAGAGGAACCCAAAATCTCTGGTTCCCTTGAGAATCCCTCCTAGTGCTTGCGTGTTTCTGTTTCATTAAGTGTTGATTGTTTGTTGCTGTGTGTATATATTACTGTTGTTTATTTACAGTTTATTTACAGCTTCATTTACAGTTTTCAGTATTCCATTTTCGTGCATCATATTATTACTGGACTGTCTGGACTGGATTTTTTCTGTTTGGTGGGACTTGGGTGATACTGTTACTGTGAGATGAGCTCATTACCAAGGCTCGAGTGCACCTTAGGACTTAGAGTGGTTCCACTTTGGCCTCATGAGATCTTGTCATGGGGGTAGTAGTGAGTTCCACGCCCAGAATTGCGACCGTCTTGGAAATGTCTTGATTTGGGGATCTTCCTCTTTCATTTCATAACCTTGATAGTTATGTGCAGTTGGGGACCAATCATTGAGAACCTTGTGGAAAAATCCCTCTTTAGTGGTGACAGTGGTAGACCATATTGTGTGGCAAACCCATTCGCAACCGAGGGCCCACCTGGAACTCACATAGAATGACCCTGTTTTCCCGGACTCAGCTGAGGCCTCCTTGAGTAGTACATAATGCCAAACCGATTCCCTGATCTGGTCATGAGCCATTTCTCGGAAATGGTGAGCGTATTATTGCTATTCGACTTTGAGAGTCCGTGATGTTTGACCCGGAGCACACCCGTGAGTTTGGGAGGGGTTTACAGGTTTGCAGGAACCCTTGACTCCTACATATCCTCATTATCAATATGCTCTGTTGTGATTTGGTTACTATGGTTCTGGACTTCTTGATCTTTGGTTTTGAGGGTTCCTGTCAGATGGTTATGGTTCAGAGAGTCTTGGTTTTCAGTCACTTGGGGCCATAATATCCAGTATCCAGATGGTTCCAGATTGATCATATGCCTGCATTGCATTTGCATCGCATCATACTCGCATTAACTACTTGTGTTTCCATTTTCAGGTTTTTGTTTACAGTTTAGCACCCAGTTCTGGTAATTGTAAGTTTTCCAGATGGCAGAAGTTAAGAAAATTATAAGAAAGAGAAATGTCCATTACACTTTCCTTCAACCAGAAGTCAAGAGTGTTCAGAGACTAGCAGGGCTGATGAATGATCAAGTTTTAGGAAACTTCAGAAAGAGGTATGGTCAGATTTTGAAGTATGTGGATAAACCTACTGCAGACCAGAAGGATAGCTTACACATTTTGCTTCAGTTCTATGACCCCCTGCTGCGGTGTTTTGTATTTCCAGATTATATCTTGGCTCCTACCTTGGAGGAGATTTCTAGTATTTTGGGTATTCCTGTCAGAGATACTTTGCCTTACTATGGATCAAAGATAGTTCTCAAGGAAGAAGACATATCCAGAGTCTGTCGTATACCAGCTGCTAAGGTCAAGAAAGCTTTGCATGTTAGTGAGGGTAGAGGACTTCCCTGGAATGTACTTATACCGGAAGCTGAAGGGTATGCCAAAGAGTGTAAGTGGGGAGATTTTTGTGTTGTGGTGGCCCTGATGGTATATGGATCTAGTCTTTTCCCGGGAGAAAAGGAGTTTGTGAGTTTGGAGGTGATCTCCATTTTTGCTAAAGGCAACCCTGTACCAACCTTGTTGGGAGATTTCTACTACAATGTTCATTACCGGAACGAGAAAGGAAGAGGTGGGCCGGTGAGTTGTTGTGCTCCATTATTTGCTGATTGGTTTGCTAAGCAGTTACCAAAGTCAGGCCCTTTCAAAGAAATGAGAGAAGAATGGAGGTGGTCTAGGAGACTAATGGGACTAACTTCTGAGGATATAGCTTAGGGTTATAACAAGAATTTGTTAGGAAAGGAGTTACTTGTTAGTTGTGGGAGTTTTGCTAATGTGCCCTTGCTAGGGAGAAAGGGTGTGATCAGTTACAATCCAGTTTTAGCCAGGAAACAATTTGGCTATCCTCCAAGGAATCCACCAGGTATTGAAGAAATAGCTGAGTCTTTGTACTTTTCTGTGGAGGGAAACAAAGAGTTAGTCATACAGGCATCTCAGGCTTGGGCTCACAGGGTGAAGAAAGGTAAGAAGGATTTTGGAAGGGTGGATCCCAAGACATATCCTCCTTTTGCTACATGGTTACAGAAGCGCGTAGAGGAATTGCTCATGCCGTTTTCAGTGGAAGTTCCCTTGTATCTCAAAGAAGTGCCATGTCAGAACACTGTTTCTCTTGAAGATTATAAGAAGTTGGAAGCTCAGTTGCACGAGGTCCGGGTAGAGATTTCTGAAATGGTTAACTTGTACCACCTTGCCAATCGTGCTAAGAATGAAGCGGAGGAAAAGCTACAGAGATTGCAGATCACCTTAGAAACTAAAGAAAAGGAGTTTGCTGGGAGAAAAGCTCATTTTCAGAGATTGGGTCTAATAAAATCAAAAAGAGAAGCGAAGCGTAAGAAGACTTTGAAGACTCTTAAAGAAGCTCGCCAGTCCATCGCTTGGTTACAGGCCCAAAGGGAACAGGAGCAGAGGAAGTACAAAGAAAAGGAAGAGTTCTTCGAGGTACAGATGGCTTTCAAGAAAGAAGAAGTAGAACAAGTTCACAAAATACAAAGGGAAAAGACTCAGCAATTGGTACAGAGCCGGATAGCCTTGGAGGAGGCAATGAAGGAGATTGCAGAGCTTAAGCTGAGAGCAGGCGTGAAGAAGAACCAGACAGAGGTGACGGATGCAGAAGAAGAACCTGAGTCTTCCTTTAGCCTAAAGTTTTAGTTATCTAGATTACCTACAGGCTTGTTGTAGGAGTCTTGCTTTATCTTTTTGTTCATGTATTGACTTGTAACCCTCAGGGGAATTTGTTTGTGTTCTAACTTTGGCTGCCAGTTGGTTATCCATGTTATGCAATACTAAGTTCTAGTTACCATTTATGAGTACGCAAAACTTGTTTGTTCGAGGTTGTTAGGATCTGAACACTCTTCAAAAAGAAAGTCTGAAAACTAATGCTCAAAAGGGCTATCTGGAGCATTTTTGTCAAAAATGCCAGAACTGGGGACATATTACTGCCTGGACCTAGAAACATAAATAGTTACATTGTATGCATATAACGTGTTTGCTGTTTTGCAGGTAGTTCATCAGTTTTCTAACGTTTATGCAATTTCAGGCACTATAGCTCCTAAGAAGGTCCAGAAACAGCCAACGGTGCACATATACCTTATGAAAGTAAACAGAGAGAGAGAGTAATGGATCAGATGCAAACGGATCTGGCTGATTTAAGGACAAGAATGGATAACTTCATGACCTTCATGGCTGGGATGGGTCAAACTCAAGAGCGTCTGCGCGAAATGGTGGAAAACAATCAGGTCAGGAATAATGGGATAGCAGATGGAGGTAATCGCAATAGGGCTGGCGTCCGTCACGTAGAAATTCCTGTGGTGCAACCAGGAGTTACTATTCTCAATGATGGAGTGAATAACGTGCAGATGGATAGGCAGGATGAACAATTCACTTTGCTAGACGAGGCAGAAGGCCAAGGGGTTAACGTGAGCAGAAGGTTCGAAGAGATGGCTGAGAAAATTCGTGCCATTCAACCTCAGAGTTCTCTGGGGTTTGATATCACTGACTTGGGCTTGGTGCCAGGGGTTAGAATTCCCTACAAGTTCAAGGTTCCTACTTTTGATAAGTACAACGGCACGGCGTGCCTGAAAACTCATCTCTAGTCTTTTGTAGGAAGAATTGCTGCACATACGGACGATGAGAAGTTGTGGATGTATTATTTCCAGGATAGTCTTGTAGGAGCTTCCTTGGAGTGGTACATGAAGCTGAGTCGGGTTAATATTCGAAGCTGGAAGGATTTAGCTGAGGCATTTGTGACACAATATCAGTATAATTTGGATATGGCTCCAAATCGTACCCAGTTGCAGACCATGTCTCAGAATGCTAAAGAAGGGTTCAAGGAGTACGCTCAGAGGTGGCGTCAACTTGCTGCTAGAGTGCAACCTCCCTTGTTGGAAAATGAAATGGCAGACATGTTCATGGGAACACTGCAGGGTGTGTTTATTGAGAGGCTGGCGTCTTGTTCAGCAACCAAGTTTAATGACATCGTGATAGCAGGAGAGAGGGTTGAAACTCTTCTAAAGATGGGGAAAATTCAAGACACTGGGGCAGGTAGCTCAAGCGGTATGAGAAAAGCTTTTAATGGACCTCCAAGAAGAAGAGAAGGAGAAACTAATGTTGTGTACGGCCGAGGTCGGGGCCGGGGATACAGAGGACCCTATGAGCAAGTTGCAGCTGTCACTATTCCATCAAGTCCTGTGCAACAAACCCAACAACAACAACAACAACAACCACAACGCAATAACTATCAGCAAAGACCCTATCAACAGAGACAAGCTCGTCCATCTAATAGGGTGCTTGAAGCCATCCCAATGACATACACGTCACTACTTCAAAGATTGTTAGATTTGAACTTGGTTCAGTTGAGGACATTAGCACCACCACCACCTGGAGAGCTTCCAGTGGGGTATGATGCTAACGCAAGATGCGCATTTCATTCAGGAGCTCCCGGGCACTCAACAGAGAAGTGCAGGGCATTGCAGCATAAGGTTCAAGAATTGATTGACTCAAAAGCGATTAACTTTGCACCACCTCCAACTGTTACATCAAACCCCATTCCAAATCATGGAGGGGCTAGGATAAATGTTGTTGATAGCGGCGAGAGGTTAAACTTAATCTTGAATGTGAATGAGGTGAAGACTTCGTTGTTGGTTGTGAAAGACAGATTGTTGAAAGGGCAAGTATTCCCAGGGTGTGGTTATGACTATGAGGGGTGTTTGAATTCAGTTAATGGCTGTGGGGATTTGAAAGCTGGGCTGCAATATTTGATTAACGAGGGGTCGCTACAGTTTGATAGGGTTGATGATAGAAGCAATTGTGTGTCTACCATAACAATTTATTTTGATCCTGCTGAGGTTCTTGCCCGGAGAGAACATATAACTATCTATGTTCCAGAGGTGAGTCCTGCTACCATTACTGTTTCGGGACCAGTCCCTTATACTGATGACAAGGCCATTCCCTGGCACTATGGCTCAGATGTGTATGTAGACGGTCAGAAGGTGGAGAATAAAACTGTAACAATTGACCCGACTGTGGTGAATGTCGGGGGAGTTGGTGGATTTACAAGGAGTGGGCGTCTCTTTGCCCCTCAAGCTCTTAGAGGTGATCTTGAAGCTGAGGTTGCTGCAAAAGCTAAGGGTAAGCATATAGCAACTGAAGAGGTGACAACTCCTGCTCCTAGCCAAGGCACTTTTGAAAAAGAAGTTGAAGAGTTCATGAGGATAATTAAGAAAAGCGACTATAAAGTGGTTGAACAGCTGGATCAAACTCCGTCCAAGATATCTATCCTATCATTGTTAATGTGTTCTCAAGCTCATAGGGAGGCTCTGCTGAAAGTTTTACAAATGGCATATGTACCACAAGATATAACTGTTAACCAGTTGTAAGCCGTGGTAGGCAGCGTAAACGCCAACCATGGATTGGGATTCACGGATAGCGATCTTACTTCTGAGGGCCGCAATCACAACAAGGCACTGCACATCACCATGGAGTGTAAAGGTGTTGTCCTGTCACATGTCTTGGTTGATACAGGCTCTTCTCTCAATGTGCTCCCTAAGAAGGCCTTGATGAAGTTGAATATTGATGGCATTGTTTTACGACCCAGTGATTTGATTGTAAAACCCTTTGATGGGTCCCGGAGATCTGTGTTCGGAGAGGTGGAGCTACCTGTGAAGATTGGTTCTCCGGTATTCAAGAGTACTTTCTTTGTCATGGATATTCAACCCGCCTATAGCTGTCTGCTAGGGCGTCCTTGGATTCATGCTGCGGGCGCAGTAACATCCACATTACATCAGAAGTTGGAGTATGTGGTAGATGGCCAAGTTGTTACTGTATGAGGAGAAGAGGATATTTTTGTAAGTCATTTGTCGACTTTCAAGTACGTGGAAATGGACGGGGAAATTCATGAAACGTTGTGTCAAGCTTTTGAGGCAGTCAATGTTAGTGATTTGTCTCCGACAGTCCAGAACAAGGAGAAGGAAGGGACTTCTATCTACTCCTACAAGCAAGCCAAAGAAGTGGTCCAATCCGGAAGTGCCCAGGGCTGGGGCAAGTTGCTAGAGATGGAAAATAAGGATGACAAGTTTGGTCTTGGTTACCAACCATATGGGTCCAACTGGCCTCAGGGTAGTAAGGCCATAACTTTCACAAATGCCGGAATGCTCGATCGCAACAACATCTGTGCAACAAGTGAAGAGGGGGATAATGACTGCGACTGGGATAACTGGATTCACCCATGTGCACCTGGGGAGGAGCTCCGGAACTGGTCTGCTGAAGATTTCGTTCAAGTTACTTGGCAATCAAAGTAATTTACTTGTTTCTTTTTTTATCATGCTGCATGTTAATCCTGCACTCTGCCCAAGGTGCATGGATCCATTTGTAGGGCCACCATGCTTTTAACGCATTTACTTTTTCCATGAAATAAAGGACATTTTTCAAGCAAAATTGTGTTCTCTTTCTTTCGTTTTAAATTTTTTCACAAAAAAATAAAAATAAAATGGCAATGATTTTCCTTTTTTCTTGTGTTTTACGTGTTTGCGTCTCTTTTAAAAAGAACAAATTCTGAGATAAGCACATCATTTGTGCAGTGTTGATCATTCGGATTCCTATGATAATGTTCCTGCTATGACCATGCATGACTTCAACAATCCTATCTACCAAGCTGATAAAGGGGTTGAGGAAGACTGTGAACTCCCAAAAGAATTGGTCAGGTTGTTGAAACAAGAGGAAAGGGTCATTCAGCCTCATCAGGAAGAAATAGAGATCATCAACATCGGGACTGAAGACGTAAAGAGAGAGATAAAGATTGGGGCCAGTCTGCAGGCCAGGGTAAAGAAGGAGTTGATTGGTATGCTACGTGAATATGTGGATATCTTCGCCTGGTCATATCAAGATATGCCAGGACTAGATACTGACATCGTTGTGCACAAGCTGCCACTAAGAGAAGACTGTCCTCCGGTGAAACAAAAGTTGAGAAGAACTCGTCCTGACATGGTGATGAAGATCAAGGAGGAAGTCCAAAAGCAGTGGAATGCTAGATTCCTTGCCGTAACTAGTTACCCACCTTGGGTAGCTAACATTGTGCCTGTACCAAAGAAAGACGGCAAGGTTCGGATGTGTGTTGATTATCGGGATCTAAACAGAGCAAGTCCCAAGGATGACTTTCCATTATCTCACATTGATGTGCTGGTAGATAACACCGCTCAGTTCTCGGTATTTTCTTTCATGGATGGCTTCTCCGGGTATAATCAGATCAAGATGGCGCCGGAAGACATGGAGAAAACAACATTCATTACCCCGTGGGGTACATTCTGTTACAAGGTTATGCCCTTTGGATTGAAGAACGTCGGGGCAACGTATCAGCGGGCTATGGTCACATTGTTCCACGACATGGTACACAAAGAAATTAAATGCTATGTCGACGACATGATTGCCAAAACCCGAGACGAGGAAGAGCATCTGGTCAATATCAAAAAGCTGTTTGATAGATTGATAAAGTACAAATTGAGGTCGAATCCAAACAAGTGCACTTTCGGAGTGTGGTCCGGTAAATTGTTAGGTTTCATTGTTAGCCAAAGGGGGATCGAGGTAGATCCTGCAAAAGTAAAAGCAATACAAGATATGCCTGCACCAAAAATAGAAAAAGAAGTGCATGGGTTTTTAGGGAGATTGAACTACATTTCACGGTTTATATCTCATCTAACTGCCACATGCGAGCTGATCTTCAAGTTGCTAAGAAAAGAGCAAACGGTTAGGTGGAATGAGGACTGTCAAAAAGCCTTTGAAATGATAAAAGAATATTTGCAGACACCTCCGATTCTAATGCCTCCAGTTCCATGACGGCCACTTATCATGTACTTGACTGTGTTAGAAGGGTCGATGGGGTGTGTTCTAGGCCAACATGACGAGTCTGGTCGAAAAGAGCATGCAATTTACTACCTTAGCAAAAAGTTTACCGACTGTGAATCCCATTATTCACTGCTCGAGAAAACTTGCTGCGCTTTGGCATGGGCTGCTCGCCGACTGAGACAGTACATGTTGACCCACACCATATTGCTAATCTCAAAAATGGACCCTGTCAAGTATATTTCGAGAAACCAGTGTTAACCGGAAGGGTTGCAAGGTGGCAAATGATTTTAACAGAGTATGACATACAATATACTTTCCAGAAAGCCATCAAAGGAAGTGTATTGTCAGATTATCTTGCACAACAACCACTTGAAGACGACTATCAACCAATGAAATTTGATTTCCTTGATGAGGACATCATGTACCTCAAAGCAAAAGATTGCGAGGAACCACTTCCGGAGGAGGGGCCAGACCCTGAATCCCAATGGAAGTTGATGTTTGATGGGGCGGTCAATATCAACGAACATGGAGTTGGTGCTGTTCTTATCACTCCTGAAGGTGTTCACTTTCCCTTCGCTGCCAGAATTACCTTTGGCTGCACCAACAATGAAGCGGAATACGAGACGTGCATAATGGGAATAGAGGAGGCTATTAATCTTCGGATTAAGACTCTCGATATATTCGGAGATTCAGCCCTCGTTATCAATCATATTACCGGCAAGTGGTATACACATCAAGAACACTTAATTCCTTATAGGGATTATGCCAGAAGACTGTTGACATTCTTCACAAGGGTTAAACTTCAGTATATACCACGAGATGAGAATCAATTTGCCGATGCATTGGCTACTCTTTTTTCGTCCATCAAAGTCTTGAGTTGGAATTACGTACCCAAGATTGACATTTTCAGGCTTGACGCACCAACTTACGCTTTCTCTGTCAACACAATGTCTGATGAGAAACCTTGGTACTTTGATATCAAGCTCTTCCTGGAAAAGCAAGAATGCCCAGCTGGAGCATCATCCAACGACAAGAAGACCTTAAGACGAATTGCTGCTAGTTTCTTCTTGAACGCAGACAGAGTTCTGTATAAGAGGAACTTTGACATGGTCTTGCTCAGATGCGTGGATAGACACGAAGCAGATTTGTTAATGCAGGAAGTCCATGAGGGATCTTTCGGTACTCATGAAGGAGGACATGCAATGGCAAAGAAGTTGTTGAGGTCGGGGAACTATTGGCTAACAATGGATGCAGACCGCTGTTCGTACGCCCGTAAGTGCCACAAATGCCAGATTTATGCAGACAAGGTGCATGTTCCTCCTAGCCCGTTCAACATCATGTCATCTCCTTGGCCCTTTTCTATGCGGGGCATTGACATGATCGGGAAAATAGAGCCTACTGCTTCAAATGGTCATCGTTTCATCTTGGTTGCGATCGATTACTTCACTAAGTGGGTTGAAACAACATCTTATGCCAATGTCACTCGTCAAGTGGTAGCTAGATTTTTGAAAAGAGACATCATTTGCAGATACAGAGTGCCCGAGCGAATCATTACTGATAATGGTTCTAATTTGAATAATAAGATGATGGCAGAATTGTGCTGGGACTTCAAGATTCAACATCACAATTATTCTCCTTACCGGCCAAAGATGAATGGTGCGGTAGAGGCGGCTAACAAGAATATTAAGAAGATTATGCAGAAGATGGTTGTCACTTACAAGGATTGGCATGAGATGTTACCATTTGCACTGCATAGGTATCGAACGTCAATTAGGACATCAATCGGGACAACTCCTTTCTCGCTGGTGTATGGCATGGAGGCAGTCTTGCCTGTTGAGGTAGAAATTCCTTCATTGCGTTTGATGATGGATGTGAAGCTGGATGAGGCTGAATGGGTGTGTGCTCGATATAATCAGTTGTGTCTAATTGAGGAAAAGAGATTAACGGCTATCTGTCATGGTCAGATTTATCAGAGGAGAATGAAGCGAGCATTCGACCAACGAGTACGTACTCGGGAGTATCAGGTAGGTGAGCTTGTGCTCAAGAGGATCGTTCCTCCAGGTTCAGATCACAGGGGCAAGTGGACCCCAAACTAAGAAGGCCCATTCATAGTGAAGAAAGTTTTTTCGGGTGGGGCACTGATGCTCACTACTATGGATGGAGAAGATTTCCAGTCTCCTGTTAACTCGGACGCAGTTAAAAAATACTTCGCATAAAAAGACCCGCTGGACACAAAAATAGAATTGAAGTACAGGCAAGAAAAGGGCATCCCGGCGAGCTAAAAACAGAATAAAAAGCTCGGGAAAAAGTTAGGGAAAACAAATAAAAAAATGTATACCCGCTGAGTTGAAAAGCCACATCGGACAGCTCAGGCAAAAAAGGGTATCCTGATGGATTGAAAACCCGAAAGGGCGATCCACGCAAAACAAGGGAATAAGCGAACAACTGCGATCCGGGTAATCTGAACCAAATCACCGTTTCGTACAGCCTGACAATACCAGAAGGGTAGGAATCGGTCCCCTCATCTTATTCAAAAAAAAAAAGCAAAGGCAAGAGCAGAAAGTCTTGAAGACATGTTGGTCATAGCAAGAAGGAAACTCATTGGAATGTCGTGCACATTGCCATTAGGATAACTTCTTTTCTCAATTTTACGGTAGCTACCTCTTTCCAGGTAGTTGCTTCCTGATGTAAAACTTTGCCTATTTTGAGGCCTCTCAATAAATGAATATTCAGTCAAAAGTTGTGTTGTGTTTTGTTTATTTTGTTTGCAAAAATGTCCTGAATTTTTGGCAAAAAGAACATTGCATCAGAAACATGGTGATTTTTCTAAAATAAAGACATTGCAGGGAAATATTTAAAACCATCTTTGAGTGTCAGGCGACAATGGATGAACAAATCATACCATGCAAGTCCCCGGAGTACGTGTGTGTGTATTGTTGTTGCAGGTTTTACAGGATGGTATCATATTTCCCCAAGCAGAGAGTGTTTCCCCAGCTGAGACAGATCAGATGGAATGGATCCTCAGCAGAATTTCGAAGCTATTTGAAGAGCTGTTTTCCCCAAGAGGATTATCTTTCCACAAGTGAAGTATGCCCAGCAGGCAGCTGAAAGCCGGATTTCCCCACAGAGTTCATGTTTGGATTTCACTCCCATCATTGAAATATTCCCCAGAGAAGTCGCCAATTTATTTTTGGTCAATGTGATGATACAAACAGTTCTTCATCTCCCCAGCCAGAGTTAAAGGTTAAAGCTTCTTGACCTGGTTCTCCCCTGCAGAGTTGTGATTCTTGCTGCCAACCAGGGCACTCTGCTTTTGTTCGTCTGCATGCTCTACAGCACTCATCTGTGTGATGGTTTCTTGTGCCCGTATGCACTCCCTAATACTCGTATGTGTTTGATATTTGCTTATTGCTCGTCTGCATTCCCAAGTACTCGTTTGTGTTTTGGAATCTGCTGGTTGCTCGTCTGCATTCCCAGCGCTCGCTCGTTTGTGAAATATTCTCCCTGACAGATTTATGTTCCTTACCAGGCATTTGGCACTCGTCTATGTTCATGACATTGCTCATTTGCATTCCCCAGCAGTCGCCCATGGTTGGTATATGTTAATGCTCATCCACACTTCTCAGCACTCGTCTGTGTGTAACATCAGTTTGGTGCTCAACACTCGTTTGTGTTTGATGTCTGCTTGATACTCGTATGCGTTCTCCAGCACTCGTCTGAGTCTGAACTTATAGGATGCTAGTATGTGTTCTCCAGCACTCGTCTGTGTTTGTTATCTGTTTGTAGCTTGTGTGCATTGTTGGATACTCGTCTGTATCATCCTTCTCACTTGTTTGTGTTAGCTTATAGCCATATGTGCTGATTTGATAATCACTCTGGTACTCGTCTGTATTGTTGCTCTAAGTGCTCGTCTGTATTAGATTTCTGGTGTTCGACTCTACCAGTGGTTGATATTTGCCTGTATCATCACCTGAAGCGCTCATTTGTGTTTCTTAGATCGTCGTTTGATATTCATTTGTATCATTGACTTATGGCACTCGTCTGTGTTTCCTTGATAATCATCTAATGCTCGTCTGTGTTGAAGAGGTTTGAAGTCCTGACGGTGGGATTAAAACGTCAAAATGGTTACCGGTCCTGGCGTAACAGGTTTATCCGAAGGAGGTTCGTTTGTCTTAGACTCCACTTATCTATGCAAGATTCGTGAAGAGGGTTCGTCAAATCCTATTGTTGCACCTGACGTAACAGGTTCGCTCAAAGAAGACTCGTCTGTCTTATACCATATATCTACGGATAATATATGAAGAGGGTTCGTCTATCCTGATTATGCATGTCTATCCCATAGACTTAAGTGCATTACCGGTCCTGGCGTAACGGGTTATCCGAAGGAGGTTCGTCTATCTCAATTCATATATTTTTATAAAAATGCTTGAAGAGGGCTCGTATTTCTAGTTCCTGGCGTAACAGGTTTACTTGAAGAAGACTCGTCTGTATTAGTTTTTCTTTTTCCTTATCCGGCATAACAATTCAATTTGGAAGGAGCTCGTTTGTTTTGTCTTCAATTCAGCCACCCAAAGTGTTACTTGGTTGGGTTTATTTTCCCATTTCTACATTCTCTGGCAGAGTGCAAATTTCAGTTTTTCATGGTATTCAACCACAATTCATCTTGAACGGTCGACAGCCCGTGCTATCGTCCTTTTCAGATTAACAGTTGCTTGAATAGGGGCAGCTGTAATACCCCAAATTTGCCCCCTTCTTTTTGGCATCATCATCATATCATAATCATCATAAGCATGTCATATCCTTGGCATCTTTGCATAGAAAAATAAAGCATAACTCTCTCATGTTCTAGCATTGGGCATATGATCAACTATTGGTGTATTTGAGGCATTACAAACCATAGCAAGAGGCCAAGTAGACTTGTCCAAGTCCCATGAAAAGTCCACATGACATTCACAAGCTCAATATCCTTTACAAGAGCCCAGAAGGGTGGGAGGTCATCAAAGAATCCAAGCTAGGGCAAACTCCTACACATTGGTTCCCAAATTAGGGTTTCACTTTCAAGCAGGGATTCTTTGTGACTTTGGCCATTTTATGTGGGCAAATTCCTTCATATGATAAGAGGTTCCTATGGATGAAATTTGGTGAGAAAATTCCTTGTGGAGGGCAGTTATTTCATCAGTTGCTTGCATAAGAAGAAATTGGTCAAACTGATCATTTGAAAAGTCAACTGTGACAATTCAAGGGTTCCAATCCCATTTTTCAAGCCATGGGATGTCCTTAAGGTCATAGAAGAGGTTTGGCAAAGTCAAAGATCAAGAATTAAGAAGTTTTGAAGAACTTTCCTTTTTTGGCATATGGCTTGTAATGAAAGTTTCTATTTTTGGCAAGTTTTCCCTAATCTTCAAACCATTCTTTCATGGCCAAGATGACCTCAAATGAGTTTCCATTAAACATGAAAGTTGTAGGGTATGGTCTCCCATTTTCAGAAAGTACAAGTGCATTTTCATAGCCTTCATGAATCAAAAGTTATGGTCTTTTGAAGTTCACTTGTTTTTAGGGTTTTACCATTATTTCAAGTTTCCACCATTTGCAAAAGCTTATCCACTTATATTCTAAGCTATTCTACGGACAAATTTGAGTCACTATATCACAATACATGGCATGAAGGTCATTTGGCTCAAGGAAATCTCACCAAAATCGTGCATGGAATATGAGTTATTTCACTAAATGCAAAAATGCAAAAGCATTCACAAAGCATGATCCACTTACATCCAATGGCCAAGATTGATTCAAGGGTAATCAAGGGATGAAATGAGATCAGCATGTACACAAGGAGAGAGGATTGCACGAGCAATTCACATCATTACAAAGTTCATTCATTTTTTGCAAAATGATCCCTCTCACACAAATCATGCCACTACTCAATGCAAACCCTAATCAGCATAACATATACATCATATATAAGTCATTTATACTAGGAATGCAGCCTGAGGCTCACTGATACTCTCATTCTCAATTTTTTGCATAACTTGCATTTCTCATCGAATCCTTTTCATACACTCACTGATTCCTCAAAATCTTTGCACATTCTTTCTCCCTGAAGTGTAAGGAACCAGGAGCAACCATTCATTCAAGCTATTGTGCAAGTTTCATACCAGTGCATATCAGTTGCAGATGGTGTCGGGTTGCTAGATCTAGGAGGATTCAAGTCTTCTCTTGCATTTATTTTGCAAGGAGAAGCTCAGGAGGGTTGATCTACACCTTTGGAAGCTTTCTTTTGACCTGTTTCAAGCTCTGCAAGCTCAGGTAACTCACTGAATTCGTGGATCTGGATGTACGTTTTTAGGTGTGCTTTTTGATCTATGTGTTGTGCTAGTTACACTGAACTTTTTGGATTTGATTTTGGTTGATTATTGAGTGAAATATGTGGATTCAAAGTTTGATGTATGATTTTGTTTTGCTTCGATCCGGTTTGTGTGTTGATCTAATAAGAAATCTAAGTTCATTTTTGAATTCAGCGTGATTTATTTGTTTGATCTGGAGATTATGATGCATTTATGTGTTCATTTGTTTTTGGCATGAATTTTCCGGTGCCGGAGCCCTAGCTCTGGTCACCGGATTCTGGAATTTTGTCACCTGAGTTAAAAGGAAGAAGTTGATGTTGTAGCCCTTGATTTATTTGATCTGGATGGAGGAGATCTTGTCAGCGCATTAAAAAGAGGGCCTCCCTCTCACATGTTTTATGATTTCTGTTTAATTGTTTTTGTTTGCCAGCGCATGATAGAGTGTATGGACCAGTAATCTGAGCCTTTCCTTTGTTTGACCTGGGTAGTTGACTCTGAATCTGATGCGTTGGTTGTGATTACTTTAGGATAAATGATGTATGCCTTTCGATTGGATTACTTTATGTTGACTTGACCTCATTCTGACCAGTGGATTAGATAACTGGAGATTGGTTGACTGCGCATATGCCTTTGATTGTGTGGACTTTTCTTGTTGACTTTTGTTCGTGACCATTGGATTGACATACTACCATTTAAGTTGACTGAGCGCCCATGGGCCTCCTTTTCTATGCGTACCCCCTTGTCTGCCTGGCCCAATTATTTGAACTGAATCTCCTTACTATATGCACCCATGGCCCATTTTATTTATTTTATTATCTTTATTTTATTTCAGTTTGCTTTTTAATTAATTAAAATAGTTAGGAGTTCATAAAAATTCCAAAAAAATTCATGAATGATATTTTGAGTTTTCTTTAATTTTTGACATTTTTATTTTTCATTTTCCACGCTGGAATTAATTGTTGCTTTTATTAATTGTTCTTAATTTATTTTTAATACATGCTAACTTGTGAATTTCATATCTTGATCATCCTTGGTAATTTTGAGTTGATTCTTTTTGCACTGGGTTCATATTGAGATGTAGTTTGTTGGTGATTTTTATACTGATTTTTAGAAGTTTGCTTGATCATTTTTGGTCTTTAACTTGTGTGTGAAGTCTCAAAACCCTAATTCATGTTTAGGCATCCCTTTAATCCACTTTGCTTCTGATTTTGATCTTATCCTTTTGACATGTTAATATTAGATGTTTAAGGAGCCCTTGTGTCAATTTGTGGAATTTTTGGATGAAATCTTGATTTAATGTGAATTTTATTGTTTGCTTCTCTCTTTTTGCATCCTATTTGGTCATATGTTTAGTCCTTAGGCTAGGAGGGCACTTGTGCCAACTCCCTTAGGTTGTTTAGAGCTCTTTTAGGATGGGGATATCTCCCTGGTCTTTGATTGATGTTTGTGCCTTGAAGAGGTTTATGTTACTTGTCTTTGAAGCTTATACACTTATGTACATGTTCACTTCACCTCTTATGCTTATGTGTTTCTCATGTTGACAATGATTAAGCTTGTATGCTTCTTTTCTTGATCTCTTGTGTTGCTTAGGCACATCCTTGGCATGTTAGGGTTCTGGTCTTGAAGTGTATGATGTTTATTTGCTTTGTATGCTTTGTGCTATCTCATAGATGTTTTGTTTTGTCATGGTGACTTGTAATGCTTTATGTTGAGTTGTTTGATCCACTTCTCATTCTATGTTGTATGCTTGATCTTAGCACTTGAGAATGAAGTTTCAATTCTGGTTGTGATGTCTTGGCTTGATCTTTTTTTCACTGGTATCTCATTTGGTCTTACTTACTTGTTCATGCTTATAGCCATTTCAGGGGCCTTGGTAAGTGAGAGGTGTGGCTGAGATTCCCACATCTCCAACTCTTTTCTCTTCTTCTTTCAATTTGCTTTCTCATTTGTGCTTGAGGTGTGCTTATACCATCCTTTCTATCTTTTTTCCTTCTTCTTTCTTCTTCTTTCTCTTCTTTAGGATAGTTGAAACCACACTAACCTTAGGATACCATTCTTGTATGACAACTTTAGGATTAGACTTTCCCCATTAGATTTTACCTTTAAGATCTTTGGTTTTCTTCTCTTCTCATCTCAAAACCAAAAAAACATAAAAAAGCATTTAATAAGGATTGAAGTGGTCTCCTGTGCAATAGCCTTATTCCATGGAGCACTTGTAGTCTTCCCATCTTGGGATAGTACAAGCTTGTCTATCATGATGCACAAGTCTAATCATGAGACCATCTTCATCAAGAAAATCATAAAAAACACTTCTTCATTTTAATTACAAAAACACTTAATAAATTCAACGAGTTAGTGAGCTTAGGCCCTAATCTCTGGAACCAAGTTTTGGGGATCTTCTCCTTACTTGAGTGTGCTTGTTCTATTATTCCATCTTGGGATGTAGTAGCAAGTACACATTCCATGGAAAAGAGCTTGAGTTCACTTCCTTGTGCCACACTCATAAAAACACTCATAAAAAACACTGGACAAACAATAAATGTCTCTTCTTCGGGACTTCTTTTCTCATCACATTCACTCTCATCGTACGAACTTGCTCCTACTTGTCATTTTGCAAGACGGTAATGCACTCGTCGTCCGAGCCTGCAACACCTGAGCATTGACATAGGAAGTTCAAGCCTTAAGACACAAGAAATCTTTTCCACCCCTAGTTAGGGGAACTACGGCGAATTTTATCCTCATTGTCCAGATGAGGTACGTAGGCAGCGGGGTAGGGCCCGTTCGAGCACAATCTTTATTTTCCCTACATTTTTCCTTTTCATTTCTTTTTCAGTTCCATTTTCTTTTGTTTTATCCATTTCAGTTCACTTTCTTTGCAGCAACTTTCATTTCTTCACCCTTTGAAACAGATTTCTTTGCAAGCGTGGATCCCGTCGGGTACGGCGGACGATCTGGGTGCTAATACCTTCCCAGGTCGTAACCAACTCCCGAACCCAGTCTCTTTGGTTCACAGGACCCGTGTCCTTCCTTTTCTTTTCTTCTAGTTTGTGCAGCATTACCATTCCCGTTCCTTCGGGATAAAAATGCATGGCTGGCGACTCTAACCCTTTTCCGCGCCGCTTTCTCGTTTGTACCAGGATGAAAATCCGGGGAGCGACAGCGGGTGATCTGTCCTCTGATGCGAGACCAATCAATATACTGAGCTGAAGCTATGTTGTTGCACTTGCGAAGAATAGCAGTCCCTTTTGTCTGAATATTATCCCAAGCCCAGGCTGCTTGTCGGATGATAGCATGATTATTTTGAATGTCACAATAAAGGGTCTCCGCTAAATCCCGCTCTCTTGGTGGGTGTACCAAGGCATACCCTAGCTGCCTTTTGAAAAGCAAAGGATTGTAGTTGATGCAACCCTTTACTCCAATAAGAGGTACATTGGGATACTGCCCACAACTTGTAATTATATCCTTGACCTTAGTGCTCTGAGTGCACCACCTGATGTCTTCTGAAGTGAGAGAAATCATTCTCTTAGCCTAATTTCTTGACTGATGAGGATTCGAGAAGGCTTCTGTCTTCGGTAAGTGTCTCAATACCAACAGTAGAAGAGAGGAGCACAACATCTGACTAATCTTCCCCTCTGCTTCTCATTTCTCTGATGCACTGAATAATAGAAATCCCCTAGCAAGGTAGGGACTGGATTCTTCACCAGGAAGAGGTGGATAGCATTTTTGCTTACAAAATTTGGCTCGTCTGCAAACAAAATGATCCCATATATACTAAGGGCCAGGAGAGCACAAACAACTTCCCAACTGCAGCATGACTGGTGGCCTGAGTGATCAAGAAATCCAAATGGAGGCCTAGGATTCCAGCCTTGGTGGTCATATGCTGATAAATGATGGTAGTTTCCAAATACAGAGCCTTAGCTATGTCTTCATTCCTAGGAGCAGTCATCTTAGGGTTGAAAGGAATCCATCTCCTGATGGGGACACACAACAACATGGAAAACTCTTCTAACAAAGGGCCCAACTGAAAGTCTGGAAAAGTAAAGCATCTGAGAGGAGGGTCATAGAACTGAAGGCAAGTGTGGATCATACTTCTCTGTGATGCATCCAATTCCATGATCATGTCCATGATACCACCATAGTGTTCCCTGAATAAAGGGACATGATCAGGAGTGATGAGTGCCTGAATCCTGCCTAATTCCTACTAGGGAGGGCTCAAAGAAATGGTAGGTAATGTTGCTCTTCCTGGATGAATCCATACTAGAAATGGATGCTGATGAAGATAACTGAGGAGAAGTACTGATGAAGACAGCTGATGAAGATGGCTGATGAAGGTGGTTGAGAAGAAGAACAGTCAAAACCAAACCAAATAAGATGTGGATACCATGTAAAACAAATAGACAAATGTTAAAATGATGCAAAATGATGTATGCAAAATGATATGCAAGGGTTTGTGACCAGGTGCTGGATTTGTTATTTGCTTTGATAGGGTCCATGTGTGTTCATAAGTCCAGATGGAGGCTAGAGAACCAGTAACCAGGTGGGGGATTCAAATAAAGAGTCACAAGTCCAGGGTTTCATAGAATCAGTCCAAAATAGTGTAACCTTAAAAACAATATTCAGTAACAGGGTATGATGAGGCCAAGGGTTCCTGCAAACCTGTAAACATCCCAACCCCCTTACAGGTATTGTTCTAGAACAAGGATCCTCAGACTTGGATCTACTATGAGAAGTGTAAACACTTCTAACCCGGAGGTACAATGTTTACATTAATCATAAAGGATCCTCCTCTAATTCACCTCAGATGCTGAAGGTCATCTAAAAAGGTCATCCAGACTTAGCAGGCTTCCCAGATAGCCCTAGTACTACAGGAAATCCGTAGCACAGAGTTCTCAAGAAGAAACCCATGTCTGAACCGTGTTTCATATTCCCGCACCAGACCGAAATGGAATGGGAAAGAATATGAAGCCACTCTAATCCTATGTGTCACTCAGGCTCCTGGTGTGGAACCTTGCTCACTAAGTTACCCCTCCCACCAAGGAAAAACAACAAATCCAACACATGATATGATGAAAATAATATGAAATGCATAAAACAGTAAATGGAAGCAATAAATAAAGCTGTACAGAAAGCGATAAATAAAGCAATAAACAAAAGCACACATAACACATAACACCCCTATAAACACAAATCAAACAAGCACTAGGAGAAACCCACAAAAAGAACCAGAAGCCCTGGTTGCAAATATAAATTCCCCAACAAAGTCGCCAAGTTGTCGCTCCCAAAGATTTACATCCCGGTGCAGACGTGAACGGTCGGCGAAAAGAGAAAATGAGGTTGAATTGAATAAAGTCGCCAGCTAGGCATTTTTATCCCGAAGGAAAGGTAATGCTGCATAAACCTGGAAAGATATGGATAAGGAGGTTGCGAACCAGAGAAACTGAGAAAGGGGGTTGGTTACGACTTGGGAAGGTATTAGCACCCAGATCGTCCGTCGTACTCGACGGGATCCACACTTACAAGATTGTGTTTAAAGGGGTAGGTATATGTTTTATCTGTGTCCAAAAAGCTAAGGAGAAATATACAGGTGTCAGTGCAAAAGGGTGAATTTCTCGGGAACTGAGGCTTTGGAAAAGAATGTTGAAAGAGGGGGAAGACACATGTATATTTCTCCTTAGCTTTTTGGACACAGATAAAACATATACCTACCCCTTTAAACACAATCTTGTAAGTGTGGATCCCGTCGAGTACGACGGACGAGGGGAAGACAAAGAGACTTTTGTTCGATAACTGTTAAGTTATGCCTATGTATCCTCTCGTACAATGAGGAAGTCAGAACACCGTAGTTCGACTCAAAGAGACTGAAAGTAAATTTACTGTGAACTGCTTGCTTGCCTATGCTCAAGTGTATGACTCGTCTGGCTCGAGTGCTAACTGTCTTGCATTAGACGGAAGAAGCAAGTTCTCGTTTGTGAATGAGTGTGATGTGAAAAGAATCCCGAAGGAGACGATTATTGTTTGTTTTTGGTGTTTTCAGTTTTTTATTGGTGTTTTGCATAAGTTGATGAGCTTAAGCCTAAATCAAGGGTTGTAAACTCATTATATCCTCCATGATTAGGGATAATGGGCCTACTTAAGTATGAGATAAGCATCTCAACTTAATTACCATGATGATGTAGGATTAAGATCATTAACCTACTTGTGATTATTTAGATGTTTTTGAGTTTTTGTTTAGTGTTAAGTAATGAGTTTAATCTCTAATCACAGATTAGTGAACTCATTACACCATCCTAATAGAAGGATAATAGATGTGAACACTTAAGCTGAGGAAGATACCTCCACTTAATCCATGGTTAGGGATCAAATTCATTATATAACAAACCTTTATTAAATGGATTTTAATTAAAGGATGAGATTAAGAAGTGGATTTTAAGTTTGTAAGACAACTTGAGGGGGACTTGTCCATTAAACACTAGGGTTAGTCCCTCTTAACCATAAGGAAGAGATAGAACCCTAATGTAAGGCCCAAGTTACAAGATAAAGTCTTAGTGATTATTAATGTGTTTTGATTAAGAGGTGTAAACAAATTAAAGGTTTAACACTAACGATTAAAGTTATACATTCCATCCTAAGATAAGGATGCAGGCATAACCCTAATTCAAAGTCCTAAAGCGTTAAGAGTTTAGTCTCTGATTAAGAGATGAGAAGAGAGACTCAAGGAGACTCAAAGGTAAAAGACTAGTGGGGACTATATACAGCCCTAAAAGTTATCATGCTTGGATATCCTATGGTTTGTGAGGCTTAAGAGGAAAGATCTTCAAGGCCACCAATGGAAGAAGCAGATGAAAAGAGAAAGAAGAAGAAGAATAAGTTACTTACTTCCTGAAGAAGATAAGTAACTCAAACGAAAGAAAGTAATAAGGAGGAAGCATAAGTGAAGCAAGTTCACTTTAAAGAAAAGTAAGAATGCATATGAAAAGGAAATAAGAAGTGAGGTGTGAAGGCAAATCCACCTCCCAAATAACTTACCCAAAAGCTCCTGAAATGAGATGAAATGAGATGCAAAGACCAAAGTAAGAAGTGAATAAGCAATGTAAATTCATTGTAAGATGATGAAAAGTCATACAAGATGCATATGAATGGTCATACAAGTATGAGATGCTATGGAAGCATGTTTAGAAGCATGAAAACACATGAATGTTCATGAAATGTAATGGATGCAAAACATAGAAAATGAATGAAGAAATGATCAAGCAATGTTCAAGCATGTCTTTAGATGTCTAAGATTTCATACAAATTCTTGGAATGTCATGGCAAGTTCACATGATGATGATATGCAAAGATGATGCAAATGAACATGAGAAATTAGGGTTTTATGAATGTATGAGATGCAAATGACCAAAACAGAAGCAATCAACATGATAAAAATTGAAATCAAGCTCAAACAAACTCTAATCCCATATAAGATTACACCCCAAAGGAGGAAGTCATAAGCTTAACCTAGTGGAAGTTATGAAATTTCTAAGTTTGCTAGGGTTTTTGGGTGATTCTTAAGGAAAAATGCAAATCAAATTGAAAATGCAAGATAAAATTATGAGAAAAATAACCTAGAAACTATATGCGATATGTGAAACAATGCAAAAAGAATCAAGTTCAAACTCATCGTGGTTAGGCATAAATGAATTTTTCAAGTTAGGGTTTGAAAATATGATTTTTAAGAACCCTGATTCAAAGAAAATTGTGCAATTATGATCAAACCTAAAACGAAATTTGTATGATGAGTTTGAAAATGTTTCTAAATGTATTGGAATGGTTCATGATTTTTTTGGTGATTTTTAGAAACCTAAATGAATTTTTAATTAATTAAAATCCATTAATTAATTAAAAATAACATTTAAATATTTTAAAAATACTTTTTTAATGCAAAAAAAAAAATTGGGTTGAGAAAAATATTTAAAACTGAAATGTAAAAAATGAGATTTTTTTTGATAATTTTGCTATTTTAAATAAAATGAACAAAAGAAATAAAAAGAAAATGAATTAAAATGAAATAAATGGAAAGTCAAATGATCTAAAGGTCAGGGTTTAAACTTGGGTTGAATGGCGCACAAATGGAGGGCTAGGATCAAATCTGCCTAATTAATTATGATTTATTTAATTAATCCAGAATTAAAGTTAATGAACTAATCTGAGCCACACACGCGCGCGCGAAGGACAAGATCCAAGGGCCTACATTCACACCTGGCTAAACCCTAATTAACTAACCCTATTCACTCTCAGGTGACCGGAGCAAGCTCCGGTCATCTTCTTCGGCCAGTCCCCTTCCCTGAATCCCTCAAAACGCCATGAAACTTCACCAAAATCTCCAGAATGGAACCTCTAACAACCTTAAACACGAATCAAACCTCAAAAATCATTTACCACTCAAGAACATCATGAATCGAAGAAAACAATTTTTAGGTTAGAAAGTTTCAGAGCAAGCATACATGGCCATTTCTTACTCATTTTCAAAACAAATCATATCAGTGTGATCAGGGGAACATAAAGAATCATATTGTAACTTAAAAACAAGTTCTGGAAAAATTGTTTGAAGAAGCTACCTGAGATGAAGCTTTACAGTTTGGTGCTTTCTGGCCCTTTCCTTGATGTTAATCCACCCCACTTGATCCCCTTGTGCTTCTCGAAGGCTTGAATGAAGTTTAAATGGCTTGGTTTGGAAGATTCAGTTCTGATAGTGTAGGAATCGTGTTTTTGTTTGGCTATGTTTCAGGGCTTTTTAAAGGGTGCTTTGTGTTCTATGGATCATTTGAAGATGATTGGTGAAGTTTGTTTTGAGATTTGATGGCTGGTTTTTGAGAATCGAAGGAGGGAAGCTTTTTGTGATTTTTGGGCAATCTGACTTGTGTTGTGTTTCAGGCTCCAAGATCATATGAAATGAGGTACATGAGGCTTGTATTTGATGTCTTGATTGGTCAGAAAGTTGGTAGTGGCATAGTTTGATTGGTATGGGAAAAGTTGAAAAAAGTCAATTTTGTGTACTTGGAGGTATGGCACGGGTCAGAGCTGCTCAAAGGGGTGTCTTGGCCTCAGCTTGCATCAAGGATGGCCATAGGATCAGATTACATGAGCTGTAACAAGTGGATGAAGAGTTTCCAAGATTTTTGCAACTTTCCCTCTTTGAGAATTTTGTGAAAATGGTTTGATGAAACTTGCAATCCAAGGCACAATTTTGGTTCAAATGCATTGCACTATGTTTGTATGATGTTTAGAAACCAATTAGAGGTCATGAAATGGCTTGAAACTTGAATTTTCAAAAAACCCTCTTTGGCATGAACTTGAAAATTATAGGATTTTTGCCAACTTTGAAAGGCCATATCTTGAGTTCTAGGATGAATCAAGACATGTTCTTGTATTTTTTGAAAATGGGAAGACATAATCTACAACTTTCATGCCCAAGAATTTTTCTTTTGAAGCATTTTTGATCATGAAAGAATAGGTTGAAAATCTTTCCCAAAATGGAAAGTTTCCATTACAAGTCATTTCCAAAAATAGCAAGTTTGCATTTGGCTCCAAATTCTTCAATTTTGTGAACTTATAAACACTTATAAGATCAAATAAAGATCGTAGAACCTCAAAATGATGAATGTGACCCTTTGGTACCCTTGATGGGGGCCTTAGATGTCCTGATTTTGCCTTTACTTGCTCAAGTTACCCAATGATCAGATGACTTCCATAATGAATTTCTTCATAAAATTTGGTACACATGATCCTTATAACATATTAAGACCATTAGAAACAAGAATGACCAAAAAAATTGGGATTAAGGCCTCTGAACCCAAAACCCTAATTTTAGGTCATCTGTGCAGGAAATCTTCAGTCTGCCTCTATGCCTTTGCCATGCTTTGTGATCCCTTGACTTTTGTGAACTTTGGGGAGCATATTATGATCATTTAACACACATGGACCCTCTTGGAAAGCTTCAATACCTTTGGGATGGCTCAGATCATTTCTTGGATTGCTCAGATCACAAACCCTAGATGCAGATGAAATGAAACTATGCAGTGATGTAATGCTTATGTAAATGCAAAAATGAAAGATCACAAGCCATGGTATGAGAAAAAGTGAGGGCAAATTTGGGTTGTTTACACGTATCCGACGGGATCCACATTTGCTTGTTCAGTTTCAAAGGGTAAAATAATATAAGTGTTGTTGAACAAATGAACTGCTAACTGGAACTGGAATGGAAATGAGAAAGGGAATTGAAACAAAAAATGGAATGAAATGGGGAAATGTAGGGAAAATAAATAATGTGCTCGAATGGGCCCTACCCCACTGCCTACGTACCTCATCGGGAAAATGAGGATCAGAGTCGACGTAGTTCGTCTAACTAAGGCGGGAACTAGGTTTGTGTTTTTTAGGATGACATTGCCATAGTTCTAACCCAGGTGTTACCGACTCTGACTCGAGGGTGTTTACCGTATCGTTGTTTGAACTGTCGAGGTAAGTTGTATTCGTCCGCAAAGATTAGGAGATGAGAAGAGAAGACGCGATGTCTTTGTTTGTTATCTTTTATGAGAAGTGTTTTGAGTTTATTGTTTGTGAAAGTAGCCTCATGATTAGACTTGTGCGTCATGCTAGACAAGCTCACACTATTCCAAGATGGAATAAATATGAGTGCCCCATGGAATAAGGCTATACACAAAAGGCTATTTCAGTCCTTTATTAAATGTCATTTGGATTTTTGTTTGGAGATGAGAGAAGAAGACTCAAATCGAAAAAGGACAAACTAAGGGGGACTAAGACACAACCCTAAGTCATTTGTTCAAGGCAAAAGGAGGTCCTAATGGTTAATGCAGTTTCTAATCCTAATTAACAAAAGGAAAAGAAAAAAGGAATAGAATGCAACTTACTTCCTAAGGAAGTTAAGTTGATTCTAAAGAACAAAGGGAGAATCCTACCAAACACAAACATGAAAGGTAAAGGAAATAAATGCATAAGGAAATGCATAAAATATTAAAAGGATAAGGTGTAAGGAAACATACCTCAACCTCCCTACAAAACAAGGGTTAGTGGTGTACATTTAATAAAAAGGAATGAGGTAAACACATACCAAACAATTCCTAAGGCAACTTGGACCTAAACTAGACTCAATCTTAAGTTTAAGGGTTCCTACACTATGCTAAACTAAAATTCAGCAACTATTTACAGCACTTAAACACACAATTAGCTATGAAAGGCAACACACAATACAAACAGCCTACAACAACTATTAAACAACATGAAAGTAGGTGTAAAAATTCACAACCAGCATGAACATCATAGCAAACAACATACATTTTACAGCTCCTATATGCAAAGACAACTATGAAATGTAAAATGCAGCTTTGATTATTTTCATTTTTAATGCACAAACTCAATCATGAAATGCTCAATTAACATGAATATGCAATATGATTATGGATCAAGCACATAATTGAATGTCATGATTATTGTTTGAGGGATTATTCAAGAATGCACCACATGATTTATCATGCAACAAGTATGCAAAATATAGCACATGAACATGGCATATGAACATAATGAACATTGATCATGTAAATGCAACATGATGGATTAACAAGAATGTCAAGCTTAATGCAAAATTCAGAATTGAATTGATATGAATGATGTGATCAAACATGCAACCAAAATGCAACCAAATACACATACATACATGGTTATGTGAAATGCAACATATATATTGATACAATGAAATGCAAATGAGTTAACGAAACATGCGAAAGATGTAAAAATAGAATGCAAAATGATTATTTACATGACAAAAGGTTCATGTACATAGCAACAATATGCAATAAGTCAATTCATGCACAAACGAACACATAAACACAAAATATGCGAAATGGACGGAAGTGTGTCGAAGCGACTTGAAATGGAGGAATGAGATGTCGAAACTAATCTTGAAAATTCCCTAAAATCATGACATATCAATCTATGGTGGTAAAGGGGGAAGTAATGCCCAAGAAAGAGGGAAAAAGCACTTCTTGCAATCGACTTATTTCCTAAAGCTCATAATGCAACTATTATCTAGTGAGCACAAATTTTACACCTAAAAGCCATAATCTAAACCTTAATGGCACCCTGAATAAGCTATAATTCTAACTACAAACAAACAAAGTGATCAAATTGTAATCAAGACGAAATTAAACGGTCAAGCGCGTACACAATGATAAACACACGAAGAATGCCGTCATGGCGAGATGAAAAGAATAAGTTAAATCAAGAAGCGGATTTAGATCACCAACCTATGAAACAGAGGATTTCTTAGGTGAGTGTTGCGATGTAGATCGGAATGCAAATGGAGAAGAAAACCAGAGAGTCGAAGCTTCGATTCGCGAACACGCAAAATAAATGCGGTTGATGGTGCTTCTTGATGAACACTTGATCAATAACCTCCAATAAGCTCAAAACTCTTCCAAAATCAGAATTGAATCTTCAAATAAGCTTCACAATGAGATGATTAATGGAGGTTTTATCTTCAAGTTCTTCAAATTCCAATGAAGAATTTGAATAACTTCTAAGAAGAAGCTTTGGTGAGAGGTTAAAAATGGTGGAAAAGTTTGAAAGAAGAATGAAAAAGATGAAGTGAAAATGATGAAAAATAGTGAAACAAAATGAGAGAGACTTTAGCTTTAGGATGAAGTGGGTATATATAATGTGTAGGCTTGGCATGAGGTTTGGTAATGGAGGATGCTTAGGCGTTAGGTTAGGTTTGGAGTTAGTTAGGGCTCTAGAGAGTTCTAGAGTATTCTTTGGAATATTCCTTGGAAGGTTGTAGAAGACTCTAGAATATGGTAGAGTAATCCAAGAGAAGAGTGTGGAACAAATGTGAAGAGTGTGGAATAAGGCAAAGGAAATGAAAGGAAAAAGTGGAGGAGAAGAAACTGAAAAAACAGCAAAAACAACTTATGTATCGATACGAAACTATATGCATCGATACATGTTAGTTTTATAACTGATATGTATCGATACAAAAATGTATACATCGATACATGTTAGTTTTATAACTGATATGTATCGATACGAAAATGTATGCATCGATACATACTGAAGCTTTGGTTATTTCCAGCAAATTAACTCACTTATGCATCGATGCGAAACTCGTATGTATCAATACATACAGGCTTATGTATCGATACAAAATTCGCATGTATCGATATGAAATGAGCAAATTTTTTTTTATCAAAATGAGAGGACATATTTTGGGGTAATAGCATAGACATAACATGTAGATAGCATACTCCCACATTTGGCATAGAAGAATAAAGCATGACATCCATATGTACTAGCATAGGGCATATGATCAATCATCTGATAAGCAATGATCCTTCAAGACAAGATGAGAGCCAAGTGGTTTTGTGAGAAGCTCACAAGGTATCCTCACTTCTTACACAAGCTCAAGGTCATCCACAAAGCCCTAGAAGGATGAAACATCATCAGAAGTTCAGAGGTGCAATTTTCTCCTACACAAGGAAACCCTAATTAGGGTTTGGCTTGATACTAAGTAATTCTCATAGCTTTAACCAATTCTTGTGGCCAAAGGCTCTCATATGATATACAAGGCTTATGTAAAAAGTTTGAGGCAAAAATTCATTGAAGAAGTCAATCATTGAAGCAGTTACTTGAGAACGAAGAAAGAAAGTCAACTGAGCTGAACAAAAGCCAATTGAGGTATTTATAGGGTTTTGATCATGATCATAAATCTTATGAAGTAATATTTGGCCTAGGAATAGCTTGGATGGGCTCAAATGTCAAAAATCAAGAATGTGCAAAAAATTGCTAAATTTGGAAGTTTAGAAGTTTCCATTTTTGGAAATATTTGCCCTAAATCTTCAGGCTATTATTTCATGTGAGAAAAAGTTCCAAATGCTTTTTCCTTGAACATGAAAGTTGTAGATCATGATTTTCCCTTTCCAAAAATTATTAGAACATTTTCATAGCCTTCCTATAACTCAAGATATGATTTTTTGAAGTTTTGATGCATTTTAGGGTTTTTTAGGACACTTGGCATTATACTATTGGTCCATTATTCTTTTATTTTTGGTGTCACATTGATACTATTTCCGTTACACATTTATTATGTCCATCACTTTTTCCATGTGACCTTGGTTGTGTGTGATGTACTTCACTTTTATCACCTTAGTGGAAATAATAGAAGAAGAGAAAAAAATCAAAAGAGTGTGGTGCATGAAGTTGGCAATTGGTACAACATGGTGTGGTACTCTCCTATCACACATGCCCTCTTTGTGTGCATGGCAAGAGAATCATGCATTGTACCACTCAAATTCACACACAAATGATACCAAAAAGGAATATAATGGTGTGATTGAGGTATACCATGTGCCTTCACTTGACACCCAACCACCACTCAATATCTCCATCAGTTTTTATCATCACATGCAGAACAAATGACCTGCAGAGGTTCATCACAATTATGGTACACCATCATCACTTGATTATGTTTACAAAGAATTAAAAAAAGGCGAAGAAGGAAGCACGCGAGCTCTGTTTGTTGGGGGGTAACAAATTTACCACACACACCTCAAATTCAGCTTGAGGACACCCTTGGTATAAAAAGCCTTAGTCACGATTTTCAGGGGGAATCACATTTTTCATCACACATTCATCATTAAAAAAATCTCCCTCTCTCAAAAGAAATTTTTTTTCAATTTTCTCTCTACCTCGCTCAAATCCTCTCATCGATTCTCCATTTTCGCATCTGAACAACACAATTTAACCATAGCTCCATCACCTTTCTTCAATCACAAGCTGAAGGATGCATTATTGAAGAGTTGAGGCTCACCTTCACTTTCATATTTTTCATCTTTTCCACTCAGATAAAGATCTCTAGCTTTTATTTAGCTCCAAAGAAGTGTAAAAAAGTACAAGGAAGCCATTACAATCTCTGGATTTCTTTGAACTTCAAGACAAGCTCAATACCAGGTTTGAACATCACTTCATTTTTGCCTCGGTTTTGCCTTTTTTTTACTTGTTTCATGATGAAAATGCTTGATGTGTGATGTTTGAGGTAAATAGAAGCTTTGAGAGCTATTAATTCATGATTTGCAGTTTTGGTTTTGAATCTTGTTACCTTCAAATCTCACTGGTTGTTGAGTGTTTTTTATTTCTATTCATTGATTTGAGTTCCTTGCGATGTTAGCTTTTGATTGATACCTGATTTGGTGAATTCTGGAAATTTTGTTCATGCACCTTCATCAGAGCCAACCGGAGAAGGCAACCGGAGCTTCTCCGACCGACAACTTTTTTAGCTTATGTTTTAATTCCAGGTTATATCACAGTCGTTCGATCAGGCTCATCAAATGGTTCATATAATGCCAGCACATTAATGAGTCATGTGCTGGTAATGTGCCTCTCTGTTTGCATGCATGTTTATGGTTTTTCTTCATATTATGTGCCATTTCGTGTTTGCACCATTGGATCTGGATGGAGTTTCGTTTTTAAATCTGGATCGTTAGATGTTATTACTTTAGGGTTCATTGACTATGTTTAAAGACCATCAGATTTATTGACTATGTTGACTTGTGTTATCAACCGTTGGATGTGCATAAATTTATGAGTGTTGACTGAGTTTATGAAGCGGTGGGCCTCCTATTGCTATTCACACCACCTTTTGTGGCCCAATGTGTTTTACCAACCTTGTTGAATTACTAACTGAACCCCTCCTCATTTTTTTTGGTTTCATTTTCTTATTTTATTTTCTTGTTTAGTTTTTATTTTGTAAAAATAGTAAAATACATTGAAAAATAGAGAAAATCATGAAAACTCTTTTTAATTTTCTTTAATTTTCTCTGATTTTATTTTCCATTTATTTTATTATTTCCTTGACTGAATTAATTGAAGACTTTATTTCTTTTATTTTTGTTTCTTTTATGCACAATATGCCTTGTCCAATTTTTAATTTTATTTTGAAAATAGATATAAATGTGCTTCTTTTTGCTATGGATTTCTAACATGTTGAGGTTTATTTGAGATTTTATTCATGATTTTTAGGACTCATTTGCTTAGGTTTTGCCATGTTGCTTTGTGATGAAGTTTGTGAAACCCTAATTGGTCTTTGGGCATTTAATTGAAATAGTTTGCTTCTGATTTTTGACTTGTGGTTTTGGTATGTTGTTTTTAATTGATCAAAGTGTCTTTACGCTTCATTGTGGAATTTTTAAGACTTGCTCCCATTTGGTTTGAATTTTGTAATCAACTTGACCTAGTTTTGATGTCTACATGATCCATGTTTACTTGTTAGGGTATGAGGGAACTTGTGCCAACTTCTAAAGTTTGTTTTGGGCTCTCTTAACATGTTGACATGTCCCTGGTCCTTGTATGAAGGTTTCATCTTGGTTTTCTTTGAGAAACTTGTTCATTAAGCTTCACACTTGCATGGATGCTCACATCACTTCTCACTTCTACATGATTCACTTGTTTGATCTTGTATGAGCTTGTGTGCTTCCATTGATGTTTGAATTCCTTTCTTAGGCACTCTTTACCGTGATAGGGTTCTGACTTTGATGTTTGTGGAAGTTTTTTAGCTTGTATGGCCTTTCTTATCTCATGTTTTGCCTTTGTTCCTTTCATGTTAACTTGTAATGTTTTGGTGTGACCTCTTGCTCCACTTCTTGCATGATGTTGTATGTTTGATCTTGACACTAGAATGTGAAGTTTGATTTCTGGTTGTGATGGTTTTATATGACCTTGTGCTTATTTCAACTTCATGTGATCTTACTTGTTTTCATCTTATCTTTTGTGTATGCTTCTAACCCTTTTGTAGGTGCAATGGTAAGTGAAGTGTGGGTGTTATCCACATTTTAAATCTTCTTCCCTTCTCTTTTATTGCTTTTTTACTTGTCTTTGAGATATTCTTTAGGCCATCACTTCTCTTCTTCCCTTAGAGAACAACTTATCTTCTTTATGAGAAGTAAGTTGATTCTCTTCTTTTCTTCTTCTTTTTCTTCTTTCTTCCTTATCTTCTTTAGGATAGGTAAGCCTCATTAACCTAGGACTCCCATGCATGATAATTATTAGTATTATTAGTCCCCCCTTAGTGTTTTCCTTTGCTCCCTTTGGTTTCTTCTTTTTCTCATCTTCATACAAAAACCTAAAAAAAACACTTAATAATGGTTGAAATAGCCATGGGGCATTTGTATTCATTCCATCTTGGAATAGTACACTTGTCTAGCATGATGTACAAGTCTAATCATGGGACTAATTTTACAAAGAAAACCTTAAAAGGTACTTCTTCATCAAAAAACCCAAAAACATCTAATAAGTTTAACAAGTTAGTGAGCTTAGGCCCTAACCATTGGAAATAAGTCTTGGATAAATTATCCTTACTCGATGTGCTTGTTCTATTATTCCATCTTGGAATGTAATAGCAAGTACACATTCCATGGAAACGGGCTTGAATTCACTTTCTTGTGCCACACCAATAAAAAACTCCTAAAAACACAAAACAAAGAATAAGTGTCTCCTTCGGCACTTCTTTTCTCATCACCCTCACTCTTTACGTAAGAACTTGCTCCTACTTGTCATTTTGCAAGACGGTAAGACACTCGTGCCAGACAAGCCTGCAACACCTGAGCATTGGCATAAACAGTTCAAGCCTTAAGACACAAGCAATCTTTCCACCCCTAGTTAGGGGAACTACGACGACTCTGATCCTCATGTCCAGACGAGGTACATAGGCAATGAGGTAGGGCCCGTTCGAGCACTCTTTTATTTTCCCTACATTTTCCCCTTTTTTATTATCTTTTCTTATCAAGTTTCAGTCTTTATTTTTACAGCAACTTTCATCCTTACACCCTTTGAAATAGTTTCTTTGCAAGCGTGGATCCCGTCGGGTACGACGGACGATCTGGGGTGCTAATACCTTCCCAGGTCGTAACCGACTCCCGAACCCAGTTTATTTGGTTCGCATGACCTTTGTCCTTTCCTTTTATTTTCTTTGGTTTGTGCAACATTACCTTTCTCGTTCCTTTGGGATAAAAATGCCTGGCTGGCGACTCTACCTCTTCTGCGCCACTTTCGCGTTTGTACCAGGATGGAAATCCGGGGAGCGACATTTAGGAATCGAAACAATGCCTGCACATCATTAGCATAGTTTGTTCAAAAGCATACTATATGAAATTATGGTATCGTCTTTGTCATTCTCCCTCTAAAGGCTTACATCTTTAACGAGGGTTAAATACCACAAAAGAGAAGTAAGAAGCATAGTTTAAATATAGTGAAGCAAATGGATTAATTCAAAACAAACATATGCAATGCATTAACGTGAAAACAAAAGTTTCACATAATAGTAAGTATTTAAGCCAACAAAAGAAATTACAAATGAAAATTCAAATGTTCTCAAAGCCTCTTCCTCTAAACTTGTCACTCCAGATGTCTGGAAGCTTCGATGTTTGATGGACAATAGAAGAATTCAATCTGGTCTTCTGGCGTAACCTCGAGGACTCCTTTGTCAACCAGGTCTTGAATCTTATTCTTCAATGCCCAACAGTTATTAGTGTCATATCCAGGACTATTGGAATGGTATGCACACCTTGCATTAGGATCGTAGCAAGGAGAGGAAGTAATGGGTCTCTAAGGAGGTTCTCTTAATGCAA
Source organism: Lathyrus aphaca (assembly GCA_963966055.1). Lineage (NCBI taxonomy): Eukaryota > Viridiplantae > Streptophyta > Magnoliopsida > Fabales > Fabaceae > Lathyrus > Lathyrus aphaca. The sequence continues at coordinate 235,497,854 of OZ014524.1, forward strand.
CCAGATTCATCTCTAATAGGCATTGCAAAGTTTGCGACATTGGCGTGTTGATTTTGGTAAACTGTCTTTTATGTTCCTTGTGTTGAGGCAGATTAACCCTATAAGACCTTCTTCCTTTAATTGAAAGACTATACATAGTGGTCTGTCTCTTTCCTTCTTTTATCCTCATCTTCCTTTCAACCAAGTCAGCTTGTTTCACCAGAGGTTGACTGATGATCAGATCCTCGACTCCATTGTCTTGAAATTTATTGACAAAGACTCTCATCTCTTCTTTCACTTGGGCTAAATTTTGGATAAGAGCCACCTGACCATTCATCTGGATTCTCATCTCTGCCATCTCGGCTTGCAGTTGTTCCAACTGATCATCTTTAATGTCTTCAGGATTCTTCTTTTTCATGTCCTTAGTGAGTAGGGCTTTCAACTCTTCTTGCTCCTTGGACAAATTCATGATCACTTCTTGAAATTGAGCATTCTGGGTTTGGAGATCTTTCACAGTCTGCTCGAGATTCATTTCTTCAATGAAATAAACAGCGAGAAGATAAGAAACCTGACATGGAAACCGGTTATGCAATGGTATCGCATGTAAATACATATTCAGTGTTTTCAAGGACCGTGTGGGATTTAAATTTGTTAAAGAAAAATAGAAACAAAATTTTTATTAGTAGGTTCAAAATATAACTGCCCATTGGGCTTACAATGAAGGAAAAACAAGACAAAAGTTACAAGGAAATAAATTGTAAAACATTTGAGACTTAAGACTCAAGTCTCTCATGGATGTTTCCTCTTCATGTTGAGATATGTAGTTAGGTTATACTCTTCTTGAAGTCGCCTTGTCAGCTCCAACACTTTCTCCTCGCTAGCATAGAACTGAGCCTCAAAGGTATCCCTTTCCTCCTTTAGTTGGATCCAAGATTTATTTAGCTCTTCCAAGTCAGTATGCATGTCTGGATGAAGAATGGTGTAAGGAACATCTCCTTTAACAATAGGCTCAACAATCACTGGTAGAACAATAAGATATGGCATCATAAGAGTTTGTGCACGAGATTGCACCTATCTGAGGTAAGGCTCCAAAGGGATAAATTATTTTGGTTCCAGAGTGTTGCTATTAATCTTATTCACTATGCCCCAAGCATGTATAAACCTTTGACGGTAACCTTGAGGATCATTGTCATAATTGAACATAATACCTTGAATGATCATATCACGAGGACCGTCACTCCGAGCATAACCAAATTGATGTGGTGCTAAAGAAGGATTATAAGTAATGCCTCCCCTTATGCCAAGGAGTGGCAAATTAGGGAACTCCCCACAACGATCAATGATAGTAATGTTTTCCATGGATCGGGAACACCAATGGATATCTGAATGAGAGAGTGACATTATCCGTCTAGACCACCTCAAACCTTGTTCATTCTTCATCACAAATCGAGGAAGGTGTGAAATAAACCACCTTGATAGTAGAGGTATACAACACATCAGAGTCCCTCGCGCCTTTGTAGTACGAGTGTGAATAGAGTGCAAAATATCTCCAAGCAAAGTAGGCACAAGATTATGAGTCAGAAATATTTTAATTACGTGCACATCTATGAATTAGTCCGGATTAGGGAACAACACCAAATCATAAATCAACAGGGCCAAGATCTCCTCAAAAGCATAGTAACTCATAGCATCTAAAAACAACTAAGCTTTCTCTATCAAGATTTTAGCAAGAAGACCTTTAACTCCACTTCTTGTTCCCAATTGGATATAATATCTGACTTCTTTAGATGCAAATCTGCTGCAATAATTTCAGGTTTAGGCTCATTCTCTAGACCGGTGAAAGGTTTTTGATCAAGAATAGGTACACCAAGTAGTTTAGAGAATTCTTCCATTGTGGGCACCAACTGATAATCGAGAAATGTGAGACAATGATGTTTAGGGTCAAAGAACTGGAATAAAACACTCATCATGTCTTCATTAAACCCCGAGGTAACCAAACCAAGTAGACAACCATGCCTTTCGGTGAATTGAGAGTTCTCAGGAACTTTTGGGACTAATTCCTAAAGCTTGGAAGGTATCCTTACAAAGTTGATTCGGATAGTGTTTCTGCGAGCGGAAGCCATAACCTATAGCAAAGAACAAAGGTAAATCCCTTGGTCCTTAAAATAGTTAGTGAAAATGCTATGTTATGATGTTATGAGGTTATGTTCATGTTTAAATCATGCAAATGGAAAACACAAACAAGTCACACAAGAGCCTTAGATTTAAGAGCTTGCATGAAGTCCATAGGTAAGTACCCTCCCCCACTGAAGTTTAGTTGGTTCAACTTGTCCTAACAATAGTAACCGGGTTCTAAGGAATCTCAATATCACTGATTCTTCTCAAAGGCTTTATTTTAGTATGGAAACTGTCTCACCAACCAAAACATCCCAAGATTAGAATCTCAATGAGTGTAGCATCGAGTATCAACCAAGATGGGTCAATTAAGGTTTTAAAGGGAAGTTAATGTAAATGACACCATACGACAGCCTGATATTATCCTCAACTGACTTGAAGAATATCAGTACTAACCAAAGTGTCACACTAACTTTAGCTACCATATCAACCATAGCGGTATACGTCGTACAGTTTCCTTGGTATATTGCCACTTACCTAAGGTACACTAGATCCAGGTATAAAATCTTTCACACGAGTATATCCCAAGACAAATACCCTTTAAAAGTAAAGCATACAATTTAAACAAGTTAAAGCAAGTAGTAAAGTGATCTAACTATAAGGTAACCCCCCTTTTTAAGAGATAAACTTTCCCCAACAGAGTCACCAGTTCTGTAACACGGTGGGAGAACTGACTTTTAGTTTTTTGTCGCAAAATATGTTACGGTAAGCAAGAGTCGCCACCGAATTTTATTTCATCCAATTAGGAAAGGAATAAAAGAACATGAAAGACCTTTTAAAAGATTTTGAGTAAGGGGGTAGGCTATACAAAGGGAAGGTGTTAACATCCTTTGTATCCATGGTTATCTATGGGCTCTTAAATGCTTAGCTCACTTTTTTACTTGCTTTATTTATTTATTTTTAAAGTGTAGTGTGTGATTAAAATATTTCGTAAAGATTTAACTTTGTAATGATTCTCGTATGAATGTATACAAAGTGTTTACTTGTTTGAAAGTATTTTGAAGAAGAGTGTAGGGTGTGAAAAATATTTGTTTTGAAAGTTGTGAGCAATCATTTAAGAGTTACTTACCCTAAGTTGTAAGGTCTTTCTTGTCATTTTCGTTTCCTTAGGGATAAAATTGTCCTTACTATCAGTTAGAAAGTAGTCTTATCCTTGGATTTGGAAGGGACATGCGTAGGGACATTATGGTCATTGAAGGCAACATTGTGAGGATACTTTAGTAATTTCGAAGGGACTAATCATGCGACCAAATGGACAAGATCATTTTTCGAAGGTAACCTGAAGGGACATCGAGGGACTATGATCTTTTATTCGAAGGGACTTGATGATTTTTTATCATAGCGTCTTTACTAAAGTACCCCCCCCCCCCCACGTTCGAGGGACATGACCATTATATCAAAAGGCAACAAAGAGAGGTTATCCTAGAGGTGAAGGTGTGCATGTGATTGAATTAAAATATTTTATCTTGAGGTTAGGTGATCTAAGGTTGATTGATTAGTCTTGCCATACAAATCCTAATTACTAGCAACGGTTATATAATAGCATGCAAGGTAGTGTGGAATAGCAGAAAAATAAAATCATATGCTATTACATGGCTTTGGGACAATTACATAATAATCGACGCAGAAAATAAAGGTCTTAATTAAACTATTACATCCTCAGAAGCTGTTACAATAATAGGAAAAATAATGTAAAAGAGCGCGCGAAAAAATTAAGTTACAACCTCGGAAACACTTACATAATAATGAGCACGAAATAAAGAAAAATCGGGCGATAGAAAAAAAAAAGGTCAGGAAAAATTAATTAACCTTAATTTAATTGTCAAAAGTCGGGTGAATCGGCGAATACTAAATTAACTAACTTAATTGATTTTAGAATTAAAATTAAATTAACTTTAAAAAAAGTAATTAATTAATTAGTTGAAAATTAAGTGAAATAAAATTAATTGAGAAAAATAATTATCTTAATTATTAAGCTAATGGTGATTAACTAATAATTAAACCTAATTAAATTAATAATTTTTATAAATTAGATGATTATAAAAAAAGCGTTTGATTTTAATTTTTTTAAATAAAAGAAAACAGCACGACATGACTTTATCTTCTTCGCGTATGCAACCAAACTCAACAAACAATGAAAATACATTTCCTATTGTTGTACCCCAAAATTTGCCCTCACATTTTTAAGACAATATGCCTCAAGAGGTCTCCTAATAGTCACAAGATTCTCAATTGCTCAATATGATTCAAGGTTTCATCAGACAAAGCCTCCTCCTAAGCAATGTATCTTAAATTAGGGTTTTGAGTTTCCCAAGGTAAATTGGACTTCTAAAACCTCAAATGGACTTCATGGTGTCCCATATACTTCAAAGGATCCTCATGTCAAGTTTCAAGGCTTCCCCTACAAGTTTGGTCAGTCAGATGCTCAGATGATAAAACATCAGTTAACTTGGTCAAAAAGTCAATTGTGGTCAACAAATAGTCAAACTTCAAGATTTTTGGTCAACATCAAGATTATGAGGTGAAATTCATCATTTGATCAAGGGTTGATCATGATTCATTAAGTAAACCTCAAATTCATCAAGAACTAGAAGTTACTAAATTAGGGTTTTTGTAGGAAAAGTCAATTGTACTTTGACCAGCCATAACTTTCATATGCTTCATAAAAAAAATCTCATCCAAAGCTAATTTTTAAGGAAATTCAATTCCCTACAACTTTGTATCTCACAAGCCAAGGAAAAAATGTTTCATTTGAGAGATATGTACCAAGACATTACAGGTCCTTTTAAAAGTCAACAAAAAGTCAACTTTTTCAAAAGCTCGTAACTTGAACATGGAAGATCAAATGGACATGGGACCAAAAGGAGTAGTTAGAGGACATTCTAAGCTTTCTAAAAGTCCAAGAACACATACATGGGATAAAAATTGAGAGAGTTATGCATTGTTGAAGTTGGGTGAATTTAAGGAGGTGTATAAAGCAAGTAATGACCAAACTCAATCATAAGATAATCCACGACCCATAAGTCATAATATCTGATTTTTATATTTATTTTATATTATATTGGATTTAATTTATTTAAAATCAATTTTAATTAAAATAAATATTGAAAAATCAAATATTTGATCTTAGGATTATTTTGGGATTAGATTTTGATGTTTATGATCATAATTTGGATCCGTATTTCGTGCAAACCAAAAGAGAATGTCTTAAAATCAAATTTTGACCAAAATAGAAACCTCCTTTCTTCACTTCCAAGCAATCTCAAATTCAACACAAAATCCCAAAATTCTTGACCTAATTTGTTCCTCTATAAGTATACAACATCCCCACATGCATCAGGGACAAAATTTTTGATCAAAAAGACCCAAGGAAGCCAACCATATCACTTTGAAAGGTTGGAGCCTCGTGAACCTCTACCTCCATCACTTGCCGTTTGTGCAAAATCTTCTTTAATTCAAAGCATGCATTACACGAGGTTTTAATCTGTTTTATGACTGTGTTTATGTTAATAATCATGTTTAGAAGTTTATTAATCATTCTTCTTTGAGTTTCAGTGCAGAAACGGTGACTTGCCATTATTAGGGCTCGAAATCTTACAAATTTCGAAACTCAAAATATAAGCATTTTCAAGACGAAATAACCCCATAATCATAATCAGGAGGGTCGATTTAGGGAGAATAGGCTTATTGTTTCGTGATTCACTGCGTTCTTTTTAAGTTTTTTGATTTGCAGGTTTTTTTTATACAAAAGAAATCATAGCTAAACCCAAGCAAAACGGTAGTTATTTCATAGCTAATTTTCTGGGTAGAAACGATGACAAGAGGGAGACGATGATACGTGTCGTGAATCTATTGGGTTATTTTACATTTCGCGCGTTATTTCATATTCGCTTTGTTTTAATATTTTTTTGTCTTTTCATTTCAGACTAATTTACAGCAAAGGCTGGTGGCCCAGTGGAAAGGTGGAAAGCGTTTCACCAGGGCGTTCTTTTTCTTTTTTTGGTTTTTCTTCCTTCTTTATCTTTTTTTTTCTATTTTGTATTTCTTTTTATTTATTTATTTATTTATTTTTATCAATTTTAATTAAATATTAAAACCCCTTTAAAAAACCAACCAAATAAAAATCAGTTTCTATTTTTTTTACCTATTAATTATTTTCATAAAAAGTATAATATGTAATATATGTTTTTTATATAATAAAATAAAGTGATTTTGTAAATAAACTTTAATTTAGTTCCCTTTTATTTTAATCAAATTAACTTCTTTTTTTGTATGAATAAAAAAAATATTAAAATAAATTAATCAAGTCTCTTTTTATTTTGTAAATAAAATACACATACAAAATATTTTCTTCATAATTAAATTAATTAATGATTTAAACTTCAAAAAATCATAAAAAAAACTTTTTTTTAATAAAAAAATTCAATTAATCGATTTTAATCAACTTCTTAGTATTTCTTCTTTTCTTCGTCATGATTCGTCCCCGATTTTATTTTTTGTCATTTATTAGAACAAGTGTATAGGTTTATTATTTATATTGTAATATTTAATTTTTCAGACTTTTATTTTCCACACTCCCCGATTTAAATTATGTATCTTCCTCCCCATGATGTAATAGTTTAGGGTTTTCTATTCCGCATTTAAATTCTGCAAAAATATTAAACTGCGTGGTTAGTAATAATAGGGTGTGAAAAGACTTGTATGCGAATAAAAATGGACTTAGCCCATTTAATCTATAAGATAAAATAATTGAATACAACACACTTCTCACACATACACCTCTAGGGTTTCTCCTCTTGTTGCCTTACGAAAATGGTCAAGTCCCTCGAACGTATGGGTGTCTTAGCACGGTTGCCTAAGTAAAAATCATCAAGTCCCTTTGAATAAACGATCATAGTCCCTCGTTGTCCCTTTGAGTTGCCTACGAATAAATGATCTCGTTCCTCGATGACCCTACGGAAAATGATGATAGTCCCTTCGAATCGCTAAGATACCTTTACAAGGTTGCCTTCTATGACCATACGATGACCCTACGCTTATCCCTTACATCCAAGGATAAGACTACTTACTAACTAATAGTAAGGACAATTTTATCCCTAAGGAAAGAAAAATAACATGAACGACCTTGAGTAGGTAGGAAGCCCTTAACTGCTTGTTCACTATTTCAAAAGCAAAAATCACTCTTTACACCTCATATTTTCAAAAACTTTCCAAGAAAACACCTTTGTATACATTCATATGAGAATCATTACAAAGGTGGACTTTTTCTAAATATATCACCACTATTTTTCAAACAAAAGTAAAGTGAGCTAAGCAGTTTAGAGTCCATGGATAACCATGGATACAAAGGGTGCTAACACCTTCACTTTGTATAACTTACCCCCCGAATTCAAATTTTTTTCAAAGGTCTTTCCTGTTCTTTTATGCCTTTCTTTATTGGATAAAATAAAAGTCAGTGGCAACTCTTACTATCCGCAATATAGTTTTTGTGAAGAAAAAAAATGACCAAGTCAGTTCTTCCACCGTGTTACACCTATGAATACATGAATCGACAGAAAACCGCCTCCTGAATATGATGGTGGTATTGGTTTCGTCCGATTATAGCTAAAACAACAAAAACCATGTTTTGGAGCTTTGAACTCTAGCCACGGTGGATCCTTATAGATGTTCTTAAAATGCAATTGATGTATCTAGAAAACATCGAAACATGATTATAAACACAAATATACAATCAAAATAAATTAAACATGCATGGAAAACCATACTGTGTTTCTACGTATTTCGATGGATGGCAATGGTCTGGATAGCTTCAGAAGAATCCTGGGAACCATTTCCAATGTTTAGAACGAATTGAAACAAGCTGGAAATTGGTCTGCAGATTGCTTCAAGTACACAGTTCTTTTAAGTTATGTTAGGGTTCTTGACTGCAAAACTTCATTTTCTGACAATTTTTTTGAAAATATATTTTTTGGTTTCTGAGGCATGAATTTTCGTCCCTATGGTTTGTGGAGGTCATGAATTTATATAAGGGATCATTTTAGGTCAGAAAATTCCATGGGCTTGGGTCAAGTTGATTCACTTTTGAATGGCATTGAAAACTTTCTATTTTGGTACATATCTTGCTATCATGACTTTCTCCTCTTGTATGCACGAATTTGGGATCATATGTTATGGGGATATCTTCAATATTTAATCCTAAAATAGACCTAATATCAAATCTTTTGATTTTTCAATATTTATTTTGATTAAAATTGAATTTAAATGAATCAAATCCAATAAAATATGAAATAAATAAAAGAAAAGAAAAAGATATGACTTATGGGTCGTGGACCAACTTAGGATTAAGTTTGGATTGTGAAAAGATAGGTCCATTTGGCAAAAACTCAAGTTTTGGTCATTATTTGCTTTATGCACCTCCTCAATTTTGCTCAACTTTAACAATTAACAAATTTCTCAATTTTTATCACATGAATGTGCTCTTGGACATTTTAGAAAGCTTAAAGTGTCCTTTAATCACTCCTTTTGGTCCCATGTCAATTTGATCTTCCATGTTCAAGTTATGAGCTTTTGAAAAAGATGACTTTTTGTTGACTTTTTAGAGGACCTGTAATGTCTTGGCTCATATCTCTCAAATTAAGCATTTCTGGCCTTGGAATTAGAGAGACAAAGTTGTAGAGAATTGAATTTACTTCAAGATTGGCTTTATTTGGGAAATTTATAATGAAGTATGTGAAAGTTAGGTCTGGTCAAAGTTCAGTTAACTTTCTCCTTAAGAAACCCTAATTTAGCAACTTTTGCCTTGTGATGAATTTGAGGTTTTCTTGATGAATCATAATCAACCCTTGATCAAATGATGAATCTTACTTCATAATCTTGATGTTGACCAAATATTTTGAAGTTTGACTGTATGTTGACCAGAATTGACTTTTTACCCAAGTTAACTGATTATTGATTATCTGAGCATCTGACTGGCCAAACTTGCAGGGCATGTCTTGAAACTTGACATGAGGATCTTTTAAAGTATATGGGATACCATGAAGTCCACTTGAGGCTTTGGAAGTCCAATTTTCTTTGAGAAACACAAAACCCTAATTTGAGATCTATTGCTTAGGAGAAGGCTTTGTATGATGAAACCTTGAGTTCCTTTGAGCAATTGTGAATCTTATGAACATTAGGAGACCTATTGAGACATATTGTCTTGAATATATGAGGGAAAATTTTGGTGTACAACACCGGCCTATAAATATTAGTCAAATTATCTTTCTGTAGAAAATATCGATTCAAAAGTTGTCAATTCACACTCTCGTGGTCTTGCCTATAACTATACTCCTAAGTCAGATTGAGCGCTCTCGCAATGTCAAATTGAGTTAAAAGCACTTTTTGAAAACCTACAGATTCTAATTATCTTTAATGCGCTTTCGCTATATTTAAAACTAATGTTCGATTTCAGCTATCCAGTTAAAACCTCACACTCTCATGGTCTTAATCTTAACCTTGTTAACTTTTTACTTTTGTAATAAAAGCTAATTTTGAATTAAGAAATCGAAACCAGAAAATAATTTTGTTTATGATTTTAGCCTAGATCTATTGAATTCATTTTGGTTAATCAATTACATACCAATTTAAGCGTTTTAGTTAGACATATTAATTAAAACAATCGATAATAAATAAGAATAGTAAACAATATAAAGCATGGAAAATGGAAAATAAAAGCAATTCTACTAAATCGTAAAATAAACCGGGACCGGGGTACTGGACAACAATACAATCTTGGCATATTAATTCTTATGGAAAAATAAATATAGAAAATGTAGTGGCTTGAAACAATATAAATTACAATAGCTTCCCGATGCAGGAAGTTATTACTGATTTGGTAAGGTAATGGGACTGGAAGCTAAATGCAGAAAAATAAAAGAATAAAGTTCTGAACAGTGAAATTAAATTAGGCTCCAAAAGTATAACGATAGAAATTAGGATTAGGTCGAAGCTCCCTTTGGAAATTGAATTGGCTTCTATTTATATTGATTATGTAGACTTATTTATTGAGGAAATGCAGGAGAAATTCTCTTTAGGCTTTGAATACGATGCTTGATTGGTACTGGATTGAGTCTCAGAAAATAACGCAGCAACGACTTTCTGTTTTGACTGTGGCACATTTATAAAATTATCTATTTTTGACCTGTGACGGTCGTCTCAAATCCATGACACTCGTCCCACTTATTAAATGTGTGACGGACATCACAATTATGTTACGACCGTCTGGGCTTCAGAATGCAGAATCCTTGTTTTCTGTCATCTATCTTATTTCTTCTGCTATAAGCTTCAATTCTTCCTCATTTTAACTCCTTTTCTTCTACAAGTCATATAAATCAGAATACGTGCAAAAGCATACAAATACCTTGCATAATATTGTTCAAATTATGAAAAACAATAACTTAATTAATCGAAAACCAAGCTAAATAATTGATATAAAATCGTGTTATCAAGAGCAAGAGAATTCTGGCGATCGTTTAAGAAGGATTGAATAACGAAAGAGAAAAGTGTATGAAAGTCCCCCCCCACAAACTCTCTTTATAAACCCACACGGGGAAACACACTTAGGCCATTATTGCTTAGGTTGCCTAGGTTCCCCTAGGTAATCATGACATTTGATGCACCATCACGTGTGAAACAAATAGGATGGCATTAAATGCCATAATGACACAGAATAAAAGGACGGACACATGATATTTGGGAACCCCAAAAGCCACAAATCTTCGTCTCTCAAAGCACCAGGCACGCGACTCTTCTAGACACACAAAAACGCCAAGGGGAATCTCATGCACCCGCCATGGTCAAACTACAACCACAAATGACATCGAGCACGCGGCCCCCTCGACAGCCTAAAGCACCATGGAAAACCTCAGACACCCGTCATTGCCCAACAACAGTCACAAGTGACCCCGAGTAAGTGTTTCTCCTCGACACCTACCCAGTTCATTCCTAGAGTCGACAAATTACCTCGCGCGGCCTGCCCGACAAAATCTACCCTTAAGTCATCACTCCATACTGGAGTTGAAACTTGGGGTCTTATATTCTGAACTGGGCCTGACGCCATGCATGTTGGGCACGACCCAGTCCATTGGGCATAAGCCCAAGCTACCTTTGACGCCTCAGAGGAAATCAAAGAGAGGCGCTCAGATAGTCTTCGACTCAGAAGTGGATAACCCATCTCTTCCTGAGGAGACTAAGTTGAAGAAGAAGAGGAAGCCTACTCAAGCTCTTGAAACCCCTGGCCAACCTTCATCGAAAGTGGCTAAAGTTTTAGAGAAGACACCCACTACTGGTGGTATCGAGAAACATTCCTCTGGGTTTGCGTCAAAGTCGATTGCTGGTAACCTTGAGAGTGATAATTCAAGCCCAGGTGCTGAAGACACTCAGGTAACTAAATCTTCAATTTCACTTAATATTTGCATTCCTTACCTTATTTGTTTTTTACCTCACCTGCCTCAGTTGTTGCTTCAAGCTAATGCAAGTGGTTCTATTCCACCAGTGGCCAAGTCCACTTCTCCAACCACTCTTATGAACAGCGAAGGTGAGCCCACTTACCATCTTAATTCTTACCTTGGTTCTGGGCAAATTTCAATGAGCGAAATTAAAAAACCTACCCCTTTGACAATTCCTCCTTCGCATGTGGCTGAGACCAATCAAACTTTGTCTACGAATACCATCACTCAACAATCCCAGACTGATGGCTCTGACCATGATGCAGAGGATGACCAGAACAAAGAGGAGCCATAGAACCTGAAAATAGTTGGTATGGAGGACGATAAAACATTGGCCGAAGAGGAAGGTTCACCCAACATCGACCCTGGTAATGATCATATCAATCCAGTCGAGGATGAAGACATGGAGGATAAGGGAGGAACCTAGACACAATCTGAACTTGGAGGTGAAAATGAGCAAGAGGATGATATCGATGATGATGAGGAGGAACAAGGCGAAGATAAAGAGGGTGAGGGTGATGATGAAGACATGCAAGACTCAAATGAAACTGAGAAGAGTCCCATTAAAAACCTAACTCCTCCTAAGAACATTGTTTTTTCGACCTATGAAGGTCCACTTACAGATACTCAACTGAACAAACTCAAGTGGACTAATCCTCGTGAGTACATCAGAGTGATACTTGGGAACAAAAGCAGTTCTTCTGACAAGATTCTGGGTATTTCGACAACTTCTGGAGGCCAATCCTCGACTAGCCTTGCTGACCATGTACTCCAACAAATTAAGGATAAGTTTTTTGCAAAAGGTGAAATCCATGGTGTTTAGAGATAATCCTGACAGATCCTCATGGTCTTCAGTTGGGACTACAACAATGCTTGTAGGAAAGGGGATGATGTACTTGTAAGGTACTCTGACGCTCAAGTAAGTTTCAGGATGAAGCAAACTAAAGAGTTTAAGAAAGTATATGAGTGGTTAATATTAAATATTTGGCCCTCCAAAGGTGGAGGGTATTTATAAGGGCATCTGACTTTGGATTGTAGGCGTATGCTCATTGACTAGGTGTAACTGCTTCCGGTAGTTTCGGAAGGGCAGTTTGGTCGCGTGAGAGGCGTTAGAACGCGTGTGAGGGAAATACCCAACGACTATATTCTAAAGGTTCTATTTCTCAATGGTCACAAGGTCACAAATTTCTTGTTAGGCTTATGCTCAGAGGTACACTAGATTGGGCCTCAATTCGACGTAAGGCAGCTGCTAGGCCCGTCCAGAATAGGAGCCCCCCAAGTCTCTATGCTCGAGCAAGGCCAGTGACTTAAGGTTGCATAATGTCAGGGATTCAGTTCGAAGATACTTCATCTGAAGAGTTGTGAGCAAGTGATCATCCTTAAAGATCTATTCATCACAACGGGCAGATGGTATATGGAGAAGTTCCACAGACATTAAGGGAAATGAGTTTGTCTTGAGAAGGCAAAATGTTTTTACTTTAGTGACACGTGTTGGTGGCACAATAATCATTTATGACACCTAGGGGGCTAACCCTAGGTCATAATTACTTAGCTTTTGCATTTCTCCATGTGAGCTTAAGAGATTATAAAAGCAAAAAAGGGACGTTCATTTGGTCATTACATGCAAACTCTTCCTCTCAGTGTGTTTTCTTTGCTCTGAAACTTTTCATCGGAATCTTCATTCTCACCGACGTCAATCTTCAATGGAACCTGCGATGAACCGCAAATTCATCTCCTTCCCTTCAACTTATTGCTTGACTGATGAACATTCATAGGTTTTCCTATGAAGTTCACGGAGAGATTCAAAGTTTCTGGGAATCTCCATGAATTTCTGGAAATCTGATGAATGTTCATCAAGAACATATGAATGTTAGGATGAACTAAGGTTAGGTTTTTAGAAGATGAATATTTTGACCCTTGATCTTTGGTAGATTCTGGTTAGGATAATTTAGTGTTAGTGATTGGGCATTAGGCCATTGTAGGTGATGGTCATGTACGAGGGACTTTTCCCCGGTAGGCTCCTTACTCTTTTAGTTGAAGATGATGTTACCTACACGAGGATGATTCCAACACATCAGACTTGCTCTCTTAGTTTTTATTTGGAAAAAAAGGTCGAGTTGGGAATACATCCTCAATCCTAATCGTCACCCTTTCACTTGACTTGTAGTGGAAAGGTGGATTTGAGATCGTCGAATTCATTGTATTTCCTCTGCTTTTCAGGTGAGGGGAGTCAAACCGACCATGGACTAGAAGAAAACTTTTCGAGCGAAGCTCAGGGTGTCACGAACATCCCCGTTGTCAATAAATCGTGGATTATGGAGGAGCCTCAAGAAATGGCCTCTCAGTTTGTTGTGAATGATTAGGATGCGTGGAACCAAATTGAGAGGAGATAGAAGGGGGATTCTGTGAACTGGCGGGCCTTACCTCAAAAACCCGATTAGAGGATATACTCGCATTATCCCTCTCTTCGGTTCCATATGTACTAGTTCGCATTCCGCAAAGTTGGGTACCGTCTTCCCTTCACGGACTTTCAGGAGGCTATATTTACACACCTCAAGCTCGGGCCCTCTCAGCTGCACCCCAATGCCTTGGCGTTTATCGGGGCCTTCGAGCTGGTGAGTCGTTACATGGAGATAAGTGTGACTATTAGACTTTTCTTTAAGGTCTTCCATCTTCATAGGAAGTCTCAAGAGGGTCGACACAGCTGGGTGTCGTTCAAACAGCCGAGCAGACTCTTCAAAGCATACCTGGATTATGTTCGTGATTTCAAGTACAAATTATATGTAATCCAACCATGCATGTAGGTGGCCAAGGATTCGCTTTACTATAGAGAAGTTTTTGATGGCAGGGAGAGGTTGATGGCCTACTTCCTGTTGGAGTGGGTGGATGCCCACTTTCAACATGGCAGTGACAACTACATAACGAAACCTGAGGACCTGAACGCTGATGATACGACGTTGTTCAACACACTCATGAACTTTGTTTCTAGTTTCCGCCCTTTAGACCTCATAGATTTAGACGGTGATATACTTTTGAAACCCGGTGGAACACCGACCACCAAGGATAGGCTTATCAACACCAAGGCACTACTTAGCTGCCCGAGCGATGACCGACAATGAAACTCTTAGGTGGAATATTTAGTTTTGTTGTCCAGTGTTCGGGGATTTAAATTGTATCTGATTTGTCTATTCTTTGTTTTGCAAATAAAATGGTCGAGATGCGTGAGTGATAACACGATTTTGTATTGATTATTTAGCATGGTTTCCATTTATTTAAGTTACTATTTCCTCATTTCGAACAATATTATGTGAAGTTTATGTTTATTTTGCAGGTATTTAGTTATACATGACTTGTGGAAGAAAGGAATGAAAATGAGACAAAAATGAGAAGAAATGAACCAGAAATGCAAGAATTCTGCTTCCTGACTGCAGGACGACCGTCACAGCTAGGTGATGACCGTCCCAAGTGCCAAAGGCCCAGACGAATGTCATGAAAGCCAGACGATCATCTCAAGTGTTATATAAGAAACCTAAAACGCGCGCTTCAGTTAAGTCAATGACAGATAGCCGTTATACGAATTCTTCTCATTCAACAGAGATTTTTCCTCAACCCTACACAGATTCAGTCCAACCCAAGTGATCAAGGCCCAACTAAAGATTCTCTGATTAATTCTCAATAACTGTTTTCACAGAACTATAAGTAGTTGTTACAAGTTCCAAAGGGAGCTTCAATTACTTTACCAAATTTTTGCAAACTTTCCATTTGAAGCCGTTCAGAACTTTCTATTGTTTATTTTCCTTTCCGCATTTAATTTCCCGAACCAAAGTGATAGCCTCCTTCCTTGGGAAGCTATCACCATTTATTTTATTTTATAGCCACTGTATTAGTTTTAGTTTAAGTTTCTGCAAGAACTATTGATCAAGTGTACTTCAGTCAGGTTTCTAAATTTAATTATATGCTTTACCTTTTAATTGTTATGTCTTTTATTTTTATGCACTTCTTCTTCTACCTTTGTTCGTATTTAATTAATATGTCTGACTAAACCTTTTAATCGCTATGTGATTGTATAACCGAAACAAATTCAATAGAATTGGGATAAAACCTTAACTCGAGTTACTTTTTGGTTTTAATTTCTTATTTTAAAAACAAATTTTGTTACGGAAGTAAGAAAGTAAAAAAGGTTAGAATTAAGACCACAGGACTGTGAGATTGTAACCTGATAGCTGAAACCGGGCATTGATTTTAAATATAGTGAAAGCACTTTAAAACCAATTATAATCTATAGGTTCCCAAAAAGTATTTCTAACTTGAATTGACACAGCGAGAGTGCTCAATTGAACTTAGGAGTATGGTAATAGGCAAGACCACGAGAGTGTGAGTCAACGACTTTTGAACCGATATTTTCTATAGAAAGATAACCTAACAAATCTTAATAAGCTGACCTTTTATTGAATACGCGAAGGCGTACCAATTACATACCGATATCCTTATTATAATTTAATTTAATCTAAAATTATTACTTCCTCGCCCCTTAAAACTAAAATATCACTCGCATTAGCTAAACATAGTAACACCCGATAGCGCTAGGTTGATTATCGAGTATATGTGGGATCGATATCTTTTATTACTACGCGATTAGGCTGTATACTTGCAATTAGAATCTTTAGACTCGGAAAGTCGCGACCAAGTTTTTGAAGTCGTTGTCGGGGACTTACATTTAGTCAATAGTGCATTTCGTTGTTGCGTCGTCTAGACTAAGGCAACAAAATTTCTCTTTTTTGATTGTATGCCCAATACTCGCTCCCGAGGCGAAGACTTAGAACCATAAATCGACGAAGTAGAGCGTTTCTTAAGTTTGAAACACTGAACCGAAACCAACGAAACCCTTTTACTTGAAGAAATTATACAAGAACCAGTTGAAGAACCAATCATGGCTGAAGAAAATGGAGCACCACCGTGACGTTCACTCAAGTCATATACGACTCCAACTCAACAAGAACCGCACAATAGTATTGTTGCACCAGCCATTACCCGAAATGATTTTGAACTGAAACCTTCACTACTGCAAGCTGTACAACCTAACCAGTTTTTTAGAAACCCTACGGACGACCCTAATGAACATCTGACGAAGTTTGTGCAATACGCAGATACCGTGAAAGCAAATGGTGTAACTCAAGACGCAATAAGATTGGGACTTTTTTCCGTTCTCTTTAAGAGATAGAGCTTGGGCATGGTTACAATCTCTACCAGCCAACTCTGTTACAACATGGGCAGAACTGAAGAATGTCTTCCTATCACGTTATTTCCCGCCAAGCAAGACAGCTATGCTGAGAGCTTAGATTAACGAATTTCGACAGAAAGATGCCATATCACTTTATGAAGTGTCAGAAAGATACAAGGATCTGTTGAGACTATGTCCACACCATGGGTTTGAAAATTGGGTGACCATCATTACCTTCTCCAATGGACTTCTATACAACACGAGGATGACAGTGGACGCTTCCGCGGGCAGTGCTCTTATGGATAAACCCTGCGATGAAGCCTACAACCTCATTGAGAATATGGCCCAAAACCATTGCGAATGGGGAGGAGACAAAACACTTGCAGAGAAGAACCAGACTAAGGGAGGAATGTATGAAGTAAGCAATCTAGATCACGTAAATGCTAAGATGGATGCCATAGTTCCGAAGATTGATAACTTTACCATATCACCACCAGCCACTATGGCTGTCGTAACTCCTAATTGTGAAATTTGTGGAATCCCAAGACACACACCATCAGAATGTCAACCTCTTGCCGGATTAACCACAGACCAGGTGAACTATGCTCAAGGAAATCCGTATTCTAATACCTACAACCCATGATGGAAGAATCATATGAATTTCTCTTTTAAGAACAATAACGCCTTGTATGCGCCTAACCAAGCACCAGTTATACCACCAGGATACCAAAAAGCTGCCGCACCAGCTCCAAATGCTCCTAGAAAGTCCAACCTTGAACTGATGATGAAAAACTTCATAGTCACATAGACTCAAACAAATAAGGAATTCTTGAACCAGAACATCCATACTAGTTAGCAGATCAAACAACTGGTGACCAAAGTAAATGTTTTAGCTACTCATAACAAGATGTTAGAAACCCAAATTTCTCAAGTATCCCAACAACAAGCATCCACTGCTGCCCCAGCTGGAACATTTCCTGGACAACCGCAACCAAATTCTAAAGGAACCGCAAATGTAGTTATACTAAGAAGTGGAAAAGAATTGGACAGACCTTACGATCCTAGAACTGAAAACCCAGCCATGTATCAAAAGCCTGAGAAATCAACTAAAAAGAAAGATCAACCATAGGAAAAGGAAGCCAATGAACAAGAAGCCGAGGAAAAGGAAAAGCCTTATGTACCTCAGCCACCGTATAAAACACCAATTGCGTACCCCCAACGGTTAACAAATTCTAAAACTATGGGACAATTCAAGAAATTTATAGAGCTTCTGAAGCAGTTAAACATTACGATACCCTTTATAGAAGTTATTACTCAGATGCCCTCATATGTTAAATTTTTAAAAGAGATACTATCCAACAAAAAGAAAATCGAGGAGAATGAAACAGTTACACTTACTGTTGAGTGTAACGCTATTATCCAAAATAATATGCCTCCTAAACTTAAGGATCCAAGAAGTTTCTATATTCCATGTGTAATAAGAAAGTTCGTCATAAACAAAGTTCTATGTGATTTAGGAGCTAATATAAGTGTTATGCCGTTATCGATTTGCAAAAAGCTCGATATGGGACAACTAAGTGCTATGTCATATGATAAGGATAATTGCGATGTTAATGAATTGTTGTATGTGGAACGGTATTATGATGAGTAGTTGGATATAAGTTGTTGTTGTTAATGTTATATGATGTAATCGTTGCATATATGCATGTATGTTATTGATGTTGCATGACATGTTGCATAGTTGAATGACATGCTAGGGTGGGGTATGTCGTTATTGTGATGTTGGTGCGGTCATGAAATAAGGATTGTACGTGACCATGAAATAGGGGTTGATGGGTGTGATCATGAAATAGGGATCATATTGGACCATGAAAGAAGGGTCGAGAGTTCCTACGGGAACTGAATCTTGAAATAGAGATCGAATATGGTACCGTATGCATAGAGTCAAGTAGAGTCTCATTGCATGATTGTTGTTCTTGTTGTATATGACATTGTGGTAGTATATGTGTTATTGTTGTTGTATGTGATGTTGTTGATAGTTGTTGTTGAGAAGTGGTGAACTGTTTTCTGATACTTATTTGATTCTTATTATATTACTCTTATGATGTAAGTATCTCACCCCTTCTGTTTAAATGTTACCCTTATGTTGGTAACGTGCAGGTGAGCAGGATAAGTCGAGTGGCGGTCAGTGAAGTCGGTGTACTTCACATCTCTAGGGCGTCGGCTCTGATATGTCGCTTTGGGAGTTGGGACAATGTTATTGTTATTTGTTATTTCTTTTTGAAAAACATTTCTTGTATTTGAAGTCATTGAATGTTGATTTAAAGATAATCCGGTTGCATGTTGAACACTTATTTTTGAAAACGTATCATTGAGCCATTTATGGTGTTTTGAAGTCGACTGTGACACTCGAATAAAAAGTTGAAATTTTACTCTGATTTTACTAATATTTCTATGGGGTAATTTGGGTGTTACATCTGGTGCCTCGAGCCAGGTCACAAAAGGTGTATCACAAGTCGAGATGTAGTTTTCAATGAAACATAAATGACGTTCCTGAAAACTGATGACGTTGGTCAAAGTACCAAGATCTCTATAGAAGAGTTAGAACAAGAAGAGATTCTTGTTGAGGTGAAACTTAGTGATGCTGAAGTGGATAACCCATATGAAATCGAAGAAGAAACACAAGGTGTTGATGAAGAGGAGGATACTGAGAATGACTACTTGCTGGAAAGAGACTGGTTGAGTAGAGTCGTCAAGCCACCTCAAAGACTTGGTTATGCAAATATCATAGCTTATGCCTTAGTATCTGCAAGTAAGGTTCTGGACAAAGAACCTAGATATTACAAGGAAGTTGTGTGAAGTCAAAATAAGACTAAATGGATGAAAGCCATGGAAGGTGAGATGAAATCTCTTCATGATAATACAACTGAGGTTTGCAAATGTCGGTTGCGGTTGACTGCATAAGTCCCACAAGCCAACTTGTTCAAGCAGTAGCTTCACTCCGTCGAACAATCCTAACTCCCTCAGGCAGTTGAGGTCGACGTACCGAGTAGGTTGGATGCCTCGGGTTTGAAACCTTTCAAACTTCTCTCTCTGTGTTGTTCCCTGTTCTCCCTCTCTAAACTGAATGTTTTCCATTTCATGCAAATGAGGTTTTTCGTGAGATAGGTGTTTGAGGTTTTGTGATGAAAATGTGAAGAAATTGATTGGTTTATAATGGAATGAAGGGAATATGTGGAGTTGGGGTTAAATGAGAAGGTGGAACGGAGTAATGGGATTGATTGGGGATTAATGGATGGTTACGAGAGAAGAAAAGGTAATGGGAGGTTAGAAGATTTTGTGAAAATAGAAGTGGAGGTTGCGAAGAAGAACGACCTCTGTAACTCAGATGTCGTGAATTAGGATTGTCACGGTCGTGAGGGGGGTGTGACGGTCGTGACGCGCTAAATTGCTCGTTACGATCGTGAGGGGATGGTGACGACCGTGATGTTCATAAAATATGGAATTTTCACAGAATGCTTACCTCAGTTCAATCCAATTGTAATTCTTATCACTTTCAATATTTAATTCCAGCATAACACATAGCAATGGATCAATATATAATAGCATTGGATTTCATCACACGAAGATTCACAAAATATCCAGCAATTAAAAGTATCAGTAAATAATGAAAAACATGTAAATAGATTGAATGGGAAATTTGCATAAATGGCAATACTTTGTTTTTGACATAACTGAAAGAAATTACAGTGATAAAAATAAACTATGAAATGTTGCAAAATATCAAAACTAACTAGAAACAATAAGCAAAAAGTAAGATAAATCAAATTACTACAGCATTATCAAAGTTGCTTCTTCAAATCTTCAAGTGCGGAGTTTATATGATAGAACTGTTCACATGTTATGTCAGTTAAGCCTATAATGTCCAGTCTCATGCTTTTAACTTCATCCTTAACAACATTTATGTCAGCTTGGTATACTTCAAGAGTTGTCAGAATTTTCTTTAAGCTGTCAGCATATCCTACTTGGTTAATTTCAGGGGTCTCAATAACTTCATCAGTGCGGTCGATGTCATGGTAACCAGGAGGGGTCTCAGGGTCACTTTCTACATCAGTCATTATGTCATCCCTAATTTGGTAGGATTGTGGTGTTTCGGGTGTTGTAGGATAGTCAGGAGGGGTAAGCTCATAAAGCCAATTATCTCTATTATGAACACTGACTTTAGCATGGTTCGGTAATGTGAACAGGGTTACGATTTCATTTCTAATTAGGTACTCGTATGGTGGTTGTCCTATGTTTCTTATAATTTGGCGGTTAAAGCAGAAGTTCAAATTCATAGGGCGAATGGTACCTAAACGGTTGCACTTGTGTAACTGGTATCTAAGTCCGAGGGCATTAGCAATCATGGTGACCAGGCCTCCTACCAATATTGGTAGATCAGGTTCCTCTTGGATGCGGGTAAAGGTTTACATCAGGAAGGGTACAACGTTTACGGGTTTTCCATCGGTCAAACAGGACATAATGAATATCTCGTCTTTAGATACTCCAGTGAGGTTCTCTTCCTTTCCAAAGAAGGTGTGGGCAAGGATTTTATGAAAGTAGCGGATAGCAGGGTTGTGTATTTCATCATTGTTCATGTTATCCGGCTCAGGGTGGTAATTTTCGGTTAAAGTTCCCCAAAAAAAATCTAGCTCAATATCCATTAATTCTACCTGGGTGGTAGTAAAGGCAAAAGGTCCGCTAGGAAATCCTAGTAGGTCAGCTAGTTCTTTATGGTTATAGACATATTCGATACCGAATAGTCGGAAACTAATAAATCCTTTCCTTAATCCAAATCCGCGCTCAGGTAAGTAAACTAAGGAGCTTAAAAACTCAAGGGTGAGCTCGCGGTAAGTTACAAACTTATGTTTTATGAGAGCGTTCTCCCATCCAAGTTGGTTAAACAGGTATAAGATACTGTCATTTATACCTAAAGTTTCCATAGTTTGTTCATCATAGTACAAAGTCAAATCCATTTGTCTCTGTGATAATTCCTCAAATTTCCTTCTTTGGTTTCTACCTCTAAATATGGTTTCCATAAAGTTTCTTGGTTGGTTAGCCATAGTTAGTGTTAAAGTGGAGGAAACAAATCAGGGGAGAAAGAGGAAGGTAGAAAAGACTTTAGAAAATCTGTAGCAAAGTAAATTTAAAAGTGATTTAGAAAATGAAAGTTAAAATAAAGAAAATAAGGAAAGAAATACATAAATAAAGTCAATAATAATAAAAAAAATGCAATAAAACAATTAAAATGGGTTGCCTCCCACTAAGCGCTGTTTTTATCGTCATAAGCCTGACGTAGTGCTTAGGGGTAGATTAATCAGGGAAGTTAGTGGACAACTCTAAAAGTTTTAAACTATTCGCATAATCTCTATTTTCAATATTATGGTAATGTTTTAATCGTTGTCCGTTTACTGTGAACGGTTCACTATTCCTACCCTTAATTTCTATTGCTCCGCTTGGGAACACTCTAGTTATTTCAAAGGGTCCTGACCATCTAGATTTTAGTTTTCCAGGAAAGAGCCTAAGTCTTGAATTGAAGAGGAGCACAACGTCTCCCACACTAAATTCTTTCCTAGATAGGCACTTATCGTGCCATCGCTTGGTTCTTTCTTTATATATCTTAGCATTCTCGTATGCGTCTAACCTTAATTCTTCTAATTCATTAATGTCGAGGATTCGCTTTTCTCCAGCGGCATTGTAGTTTATATTGAGTGTTTTAATTGCCCAATATGCTTTGTGTTCTAGTTCTACCGGGAGATGACAAGCCTTCCCATACACTAGTTTGAAGGGTGTAGTTCCTATGGGTGTCTTGTAGGCTGTCCTATAAGCCCATAAAGCTTCATTAAGTTTAGATGACCAATCCTTCCTAGATATGGCGACAGTCTTTTCTAGAATTTGTTTTATTTCTCTGTTCGAGACTTCGACCTGTCCACTTGTTTATGGATGATACGGTGTTGCTACACGATGTTGACTCCATACTTAGATAGTAAATTGTCGAATATTTTCGAAATGAAATGCGAGCCACCGTCACTAATGACAAGTCTAGGCACACCAAATCTTGGAAAGATTATATTCTTGAAAAGCTTAATTACTACTCGTGTGTCATTTGTAGGAGAAGCTATAGCCTCGATCCATTTTGAAACATAATCGACAACTACGAGTATGTACTTATTACCGAAAGATGATGGGAATGGTCCCATAAAATCGATTCCCCAGACATCAAAGACTTCTACTTCTAATATTCCTCTTTGAGGCATTTCATCTCTTCTTGAAATATTATCGGTGCGTTGACACCGATCGCAATTTATAACAGCGATGTGGACATCTTTCCATAGATTAGGCCAAAATAGGCCGGCTTGTAAGATTTTTGCACAAGTCTTGGAAGTACTTGCATGTCCACCATAAGGAGATGAATGACAGTGAGCAATGACATCTTCTATCTCTTCTTCGGGAATACATCGACGGAAGATTCCGTCAGGTCCTCTTTTAAACAATAATGGTTCGTCCCAATAGTAATACTTGAGATTGTGGAAAAATTTCTTTTTCTGCTGATAGGTTAAGTCCGGTGGAAGTGCTCCTGCAGCTAAGTAGTTGACAATGTCAGCGTACCATGGCAGTCCTACGGTTGTTTGGATTGTTTCCACGGATTTTGGTTCATCTATGTCTAACTGAGCTGGGTCGATTCTTATTTGTGCTATCAGCTGTTCATACGGAAAATCGTCGTTAATTGGCACTTGTTCGGGTTTAATACCTTCTATTCTAGATAAATGGTCCGCTACGACGTTTTCAGTACCTTTCTTATCTTTGATTTCGAGATCAAACTCTTGTAAGAGTAAGATCCATCTCAAGAGTTTTGGTTTAGCATCTTTCTTGGTTAATAAGTATCTGATAGCAGCGTGGTCTATGTAGATGATTATTTTTGCTCCTACTAGGTAGGAACGAAATTTATCAAGCGCAAAGACAACTGCTAACAATTCTTTTTCAGTAGTGGCGTAGTTCAATTGAGTAGAATCTAAAGTTCTACTGGCATATTATATTGCGTGAAGTTTCTTGTCCTTCCTTTGTCCTAGAACTGCGCCTACAGCATAGTCACTCGCATCGCACATGATTTCGAAAGGTAATCTCCAGTCAGGTGGTTGCATGATTGGTGCGGTGATGAGGGTTGTTTTAGGGTTTCGAATGCTTTAAGACAATCTTTATCGAATATGAACTCAGCGTCTTTCATTAATAAACCGGTAAGAGGTTTAGTGATTTTCGAGAAATCTTTGATGAATCGTCGGTAGAAACCGGCGTGTCCTAAAAAGCTTCGTATTTCTCGAATAGTCTTAGGGGGTTGAAGATCTTTTATGACTTCTATCTTAGCTTTATCAACTTCAATTCCCTTATCAGATATAACGTGTCCTAGTACGATTCCTTCTCTAACCATAAAATGGCATTTTTCCCAGTTGAGTACGAGGTTTACTTTTACACATCTTTCTAACACCATTTATAAATTTGACAAACATCCTTCAAAACTTTGCCCGCATACATAGAAGTCGTCCATGAACACTTCCATGATGTTATCTATGAAATCTGCAAAGATTGACATCATACATCTTTGAAAGGTTGCAGGAGCGTTACATAATCCAAAGGGCATTCGTCTATAAGCGAACGTTCCATAAGGACATGTGAATGTAGTATTCTCTTGATCATCTGGGTGGATAGGGATTTGGAAAAATCCTGAGTAACCATCAAGATAACAGAAATACGAGTGTTTGGCTAATCGTCCTAACATTTGATCTATAAAAGGTAGTGGGAAATGATCTTTTCGAGTGGCTTTGTTTAGTTTTCGATAATCGATGCACACTCTATGTCCGATCACTACTCTTTGTGATATCGATTCGCCTTTAGCGTTTTTCACAACAGTGATACCTCCTTTCTTTGGTACTACATGTACTGGACTAACCCATTGACTATCAGAGATTGGATATATTATTCCAGCGTCTAGTAGTTTCTTAACTTCTTCTTTTACTACAGTGCTAAGGATTGGGTTAATTCTTCTTTAAGATTCTCTGGAGGTTTTGCAATCTTCTTCTAGCATAATACGATGCATACAGATTGAAGGACATATTCCTTTGAGATCAGATATGTTATATCCTAATGCAGTTGGGTATTTCTTTAAGACATCTAAAATTTTCTTTGTTTCGATTGTTCCTAAACTGGAATTGATTATAACTGGTCGCGTACATTCAGTGTCTAGGAATTCGTATCTTAGGTTCTTAGGTAAGGTTTTCAACTCTAATGTAGGTTTCTTCTTACTTGGCATGGGATCCGGTGTAAGTGCTAAACTTTCGCTTAGACTATCATCCTGATACGGTTCACGCCAATTGTCATCTTCGAAAATCGGAGGGATTTGAATTTTCATAATTTCAGAATAAGTAGTTTCTTTCATTTCCATCTCTCTTACACACTCGTCAATGACATCCAATAAATAGCATGTATCCTCTATAGCTGGTGATTGTAAGAATTGTGTTAAAATAAATTCAACTTTCTCTTCACCTACTTCAAAGGTTATCTTTCCTTTCTTTACGTCTATAATAGCTCCGGCGGTAGCTGTCGCTCCCCGCCAAAATGACACCTGGTCAAGAGGGGTACAGACGCGAACGGTCGGCGAAAAGAGAAGGAAAGAATAGAGTCGCCAGCTAGGCATTTTTATCCCGAAGGAAAGGTAATGCTGCATAGACCTAGAAAGATATGGATAAGACGGTTGCGAACCAGAGAGACTGAGAAAGGGGGTTGGTTACAACCTGGGAAGGTATTAGCACCCAGATTGTCCGTCATACTCGACGGGATTCACGCTTAAAAGATTTGTGTTTTAAAGGGGTAGTGTCAGTGCAATTTGTGCATCAAAGCTGGGAAAGAATGCAAGTGTCAGTGTAAAAGATATGCGAAGTGTATAAGAGAAGTGTCAGTGTGAGAACAAGAGTGAAATGCTCAAGATCATGAGGCTAAAAGAATGATACTGGAAAGAGGGGGAATATACAGAGACTTTTGTTCGATAACTGTTAAGTTATGCCTACGTATCCTCTCGTGCAATGAGGAAGTCAGAACACCGTACTTCGACTCAAAGAGACTGAAAGATAAATTGACTTGTAAACTGCTTACTTGTCCATGCTCAAGTGTATGACCTGTCTGGCTCAGGTGCAAACTGTCTTGCATTAGACGGAAGAAGCAAGTTCTCGTTTGTGAGTGAATGAGATGAGAAAAGAATCCCGGAGGAGACGATTATTGTTTGTTTTTGTGTTTTCAGTCTTTTATTGCTTTTTGAAGTTTGTCATAGGAAAATGAGCTTAAGACTAAACCAAGGGTTAGTAGACTCGTCACATCCTCCCTCTGATTAGGGGTAATGAGAATACCTTAAGTGTGAAGTAAGCACCTCACACTTAATCACCATGATGTAGGATTAAGATCATTAACCTACTTGCAATTATTTAGATGTTTTTGTTTAGTGTTGAGTAATGAGATTAAGCCATAATCAAAGATTTAACGGACTCATTACACCACCCTAATAGAAGGATAATAGATGAGAACATTTAAGCTGAGGAAAGTTCTTCAACTTAATCCATGATTAGGGATTAACCTCATGACAAAACAAAGCCTTTATTAAAGTGGATTTTAGTTAATGATAAGATGAAGAAGTGGTTTTTATTGTTTGTAAGACAGATTGAGGGGGACTTGTCCATTAACACTAGGGTTAGTCCTTCTTAACCAGTTAAGGAAGAATTAGAACCCTAATGCAAGGCCCAAGTTACAAGCTTGATGTCTTAGTGATTATTAGATGGATTGATTAAAGGATTTAAACACATTAAGGGTTTAACACTTAGGATTAAAGTTATACACTCCATCCTAATAGAAGGATGCAGGCATAAGCTTAATCACAAAGCCTTAAAACCTTTAGGGTTTAGTCCTTGATTATGAGATGAGAAGAGAAGACTCAAAGATGACACAAAGGCAAAACTAAATGGGGGACTAATCAAACCCTAATTGTTATCATACTTGGTTGTTCCTAGGGTTTATGAGGCTTGCCAAAGATCTTCAAGAGAAAAAGCCACCAGGAATAGAAGCAGATGAAAGGAAGAGGAAGCAGAGAGAAGCAAAACAACTTGCTTCACTTAAGAAGACAAGTTGCTTGAAGGAAGAAAGTGGGAAGGAGCATGAATGAGCAAGCCCACTCTAATACAAAGATAAAATGCAGCGATGATGCATAAGATAGATGAAGAGAGATTGTGAGAAGTGAAGGCAAATTCACTTCCCAAAACAACTTACCACCTGAAAAGTTAGCAAAGAAATGGAATGCAATGCAAATGAGATGAAATGTCATGATGCAAACCAAAGTCAGAAACATAAACATGATGTTAATGATGCTAAGAGAAGATGCAAACACAAGGCAAGACATGAGAATGATCATACAAGGGTATGGATGCAGATGAAGCATGCTTGAACCATGGAAGTTCATGAAAGTTTATGAAATGCAATGGACATATAACATGGCAAATGAAAGATGCAATGATCAAACATGATTCTAATATGTCCTAAGATGTATTATGAATCATGTGGATGCACAAGATGTCATGGCAAGTCATTGAACACAAGCAAATGAGAGATGGATGCAAAGGAAAGCACAAATTAGGGTTTACATACAAACATGCAATGCAAAATTCAAAACCAGAAGCAAATGACATGATAAAAAATTGAAAATGCAATCAAAGATACCCTAAACCTATACAAGTTCACTGCCCAAAGGAGGAGACCTAATTCTTAACCTAGTGCAAGTTATGATTTTCTTAAGTCAATTAGGGTTTTAAGGTACCTCATCATGGAAAATGCAAAACAAATTGAAAATGAAAGATCAACTCAAACCAAATTTATCCTATAAACTACATGCCATGAAGGATGCAATGCAAGAAGAACCATCATCAAACTCTCAATGGTTAGGCAAAATGGATTTTTCCAAGTTTGAACAAAAATATTGCCTTAAAATGAATTTAATTCCAATGAAAATGATCAAAATGCATCAAGAACCAAAAATAAATTTGTTTTGAGAGTTGGATAATGTTTCTATAATGTTTTTAAAATGCAATGTGAATTTTTTTGTGATTTTTAAATACCTAAATGTATTTTTAATTAATTAATTTTCATTAACTAATTAAAAATAAACATTTAAATGATTTAAAAATAATTTTTAATGCAAAAAATAAAAATAAAAATATTTTTGGGTTCTGAAAAATAATGTAATGCTTGACAAAAATTTTCAGAATTTTTAAATGTTTTTTACTATTTTAAATAATTCGTATAAATTAAATACAAAAGAAATGAAATAAAATTGAATAAAAGAGGAAGTATGCAGATCCAGAGGCTGAGGTTCAAACAAAATTGGAGGGAATTGACTCGCGCCATATCCAATGGCTGTGATTCAAACTGGCTGGATTTATTTAAACTTAATTAATTAATCTAATTAATTAGGATTAGGGTTTTAATGAAAGATCTGGGCCCTTCAAACGCGCGGGAGTCAACACAAGTCAAACAGATCCATGGTCCAAATTCAAACTGAGCCCTAAACGTGATTAATGAGCTAATGACTTTCAGGTGGCCGGAAATGACCTCCGGTCATCTTCTCCGGCCACACCTCTCCTTGAAAATTGCTATCTTCTTCCCTAGGTCACTAAAATCCAATCTCTCTGCCCAGAAATGATCCCCATACATCATACATCAAGAATCAACAAACAAACAACATTTAAAACACATCAACAATGAGAATCGAATCAAAACAATTTTAGGTCAAAAAGTTCCAGAACACGAATACATACTCATTTCTCAACCATTTTCAAAACAAAACACATCAACATGATCAGTGAAGCATAAAGAATCATTTGGTAACTTAAAAACAAGTTTCTAGAAAAATTGTTCTTGAGCTCACCTGAACTGGAGCTTTGATCTTTGGAACTTTCTGGATGCTTCTTTGGTCCAAGATGCCTTTAGTGAACCCCCTGAGAAGCTTGCAATGCTTGGTTGGAGTTTAATGTGGCTGGTTTAAGAGTTTGATGAAGTTCTGTTGAAGGGAAGTGAAAAATCGTGTTTCTGTTTGAGGGCTTTTCAGGGCAAATTGATGGTTGGGAAATGATCAGAGGATCATGTTAAGTGGTTCTATGAAGTTTGTTTTGATGTTTGAAGCCTGAGTGATGAGTTTCGAAACAAAATGCATAAGAGGTGAATTTAGAGGATGCTGAGTTGTGTGATGTCTCAGGCTGTGTTGTGTTATGTGTTGAGTCTCATTTTGTCCATGTATCAAGCTTGGATAGGTCAGAGAGTTGTTGCTGGCCTAGCTTGATTGGTATGGGCCATTTTGCATAAAGTCAACTTTTGTGTAAGAAGAGGTATGGGTTATGGCAGTCAAGGTACAAAGGCATGGCTTGGCTCAGCATGCTTCAAGGAGAACCATGGAAATGAATTAGAGGCAATGCAGCAAGTGGATTAGGGTTTATGTGATGTTTTGCAAATTTCACAAAGTTTGGCCCTTTTGTGATTACTTGAAGCACAAGTCATGAAAATGGGAGGTTCTTTGGTGCATTCTGATTTTTAGGTCATGGTTCATGTTTGTGTAATGCATAGAAATCAATTAGAGGTCACATAAAGGCTTGGCATGAGGTTTTGCAACTTTGCCTCTTTGGTACAAAACTTGAAATTATGTGATTTTTGCCAACTTTGACAAGCCATAACTTTTGATCAAAAATGAATTAGAATGAGTTCTTGTACTTTTTGAAAATGGGAGGATCCATTCTACAACTTTCATGACCAAAGTTTTCTCATTTGAAGCATTTTTGAATCAAAAAGAGAAGGTTGAAAAACTTTCCAAAAATGGCAAGTTTTCATTACAAGTTACTTTCCCAAAGAGGCAACTTTGCAAATGGTTTGAAATTCTTCAATTTTGTGAACTTATAACATCTTCTATGATCAAATAAAGATCATACCCATTCAAAATGATGGAGAACACCCTTTGGTTGGGTCATTGGGGGCCTCAGATGCCCTGATTTTACACTGACTTGCTCAAGAAGTCATCTTGTGATCAGATGCCTTCCCCATGGAATTTCTTCATGAAAATTGATATGCATGATCCTCATAACATATAGAGACCAATAGAAACAATAATGACCAAAAAAATTGGAGTTATGGCCTTTGAAACCAAAACCCTAATTTTAGGTCATCTGTGCAGTTAAACCTGGCTCTGCTTCCATGCCTTGCTCAGTTCTTGTGATTCTTTGGCTTCCTTGACTTTGTGAGGATATAATATGATGCTTGAACATACATGGACCCCTTTGAAGTGATTGAAGACCTTTGGAGTGGCTCAAGTGGCTCTTGGATAGCTCAGATCACAAACCCTAGATGCAGATGACCTAGAATCAATGCAGTGAAACAAAAATGCAATATGAGATGCTATGATTGAACTTATGCATATGAAAAGATCACAAGCCATGGTGAAATGGGTGAGGGCAAATTTGGGGTGTTTACAGTAGCTAAGAATGGTCTTCCTAGTATGATAAGTGTAGTGGAGTCTTCAGCGATGTCCATAATTATAAAATCAGTAGGAATGTAGAATTGACCTATACATACTGGGACATTTTCTAGTATGCCTACAGGATATTTAATAGAGCGGTCGGCTAGTTGAACAGACATTTTAGTTGGTCTTAGGTCTCCCATGTCTAGCCTTTTGCAAATTGTTAAGGGCATAACACTGATACTGGCTCCTAAATCGCATAGAGCTTTGTCAATGACGAATTTTCCAATTACATAGGGTATAGAGAAACTACCTGGATCTTTTAACTTAGAAGGCATATTGTTTTGAATTATTGCGCTACACTCAGCAGTAAGTGTAACGGTTCCGTTATCCTCTATCTTCTTCTTATTGGATAAGATTTCCTTTAGAAATTTAGCATACGAGGGCATTTGAGTGATAACTTCTATAAACGGAATAGTAATATTCAACTGTTTCAGAAGTTCAACAAATTTCTTAAACTGGCCCATTGTCTTGGAATTGGTTAATCTCTGAGGGTACGAAATTGGTGGTTTATAAGGTGGTGGAGGCACATAAGGCTTTTCTTTCTCCACTGCCTCTTGATTATTATCTTCCTTTTCTTCTGGTTCATTCTCCTTTTCAGTAGGCTTATCTTGCTTTTGGTACATGCCTGGATTGTCAAGTCTTGGATCGGCAGGTCCGTCAAGTTCCTTGCCACTTCTTAGTATCACAACATTGACCTGTCCTCTTGGATTAGGTTGGGGTTGTCCAGGAAATACTCCAGCTGGTGCAGCGGTAGGTGTTTGTTGTTGAGCTACTTGTGAAATCTGAGTTTCAAGCATTTTGTTATGTGTAGCTAACGCATCTACCTTGCTCACTAATTGCTTAATCTGCTCGCTAGTGTGTATGTTTTGGTTTAAGAATTCCTTGTTTGTTTGAGATTGGGTAGCTATGAAGTTCTCCATCATTAACTCAAGGTTTGATTTTCTAGGAACATTAGGAACAGTCTTTTGATATCTTGGTGGTGTAGCTGGTGCTTGACCTGGTGCGTATAAAGCATTGTTATTCTTATAAGAGAAGTTCAGATGATTCTTCCAACCTGGGTTGTATGTGTTCGAGTACGGGTTTCCTTGAGCATAATTCACTTGATCTGTGGGAATTCCTGCTAATAGTTGACAATCAGGGACAGCATGTCCTGGAACTCCACATAACTCACAGTTAGGTGTTACCGCAGCCACGGTGGTTGTTGGTGCTATGGCCAAGTTGTCGATCTTTTGGTTAAGTTGGTCAAACTTTGCATTGACTTGGTCCATACTACTCACTTCGTACATACCTCCTTTTGTTGGTTTCTCAGTTGCGACTCTCTCGCTTCCCCATTGGTAATGATTTTGAGCCATACTCTCGATAAGTGCATAAGCATCATTATATTCTTTGTCCATTAGTGCGCCGCCTGCGGCAGCGTCAATTGTCATTCTTGTGTTGTACAAGAGTCCATTGTAGAAAGTATGGATGACCATCCATTCTACTAATCCGTGATATGGACAAAGTCTCAGCATATCTTTGTAGCGTTCCCAAGCTTCGAAAAGTGACTCGTTTTCCTTTTGCTTAAATCCGTTGATTTGAGCTCTTAGCATAGCTGTCTTACTAGGTGGGAAATATCTTGTCAAGAAGACTCTCTTTAGTTCCTCCCACGTAGTTACTGAATTCGAGGGTAGAGATTGAAGCCAGGCTCTCGCTCTGTCTCGAAGTGAGAAAGAAAAAAGGCGTAATCTAATTGCTTCTTGGGTAACTCCATTAGCTTTTACATTATCTGCGTACTGCACAAATATCGAAAGATGGAGGTTCGGATCCTCGGTAGGATTTCCGGCGTATTGGTTTTGTTGCACAGCTGATATCAGCGAAGGTTTTAATTCGAAATCATTTCGGTTGATAGCTGGTGCAGCAATGCTGGAATGCAGCTCAGCTTGTGAAGGACTAGCGTAATACTTTAGTGGATGATTTGGTTCTTCAGCCATTTCTGCATCCTTCGATGTTCCAACTGGTTTAGGTGGATCAACTTGAAGATCTGGAATGTTGTATTTTCGTTGGTATTCGAATATTCGTCTTCTTAAATGTAAGAAGCGTTCTAATTCTAGGACTGGAGGTTGCAAGTCTTCGCTTTGAGAGCGAGTACTTGGCATACACTCGGTAAATTAGATTAGGGAAAATAAATTGTTATCTTAGTCTAGACAGTGCTACCCTAATAGTGCACTAGTGACTAAATCAAGGTCCCCGGCAACGGTGCAAAAAACTTGATGGGGCGAAGACGTGATATGTCTAGCGGTATCTGAACTGCAAGCGCACAACCTATCGAAGTAATATAAAAGATTGTCGAACCCACAGGGACTTTGTAATCACTCTAGTGCTAGAAGGTCTGCTAGTTTAGCTAAGGCGGAAATTTGTCACGATTATGCTTTTAAGGATTAAAAACGGGAATTAAACTTAGTTAAGGAAATAATGAGAAGGTGGTCGGTATGTAATTATATTAACCTATGCGGGTCAATCTAACCTAAGCTTATAAAGATGGTTCACTTAAATTATTCTGTAGAGATTACCAGTTTAAAAACCCTCGACTCACACTCTCGTGGTCTTATCTCAGATCTCACTCCTAAAGCCTTATGCCTGCTCTCACTAGCCCATAAGTGTTTATAAAATAATTTTTGAAAACTTAATAAGTCTAATTTGTTTTAAAGCGCTCTCGCTGTATTTAAATCGAATGCCTAACTTTAGCTATCCGGTTAAAATCTCACACTCTCGTGGTCTCGACCTAACCTATTTCATTTTTCTTACTCTCGTAACAAAAAGATTGATTTTAATTATAAAAAGCCATAGCCAGAATATAAGTTCTTAATTATTTTTAGCTTAGATTCAATTTATCCGTTTTGGTTTGGTTTATTACATACCGACTAATTAATTTAGCTACTCATTTTTATTATACCAACAGACAGATACAAAATAAAATAAACAAATATTAAAGCATGCATTATATAATAATAATAGAAACTTAACATAAATAAATAAATAAACTTAATATAAATTGTAAAATAAAAACCTGAACAATTTAATTCTTAGACTCCTTCTTCCACAAATTGGCAAGCTCGGAGTGTCGGAATCGAAATCGAAATAAAATAACAAGTTCTGAGGCTAAAAAGAAATTTAATTGAAATAACAATTTCCTAATGTTGGAAATTGTTATTAAATGGGTTGGAAATAAAAGGTTTACAGCAAGAACAAAAGCTGGAAAATAAATGGGTTCAAAGAAAAAACGGCAGAGCTTCTGCATAAAAATTCAAAACTAAACTCTGTGTTTTTTCATTTGCATCTTTGGTATTTATAGCAGAGGAATTTGGCAGTTGAATGAGTAGTAGCGTGGGCTTCGTTCTGTTTTGAGAAAATCCAGGAGAAGTGCGTTGCTGCAGTTGAGGGAAAGTAGGAGTCTCTGAAGACTCGTTGCACGTTCTTAAATAATATTCAAACGAATTATGTAACTTTTTCTTGTCACGTTCGTGACATGGGTGTAACGGTCATGTTTCTTCAAATAAGCGCGTCACGATCGTGATAATGCTGTGACGATCGTGATACCTCTAAATAGCGCGTCACGGTCGTGAGTCAGGTGTGACGACCGTGAGAGCAACAAAAATTGCAGACTTTAGCAGAATTGATCTCTTCCTTTTCTTTTCATGCTAGATTTGGTTCATTTGATCTTTTTCTCATAATATGGCTCTAGACATGTTATACCTGCAATGTGACATAAAAAACTCGAACAATCGGGAGTTAAAAGGATCAATGTACGATAAAACGGACTAAAAACATAGTAATAATGTGATACGATTTCTCGTTATCATTTCACTAGGATCTATTTCGACCACTACGTTTACTTCAGATTTCGACCTGGAAATTCACTTGTTATTTTGTTGATTTATGTGGATGACATCCTCGTAGAAAGCAATAATGTCTAAGATGTTATGAATG
This sequence comes from Lathyrus aphaca, assembly GCA_963966055.1. Classification (NCBI taxonomy): domain Eukaryota; kingdom Viridiplantae; phylum Streptophyta; class Magnoliopsida; order Fabales; family Fabaceae; genus Lathyrus; species Lathyrus aphaca. The sequence continues at coordinate 235,532,313 of OZ014524.1, forward strand.
TGAAGGCTGAAATCGATAAGGAGTTCGACATGAAGGATGTGGTAACTTCCTCTATAATTCTTAGGATTGACATCCAGAGAGATAAAAAGTAATCAAGATTATGCTTATCTCATGAGAAATGCCTGAAGAGAATTCTCGACAAGTTTTGTATGTCAAATTCAAAGCATGTTCTAACACTGACTAATCCTCAATACAAGTTGAGTATGACTCAAGGTTCTATTAGTGAAGTCGAGAGAGCCTATATGAATAACATTCCATATGCTATTATAATAGGTTCTTTGATGTATGCTATGGACTATATGAGGCCAAACATAACGTACATAGTGAGCCTTATAAGCATGTATATGGCCAATCTTGGGAAGGCGCACTATCAAACATTAAAGTGGATTCTAAGGTACACCAATGGGTCTCTGAGCAGAGTCCTGATTTATGGTAGAGCTTGTGGTGATGATAACAAAGTGGAAATAAAAGGATTTGCCGAATCTGATTATGCAGGTTGTATGGATTCCAAAAAATCTATTGCTAGATATATATTCACTATGTTTGGCACGACAATTAGTTGGAAAGCAATATTTCATAAGGTTGTTGCCTCATTAACCATCGAAGTGGAATATATTGCCTTCATGAAGTTGTGAAAAAAGCATTATGCCTCTTCGGCCTCAAGTGTTACATGCCCACCAACTTTCGCTTGGTTCTTTACGAACTACATTGTACTAAAAGAGGTATTATCTTATATCATGTGTAACCATTACTGCTTTCAGGGTTATCGATTAAACCCACAAACCAACACAAGTCTTTTCATCATGATTTGTCCTCACTCACACACTTTATGGGAAACTTCTTAGAAGGTCACCCATCCAAATACTACTCAAAGTCAAGCACACTTAACTATGTATTTCTTATTTGTTAGCCTACCGAAAAAAAGATGCATATTTTTTTCGGTAGCCTAACAAATGAGAACTCCACAGTTAAATGTGCTTGACTTGGAGTAGTATTTGGATTAAATTTGAATTAAAAAGTCAATACATATGAACATGGTTCTTAATTCATTTGAAAATAAAAAACTCAATGAATTTGATAAAGAAAATGGATGAGTAGTCTTAAATGGATTTAGTGAATTGGGAATAGAATTTGGACGTTAGTAAAAAAAATGGATAAAATTATATGTATCAAATTATATTTGAGTATGAACATGGATATGGATATGGATGTGGATTTGAACGTGGTTTAACGAATATGAATTTAAAGAAATGAAATACAAATACTTGTATGGTGAAGATGGGACATGAAATGGATTTAAGAATTTTGGTCTTAAAAATGGCAAAGAGGAGATTCGACAAATGATCTTAAATCAACAGGTTTAATTTTTGGACAACAACATTTTAATAGTCGGATTGAAGACGTAATTGAAACGGGTAATGAACTAAAACGAATATTAACATAAAAAGGGTCGATGAAATTCAAGTAATCCATGTGACCAATCCTAACACGCTCGTTTCACTACCGACCTTCCATTCAAACTCGTATCCTTAATGAATCCTCAATTTTTAGCCCAACTTCAACCCCAAACTTCGTTAACTTGTATTACAAGAAATGAACTATTAAGGGGATCACACTGCCCTGACTATCACATGAGTGCACCATTAGATCCCTTGTACTATAATCCAATGCCTTGCCGCTTAATACACATGTATCATCCTCTGAAGACCAATGATATAAACAAATCCTTGAGAAAACCTTGAAGATGTATGTGAGGTCTGTAACATAGAAAGGAGCACCAACACCAGGATATTCTTAAACCCTAATTCTTTAAGCCTTGAACGAAACAGTTAGAATGATATCTGATGGAGTGGAAACCATGAACTAGAAGTAAACCCTAAATCTCAGAGGGTATTGATCCCACTTCTTAGTAGCTCCATGCAAACAAGTGATTTGTTAGTTATGGCCTAATGGAATATGCAGATGGATGTGAAACAAACCAGCTAAATGATTATAAATATGAGGGCAAATTTTGGGGTGTTACAGTTGGTCCCTTACGTTGTCTAACAGAAGCATAATGGTCATTTCCGTTAAATAAAGGCAAACACTGTTAGTTTTGCTGACATGTAATCTGAGTTGGAGGGTTAGTTTGCCTAATCAACACCTTCTTCTTTCTTCTTGCTGATACGTTTATAAGTTCACCTTCAATTTGTGACCTAGTTGTATCTTTCCCAACAAACACCAAATTGAAACCAAATTCATCATCTAAAATGAGTTCTGAGAATTAATTTGTTAATGTGGAGTGTGAATCCATTACAATGTATCGCAGTCTAAAAAGATTTAAACAATATTGGCTGGAAGTAAATAATTGTTAGGAGCAATAGGAACAAATTCTCAGCTGCCAAGATAGTGGCAATGCTGCTTTGATCTTAGCGTAATGATAAATCGTGCATGGAACTCATAAGTCAGGGAGCTAGGGTAGGCATCAATGAAATAGTTCTTGATTAGAGGGTGGAAACCACAATCGTAACACAAAAGTTCTCTATTTCAGTAAACATATGAAAAAATGCATCCAAATCACATGAACCTTAAACTCTTTTATGTTGAGTTAATACTTCATCTTCACAAGATTCATTGTTGTTCTCGCAAAAATCCATCATGCTTGCATTAAATATGATTTTTGTTTTGTTGGAATAGGCCAAAATGGCGATAACTCGACACCTGTAACACACCACCAGGAACACATTTCCCTTCACTGCATTTCCCTTCACTTTCCCGTTTTCTCTTCAACATCTGAACAAGCTTCTTTAGCTCTGGGAGCTGTAAGGCTATATCATCCTCTCTTGTTGAATCACCAAACAGGGTATTGTGATTACACGAAATTGTTTTCTGGTAAACCCATTGGTCATTTTGGTATCGTTTTGTGGAGTGTTTTTCTGGGAAGGGTGAAGTGGGTGATGTTGTGCAGTTGATTGAAGAAATGAGTTGGCGAAAATAGGGGTTTGGAGTGAAAGTGGGGAGTTAGAGAGGTGAAAGATGAAAACTTGTAAAGAAGAGCCATGTGAGGTTTTTGGTTGGTGAAATTTTTTTTTTCCAATTACAAGTTAAATGAAAAATAACTTAGTCAACATTTAACTTACTCAGTATGCCACATTGTCATTCATTTACATACACATAAGCTAAACCATATCACGTCAACAAGATTTTTAGTGAAAATATATCGTTTCTATTGGACCCAGAGATATAGTTAGAGGACTAAAAGAGATATTAAACCTAAATAGATTTACGACCGATCAAAGTAAGTGAAACACCTAATCCTTTCACAAACGATAAGATAAAATTATAGTAATTCTTTAGTCGAAAACATAAAGATATTTGATAGAAATTTCTTATTAAATTTTTAATGTCATTATTTTTTTGCATTCATTGTTTGGTTTATATATTTTTTTTATGAGTTGTTTCGGTTATTTTTTTAAAAAAGTTATTTTGACACGTAAATATTTTATATTTAATAAAAGATATTTATTTATTTTTTATATCACTTCAATAATTATAATTTATTTATTTTTATATCGTGTTAACTTTTAAATAGTACTATTTAGCATTTATATTGAGTTGATATACTAACAACCCTCTATTTAGTTAAAAAAAAAAAAGATTTTTGAAAAGTATGGCGCAGCTGATAATTCAACTCCAAGAATATCAAACAAAAGAGTTGTGGTGCAGTTGGCAAAACCATTTCAACCACTTATTTGATCACAAAATAATTCATTAAAAAAAACAAGGAAGAATAGCAAACAAGATGACAATATATAATATCAGTATTTAAACCAGTTTATTGTTTGCATTTGGGGCACCATACCAAAAAAAGCTTAATGTCTCAAACCGTGACTAGAAAACAACAAATAAAACAAAATAAAAATCAGATAATTGAAAGTGAAAAAATAAAAAATAAAAAATAAAAGTCGTGGACGGCAGGATTCGAACCTGCGCGAGCAAAGCCCACATGATTTCTAGTCATGCCCGATAACCACTCCGGCACGTCCACGTTGTTGATACTTTAGTTTTAGTTTAATAATCATATCTTCAAATTTGAAATGCTGTAATCTTTTTGTTTATCCTTATTCTTCTATCCCTGCTCTTCAAAAATCAGTAAGCATTGCAATCATCATCCATGGCTCCCAAAAAGGTTCTTCTCCTTTGCGGTGACTTCATGGAAGACTATGAGGTAAGTACTCTTCATTTTCCTTCACTTCAATTCATCACCCTTCACTCACTTTCTCTCTTGCAGGCTATGGTTCCTTTTCAGGCATTGCAAGCATTCGGTATCACCGTCGATGCTGTTTGTCCCGGTAAAAAATCCGGTGATGTCTGCCGCACCGCCGTTCACATTCTTGCCGGTGGCCAGGTCTCACTTCATTCCTTTATGCCTTTGCATTCAATGTCAAGTCAGATCTAATCTTATAAGGCCATATTTGGATATACAATTTAATTAATCACTTGTACTATAAGTGCTTATCATGTAAGTGATTACCCAAAAGCTAATTTTATTACAAAATATAAAGTTAAGTCAAAATATTTTCATAAGCCATCTAAAGAGTCTCAAAAGTGTTTGTCAATAATAAAGTCAAATAAATCAATCTAAACAACCCTAGCTCTTAAAGGAAAAAAGCTACAAAAACTCGTTAAGAGATATTCAATCAATTCCCATAGCTGTAGTTTAGTTTTTATTTCCAAGCTTTCTTGTTGAGATTTAGGGCCTGTTTGGATGGACTTATTTGAGCTTATCTACTGCCATTAGTTTTTTTGACACTGTTTGGTAGACTTAATCAAAACAACTTATGACATTTTTCATAAATTTTTTGAACTTAATTCTTCAAGATAGCTAATGAAAACAACTTATAATATATATATAATATATAAAAACAATTTAAATTTATTTTATCTTTTGTTATAAAAATAGCTTGTGCGAACTTATTCATAACCGTTTATTTGATAAGCACTTGTGATATAAATTGCTAATAAGCTGTTTATCCAAACAAATCCTTAGTCATATGAAGGGTAATCTTTTAATCTTGAGTAATAGATTTTTGGTGGTTTCAGACATATACTGAGACAGTTGGTCACAATTTTACGCTGAATGCAACTTTTGATGAAACTGATCACACAAACTATGATGGGTTGTGGTTGCCGGGAGGAAGGGCGCCGGAGTATCTTGCTCACATTCCTAGTGTTGTGGAGCTGGTTGCCAAGTTTGTGAATTCCGAAAAACAGATTGCTTGCATTTGTCATGGCCATTTGATTCTGGCAGCGGCTGGTGTAGTTGAAGGTCGCAAGTGCACGGCTTTTCCTCCTGTCAAACCGGTATTGGTTGCTGCTGGTGCTCATTGGGTTGAACCTGAGACCATGTCAACAACTGTGGTGGATGGTAATCTCATTACTGCACCTACTTATGAAGGGCATCCGGAACTTCTTCGGCATTTTGTGAAGGCATTAGGAGGCAAAATAAGTGGCTATGATAAAAAAATTCTCTTTATTTGCGGGGTATGTTCATATGTTTTTCTTTTGTATTTATGCTCTTTCACTAATTGTTTTACTTTTATTGCTGTGCTGGTTGATAAGACATGTTTTAACAATTTTTAATCACAGGATTACATGGAAGATTATGAGGTTAAGGTTCCTTTTCAGTCTCTTCAGGCTTTAGGATGTCATGTTGATGCAGTTTGCCCCTCAAAGAAGGCTGGGGATACTTGCCCAACTGCTGTTCATGATTTTGAAGGAGATCAAACTTACAGTGAGAAGCCAGGACATAATTTTGCTTTAACTGCGACCTTTGATGGCGTTGATCCTTCAGCCTATGATGCTCTTGTCATCCCTGGAGGTCGATCACCTGAGTATTTGTCGTTGAATGAGTCCGTTATTTCCTTGGTGAAGCATTTCATGGAAGCCAATAAGCCAGTTGCATCAATCTGCCATGGCCAACAGATTTTAGCTGCTGCTGGTGTTCTCAAGGTATTATTATTGAAAACTCATTATTGATATCATTTTTTTGTTATTTCATGTATGCTATGAACCATCATTTTTGTGGAGTAGCTATTAATATTCTTGAACTCATGTTCACTCTACACCTGTTTCTATCCATAATCCATCTTTCTTTTGAATTGTTGGGTTACAGAGTTGTAACAAACAAGGTGTTTGGATTCCAATTAAGAAACTTGGGCCTAATGAGTGTTCTGAGGAAAATATAGGAAATAGGAGGGAGTTAGGTGACGTGGCAGATTTACCAATTCTGTTATAAGAAGTGTGAGGAGAGTGAGAAGTATTATTCAACAACTTTTCTGCTAGAACCCTCAAGGTTGGCTAAAGAGAGAATCATCTCTTTTTGGAAGAGCGCTTACTCTAGGATTACAGGGGTTAGCCTCAGTAATATTTTCTTTTCAATCAATAATACTACAATTTTTTGCTCTCTTTAATTTGGGTGCCTATCACAAGTATGAGCAAGTAGGAAGTTATCATTGACAAGGATGTAGTCATTTCCTTAAATAAGTCATGTAGACATAGTGCAATAGTGTTGTTATAGATTGCACTTCTGTTAGCATATAAGATAATGAGTAGTTAGTTAAGATATGGTATAAGAGGCGAGTTTGTTAGGATATGAGATAAGAGGAGTTAGAAACAATATAGGATAAGGAGAAGTTAATTCGGGAGGTTAAGTTAGAGATATCATGTATAAGTAAGAGAACACAATGGAAATAAATCATCTATTGGATATTGTAATGATTGTGAATAAAGTATCAACTATCAACTCTATTGTGAAGGGGAAATCCTTGGTGGAGAGATTCTCTCCTATTCTATCACCTTTCTAAAATAAAGTGTTCTTTCTTTGGAATTCAAATTTCTTGATGCTCACACGTCCTTTCAGTTTTTACCGATACATTAGTGTATATTCTTGTATCCTTCTTTTTTTCTTCTTTGCCACAATTACTTAGACTTGATGGACAAGCTGCCTCTGAATCTTGTCATCCTGGCCTTTTTCCTTATCTTCATTCTAGAGGTACTTATTCTTCTGTGTATGAGGGTAGAGACATACATTATGCATGGATTGAGAATCACGACATTTGTGGTTTATCCCCGGGTGTATATTTGTGTTCATGAAATGCTAGCATGACTTCTGCTACTCATTTATTCTCAGTTTTTCCTCATATATTTTTGGATATTTTTTTTATATATTATTCCTCTTATTTCATTTATTGATAAGGAACCTTTATACCAAGTACACTTTTGGTTACAGGGAAGGAAATGTACTGCTTATCCAGCTGTGAAGCTTAATGTGGTTTTATCAGGAGCAACTTGGCTGGAGCCTGACCCCATAAGCCGCTGCTTCACTGACGGGAATTTGGTTACTGGAGCTGCATGGCCAGGGCACCCCGAGTTCATTGCTCAGTTGATGGCACTACTTGGTATTCAAGTATCTTTCTAGTAGCCTTTTGTAAATGAATAAAAATCACCACTCTGTCCATTATTAAAGGACTCAATATAAGTGGACGTGTACTGTCGTCACTGTGTTGAACTTGAAGGACTTGTAATGTGCTGGGCATGCAAGCACTTTGATGAAAGTATCTCTTTTTGGCAATGAATTATTCTCTCTCCTAGTGAAGAGATACACTGTGTATTAACATTTCAAGAAAAATAAATAAAGAAAACTCCTTTGTAACAAACTCACTAGCTCACAATAAGTTCATAATAACAAATATAGCTGCAACTTTTTATCTGTCTAATGTTTAATACTGTTTCTTAATTCTATTGTTGAAATCAAACACCACATTGTCATTATTTCCCCTTATATTTTCTACATGTATGATTGGTGAACAATTGGAATCAATTAAGAGTAACCTTCATCTGGTTTATTTTGTCACCTTTTTGGTTCAATTCCCTTTACTGCAGCATATAATCATCGAGCTGATAAAATTGAAAAGGAGGCAGTAGCATTAGATGTAGAAGAACCAGTTGAGGTAGAGTGTCCTTCACGAGACCTAAGATTCGTATCTACGAACACAGGCATAGTTGGTTGTAGGTGCTCCACTAAACTCCTGGTTTGGAGGAGGACTACTACTTCAGACATTGTTGGTCTCATTCCTGCTGATGCTTGAGTGCATAGTAAAGCAATCCCTATCATTTTCTTCACTTCTTCTCCATCATAGTCATTAGGGTCTAAAGCCTTGTCCACGAGCTTCAAATACATGCCTTTCTCATGCAGTTTCCATGACTGTTAAGTGAAAATCAAAGACCACATGGTAAAATATTAGAACATACTCCCTTCGGTTCTTTTAAAATGACTAGAGAGGTAATAACCAACAATTCCTAGTTATGACTTGTGAGAAATTGCTTACTTTTTGAAGAAGGTATTCACCATCATCATCTTCCTTTACTTCTGTACTCTTTTGACCACTTATGATTTCTAGGACTACAATACCATAGCTGTAGGTATCAACCTTTTCTGATAATTGACCATGAATTGCATACTCAGGTGCGGTGTATCCCCTGACAAATGCATATTATACATTCCAAGATTTATACATAACATGAGACTTAGTTCTCTCTTTTATAACTTATGCTGTTCAATTAAATGTAATCTAGGTGAATGAAATTGTTGTCTTACAATGTTCCTGCAACTCCTGTGCTTAGATGAGATCGATCCCCCGGAAGAAGCCGCGCCAATCCAAAATCAGCAATTTTGGGGTGAAGATTATCATCAAGTAGGATATTGCTAGTCTTTATATCTCTATGTATAATGGAAATGTGGAACTCCTCATGTAGGTAGGCCAGTCCCCTTGCTGTGCCTAAAATTATATCACGCCTTTGTTTCCAGTTGAGGGAACCTTGTTTATCACCTATTTAATTAATAGGTTTATATACTCAAGGTTATGAAAAAGGTAGAAGAAGAAACATTCAACAGATTAAATGATAGTATGAGTGCGGTTGAATTGAAGTGATTTACCGAATAAGAATTTGTCTAGGCTGCTGTTTGCCATGTATTCATAAACAAGGATTCTCTCTTGTTTTTTACTGCAACAACCTAGAAGTCTAACAAGATTCCTATGATGAACATTGCTAATAAGCTTTACTTCACTTTCAAAATCATTGTCTATCTTGCTGGATTTTCCCAAAACCAGTTTCTTGACTGCTACAACATTTCCATTTTTCAGAGTACCCTAACATTCACAGAATCATTATTGTCTTTGAACATGTTTCTCGTTGAAATTATATAAAAAACTTTCACTTACCTTGTATACATCACCAAAACCTCCTTCTCCCAGTTTATTTTCTTCACTGAAGTTTTTTGTTGCAGCTTTCAAATCACTATACTTGTAGTTAACTGGACCTTTCAACTCAGTTGCACCCAATATGTTGCCTGCCAAGGAACACATGAGTTTGAAGGCAGAGACAAAATCAGAGTCAAACATCACAGAATATACAGTCGTTACACTATTGTAAAAGTGCATCGAAGAAGTGTTATTTTTAAAGCAACAGGCATCACAGACCTCTAGGAGCCCTCTTGGGTTTTCTGTACTGTCGCCAAGCTAATATTGCAAGAATGATCGCAACAAGACCTACACCGCCAACAACACCACCTATAATGGGCCATTTGTTGCTTGAACCACCTTCATACCAGAAAAGAAGAGTTTACATCAGTTCCAATGAAATGAGGTACTACTAATCTAACCTGAATAAAAGTGAATTTTATATTATATTTGCACCTTGATTTAAATAGGCTGTGATATCAATGGTCTGATTATCAGCAAAGAAGGGTGTCTCTGAATATCTCATAAAACACCCTGCATCATATGCTCTACCATCTGTATTAGGAAGACAAGTTTGCAGGCTATTGAATCCAACTGTCATGCAAGCAAGACAAGCACTTTCTGTGGCAGTTTCAACACACTGTGCAATGGCATAAATCGAACTATTACTACCAGGATTCACCACTGTCTTAGTTGCTGCAAAAAAGCCTTTGATTTTTGGTGTTGCTAATTGAAGATCCATTAGCACTTTTTGTCCAATTGTTCCAAAGGAGGCACCTTCCTTTGCAGTCTTGTTCCCACATAATATACCAGCCCCAGGTTGATTTGTTTGATCGAAGAATCTTTCACTCTCGTACCTTAATAATTGTCATTGTCATGTTTAGTAGTTACACACACCAAGATTTATGGAATTATATCAAGACAGTTTATATAAAGTATTTAATGGGAATTTATTATCTCATGTCACATTTTCACCCCATAAAATCTCTATCATTGGTGAAAAAAACAAGAGAAATACTTTATTAGAACACCAACAAAATCAATTTTTTAGTACTTCTCCACCCTTGCCATTTTTCTTTGTCTAGTTTCTTACAGAATATTAATGCATAATTAATTAATTTTTTCTAATAATATGTCCTATTTATTGTATTTTAATTCGTCTAACTATTCCACCACCAATTACTATATATTAAACAACCTTGACTTTGTCTATTATGCTGTTATTATTTTTTTGTTGTAAATAATTAAAGTGTAACTTGATTGATTTAGTGGTTTTACTCATTGTTTTATATATATATATATATATATATATATATATATATATATATATATATATATATATATATATATATATATATATATATATATCTTTTGCATCACATGTTTTAGTTCTGACCAAAGGTTCCATACCAGTAAGATTCATATAGCCAACAATACAAAGTCTAAATAAAATATAAAACTTTTTAGTAGAAAAAATATTCAATGGAAAATTTAAAATATTTTTTAGATTTTTTGGAAATGCATTTGAATGCACCCTTGCACCATCTTCGGAGGTTTGAGGCGGTTTTCGAGCTATTTCGACTATGTTATGTAAAGGAGAATATGATCACACATTTGTCTGCCATCAACTTATCATGAGTTGAAGACCTGTAAAGACTAAGAAAGAAAAATGGATGTGCTTCCCCGAAATGGATCATCTCATAGCAAGTGCGTATGATATAGCTTGTATTGCTTACAATATACAGTTTTTCGGAAACATGTTCCCACTGCGCACCGTCCCATCTCAAAATCTAAATGATCTTACTATGTGTATTTGGTGACTTTCAAAATCACGACACTTTGTTCAAGTTTATTTGACACCGGGATGGATGCCCTATACCACTTACATCAGTGGAGTGGATAATTCATTCAACAACAAAAGTCGAGACTTGGCCGAACCTATTTGTGAAAAGGATGCAAGGGTTCACCAAATTGAGCGACATTGAAAGAGAATCAAATGTACAAAAGTAAAAGGGGAACCACCCATACTTATAGATTTAACCGACGACAAATACTTTGATTCGTTTTAGTATTTCGTCATCAATTAATTGTATATAATTGTGTAATACTATTAATGAAGTGTAACATATGCAATTTTAAATATTTTGATATTTGTTGAAAATATGTCCATTCGGAAAACAAAACACACATGTTCTGTTTTTGTCTGGATTATGAGAGGTTTTAGAGACGCATCTCCAAAATAAGAGAATATGGTGATACCGGAGATGCATCTTCGAAACCTCTAGTGATACAAGATACAATTTTTGAGGTCCATATTTGTCTATAGTGACTATAAGTATAGCCTCTTGTATCATGTCTCATATAAACATAAAATGTCGCAAATGAACATCATCTGGAATATCGCAAACGTCAATTTTCCAGTGCAACACTTGAACGAGAACTTAAGATCAATGTACACCCCTTTTGCAGATCTGCATTACGAAGTGAAAAATCTCATACCTTACAGAGATAAAAGAAAAATTGTGAAGCTCGGGTACCGTTCACCTTCAATTAACAAGGAATATAAGATTGAGTTTAACAACCATGAGCTCAAGACAAATGCAGATGTAAGGGCAACGTAGAATACATTTTTCCTTTTCAAAACAAAGGTTTCGATCGAGGTGGAAGCGACAATTTCAAGATCGGTCGAAAAATATTGTGAAGAAGTTGAAACATCCACCAAAATATTGAAATGTAATGTTTGATTTTATGTTAACATCACATATGTAATGCTGATTTTATGTTATAAATGAAAATTTTATTTTGTCAAAATACAACTTTTTGATTTTCTGCTTCTATTTCTATTTTAGTATGCTATGGAGATAAATCTACGGACATGTTACGAAGATGCATCTCTGGATCTAAAAAATCCACAGTCATTGGGCGTGACTCAAAATTGGTTTAGGATGTGTGTGTTTGGGGTGCATCTAGAGACGCATCTTCGGATTCTGGGGGATTTTGTATCTTCACGTGGTGCTCTAGTAATTCACATGGTGCATTAAGAAATGCCCATAAAAATATCTATCATATATAATGGACATATGTGAGATTTAAGCTACACTTTTTTGATCTCATAATGTTACTTCATTCATCTTGGAATTTGTAACTGACATGAGCGTTAGAATGCTATACCTGTTTTCTATTTGTCTTTCCTTAAGATGCTTGTGAAAGTTTCGAATATTTTGGTCAGAATTTAGAGGAATTTTATTTGGAGAGGTGTGAGAGGATATTCTAAAACCTCTTGGATCAAGTGGACTGATGTGTGTAAGCCCAAAAAGGATCGATGTTTAGGCGTTAGTGATCTTCGGCTAGTCAATTTTTCCATTTTAGTTAAATGGAGGTGGACACTTCTTTCAGGTGCCTCCGATCTTTGGTGTGATATCTTGTCTTCTCTCTATGGTCCCTTATGTCTCCACTCTTTTCATGGTGGCAGGGAGTCTCGTCTGGTCTTAGTGTCCTTTTGGTGGAAATGGGTATCCATCATAGGAGCTAAGAGAGATGGACCCTCTAATTGGTTTGTGGATGGTTTGATTAGGATGATTGACTATGGTATTCAGACCTTCTTTTGGCACAAACTTTGGATTGGTGAGGTTCCATTGGCCCAAAGGTTTCAGAGGCTCTTCACAATCTCCCATGTGCAGGATGAGAAAGTGGGATAGATAGGTAAGTGGGTCAAGGGGAGGATTTTTTGGGATCTTAGATGGATGATGTCTTTTTTTTTGGTAAGAGGAGGCTATGGTCTCCGATTTCTTCTCTGTTGTTCAAGATGTTCATCTTAGTGTGGAGAAATATAGGTGGATTTAGAGGCATAGTAAAAATGTCTCTTTTTGAGTGGCCTCCGCTTATAATCCACTTGCATCTTGTTTCTCGCTTAGTTAGTCAGGATGTGAGAGAGGTTTATACCTTTTCCCTGATTTGGGATAATTGAGCCATTTCTAAGGTGAAAGTCTTTTCTTGGAAGCTTTTACAAAATAGATTCCCCTCTAAAAAGATTATTTTCAAATGGAAGGTCATTATTGATCTAGAGGGCATCTCTTGTATTATGTGTGGTGGTTTTCTTGAATCTGCTTCTCATTTGTTTGTTACCTGTAACATAGCTTATAGTGACTAATATATGATCTTTAGGTGGTTGGGAGTCTAGGTTGTCCTCCCTAGGGATCTGAAATCCCTTTTTGAGATTTTTCAATCCATAGAATGCAAGGCCAAGGTTAGGGGGTTCTTTTGTCATAATTTGACATTTTGTGGTGTGGGCCATTTGGTTGGTGCAAAATAGTAAGTTGTTCTCCAATGTCCCAACAAACATAAAGGAAATGGAAAAGAAGAATATTTTTTTAGCTTGAAATTGGTTTTATGCAGATTATAAGGGAATCTTACTCTTGAATTGACTTCAAAATCCTATCATGTGTATAAATCAACAGAGGTTCTAGAGGTTGTCCTTTCATCTGGGGCATTGTGACGTGGTTGTAGCTGACGGTCTTTTGCTCTATTATTGGTGGGGCTGGTGGTCTGAGCTCTAATTTGGTTTTCAGCCGGATAAAGCCCTAGTTCTTTGTTCAATTTTAGAGTTCTCTCGTTCCTTCTCACTATTCGCTTTGTGAGTTTTTGTTCTTTCTTTTGATTTAGTTTTAGGTTTTTTTTCGTGGTTCTCTCGTTTCTTCTCACTATTCGCTGTTTTATATTTATACATATCTATTTTGCATATATATATATATATATATATATATATATATATATATATATATATATATATATATATATATATATATATATATATATATATATATAGAGAGAGAGAGAGAGAGAGAGAGAGAGAGAGAGAGAGAGAGGTGAATTCTTATTTACCCAACTCAAAAAATTGGGTAAGGTTACCTTTAGTGTAAAATACATTAAAAACAACAAATAATTATACTATTTTATAATTAATTAAATGAGTAAAAATCAAATGATGACATGTGATTGGTTGAAAGTACACTATCCATCCTTTTGTGATGGGTAGAAAAGTTGCCCCTTTCTTTTAATCTTCTTTCCTTGTCTCACCATTAAAAATATACCAATGGAAAAATACAAGTCTAAACATCTACTAATAAATAGAAAAATTAATTTCTAGGAATAGATATTTTGTAATTAAAATTTTGGTTTTGATATTAAAAAGATAAAGAACTCGACAAGAAAGTTTCAATTATATTATGACAAACCAGCTAGTGCTAGTTATCAAATTGAAATTAAAATGTTTGAAATTTTTTTGTATTTAGTTTCAACCAATCATTATAATAATGTGTTTGGTTAAATCATTTTAATATTTTTAAATTAATGATATAATTAGAAACAAAAATACTTCAAATACATACCTTAAGAGACATCCATCATAGATGACTCTAGCACCATTGGAAGCAGAGCAGTTACGAATTTTAGTAGAGGAAGTGTTGAAGCAAGCAACACAATCCTTTTTGGAGAGGTAATTTCTGCATTGAAAAAGTGAATATACTATCACCTCTCCTCTGGCTTCTTGTGCTGTTGCAAAGTGTTTGCTTCCATTGCTAATTTGATTTCTCAAATCTGAAAATGTTCCATTAATGTTTGCATAGAACTTACGCAAATTTGCTGTGTTATATGTGCTGCATCCACTGTTCAGTACAACACTTGTTTGTGAATCTCCAGCTACACAGTTATAACTGGTTATTATGTTCCAACACACCAACGTTGTCAAGACTAGCTTAAGTTGTAGCACCATCCTTATATGTCTGTTTCTTGTATGAGAGAGATGAGATAAGATGACTAATGTCTTGTGTAGTATAGGAGTATGTTGTTTGCCTCTATAAATATACATACATAAATGACAAGATTCCAATAATTTGAGACTTTTAAAAAAAGGTGATCCACTTAAAATAAAAAATACTCATTTGAGACTTAAAAAAAAGGTGATCCACATAAAATAAAATAAATACTTTTTAGTGTTTATGAAAAAAAATTAATTTGATGATATGTATAAATGTAAAATAATGATTGAGAATTTTATAATGTAAATTCTCAAAAGAATTTTAATGTAAATGCGTGTAAAAATATTTTTAATGATCAAATTGAATGATGATACATGAATATATGACTGACGCAGATGAATCCAATGAACATACGGTATAAAATTTAAACTGATGTATTAAATGATTATGTGATTAAGGAATGAGGTGCACAAATATAGCACATACACACAAATGTATACATCACACGATACATTTAGGTAAAAGAATAATTACACCTATGCATAATCAAAAGAAATAAAAGAAGGTTGTAACGATCATACCAATTTAGACGATCTAAACTTAACTGGTTGCATATAATACCAATTGAAAATCAACAACAAGAATAACACAAGCTTTAAACACGAACAATCAAATACAAATTGAATAGAACTCATATTGCACGTCTGAAGAACATTATCAGACTCTCTTTCATAAGGCTTTAGATGAACTTTAAATGACAACATTATGATTATTACTGATTGATACAACTTGTCAATCCTGAATCATTGATTCAACTCTTTGACGATTGATTAGCACTTCAAGTATATTCCTTGAATCTTTTATAGTTGGTTGAAACTTCGAAGAATCATTGCCAATAGTCATAAAATTTCTTTCATCTTCTTTTTACGACAACCTTGGAAGACTAAGTCATTACAAGATGCTTTTGTTTTCTTTTCATTTTCTCATAAGATTTTCCAACATATTGCAATGTGAATGCATAACCTTTTGAATTAGAATCAATCCGGAACAACCTTTAAGACATAATGTCAAAAACATATTGCACATATCTCAGAAAAATTATTAATTCAATCCTGGATGAATCAAAACTTAGAAAGCATCTCAAATACAATTAATGCTTGAAGAATATTCTAGTAAGGTCTTACTTTGAATTAATCTATGTAATGCATATGAGTTCCTAGACTTTGATCAAAAGAGATTTTAAGAAGTGATCAGACACTGACGTGTTTGTCGGATAACAAATGCAAATATATAATCCATCGCGTAATTTTAAAAGATTATCGAACCCACAAAGAGTAATAATCAAATTAATGTTATTTATTGTAACAATGCAAAGCTAAGGCTAATGGTTTAAAGGATACGAACGAAAAATAAAAACTCTAATTTCTAAAGGTTTGAAAAAGATGATAAAACAAGTCTGGGATATGGATTCCGCGCTCCTAAATGACTTCGTAGAATTCAGGTACTAATTACGATTAGATATAGTTTTGTAGAAAATATTAATCTAATGACTTCGTCTCACACTCTCACACAATTGACTAGAACCACACATCATAACCACTGGATTTTGCTCTTGCTCGTTCGTCTCAATTAGAAAGCATATTTTGAAAACCAATAAGATTCTAAATGATGCCTAAAGCGCTCTCATTGTTTTTAGGATCGATGTCTAGTTTCCACTATTTTATTCATTCCTCACACTCTCGTGCTATCGGTCTGAACCTTAGTTTGTTTTTCACTCTCATGTCAAAACAATAAAGCATATATTTGGAAACTGATTGTACCTGAGATCAGAATCTCCAATGGTTGCTGACGTGGACTCCAATGTCTGCTCGAATGCTGAGGAGAACGGGGGGGTTATACCTACAAGATACTCCGATGCCAAAGTCAGAACGAGCACGAGAGATAACAAGAACAAGTAAGAGTGTTCAGGGAATGAATATTTGATACCTCGCCCCCCTCAAATGAGAGGGTTTATATAGAGATCCCCCAACGCATGGCTAACGGTTCCTATTTTTGGGACTGGATCGCGGATCCCCCAAAAATAGGTAATTGTCAGAAACTAACCTTCAGACGAGCATCCTGGTCGTGATAACGATACGTCAGGCACAAGATCCTCCGAGCAAGAACTGTCTAGGTTGAATCTGGGTTATCTTTGCAGTTGTCGAGCAGAGATCAGGAACAAGGAAGATGGAACGACCACGATCAAACATGGTCACAGATTCGCAGTCAATCCAGGGGGAGCATGAATATGATGGGTCCCCTAGTAATTGGGTCATTGGTCCTTTTCATGGGTCAGAGAGGCTTGGGTCATACCTAATCGTTGGTCCAGTCCAGAACAGAAACTAAAAACCAAAACAACATATAATCATAACTTCGCACCTATGATTTTCTACTGAGTCCCATCGGAACTCAAGTAAATTTATCAAGACACGATTTTAAACAGATACAACATAAACAAGACTATTAAATTTAAAGGCAACATGACATGTGATATATTAAACAGAATAGCAAGCACAAATAAGTAAATGATAAAAACCTAAAATTAAAGAAATGAAAAATTGAATTGATAGTAAAATGTCGGTAGGCTTGTGTTTGATCTAAGAGTACAATACAAAATAAAGAAAGGAAAAACAAGTGTGACAATTCTTCGATGTGAGTTATTGTCACTTTACAGGTAATTTATGCTTAAAAATTATGAAATATATTCTTTAGGGCTTTCACACGTCTAGGATGTCTCAGAAAGACCCAAATAAGTCCTATATTTAGAGCTCTGATGCATGGTAACTTCCTTTGGTCGTGCATACAGTTGGAGGAAAAAGAAAGTGGAGACAAACTGCTACAAACTTCCCATTATGCAAAATTCCTCCCTGCGACACAATGGCGAACGCCATTAGAGCAATGGAGAATGCAAATTCCATGGTCATTAAATGACGTGGCAAGCAAGGGAAATGGAGAACACCATGTCCACAAGGCGAACGCCATATCAGAAAATTGGAAGAAACTTGCACTTTTGCACTCTTTTTGCTTCTTTTCTCGGTTTCTATCGAATTAGTGTTGAATCTAGCCGACATCTGCAAAACAAATAAAAACAACCTAAAAGGTGATAAAACATAATAATATAAGGACAAATTATATGCGAAATGAGCCAAAAAAACATGATACAATTTCTCATTATCAAACTCCCCCATACTTAGACCATTGTTTGTCCTTAAACAATCACCTTATGTAATGAAATCGATTAAACACAGTGTCTGAAACATATGCACGACAAAACTCAAAAAGGTAAGTGTAGATGTTTAAGAATTGGCAGAATTTTTGACCAAACAAGAAATGTTAAATTCAGTTCAGAATGTCCTATCAGATGTTGGGACATTAGCAAACAGAGTATGTGAACTTATTTCAGGATGTCCTACCAGATGTTGGGACATTGTGTAAATAACTTAAGTTCAGTTTTTCAGGATGTCCCAACAGATGTTGAGACATCTCAGACCTGCTTCCAGAATTAATTATTGATTAACAGATCAGAGATATTTAAGGAGAACTATCTGGAATTAATTAATGCTGGATAAAAACAGAACAAGGCGCATCTGTAGGGAGTTTTAAATTGAAGATTCAGATTAAAACAGAAGACCTAATGCACCTAGAATATAGGAGGTAACAAACCCTAAATTCAAGGTGACAGTTGCTGCACATTAGGGTTGGATCATTCTACAGAAAGCCCAAAATTCAGATACCTATTTAAACAACAGAAACTCATAGAATTGAGGACGAATTTCAGAAGACCAAATAGGGTGTCTAGAGTTTTTAATAGCAGGTTGTTTTATGTACCACTTTATAAGCTTTTAAGCAAAAGTGCATTTGTGACTTGATTGAAACTGTGAAGTAAGATCAAGCTGTATTGTTTGAAGGATGTCTTCAATTTCTGTAAACTTGTAAACTTGATCACTGTGTGATTGAGGGGGAGTGAGTAGGGTACTCTTATCTAAGTGTGTCTTAGGTAGAAATTGCATTGGGTAAGTATTAAGTGATAGATTAAACAGGGTGGTTTAAGTCTAGAATTAATATTACTAATAGTGGATTTCCTCCTGGCTTGGTAGCCTCCAGATGTAGGTGTGGTTATACACTGAACTGGGTTAACAAACTTCTGTGTTGTTTACTTTTCTTGCTGTTTAAGTTTTGGTTAAATTTGTCAAATGTCCTATTAAGTGTTGGGACATCTCTTAGGACATCTCATACCTGATCACAGAATTTCAATTGGCATCAGAGCAGGCACCCTGCCTGTTTATACTGGGTGAGATCTAGGGAAAACAAATTCTGTAACATGGACAGAGATATAGGGTCAGTAAATAGACCACCTATACTGGATGGTTCTAATTATGACTACTGGAAGCCAAGAATGATTGCATTCTTAAAGTCACTTGACAACAGGGCATGGAGAGCAGTAAATGTTGGATGGAAACATCCTGTTCAAGACACCAAAGATGGATCAATAGTTCTGAAACCTGAAGAAGAATGGAGTAAAGAGGAAGAAGATTCAGAACTAGGCAACTCAAAAGCCCTAAATGCTTTATTCAATGGCATTGATAGAAATATTTTCAGACTAGTGCATCATTGTGAGCTGGCCAAAGATGTGTGGGATACCCTCAAGACAACTCATGAAGGAACATCAAAAGTAAAAATGTCAAGACTTCAACTTCTCACCACCAAGTTTGAGAACTTGAGAATGAAGGAAGATGAATCAATTCATGAGTTCTACTTGAACATCTTGGATATAGCCAATACTTCTGGAGCCTTGGGAGAAAAGATGACTGATGAAAAGCTTGTAAGGAAGATTCTCAGATCTTTGCCAAAAAGATTTGACATGAAAGTCACAGCAATAGAAGAAGCACAAGACATATGCTCCATGAAAGCTGAAGAACTAATTGGTTCCCTTCAAACTTTTGAGATGGGAATGAATGACACACATGCTAAAAAGAACAAAAGCATTGCCTTGGTTTCAAATACAGATGAAGAAGAAGATGATGAACTAGCAAATGATAAAAGCTTATCAGAAAACCTTGCATTGATTACAAGACAGTTCAAACAGATTCTCAGAGGTATGGAAGGTAAATCAAATTCCAGTGGAAGATTCACAAACTCTTCTGAAAACAAGAGAACCTATGATGCTAACAGAAGATAAAATCTTGCTGAAAAGACCAGTCAAGAAAAAGGAATCAAGTGCCATGAATGTGAAGGATATGGACACATCAAGAAGGAATGTCCTAACTTCTTAAAAAGACAAAAGAAGGGACTATCTGTAACCTGGTCTGATGAAGACTCAGGAGGAGATTCAGAAGAAGAATCAGCTAAGCATATTACTGCTTTAGCTGGACTGTGTGAATATGATAGTGATTCCAGTTGTGGAGAGCTTACTTATGAACAACTTGAGCAAGCATTCAAAGATCTATACAAAAGAAGCTCTGAAATATGCAGTGAGGTTATAAAGCTAAAGAAGCAGAATGAAGTACTAGAAGAGGAAAAAGCAAGTGATCAAGTAATCATTGATACCTTGAAAAGTGAAGTAACTCTTCTCAATTCTAAGATGGAACATATGTCCAAATCTGTTAGAATGTTGAACAGTAGCTCAAATACACTGGATGTTATTCTCAGCAATAATAAACATTCAGGGGACAAAAGTGGACTGGGATATAACAGAGATGAAGCCAGCTCTAGCAAAGCTACTGCAAAAACTACACAGTCAAACAAGATGTCCCAACAGATGCTTCAACATCAGAACACAAAGGCAAACATAATGTTCCAACAGATGTCTAAACATTCTGGAAAGAACAAAATGAAGAAGAAGTATCAAAGATGGAGATGCCATCACTGTGGAAGATTTGGGCATATAAAACCTCACTGTTATAAGCTACATGGATATCCAAATCAGATATATCAGCAACCTTCCAAACAGAAAGTAGAGGGTACCAAGAAAGTGCTGCATAGTCATCAAAGAAATCAGCAACCTCCTAAGCAGAAGGCAGAGGTCATCAAGAAGGTTTGGAGACCAAAAGCTGACATTCAGACTGATCAAATCCACATACCCAAGAACCAGATCAACAATCAAGCTTGGAGATCAGCTGAACAACACACAGGGCAGAGGCATCAAAAGAAATCTCAACTCATCTGGTCAAAGAAAAGTACTGCATACATAGCACATACATCACTGAGAGTATCAGCTAAAGAAGACTGGTACTTTGATAGTGGATGTTCAAGACACATGACTGGATTGAAGAATTTGCTAGTAAACTTAAAATCACATTCATCCAGGTATGTGACCTTTGGAGATGGAGCTAAAGGAGAAATCAAGGGAGTTGGAACCTTGGTCTGTCAAGATGTTCCAAGACTAGATGATGTGCTGCTTGTTAAAGGTTTAACTGCTAACCTGATCAGTATAAGTCAGTTATGTGATCAAGGGTACAGTGTAAACTTTACCAAATCTGAATGTATAGTGACTAACAAAGAACAAGAGGTTGTCATGAAAGGAGCCAGATCTAAAGACAACTGTTACATGTGGGAATCCCAAAATCTCAGTCTCACTTCAACCTGTTCTCTAGCTAAAGAAGAAGAAGTGAAACTGTGGCATCAAAGACTAGGTCATCTTCATTTCAGAGGCATAAAGAAGATCATATCTATGGATGCTGTAAGAGGTATTCCTAAACTGAAGATTGATGATAGCAAAATATCTGGTGAATGTCAAATAGGCAAGCAAACCAAGATGTCCCATCCAAAGCTTCAACATCTGACAACTTCCAAAGTTTTGGAACTTCTACATATGGATCTTATGGGACCTATGCAGGTTGAAAGTCTTGGTGGTAAGAGGTATGCCTATGTTGTGGTTGATGATTTTTCAAGATATACATGGATAAACTTCATCAAAGAAAAGTCAGATGTATTTGATGTATTCAAAGAATTATGTCAAAGATTGCAAAGGGAAAAATCCAGCTGTGTGATCAGAATAAGAAGTGATCATGGAAAAGAATTTGAGAATCAAAAGTTCTTAGATTTCTGCTCTTCAGAAGGAATCAATCATGAGTATTCTTCACCTATCACTCCTCAACAGAATGGGATTGTTGAAAGGAAGAATAGAACCATTCAAGAATCAGCAAGAGCTATGATCCATGCTAAAAAGTTACCTCTATACTTTTGGGCTGAAGCTATGAACACTGCCTGTTACATCCATAACAGAGTTACTTTAAGGAAAGGAACTTTGTCCACAATATATGAAGTCTGGAAGGGCAGAAAACCCACAGTTAAGTACTTCCATGTTTTTGGAAGTATCTGTTATATTCTGGCAGATAGGGAGCAAAGAAGAAAAATGGATCCTAAAAGTGATGAAGGGATTTTCCTTGGATACTCCATAAACAGCAGAGCATATAGAGTATTTAATTCTAGATCCAAGGTTATCATGGAATCCATAAATGTGATAATTGATGATGCTCCTACAGATGTCCCAGAAGATGTTGGAACATCTGCTGATATCAAGATTGAAGCTGAAGAAAAGAATGATCAATATAACTTCACTCAAACTGATACAAGGTCAGAAGATTCAAGCAAACCTCCATCCATCAGAATACAGAAGGATCATCCCAAAGATTTAATAATTGGTGATCCCAACAGAGGTGTAAGCACTAGATCAAGAGAAGTGATTTCAGGTTCTTGTTTTGTTTCCAAAATAGAACCTAAAAATGTCAAGGAAGCTCTCACTGATGAATACTGGATTTGTGCTATGCAAGAGGAATTAGGTCAATTCACAAGGAATGAAGTGTGGAATCTTGTACCTAGACCTGATGACATAAATGTGATTGGTACAAAATGGGTGTATAAGAACAAGTCAAATGAACAAGGAATTGTTACAAAGAACAAAGCTAGACTTGTGGCTCAAGGATACACTCAAATTGAAGGGGTAGACTTTGATGAAACATTTGCACCAGTAGCAAGGCTTGAATCAATAAGACTACTGTTGGGAATTGCTTGTATCTTAAAGTTCAAGCTATTTCAAATGGATGTGAAAAGTGCCTTTCTTAATGGTTATCTTAATGAAGAGGTATATGTAGAACAGCCTAAAGGATTTGTTGATCCAAGCTGTCCAAATCATGTATACAAATTAAAGAAAGAACTTTATGGTCTGAAGCAAGCTCCAAGGGCATGGTATGAAAGACTGACCACATTTCTTATCAAGCAAGGATACAGAAAAGGTGGGATTGATAAAACCCTGTTTGTTAAAGATGAAGAAGGAAATGTCATGATTGCACAAATATATGTTGATGACATTGTGTTTGGTGGGATGTCTGATAAGATGGTCAAACATTTTGTCAAGGAGATGGAATCTGAATTTGAAATGAGTCTAGTAGGTGAATTAACCTACTTTCTTGGTCTGCAAGTAAAGCAAATGGAAGACTCAATGTTTATTTCCCAAAGTAAGTACTCCAAGAACATAGTGAAGAAATTTGGAATGGAAAATGCTTCTCATAAAAGAACTCCTGCTCCCACACATTTAAAGCTGACTAAAGATGAAAAGGGTGAGAATGTAGATCAAAGTTTATATAGAAGCATGATTGGAAGCTTGTTATACTTGACTGCTAGCAGACCAGACATTGCATTTGCAGTAGGAGTTTGTGCAAGATATCAAGCTGATCCAAAAGTCAGTCATCTCAATCAAGTCAAGAGAATCCTTAAATATGTTAATGGTACTTGTGACTATGGCATAATGTACTTTCATGGTTGCAAACCAATTCTCACTGGCTTCTGTGATGCTGATTGGGCAGGAAGTGCTGATGACAGAAAAAGCACTTCAGGAGGATGCTTCTTTCTAGGAAACAATCTGATTTCTTGGTTCAGTAAGAAACAGAATTGTGTATCTTTATCTACAGCTGAAGCTGAGTATATAGCAGCAGGTAGCAGTTGTTCTCAGTTGGTTTGGATGAAGCAGATGCTCACTGAGTACAATGTCCCACAAGATGTCATGACATTGTACTGTGACAATTTAAGTGCAATCAACATATCAAAGAATCCTATCCAACATAGCAGGACCAAGCATATTGATATCAGACATCATTTCATCAGAGATCTTGTAGAAGAAAAGGTGATTTCATTGGAGCATGTAGCTACAGATCTGCAGTTAGCTGATATCTTTACCAAAGCATTGGATGCTACACAATTTGAGAACTTAAGGGGCAAACTTGGAATCTGTTTGTGTGATATTTAGCAGTTAATGAGATGTGCCAACATGTCATATGACATTGTATGGCATAAGTTCCAGATGGCAAAACCAGTCTGGACAAGTTCCTTGGGAATTTCATTCCTAATCATGGACACTGCTGCAGAACAAGATGTCCCAACAGATGTTGGAACATCTGAAGATAAGAAAAAGAACTCATCTGATGTTGATTTGGAACAAACTGAGGACCAGAATAAAGCCTCAAATGAAAATGATGAAGAAGTCTCTGAAGAACAGGCTAAAGCCTCAAATGAAGATCAAATCCCTGCTGATCAACCAGCTGAAGAGGAGGCTGCTAAATCTCCTCCAGTGGTCAACCAGGAGCAGGACTCTGATGCAGAAATCATAGCATCTGTTAAACCCAGCATAGCCAAAAGGCTCAGGTCCATGAAAGGAAAGATGCAAGCTGAAGCAGCAATTCCTGAGAAGAAGAAAGCCTCCCCAAAGAAAGGCAAAGCTAAAGCTACTTTTGGGCCAACAAAATCATGGAGTAAAGTTCAAACCCAGAAGAGAAAAGCTGTCACATCATCAGATTCAGATGTTGGATCAGATGTCCCAACATCTCCTCCCAAGAAGAGACCAGCAACATCCAGAGCTTCAACTGTTGTACCAGAAGCTTACTTGGACAACATATCATTCCATCATGTCTCTAGTGTTAACAGATGGAAGTATGTGTACCAAAGAAGGGTTGCCCTGGAAAGAGAACTGAGCAGCAATGCACTTGAGTGCACTGAACTGATTGATCTCATCTCTGTTGCAGGACTATTCAAAACAGTCTCAGACCTCTCTCCCTGCTATGAACTTCTTGTCAAAGAGTTCATTGTGAATCTTCAGGAAAATTGTTCACATGGTAAGTCCTCTGAATTCCAAAAAGTTTTTGTTAGAGGTAAATGTGTAGAGTTTTCCCCTCAAATCATCAATCAGTACCTAGGAAGAGAAACAGATGAACCAAATGAGCTAGGTAAGACAGATAATCAAGTCTGTAAGGTGATCACTGCAAACCAGGTCAAGGCATGGCCTGTGAAGGGAAAGTTCTCAGTGAGCATGCTTACCAGAAAATATGCCATGCTGAACAGAATTGGTACTGCTAACTGGGTGCCTACCAACCACACTTCCTCAATCTCAACTGGTCTAGCCAGGTTTATATATGCTGTGGGAACTCAAACCAAGATGGACTATGGAGCTTTCATCTTTGATCAAACCATGAAGCATGCCATCTCTACTGCAACAAAGCTGCCAATAGTTTTTCCATCATTGCTGTGTGGTATAGTGCTCAATCAATACCCTGGCATTCTCTCTGACAAGGATACAGCATGCAAAAGAGAAAGCCCCCTGGCTTTTCACTACAAATTATTTCTCAGTCACCATGCTGCAGATGTTGAAGCACCTTCTGGGACATCTGCTGGTCCATCCACTGCTAAGTCTTCTATCTCCAAGAAAGAATTAATTGCTGAGCTAAAGTGCACCTGCAAAGAGCTTGAAGCTAGGAAGAAGAAGCTGGAGGAAATCATTCAAATGTTGGAAAGTGAAGAAGATCAGAATGCTGCATCTGGTGAAGACAGTGAAGCTGAAAGTGAAGCTGATAAAGATGAAGACACTGAAGTGGAGGAAGCTACTGAGAGTGATGAATCTGAGTGATCTCTGTATGTGAGGCATTTGTAATGACAGCAATGATTTGTAATTCTGGATAATAGTTCTTTGGCCCCTAATTTTGTGCCTACCAAGGGGGAGAACAACAACAAATTTGTACTGCTGGTTATTTTGAATGAAATCTGTTTGTTTCTGTCTGAACTGAATCAGTGTGATTTAATGAATAATTCTGTTGGAATAAGACTGAACACATATATGTTTGAGGGGGAGTAATCTCAAATAAGAATCAACAGAAAAGTAATGATATACTCTGATAAAAAGAACTTCTGCTGCACTCTGAAAACCAGAAAAGATGTTAGCCAAAAATTAGCCAAAGGGGGAGTTTGTAGATGTTTAAGAATTGGCAGAATTTTTGACCAAACAAGAAATGTTAAATTCAGTTCAGAATGTCCTATCAGATGTTGGGACATTAGCAAACAGAGTATGTGAACTTATTTCAGGATGTCCTACCAGATGTTGGGACATTGTGTAAATAACTTAAGTTTAGTTTTTCAGGATGTCCCAACAGATGTTGAGACATCTCAGACCTGCTTCCAGAATTAATTATTGATTAACAGATCAGAGATATTTAAGGAGAACTATCTGGAATTAATTAATGCTGGATAAAAACAGAACAAGGCGCATCTGTAGGGAGTTTTAAATTGAAGATTCAGATTAAAACAGAAGACCTAATGCACCTAGAATATAGGAGGTAACAAACCCTAAATTCAAGGTGACAGTTGCTGCACATTAGGGCTGGATCATTCTACAGAAAGCCCAAAATTCAGATACCTATTTAAACAACAGAAACTCATAGAATTGAGGACGAATTTCAGAAGACCAAATAGGGTGTCTAGAGTTTTTAATAGCAGGTTGTTTTATGTACCACTTTATAAGCTTTTAAGCAAAAGTGCATTTGTGACTTGATTGAAACTGTGAAGTAAGATCAAGCTGTATTGTTTGAAGGATGTCTTCAATTTCTGTAAACTTGTAAACTTGATCACTGTGTGATTGAGGGGGAGTGAGTAGGGTACTCTTATCTAAGTGTGTCTTAGGTAGAAATTGCATTGGGTAAGTATTAAGTGATAGATTAAACAGGGTGGTTTAAGTCTAGAATTAATATTACTAATAGTGGATTTCCTCCTGGCTTGGTAGCCTCCAGATGTAGGTGTGGTTATACACTGAACTGGGTTAACAAACTTCTGTGTTGTTTACTTTTCTTGCTGTTTAAGTTTTGGTTAAATTTGTCAAATGTCCTATTAAGTGTTGGGACATCTCTTAGGACATCTCATACCTGATCACAGAATTTCAGTAAGAGGTCGCTAGGCTAATGCTAAATAGATAGTTACTAGACATCAACAACAAGGATACCATAATGACACACATCCGTATTTCACGGACAAAAACTCCCCTAGGGAAAATCAATTTGAATCATGCCATTATAACTTGATATACACTCTTTATTATTTTTCACCTCTTTTCATTCTAGCACTATCACATTAAGCCTGTTATCCTCGCACATACATGGTAAGTGAACCTATTAGTGTCTAATTATCTCATTATCAATTATATGCATTATTTTCTTTCTTTTTCTTTTTCTTTCGAATTTCAAGAGTTTGTTCTGTTGGGTTAAATGGTCGGGTAAGGACCACCTAACTTATAGGGAACTTATCTATCAATTTGCTTTTCTCTAAAATCATTCTCGATTCAAATTTTTTAGATCATACACGTATTTTCATAAGTTCCTTACTTAGTGTGTGCATTAGGATGATGTTGACTGCTAGTATAAACTACTAAGAGGCTACTTCAAAAATTCAGAACTTAAGGTCTCGACATAATGGTTATTCAAATCAAAGTCACATACTTAGGGAGATTAGGGTGTTAGGACGGTACCAATATTATAAAAACTTTTCCAACTCTACCTAAAATAGCCTAAACGTGAGAAACAACATATACTCTCGGAGTGTCATGCCATTGAATCAGAATAATTTTTTTCATTGGGGGTCGAATCTAAGGGAGATTTCTAACAAAAGAAAGAAATATTATGCAATAGGACTCAACATCACATATATGACTCAATTAAACACACAAACAAAAAACAATCTAAAAGAAACTAACTAGAAAAATGAAAAATTAAACGGGAAAATAAAATAAAAAGCAGTAAAGCATAAAAATAAAAAACAGTAAAGCTCTTCCCCCACACTTGAACCAAACATTGTCCCCAATGTTTCAGTGCAAGGTAGAAAAAAGAGTAAATAAACCTGGTAGAAAGCTCAAGGATGTCGGCCTTGGCCTCTGTGATGTTCGCCTCTATCGTACACTTGGGTGGCACATGTTGCACATACCCCCTCACACCGGTCACCTCCATGTGTATATCATTCATCTGTTCGATGAGGTCGCCCATGTTGTACTCACTCCTATCAACATAGTCAATCTGATGCTCTCGCATCTGATCGATGGCAACTCTTATCTTTTCCTACTACTTCTGCATACCTCTCAATAATAGGTCACGCTCCGCGTCCATATCATTTTGATGCCTAAATTCGGTCAGAATGTCATCTAGTGGACTCCTGATGGAGGTTTATTCATACTCTTCGCGAGGTTGATGTCCGGCTGAGGTATCTGCAAAATGGTCAGGAAAAATACGTGTGGTGTGTGCACGAGAGCTAGTCTGGGGAACATTTTGTTCCATAAGATCATCATAGGCTTGGTTAACAACATTTTCATCATGATCAGGTGCATTAGTATCAAAAAGCCAGTTAGTGTTGACTCGCACATTAATGCGTGCAACGCATGGTAAAGTAACTCCCCTAACCTCTATGTTACTAGTCATTAAATAAAACTTGCCGCATGGTCCATTCTTTATTAGGCGCATGCTACCACAATAGTCTAAATCGACAAAAAGTGAATCTAGAGGCTCAAGAGTAGCCAACTCCGTGCGCAAGTCTAACACAAGGGCTATAGATGTGATCATCCCTCCAACACATATAGGACCTCCTACTCTACCAATAGCAGATGAAAGGTGTGCCAATAAAAACGGTGTTGGGTTAACTTTTTTCCTAAAAAGTACACAATGAATGAAGGAAAGATCTTTAGAGTTTACATTCCCAGTGTTCTCCCGATCGAAAATGGTGTTTGCTAGAATACGATGCAAGTACCTAATGGTTGGGTTCTGAATGAGAATGGCCTTAAGACCTTCCCAATGGGTGGTGGTTTTGTTGCCAAAAACCAAGAGAACTAGATTCCCAATCGCTCTCCAGAGGGGCTTGACAAACATATTCTTCTCCGCTATGGAATTGAAAAATAATGTCCATTTGGTCTTGATTAAGTGTGTAATCTCTATCAAACATCCTAAAGTGAAAAGTGTTAGTGGTGGAGAAACCTCCTATAAGGTTTAAATATCTAAAAGAACTTAAGAACTCATAGATAAACCTAATGTATGTTGGACTAGTTAAACCGTAAAAATGAAACATACCTAGGTTGGTAAGCATCCATTTGAGAGATACCTAGATTGTAATTATGATTTATTTATAATAAGTCAACTATCATAGACAATATATACTCTTGATTAATAATAAGAAATCACTAGAAAAATCAATTATCTTTCAAAAACTTCTCTTTTTTATGATGGTTTTCTCTTTGCTCTATATTATTCATCTTTGTTGAGATTTTATTCAATATTTATATATATTTTTCGATTTTTTTTTATATTCTTTGCGATGAGATAACCCTCCATTTTATTTAATATATTTTATTTTATTTATAAAATTATTATAAATTTACTTTAATCCTCTAAATATATTGGACACTACAAGATGCAAGTGTAATTAGCCGTATCAATAAGTTGACACTTTATGGATAAATTTAAAGTTTAGGATAGTCGATCGAAACGCCGAATACTAAAATTTTAAAAAATAAAATGAAAAATATAAAAATGAAAAATGTTGATGCTTCATGGATGGATGAGATTCAATAATATTTCAACTGTACTGCCAGAAGTAATAATGTCGTGATATGAAAATTTGTATTTTTCTGTGGAAGATAATGTATAAGGACAACATTGATGGCAATGGTCTAGACCTAATCAGTATACTAATTATTAGAAGCCAGAAAACCAGGCGTTTACTTTCTATTAATTATTTCATATATTTCAATTATGATTTCCAGAAGACGTGCACATATATCCACCACCTCTTAACAATTTGATTATGATATTGTCATTTTATAATATTAGCATTCTATTACTACTAGTTTTATCTTTCACACGTCAACTTAGAAGACTATAAAGCTACAGTACGTCAACTTAGAAGACTATAAAGCTACAGTTTGTCTCTATGTAAGCTGTCGTGGTTATATGGAACATCTGGACAAAGACTCCTAACTGAACTAGTCCTGGTAGGCTTCCATACTGTTATTAATTGACAGAAATAAAATCAAATTGAAACTTTAATAAATGAGAAAAAAAGGATTTTTTAATACATCCAATAAGTTATTTAGGACGAACATTGTATGTTAAAAGAAAATTTCTGAATGTGCATATGCGAAAGGTCTCCGTATATACAGATCCGGAAGAAAAACTGATATATTTGAAACTGCATGATCATTCCCCCCATTCTTTCTATTCTCAACTCTTCTTCTTCCACGTTCACCCTCACTAACCTAAAAAAACTACTTCATCAATACTATTTCTCACTTAAAAACTTCAACTTTTTGGTGAAACAAATTAAAAAGAGCAAGAGAAGATTGTATTTCTGCTAAATATTAAACTTCACTCACTACATTGTTCACATTATGAATAAACTTTTTTGAAAAATATGGTTACGCGACTTCCGGATATGCACACCCGATAGCTATTTGGATGAACATGTTCGGATGTGCACATCCGGAAGAATGCCTGACAGTAATTCATTTTAATTTTCAGAATTTATTATTTGGATCTAGTTATATATATTTATTATTATAATATTGTTTATAAATAGATATGGTGCATCCCGATAACATCTCAAAGGAATTAGTTTCGATGATTTCTCTGAAAGTTGATGGGATTATCATAAAGTCGGTTGATATCCGTGGTGACTTTAATAACAAATAAGAGTTTGACGATCGTTAAAGCATGATGTGTATATGATGACTTTCGAAATCAAGACATTTTGTACAAGCTATCTTGAAACCCGGATGACTCATACCACCTACATCACTGCAATGGGCGACGCATGCAACCGCAGTTGCCGAGTCGTGGCCGAATAGTTTTGTTGAAAGGATGAATGAGTTCGATAGATTGAACGAAATTGAAAAGACATAAAATACGGAAAAGTCCAAAGGTCAAGCTCTGATAGATTTAGACGAAGACTTTTGTTTTAACTCTTTTGTAATCGAACGACAAAATATAATTTTTTGAAGTGAAATATTTTGATTTCTATTCATATGTTTTTTTAATGCACTAATGCCTTTTATTCTAATGAAATCATTGCATAACATAGTCAATTCTGTTTGAAATATGTATCAGTAAAATATCCGGATTTGCTGATCAGGAAAGTTCCGTATGTGCACATTCGGAACGTGTAATTATAGGGTTTTTCCGGATCTGTAAATTCGGAAAGAAATTAGACAGAATTTACTTTACCCTAGGTTATCTATAAATTAGGGGTTTCATTTGATATCTTTCACACAAACACAAAATGTCTCAATTGTATGAAATCAAGACACGTTGGTGTGACGCAAGTCTCTTCTACACCGACGATAAAACACTCGGTCACACGTTTAAACTAATGGCGCACCAATCCATCGATGAGATCATTGACGAGATTGACATCTCCTACCTTACCAAGACAAATAGAAGGTTCCAAAGCTAGTATCGTTCACCTTCGGTTGATAACGAAGGGAACATCGCTTACAACATTGTTGAGCTAAAGAATCCATATAATGTTAGATCAATGTTGCAAACTTATTTCCGGTACGAAACACGATTCCCGCTCGAGTTCGAGGCGACCGTCCGAAGAACGGTCGATCAATCTTAGAGATGTGCAAACGTCCACCAGACTATTGATCTATGTAATATCTAAATTTTTGTCGATGTAATGACGAATTAAATGTAATCATGTTTTATGGTATGAATGTGAGAAATGTTAGAATTCTGTTATTCTGCACTAGTTTTCTTCCTGATGTTAGAATTCTGGATGTGCACATTCGGAAAAAACGGAAAAAAAAGTGCATCCTGATTTGCACATTCGAAAAACCATAGATATTTTTGTAAGCACGTAAAGTGTCTAGATAACTCATGTGGTGTATTAAGAAATCCTTATGAGAAAATATTAACATTTGTGTAATAGAGTCGTCTAAATATTTAGAAAATCATGTTTAAATTAAATTAATTTCAATTTAATCATAATAAAATAAATAAAGATTCTATTTAATTATAATTTACTTGTAATAAATATTTTATGAGATTTTATTTAACTATAATTTAATTAAAATAAATCTCGATAGTCCTCCTTACCCATCGTCAAATATTATTATGTGTTTAATAAAAGTATGTAAATAATTTTTCTTCTCAAACATCTCAAAAATCTATTGAATTGTCAAAAATAATTGTTTGAATTTTAGAATTTAAAGTATGGTATATATTGTTTCATATTCTAAAATTTAAATAATCTATATAAATGTAATGAAAGAGCCACGTCAACAGGAGGGACAGGTGGAAAAGGTTATAGAAGGTGAGAGAATAACAAATTCTGTTAGTGGTCCGCAAAAGCAGGGAACGAGAAAGGGAGCAAGGCCTCGCAGTCCATCACACAAACTGCGTGATTTCTACACTTGAGCCTCATATATACTGATTTGAGATGGAGATCTTATTTTATGAATGTTATTGAGAATTTTCTCTCTTCTTCTCAGGTCTGGGAACTTTTCCCAAATTCTTATGCATTCATCTTGAATTGTAATTGTTGCCCTAATTTCTTCAAATTCATAGACTGGAGTTTCGCAATTGAATTGATTAGTAATACAATCTTTCCCTGTTTCATTGATTAGATTCATAACATTGGTGCTTTCATCTCATCATGTCCGATAACGCACGCTTGAAAGAGATACAGGAGGAGATTACGAACAAAGTCCAACTTCAACTCCAAAAGTTCATGGACGCCATGGAGATTCGTGATCGAGATCATGCTAGCCGCATCGACAACATAGAAATGGGTAATGAAGACCGCCTCAAGAGAATCGAAACGGCGGTCGAATCGTTACTAACGCGTGCTGTCGAAATCCAACGTGATGAAGAGAACTCACGCCGACGCCAAGCCCCGTTTCACACCAGAAGCGTGAAGCTCGAATTTCCCAGATTCGATGGTACACACGCAATCGAATGGATTTTCAAAGCTGAACAGTTTTTCGAGTACTACAACACTCCGGATGAGGATCGTTTAATGATTGCGGCGGTTCACTTGGATCAGAAGGTGGTGCCGTGGTACCAGATGATACAGCGCACAAACCCGTTTCAGTCCTGGCAATTGTTTGCGCGCGCTATTGAGGTAGATTTTGGCCCTTCTTGTTATGATTGTCCTCGTGCAACCTTGTTCAAATTAACACAAAAAGCGAGTGTTGCTGATTATTATCTGGAATTTACTTCATTAGCAAACAGAGTTTATGGTGTGAGTACTGAAGCTTTATTAGACTGTTTTGTTAGTGGATTACAACCTGATTTGCAAAGGGAAGTCATAGCCCAAGAGCCCCCTTCAATTCAAAGAGCAGTAGCCTTGGCTAAACTCTTTGAAGATAAATGTAAACCTTTAACCAGAAATACAACTACCAAACCAAATAGCTTCAACAATCCTAACCCACACAGATCTACCACACCTCCATTATTACCAACACCAAATACAAAACCCACAAATACCTTTTCAAAAAACCAAAATGTCAAAAAAATGAGCTCAGCAGAAATGCAAATCAGAAGAGAAAAAGGGCTATGCTATACATGTGATGACAAATGGTCATTCAGTCACAAATGTCCTAACCGTGGCTTGATGATTTTACAAGTAGAAGAGGATGGTAGTGATTATGAGGATAAGGAAAACCAAGTTGACACAAGGGAAGACCAACAACTTGAATTGCACTTGTCTTTCAATGCCTTAAAAGGGTCAACTGGTATAGGCACTATTAAATTTACAGGGCATATTGGTAAAATGCCAATTCAGATCTTAGTTGATGGGGGTAGTTCAGACAATTTCCTACAACCAAGGATTGCACACTTTTTGAAGCTGGATATAGCTCCTGCACCTCTTTTTAAAGTATTAGTAGGCAATGGGAATTCACTAAGTCCTGAAGGGTCCATCTCTGAACTTTGTGTAGCGGTCCAAAACCATGACATAAAGGTTCCTGTGTACTTATTACCCATTGTGGGGGCAGATCTGATTTTGGGTGCTACTTGGTTAGCTACATTGGGGCCACATGTAGCAGACTACCAGTCATTGTCCATTAAGTTCTTTGACAATGGTAAATATGTAACACTCCAAGGAGAAAAAAGTCAAGTTCCACAACAAGCTCAACTACACCACATGAAACGTTTGTATCAAACTGAGGCTATTGAGGCATGCTTTGCCATACATAGAGCTGAGCCTATCACAACACAGGACTGTTGGCTAGAGTTACCTACTGATATGGAACCTGAATTAGTGTTATTGTTGAACAAGTTCAAGGAAGTGTTCCATAAGCCTACAGGCTACCACCACCTAGGCTACAAAATCACAACATACCCTTGATAGAAGGCAAGGGACCAGTTAAAGTCAGGCCATATAGATACCCCCAAAGCCAGAAAGAACAAATTGAAATCATGATTCAAGAGATGCTGGCTGAGGGAATTATTCAGCCAAGCAGTAGTCCTTACTCTTCTCCAATTGTGTTGGTCAAGAAGAAAGATGGAACGTGGAGATTCTGCACTGATTATAGAGCCTTGAATGCCATTACTGTGAAAGATTCATTCCCCATGCCTACTGTAGATGAACTCCTAGATGAGTTATTTGGAGCTAAATACTTTTCAAAGCTGGATCTGAGGTCAGGTTACCATCAAATCTTGGTGGAACCTAGTGATAGATATAAGACAGCTTTCAGGACACATCAAGGCCACTATGAATGGTTAGTTATGCCTTTTGGGCTAACTAATGCTCCTGCATCATTTCAATGTTTGATGAATCATATTTTTCAACCATTCCTCAGAAAGTACGTATTGGTCTTTTTTGATGACATTCTTGTCTATAGCCCTTCATTTTCTGATCATTTACATCACTTAGAAACTGTCCTACAAATTTTACAAAACAATGTTCTGTTTGTAAAATTATCTAAGTGTTATTTTGGCATGAAGGAAGTAGACTATTTGGGCCATACAGTTTCGGGCACCGGTGTGGCAATGGATAAGGATAAAGTGCAGACAGTTTTAGAGTGGCCTCAACCCAACAATGTTAAACAACTCCGAGGATTCCTGGGGCTTACCGGGTATTACAGAAGATTTGTTAAAGGGTATGCGGCAATAGCTGCGCCTCTTACTGATTTGTTAAAGAAGGAAGCATTTAAATGGACTACAGCAGCTACAACGGCTTTTGAAAAGCTGAAAATAGCTATTACTACAGCACCGGTTTTGGCACTTCCACAGTTTTCAATACCTTTTACGATTGAAACAGATGCATCTGGCACTGGGGTAGGGGCTGTGTTGAGCCAGCTGGGTCACCCAATTGCTTTTTTCTCTAAGAAAATGGTCCCTAGAATGCAGAAGCAATCGGCTTATACTAGAGAGTTGTTTGCTATAACTGAAGCCATTGCTAAGTTTAGACACTACTTGTTGGGGCACAAGTTTATCATCAGAACCGATCAAAAAAGTTTAAAAAGTCTAATGGACCAGTCGCTACAAACCCCAGAGCAACAGGCATGGTTGCACAAATTTATTGGGTATGATTTTACAATTGAATACAAGCCAGGGAAAGAAAATGTGGCAGCTGATGCGTTATCTAGAGTATGCTTAATGGCCTGGTCTAAACCTGAAGTTGCACTTTTAGAAGAGTTGAGGAAAAGCACAGACCAAGACAGTCACTTACAAGGCCTCACTGTCAACAATACTGCTGGACAGGAGCAAAAGTTTCTGAAAAAGGGAGGATTAATTTACTGCAAAGATAGAATTGTAGTTCCAGATGACGTGCAGTTGAAAACAAAGATATTAGTGGAGTTTCATTCTTCTCCTATTGGTGGACACGCAGGAATAGCAAGAACGATGGCTAGAATATCAGCTCAATTTTTCTGGCCCAATATGCAGCAGGATGTTAAAGAATTTGTCCAAAAGTGCCCAATCTGTCAACAGGCCAAACATGACACTAGAGCTCCTGCTGGACTACTACAGCCATTACCCATACCAGAGCAAGTTTGGGAAGACGTGGCAATGGATTTCATCACAGGATTGTCGCCCTCTCATGGATACACTGTTATCATGGTTGTTATTGATAGGTTAACTAAATATAGTCACTTCAACCCCCTTAAAGTAGACTATAATAGCAAAACGGTAGCAGACACGTTCATGAAAGCTATAGTTAAGTTACATGGTATGCCTAAGTCTATCATCTCTGATAGGGACAAGGTGTTTATGAGTAAATTTTGGAAAGATTTGTTTCAGCTGCAGGGCACTACTCTGGCTATGTCATCAGCATACCATCCACAAACTGATGGTCAATCTGAGGCTCTTAATAAATGTGTCGAGATGTATTTGAGGTGTCTCACTTTTGAAAATCCGAAGTCATGGTTCAAGGCACTTGATTGGGCAGAATATTGGTATAACACAGCTTGGCACACCAGCTTGGGTATGACACCTTTTCAAGCATTATATGGTAGACCACCTCCAAATTTGAGCAGATATAGTCATTCACCAAATGATTCAGTAGCTGTGCAACAACAATTAATAGAGCGGGACATGTTATTGGCTCAACTTAAAGATAATTTGAGGCGTGCACAACAAGTGATGAAGGCACAAGCTGATAAACATAGAAGAGATGTTCAATTGGCAGTAGGAGAACAAGTGCTGGTAAAGCTGCAACCATACAGGCAGAATTCAGTTGCTCTAAGAAAAAATCAAAAATTGGGTATGCGCTATTTTGGACCATTTACCATTTGTGAGAAAATAGGACAGGTTGCTTATAAACTCACACTACCTCCTGAAGCGCGAATCCATCCGGTCTTCCATATATCTCAGCTGAAGCAATTTAAGGGGAACGCCATGAATCCATACCTTCCTTTACCTCTCACTACACATGAATTGGGACCTATTCTGCAGCCTACAACAGTAATTCAAAAGAGGGAAATCATGAGAAATGACCAAATCATTCCACAAGTAAAAGTGCAATGGGAAGGCTTGAGTGACAAGGAAGCTACATGGGAAGATACTGATGATGTAAGTGCAAGCTATCCTAACTTCAACCTTGAGGACAAGGTTGATTTTAAAGGGAAAGGTATTGTAATGAAAGAGCCACGTCAACAGGAGGGACAGGTGGAAAAGGTTATAGAAGGTGAGAGAATAACAAATTCTGTTAGTGGTCCGCAAAAGCAGGGAACGAGAAAGGGAGCAAGGCCTCGCAGTCCATCACACAAACTGCGTGATTTCTACACTTGAGCCTCATATATACTGATTTGAGATGGAGATCTTATTTTATGAATGTTATTGAGAATTTTCTCTCTTCTTCTCAGGTCTGGGAACTTTTCCCAAATTCTTATGCATTCATCTTGAATTGTAATTGTTGCCCTAATTTCTTCAAATTCATAGACTGGAGTTTCGCAATTGAATTGATTAGTAATACAATCTTTCCCTGTTTCATTGATTAGATTCATAACAATAAATTACAAAACTTTTTTTCTTCTCCACTTATGCATTTCTCTTTTAAATTAAAATTTCTAAAATTCAAAACAATTTGTATTGTTTCATTTTCCATCAAATTTTAGGTGAAATGTCATATAATCAACTGTTTAATAATAACACAAGCTTAGTTAATACTCCTTTTATTAAATTTTTTATTTTAGTTCGTCATTTTAACTACAGAATTCGAGCATGCACCATACAAATTTTATTATATAATTTAAAGTTTAGTAGATTGCATTTACTTTTTATTTCTTCTTTTGCTTAATTGTCGATATGTTAATTTATTCATGTTTATGTCAGTTTTCAATAATGGATATGAACATACGTGTTAGGGAGAAAAGACAAAACCAATGTCCACTACTAAAAATAAGATATTTGATTAAATGATTTTACATCAGATTTCAAGATATATGATGTGAAAAATATTTATCAAAGAACTTTACATCAGATTTAATAACATTTTGAAGTGAAAAATATTTGATTTATGGATTTTACACCAGACATTTAAATAGAAGCGTCAACATAAGATCAGAGTGGATAGAACCAGATCATCTGAACCACAATCTCAATTTCAATATGAACCACAACTCTAGAAGGTTTAAGATAAGTCATATTTCAAAGAACTATACAATATGAATGTAGTTGTATGTTCCTAATTCATTCAGGGAGAATACCTCAATCCAGTTATTTTGTTGTTTGTCTTATCACTTTTATTTTTGATTTTATTTCGATTATTGAGTCTCCATTATGATTGTACATCTCGAAATCATGTTTGAAAAGATTCGTTTGTAGCATACATAAACCACTAGTTAAGTTTGATCTTGATCAAGATGTTTTTGGTCAATTGTATGAGTAAGTGGAATGGAAATCTTTTTTTTTATATTTGAGTTGGATACCGAGTAAAATCTCAAAGTGCTTTTATTTTTTGCTCAACCTCAAAGTGCTTTTAAAACTATGAAAATTTGAGATTTTGTGTTTGATTCGAATCATGGAAATCAAACACATTTTTTGATTCAATTCAAATTCAATAGAGGTAAAATTAGAAATTTCTAACCATTTCATTCAAATCATTTTTTACACATGATTCAGATCAATTTCTTACTGCTCACCTTTGTTTGATCTGATTTGAATCAAATATTTTACATGATTCAAATTACACAATTTTTTTTAGCATTTTCCAATTGGGCCCGTTGCTTTTGATCTGAATCATTTTTTGCACATGATTCAAATCAGAAGGTCCTTTATTCGAATCAAACTTTCCTCATGATCTGAATCAACTGAAAAATGTTCAAAATTCTATTTTTTCTTTTATTCCACTTCACTTGTTCATTTGATTCAAATCATGAATCACTCTTTATTCGAATCTAACTGACCTTTTCAACCATTTTCAGTGCTTAGTCTCAATCATATATAAAGCCTTTTATCATCATTTTCCACATGAAATCTTATCATCTGATCATAATCAACATTGTGATTTAGTGAAAAATCAATTTCCTCTATTTTGAATGTTCAAAGTCTTGCAATGAAAGTCTTGCATCTTGCATCTTCAACTTCAATTTGATTCAGATTTGGATAACGAGCGGTTTGTACCCGATTGAAGAAGTTGTGTCCTTGAAACTAATCGTTCTTGGAGATTTGGTTGAGTTTTTCAAGTTGTTTGCAAGATTGACGAGATTGTCAATGGTGATGACAAATTCCATCTAAAAGAAGTAGGTTATTCTCTCAAGAATTGCCTTAGTAGTGACTGCATGGAATGCATAGATAAGGCAAAGTTCTTCCCAAATCTTTGGACAATTCACTGTTCAAGGAATCGGTAGGATCAAGGGGTTGATTTCTACATACGAAGGCTTGGAGAAGATTGATGATATTGGAATATTCAAGAAGTGTAATTCAAGTAAATATTATGTAGAAAATTTTGACATTATGATGTATAAAAGTCATGATCCTGATATGAGATTTTATTTTTTCAATTGTATTATGGATCGACGATTGTATGAACTCTTGCAAATATTTGTCAAATATAAATGAACTATGCAGGGTTAAATGGGAAATCATTGAAGTGTGCACGTAGGAAAAACAATGACGAATGTTAAAGCACTACAAATCTCGGTGTCATCTCTCTAACTTACTCTTCCATTTAGTTTCGTAGTATTTGCATTCTTTAGTATTTCAATTCTAGCGAAATTTATCGGTTATTCAATTGATAGTTATTTATTATGTAAACATTACATAATTGGGCTACCTCCAAATTAATCGCCACCCTTTGCAACTACTCTAATGGTTGGTCCATCTGTTTTTCCAATCTTTTCAGTTCTGGTACCCACTGAACCTCAGTTTGTTGTGCAGACTTCTACTTAAGCTACTTATGAGAATTGTCCTTTCGTGTACCATGTTGCTGATCCACAAGCCAAAAGTCAAGGAGAACCTTGAAGCATTGGTAAAGTTAGAAAGCAATGTTTGACTCTTGAGAAGAGGATAAGGGATGTAAAAGGCAATGATGTCTTTGGTGTTGCCACAATGGACATGTGTTTGGTTTCTGACTTGGTTATGCCTGCTAAACTCAAAAATCCCTAATTTGAGAAATACAAAGGGAACACCTTTCCTAAAAGCCACTTGGTGATGTACTAACGCAAGATGGTTTCTTATACCGACAATGACAAAATGCTCATTCATTGTTTCCAAGTAAGCTTGAGTGGCGCTTCAATGAAATGGTATATGGGACTTGAGAAGAACCACATTCAAAGCTGAAAGGATTTGGTTGATGCTTTCTTAAAGTAGTATAAGTACAATTTAGACATGGCACCTAATCGCCATCAACTGCAAAATATGTCTCAGAAAGAGAAAGAATCCTTCAAAGAGTACGCTCAGCGCTGGAGAGAGCTGGCTGCTTAAGTGGAGCCACCCTTGGCAGAAAAGGAATTAACTGGTTTATTCATGGATACTCTTCAACCGTTATTTTGTGAAAATATGGTAGGTAGTGTATCATCTGGTTTTGCTGACCTAGTCACTGCTGGAGAAAGACTAGAGGAAGGTATCAAGAAGGATAATATTACCAATGTTGAAGTCTCTAATGGTGCAAGAAATTCCATTGAGAACTTTCAAAAGAAAAAGGATGGTGATGTCTATGTTGTTTCATAAGAAAGGGAAACTTATCACAAGAAAAAACAATATATTCTAAAATATGTAGTTGCGGTTGCTCCTGTTGTTAAGGCCCAACCTGCTCAAACTCCTCCTCGTCTTGTAGTTGGATAAAATCAGTATCGCAATAGGAATCACTTTGATCCTATCTCGATGACCTACACTGAATTGTACCCTACTATGGTTCAAAAAGGTTGGATTAGTACTAGGCCTTTACCTCTTCCTCCAAATCCTCTCCCAGATGGCTATAGGCATATCTTCACTATGAGTTTCATCAAGGAGGAGCGGGCCATGATTTGGAACATTGCTTTGAATTGAAGGCTAGAGTGCATGAGCTTGTCAGAAGCAAAATCCTCACCTTTCATGATACCAATCCCAATGTTGTCAACAATCCTCTTCCAGATCATGAGAAGTGAATCTTCCAGACAACTTTAGCAAGTCAAACTATCTTCCTAAGGCCAATATTTTTAGACAAGATAACTCATCCTTGTTACTGATTAATCACTAGGCCATGTTTCTTTCTTTTTGCAATTTCTTCCATTGTATTGATATTTTGTTTTAAAACTTTTTTTGTACTTTCATATTAATTCTAATGAAATGAGCATTGCAATGTTTTGATTTAATTCATTTTTATCCAATGTGTGCATCTTTATGAACTTATATTTCCTATTCATTTTCTTTATCAAGCTTTTGTTTATGAAAAGATTGGAGGGAGGATGATGAAAACGAAATATCCATAATTATTGAATTGCATGCTTT
The DNA here is from genome assembly GCA_963966055.1 of Lathyrus aphaca. Lineage (NCBI taxonomy): Eukaryota > Viridiplantae > Streptophyta > Magnoliopsida > Fabales > Fabaceae > Lathyrus > Lathyrus aphaca. The sequence goes on from OZ014524.1 coordinate 235,574,049, forward strand.
CAATTAAAATTTGGTTGATGATGTATAAGAATTGTTTCAACTCCCAAACACTGGAGAAATAAGGAAGTTAATCCCTTGTCAACCTTTTGAGCCTAAGAGTTAGAGTTTATTTCTATACGAAAAAACCCGCAATCTTAACCTGAGATGGGTAGTTTTCAATTAATTCAAATGTGCATTCAAATACAAGAGAATCATTCAAGAAACCTTTCAATAAAGGTTGCAATCACAAGCTTTCCTTCGCACACATCAAAGAAGTGTCAAAGATGTCTTTCAATTCAAAAGCCAATGATGGTTCACTGTAATCATTAAGCTGAGCAGTCATTATCTTTCAAAAAAATTATGATTTAAAAAAAAAGAAAAAAATGAAAATCCCGCTAAGTCAAATCCTATGAAGGAAATTGCCGCTCCCGAGATTTTCATCCTTGTACAAACGCGAAAGTGGCGCGGAAAAGGTAGAGACGCCAGCCAGGAATTTTTATCCCGAATGAATGGGAAAGGTAATGTTGCACAAACCTAAGAGAAAAGGAAAGGACAAGGTCCTGCGAACCAGAGATCTGGGTTCGGGAGTCCGTTACGACATGGGAAGGTATTACCACCCCAGACCGTCCGCCGTACCCGACGAGATCCACACCTGTTAGTTTGTTTCAAAGGGTAAAAGAAATAAAATGTTGCTGAATAAAAGAATTGCTAACTGGAATGAGAGAGGGAACTGGGAAAGAGATTGAAAAAGGAAAATATAGGGGAAATAAAGAATGTGCTTGAACGGGCCCTACCCCGCTGCCTACGTACCTCATCAGGAAAATGAGGATCAGAGTCGACGTAGTTCGCCTAACTAAGGTGGAAACTCTTTTTGTGTTTTTTTACGAATTGAACTGCTTATACCTATGCTCAGGTGTTGTAGGCTCGTCTGGTATGAGTGCGTAACCGTCTTACAAATAAGGAAAGTCGTAGCAAGTTTGCGTTGAGAGTGAGTGAGATGAGAAGAAAATTCCCGAAGGAAAAGACGATTATTGTTTGTTAACTGTCTTTTAAAAAAGTGTTTTCTGAGTTTGTTGTTTGTGAAACAATCTCATACTAAGACTTGTTCATCGTGGTAGATGCATTACACCTCGCCCCAAAATAGGACGTATATAAGTAACACGCGGCAAAGTCTCATGGCGTATGAGAAATCTCAACCTTTATTAGGCGTTTTTAACTTTTCTTTGAGATGAGAAAGAGACTCAAATCAAGAAAGGGAAAAAACTAAGGGGGACTAAGACATAACCCTAAGTTGTTTATTTTGGGAAAGGAAATTCTAATGTTTTGTGTGGTTTTCTAATCCTAATGAGAAAAAGGAAAAGAAGAAAAGAGAATTAGAACTCAACTTACTTTCTAAGGAAGTTAAGTTGTTTCTAAAAAGGGAGAAGCCTATACAAACAAAGCACAAAGTGCTAAGGCAAACACACTTAAAAAGCGTAATGAATTTAAAAGGAAGAAATTGTGTGAATAAACTTACCTCAACCTCCCTACAAACAAAGGTTAATAGTATAAAAGAAGAGCGATAAAAGGAAAGAGGTAAACAAGTACCATACATATCCTGATTCATCTATGGCCTTATCTAGACTCAAACCTAAGTCTAAGGACCCTAGAAACTAGGCAAAGCCAAAAATCCAGCATTTATTACAGCTTCCTATTGCACAACAGCTACTAAATACAAGGCCAAATACAAACAACCTATTACAGCTACCAAATAACATGCAAATAGGTGTAAAAGATCAAAAACAAAATGGATACAACATGCTTTTTATAGCTCCTGTTTCAAAATGCAGCTATGAAAATAAGGCATTTTCCATTATTTTTTTCTAATGCACCAAACATGAATTTTTATGCACACAATGTAATGCAATGATCATGTGAGTTAGTGCAACAACATGAAATGAATTATTCACAATGAAATGCAACATCATCATGCAATCAATGGATGCAAACTAGATGATTTTTTTGTTTTTAACAATATGAAAGTTTTCAATATGCACATGATTTGATCAAAGCATGAACGGATTTCGAAAGTGATGCAAAAATAGAAATGTTGACATTTATTAACATGCTATGGAAGATGCTAAGTCATGCAAGCAATAATCACAACATGCAATGGACACATATGCAACAATTATGCTTAAAATCAAAACTATCAAAACGCACGTCGAAAGCTACCGAAACTATGTGCACTAGTGCTAAATCAGCTCCTAAATATTCGCTAAAATCATAATCTAACAAGCTATGATGATAAAAGGAAGAGTGATGCACAAACATGCAATAAAACAACTCAAAAATGCAAATCAACACAACGTTAACTGGTTAACGCCCATGGTTAACCGGTTAATGACTTCAAAAGCAGCAAAACAGAGGGAAAAACAACGTGTTAACCGGTTAACCCTGGGTGTTAACCAGTTAACACTGAACCAGGATGAAAAAACAGTGAGGAAAAAAGTACTTCTAGCTATCAACCTACTTCCAAAAGCTCCTAATAAAACCATTAACATTTTAGCACGAAATTGCTACCTAAATATAGATTTCTAACACCTATTAACACTATGAACAAGCTACGATTCTAGCTACGAAAGATCAAACCGAGCAAAACATCACAAAAGCGCAAACAATCGAAGAATGCCTTATGGGGAGATGAAGAGAAATAATTTAAAGCAAGAAATGGTTTCGGATCCACCAACCTATAAAGTGGAGTCTTGGTTTGGTGATTGTTGCAAGTTGATCAATGCACAAACGAAGAGAATACCGGAGGTTCCAAGTTTCAATCCGCGAGAGTGAAAACTAAATGCAATCGATCTGAAACGCTTCCAAACGGTGAAATAAACATCGCTACCGTATCGAATCCTTCAATTATCCGTTGAATCGGTGAAGACGATGAAGGCTAAGCTTCCGATCTTTCGAGTTTCGATGTGAAACTTGGAAGATCTTGACGATGAAGCTTTGGTGAGTTTGGGAAAAATGGAAGAAAGTGAGAGAATAGAGGATGATGAATTTTGTGAAGAAATCTTAGCTAAAAGTGGCTAACTCTTTTTTGTTTGGTGAATAGGGTTTATATAGGCATTAGGTTTGAAATGAGATTTAGGTTAGGAATTAGCTTAGGCATTAGGTTAGTAAAATGAGGTTAGGAGCTAGCTTAGGAGTTAGTTAGGGTTTCTAGAATATTCCTAGGAATATTCCTTGGGAAAGTGGTAGAAGGATCTAGAAAGTGATGGAAAGTTCAATACAATGTGAAGTGGGAAATGGATGGAAACCACACAACTAACTTTTGAATTTTTCCAAATTTCGCCAGCGTTAACCAGTTAACCCCTGGCGTTAACCGGTTAACGGTAGAAAAATATGATTTTTTGCTCTTTTGGTGGGAAATCCTGGAAATGCTTAGCCATATTTTCTGAAATCATTTTCCTTCCGAAACCGAGTAACACTTGATCACCTGCCTCATGCGTATGCCAATGATGATTGTTCGTATTTGTAGCGGTAAAATCATGAGTGTAAGTTATTAGCTAACTTAACTCAAGGTAAACAGAGTCGCCACCGCGCTTTTATTTTATTCCAAAAGGAAAAGGGAAAAAGAGCGAATAAAACCTAATGAATCTACAAGCAAGAAAGCTAAAGAAACACCTCAGAGAAACAGGTAAGGGGATAGGTTACACGATGGGAAGGTTTTACGCACCCAAAATGTCCGTGGTACTCCACGGGAGCCCTTTGAAAGATTTACCGCTTTTGGTTTGAAAATGGTTTGTTTGAAAGAGATTGGAGAGGTGAGAAGAGAAACGTTTTTTAATATTTTTGTGTTTGAAGAGGTTTAACGCCTCATGCCTACGTACCCACAAAGTGCAATGCGAGATCAAAACCTCGTAGTTCGTGGTACAAAATTTGAAAAGAAACAAATGAGTTGAATTGATTTTAAAATGTAGAGATAAGTCGTCATTCTTTAGCGAATAATTCCGCTAGAAAGAATGAATCATATCTAAACATATGAAGAAAAAATTGCACAAAGGCACAAAAACAATTGAGTGAGTTTTGGATTTTTTAAAGTCTTTGAGAAGAGAATTTCGATATGTTTACATGGATTAACATTTATTAAGAAAATAAAGTGAAAAGATAAAATCACTTGACCTAAGTCAAGGTTTGATTATGAAAACATTTGAAGTTTGAAAACAAGAAGATTTGAAATAGGGAGAAGATTTAAAAATTTAAGAAGTGGGAGGAGATGAAGTGACTATCCTAAGACTTGAATTTAAAAATTGAGAGAAGAGCGATCAAACCATGTTATGAAAATTTCTTCAAGGTAAACGGAATTCCATCTTCATATACAAATGAAATGAACTCGAGGCCAAGGTCTTCAATCAATGGCAACTTGAGCAAAGGGAGAAATCCTAAAATCTAAGTCCAAACTCCAAATCCAATGCTAAGGATAGTGGCCATAGTCCAAGAATTAAAGTCACAAGTCCTTTTTTAGATGTTTGATCCATTATTAATGTTTTTGTGTCCAAATGGACAAACGAAGAATCACAAACATAACAATATAACCATAAACAATATAATAGATGATATAATATGATAAGAGCATAATAAAAGATATAAGGAGCGAGAGATTGAAATAAAGAGGATAAGGTGCGCGAGATTGAATTTAAATGGTTAGTATATTAATAGTATTATAATATTTACATATAAATGGTATGATGAACTTAATCAAACACAACCACAAAAGATAACCAAAAATCGAAGCAACCGGATCCAAGTGGATCTTATTTCGAATTCGGGAAAAATTTAGGTCTATGTTAAGCAATCGCCGAGTAATTTACGAAGTAATTACCCTACAAATGAGGCCGGCCACCACCAATTAAGGTGGAAAATATTTGTGCTAATACATGTTAGAGAAATGATATTATGGATCATTCTCTGAAAACATGTCGCACGAAAAGAAAAAGAATGGTCTAATCTTAATCGAGATTTCACATTGAATTATCGAATGCAACCTATCACGATCTCAAAGTATGGAGAATGATCAAAATGATCATTCATCCATAGATTTGAAATAATGAAGATTAATCAACTTCGAAAATCAACAATCTACGAATCGGAGATCTCATCGACCAAAAAGAGAAGAAAAAAAAAGAGAAAAGCAAATGGATCTTAAAGAAAATTCCATAAAAAAACTATAATATATTTTTTTAAAGATTTTTATAAAATGAAAATATAGCAACATTAGAACTATTACTTTATAGAAAAGAAAGTTTATGAACAAATTTTTAACCAAAGAATAATGAATATAGAAATTAAAACAAGGAAAAGAATAAAAAACAAAATATGAAGCTATGGAGGGATATCGCTGAAAGAGGAGTAATGGATATAAACCAAGGTCCAAATCAGTAAGCCCAAATACATCCTATCTTTATATAAAACACAAATAATAAAAAAAATTAGTAAACATTAAAAAAGAAAAAAATGAACAAAAAGTAACAAGAACATCAGCTTCTTCTTCTTCGCAAAACACCGGTGGCTTGTACCTTCAAAGGGATAAATATTCGACGGCGGCTTCGCAGAAAAAAAGAAATCGCGGATTTCTTCCCTAATCCGACGCGTCTTCTCTTCTTCTTCCTTTTTTGATTTCTCTTTTTTCGCCTTTCAATTCCCCCGTTCAAGAATTTGTGTTCGATTTGATGTTGCGAGATGCTGTTAGTTTGAAGAGTTGAAGGAGATTAAAGGGCTTCTGAATTTTATAAAGGCTTGAAGGTGATGAAGATGAAATTGAAACTTTAGATTTTGGAAATTGAATTGGGGTTTTTAATTTATGCAGAATTTTAGTATGGCTTTTGAAGCTTGAGATTGGAAGGAGAGAATGGTTCAATTTATAGGAAAATGAAGCTGAAATTTGAATTGAGATTTGCTGCCGTTTTGATGATATTTTTGCGTTTCGTCGTCACAGATTTTTCTGCGTTTTGAACTCATGGCATCCGTGTGTGTGATCTTGCCTTTTTCATTTTTGGTTGCTGCGTTTTATGTTGCCCAGGCTCGCGTTTTGGCTGCTGCGGGAAAGCGTGACTGCCTTGCGTTTTGATTTGATCCGCTGCGTTTTGCAGGTGTTTACGGTGTGCGAAATCCTCACGTGCAACTTGCGATTTAAGACGCTGCGTTTTGGAGTTGGATGTGTGAAGTGAAGCTGCGTTTTGCTGCGTTTTATGTGAGATTCGCATGCATTTTGGCAAGTGTGGAAAGCGTGCTGCAGAAGCGGAATACGGCGTGAGATGGCTTGTGTTCAGCGGCTGGATTTTGTGATGACGAGTTATGTGCGCGTGTTGTGTGTGTTCAGCTTGTTAAAACGGGGAAATTCTCGTGTGTTTTGGTGTGGCTGCAGTTTGGATGCTTTGGCTGCTGTGATGTGAAGCTCTGGCTTGCACGTGAAAGTCATGTGTTATTTTTTTAGCTGATGTGTAGTGGCTTCAAGTGGCTTGATGGCTTATTGATGAACACGTGATGATGTGAAGGCTTGGATGAGGCTGAAGTTGCTTGTGTTGGTGAGTGATGTGAGCGTTGATGTAACTGGCTGAAACTTGAGGTGGCTAGAAATATCACATGAGCTTGTGTGTAGCATATGAAGCTAATGACTAGGAATAGTTGTAACAAGACTTTGTTGCTAGCCGAAAAACTTAATGACTGTAGCGCTATATTTCATCATATTTTTTTTTTTTATATTTATTTTATAAAACAAGTAACAAGATGGGCTTAGAATGTGGTCTTGATAGAATTTCTATATATTTTGTGTGATAAAGAAAAATATAAGAAAAGATAACAATAAAAGAAAGAATTATATAGAATGGATATTATTTTTTTAATGTGATAATAGGAATAAAAAAAATGGATAAAAGTGATTTTTTTTCTTAAATGGAAAATTGGATGTTTTAAAATGAATAATGAACAATGATATTAAAAAAAAATGGATAGTAAGAATAGATTAAGAAAATGGTTATTGAATATTTGGATAATTGGTATAGAATTGGATATCAACAAATGGATATTTGGATAAATGAATAATCGAGAAAAAATGGAAAAAAAGTCATTGAATAATAAGGGATAATAGAAATGAAAATAAAATGGTTTGAACGAAAAATGGATAATGAATATGAAGCGATGATTTTAAACTCACAATCAATTCTTGATTTTTCTTTCACAAACCACTGATAATGATGAATACAGCCAACACAGAACCACTGAATAACTCGCAACTCAAGTCACAACTATCGTCTGGAAATTGCCTTGATTATTCGAAACCATGCTGAGGAAAATAAATCCACAGATGAACCACTGATGCACTGAACCAAAACAATCTGGCCTGAAACTTCTTAATACCCATAACTTGAGAATCTGAGGAATTTCGCATACAACACAACTTGAACTTTTTGAATATACATTGTCTGAGGAAAAGTCACTGGCACACACAACTTGCAGTTGAAACAATCTTTTGATAGTTTGACCAAGATTAGGTTATACGTCCATCTGAATCGCATTATAACTGAACAAACACATCTGAATTGAAATCACTGTCTTATCTTTGAAATCCTGCAACATAGAGAAGAAGAAACAAACAACGACAAATTTGTTTTTATTTTGGTTAGAGGTTAGTAAATATAAGCAAATAAAAGTAAGTAAAAACAATGGTGATCCCCTGCGAAGTGTAAACCCTGCATCTGGGAAGAACCGAGAAACCGGTGCGATCTTGTTTGTATGCAAAATGCAGATGAAATGCGAAGAAATCTTAGGGCAAAAATTAGGGTGTTACAGCTGCCCCTATTTAAGTTTCTTCAATCAGGAGATATGAAGATTGACATCTTCGTCTCTACAAGATGGGAGAGACTTAAATACAGAAAACCCAATTTTTGTCCTAAGAGAACATGATATAAGATGAATATGATATGCAAGCTGTCGCTCCCCGAATTTTCATCCTGGTAAAAACGCGAAAGTGGCGCGGAAAAAGAAATAGAGTCGCCAGCCAGGCATTTTTATCCCGAAGAAAGGGAATGGTAATGCTGCACAAACCAGAAGAAAAGAAAAGGAAGGACACGGGTCCTGCGAACCAAAGAGACTGAGTTCGGGAGTCGGTTACGACCTGGGAAGGTATTAGCACCCAGATCGTCCGCCGTACCCGACGGGATCCACGCTTGCAAAGATAACTGTTTCAAAGGGTGAGGGTATGAAAACTGCAGCAAAAGAAATGAAAATGAAATGGAAAAGAAACTGAGAAAAGAACTGAATAAGAAACAAAAGAGAAAAATGTAGGGAAAATAAAGATTGTGCTCGAACGGGCCCTACCCTGCTGCCTACGTACCTCATCAGGATAATGAGGATCAAAGACGCCGTAGTTCCCCTAACTAGGGGTGGCAAGGAAATTGCTTGTGAATTAAGGCTTGAACTGCCTATGCCATTGCTCTGGTGTTGCAGACTCGGACGACGAGTGCGTAACCGTCTTGCAAAGAGACAAGTAGGAGCAAGTTCACGTAAGGAGCAAATGAGATGAGAAAAGAATTCCCGAAGGAAAGACGCTTATTGTTTGTTTGTGTTTTTTAGAAGCTTTTATGAGTGTGTCACAAGGAAGTGAACTCAAGCTCTCTTCAATAGAATGTGCACTTGTCACTACATTCCAAGATGGAATAATAGAACAAGCACACTCAAGTAAGGAGAAGATCCCCAAAACTTGAACCCAAAGATTATGGCTTAGGCTCACTAACTTGTTTACTTATTAAGTGTTTTGGTATTTACAGATGAAGAAGTGTTTTTTATGCTTTTCTTTTATGAAGAAGATACCTTGATCAGACTTGTGCATCACAAGGTAAACTTGTACTATCCTAAGATGGGAAGACTACAAGCATACCTCATGGGATAAGGCTATGGATAAAGACATCACTTCAAACTTATTAAGGTGTTTTTTAGAGTTATGAGATGAGAAGAGAAGAAGAACCAAAAGGATCACAAAGGAAAAATTCTAAAGGGAGACTAAAATAATCCTAAGTGTTAACATGCATGGATGTCCTAAGGGTTAGTGAGGTTTCTATACTAATGAAGAAGGAAAGAAGAAGAAAAGAAGAGGATAGAAGAAGGGATGAGAAAGGCCTAAGCCCAACAACAAAGAGTTAGTGCACATAAACATAAGAGGAGAAGATGAGAATTGGGGATGTGGAACTCAATTCCCACACCTCACACTTACCAAGCCCCTGCAAGGTTAGTATGCATACAAGTGAAACACAATAAAGCAAATTAACATGATAACATCACACAATAAGAAGTGAAATGGTATGAACATATGCACAATGCAAATGCAACTCAAAGAAATGAGGAGAAGAAGTATGCAAGCTAAATATGCAACATGAAACACTTATGAGAACAAATGCACACTTATAAAATATGTAAAGCAAAATGCACAAGATATGGACTCAAAACTCACAACCAGAACCAAAACAAGATGAAGAATGGCTTAAGAAGCCAACAAGATGAAGAGAAGAGAGGTACAAGACCAAACACTTACAAAATGGAAGCAAAAGAAACAAAGAGATGAAGTAAAAGCACTTAAAGAAAGAAATGAATTAAAGAAGAAGCAAACACAAAAGTTCAGAAGACACAAACCCTATCCTAGGACCAAAGAGGTACCCACACCCCAAAAGAACCCCAAATGAGAAGAAGAAGTTGGCACAAGTGCCCTTCTAAGCTTAAATGAGAGCCAAAGGTCCAATGAAAGCAAAATGGGACAAGGTTCAAGATAAAATCCACAAAAAATCAACCAACCATCTAAAACTTCCACAATTGAAACCAAATGATCTTCAAACATGTTATATCAACTAGCCAAAAGGATTTGAAGAGATTCAGAAGTGAACTAGGTTAAAGGGAGGCAAAAGCACAAGCTAGGGTTACAAACTTACATCACAAGTCACAAGATCAAGAATCAAGAAATAAGTTTTTAAAAATTCAGATAAAAATCACATGAAAAGTTCAATGTCCTAAGAATCCAAAACAAACAAAATGGGATCAAAACTCAAAATATTGAAGAGTATGGAAAATGAACAAGGCAGTGTGGTCAAAAGAGGATTCAAAAGAAGCTAAGTGAAAGGATGAATTAATTCAGACACGTGGAAAATGAAATAAAATAAAATAAAAATATTCTAAAATAATAGAGACTTAAAATGAGACACATAATTTTTTTGGGATTTTTATGTGAAGGAAACTATTTTAAAATAATTGAAATGGAAACTGAATTAAAAGAACTAAAAAAAAGAAAAAAGAAAATAGATGGAAGTGAGGCAGGGGTGTATGTAGTAAGGCTTTATGCGTTGAATGAATTGGGCTGAGAACACTGGGGGTGCGAATAGCACGCACTGAGGCCCAGTAGCTGCGCTGACCATGGATTTTATTGTGGAATTTAGGTGAAATTAATTGGAAAAACTAGAAAAAATAGGGAGCGCATGATCCATCAAGTGGCTGTGGCTGACCTCTCATTAATTGAGGTGGACAAAGGCTTGTTGGTGATTGGTTGGTGTACGCTAAGTGTGGTGTGCTGCATAACATGGAGTATTAAATGAAATGAAAAGAAAACAACATGAGACGGAGAAGGCTGGAGGGATACGTGGCAAGCTTATGGACGCTGGATTGAAGATCTGACGGCTTAGACCTCATCTTCTTCGCAGCAAACCCTAATTGAACACAACAACTTTCCGGTGACCGGAGCTAGGGCTCCGACACCGGAATTCGAACCATAATCATAAACCAACCAAAAAACGAAAACAAATAAGACAGATCCACTAATTAGACCTCACTAAATTCAAATATAACATCAAAAAAAGCTAAAACTCAAAGAATTGGACGAATCGAAGGAAATAAAGTGTCACCATCAATCTTGAAACTCACATAACTCATGCTATAATGCCTCAAATTCAAATCTAAATAGTGCAGAATCATCAGTGAAGATCAAATAACACAAAATGCATCACTAATTTCATTTCCAGAACATGATATTTCAAGCCATACCTGAGATGGAGATCTTGATATAGTGAGCTAGAAAACCAAGCAATACGTGCAAATCACTCCTCTTACTCCTTAGATGCAAAATAAATGCATCTAAGGTCTTGAAACAGGATGGATCTAAAGTTTCAGAGCAAGTTGCTTCTCAATGGCACCTTTCTATTTCTGTGCTTTAAGCTCTAATGATTGGTGGAATCTTGATCTATATCATTCACTGATCAAGAATATGGAAGAGTTTTGTGAAGAAGGTGAGAGAATCAAGAGATATGTGAGAAAATATAAAGTTGCAAGAAAGTTGAGAATGAGAGAATGAGGGAGATCTGAGATTTGTCAAGCCCTAAATCTTCTTGTTATGACCTCACAAGGCAATGCTGAAAGTGTGAGAAAGAATGCACGAATGAGTCATGAGAAAAGTGTGAAGTTGCATAATTTGCACTTGGTGAGATAAGCATGCTATGCTCATGCTCTCTTGGGCCTCTCAGAACATGGGCAATTCATTTCCCACCCTTTATTCAAATCCAATCACTTTTGGCCTTTAGATTCAAGCATCACACTTGTTTCATGACTTTTGCCAATTTGCATGTTTTGGAGGGATTTTTCCATAGTGCATGAAAATGACCAATTCTTTGGAGAAAAATGGTTATAATGTAATGAATTTCAAGTTTAAAACATAATTGGGCCAGTACCAAGTCACACAATTCAAGTTTGAGGCCTTTTGCATTTGGTGGCTTTATGAAAAGTGAGATTTGCCCTAGAATTGCCCAAATTTTCGAAGAGCATATATGGAGATCTAGGAATCCTATGAAAATGTACTTTTACTTTTTGAAAATGGGAGCCCTTACTCTTCAACTTTCATGCTTTACTTTGGTCCATTTGAAGAACTTTTGATCATGTTAAGGCCATTTGAAAATTAGGGCAAAAGTTGCCAAATTTGGAAAATTCCATAAACCAACTTTGTACCATTTTTGCAAAACCCCTAAAATCTCCATGATTCTTGAACTTTAGGCATTCCAAACCTCTTATAACATTGTAAGGACCCCTCTTGGCCAAAAAATTTGGGTTAGACCCCTTGAAATTGCACAGTTGACTTTTTAAGGGCACTGTTGACTTTTTCCTTCATCTGCAAGCAACTGAGGCATTGACTGACTTCCACATGGAATTTTCTCATGAAAATTGACACATAGGATCCTCTTAACATATAGAAGACTTTGCCCAAAATAAATGGCCAAAGTTGTGAGATCTTGGTGCTTGGATCACAAACCCTAATTCAGGTGCTTTATATAGGAGCTTTGCCTTGTCCTGAGATCTCTGATGACCATGCAATATTCTGAGCTTTTGCCAAGGGACTTGATCTTGTAAATGGAGTGTAGACTCACCCTAAGACTTGTACAAACTCATTGGGACCCTTGTCATGGCTTGAAATGCTTCAAGGACCTCCACAGATGACCATATGCTTGATGCTAGAGCATGAGGGATGTTATGCTTCATCTTTCCATGATATGATGTTGAGGAAATAATATGTTCATGATGAATATGATGTGATATGATGCTTAAAAATAAGAGGGCAAATTTGGGGTGTTACACAAGCCCAAGATCTCTGTGGGGAAAATATGACCACCAGAGGAAAGCAAAAACTTGGGGACACAGAAGAAAATCCCGCTGGGGAAAAACAACAGACAACAAAAGAGTTTACCAGGAAAATAAATCACTGGATAGCTGAATCGACTTGGGAAAAGGTATATGATATAATCAAGGTAAAAGATTCAACGAGGGAAAGTAAACACCCTGCCAGGAAATATCAACCAAACAAGGTATTCGAGTCCAAAAATGGAGGAATACTGAGTTGGAAAAGAATCATCAACTACCTGTTTACTGGGTAGGAAATATAAAGGACTCGACTATCGATTTACTGGATAGGAGCAAAACAAAGAGGGATAACCTCCACTACCTTTTTACTAGGTAGAAAAAATTCTCAACTACCTGATTTACTAGGTAGGAGCTCAAGCAAAGGGAAACAACTTCTATTACCTTTTTACTGGGTAAGAAGAAGAAATCTCGACTACCAGATTTACTGGGTAGGAGTACAAGTAAAAGAACTTGATCAATTTGGTAATATTACCCACTATTGATTAAATGATAGTTTAATTCCAAAGTAATATACTCAAGCTGGAGAAAATGTTGCCCACTATCAAACAATGATAGCTTAATTCCAGGGCAAAATTACTCATAAAAGGGGACCAAAGTTCAATCCAAGAACAAATTGGAGAGAAACGGTCAAACAAGACTCATCCCGAGGAGGAAATATCTCAACTGGGGAAATTCCATCCAGATAATAAACTGGGAGGAAACTGAATCAAAATCATCCACGAGAAACAAGCTCAGTGGGGAATTAGAAATAATAAACACTTTCTGCTTAAGGGTTGACATTCTAAACTTGAGAGGAAGACAACACACACACTCTGTGGGGAAAGTCCACACCAAAGAGCAGGGAACAACGATAAATGCAAGAATGCAAGCAAATGATACTATGCTCATGCGTATGAATATGCTTATGAATATGCTGACAAAACAGACATAAAGATAAGAAACGAGTGACATGAACACAACAACAACCAGATACTCGGCTAATCCCAAGGCAACAATTCAGGGAATCATGTTGGATATTCAATTTGGCATCCTGCAGGGGAATGTCAAAAGCCATCAAAGGAATAAAATCCTACTACAAGGCTTAACTCATGATGAGAAAACACATGCTAGGGATCCAATCCACAAAGGAATCTTCAAGAAACACTAACAAAATCTTCCATTCTTTGGGAAAGAGGGAAATGTCCCTGCTAACACTGATGGGAACAAATATCTTCATAACTCCGTTTGAGGAAACAAGGTAAAGATCTATCAGTGATGCAAATAAAGCATAATACATTAGATCATCAAACATCCATTCTGCATAGGGATATCACCCTGCTGAGAAAAGGTAATAATTTGCTGAGAATGGGGAAAAGCTTCCACAATCCTCGCTAGTGGACAGAAGAATTCTTGATGAAATCAACTTTGCGAGGAATAACTGTCATACCACTCCTGCTCCACTTGGGGATAGAGTGCAAGACCTGTTGAAAATCACATAGGAACCTGCTGACTACTAACACATGCAGACCTACTGGGGATCCGCATGGGGATATCAGAAGTTAACATCATAGTTAAAACACAGTTACGAGGGATTTTAAATCAATACCCACCATCAGGTAAAAGAAAACCACTAAACTGACTGCTATATCAATACTTCTATTCAAGGATACAAACAACTCAAGCTGAGGAACAAGAACTCGACTGAGGATTTCCAATGCCTCTCAAGTTAAAGATAACTTGCTGAGGAAGAGATCAAAACTCAGCTAGGGATTCTTAAGAATATCCCTTCCAACAATTCTTCTGGGTAGACATTGGAACTCAAATTAAGAACATTCATACAATTCCTGTTCATGCTTGTTGTTAGGGAACAAAACATCATTAACATCAATCATGCCAAGACTATTCAGGAATTTCCCATGGATACAACCAAATCAAACCCTGCTTTAGGAGAGACAAGTTACACACATCCAGACTTTACCACCCCTGGGATCACTATTAATATCCTTTATTTGTTCATATGTCAAAAGAAAATGTTTTTATAATCTTCAAAGATTAAACTTATTAAATTTGTTTCAAAAATCATCATTACCAATAAATTGAAATTTTGTAAACAAAAACAAATATAAAAAGTTACAAACAATTGGATAAAAGCTCGAATTCATTGATAGAATGGTAGTCAGCAAATGGCATGACTCCATGGACCATTACAAGTTTGAAAAATGGTAAATACATGGAAAAGGGCTACATTGAAATACAATGATCACTATTCTCCCTATCAACTTTGAACTCCACTGTGTCCGAAACTTCAGTCAAGGATGAGTGAATAAGAATCTTTGATGGAAAATTCTTCTGAGGGATATAATCTGAAATCCTTGGTTGCTTTAAGTGATCCAGTCTGTCGACGCAGTTACTTGCCATTATCCCTAACTTTTGCCTAGATTGCCCTTTCGGGTTTTCAATCTACCGGGATAATTATTTCTGTTTATGTCTCTAATTTTTGCCTGGACCGCCCTTTCGGGTTTTCAATCCACCGAGACGCTCATTTTTGCCTAAGCCGCCCTTTCGGGTTTTCAACTTAGCGAGCTGTTCTTTTTACAGGGCGAGTGATCTCCTCACCATCCATAGTTGCAAGAATTAATGAACCGCCAGAGAAGGCTTTCTTGACAACATATGGACCATCATAGTTTGGAGTCCACTTGCCCCGAGAATCTTTAATGAAAGACTGAATCTTTTTGAGCACGAGGTCGCCTTCTCTGAATACACGAGGTTTGACCTTCTTGTCAAAATCTTTCTTCATTCTTTGCTGGTACAACCGTCCATGACACAAAGCTGTTATTCTCTTTTCCTCAATCAAATTCAACTGATCAAATCTACTCTGACACCATTCAGCCTCAGTCAACTTGGCTTCCATCAAAACTCTCATTGATGGGATCTTAACTTCGATGGGGAGCACTGCTTCTGTACCATAAACAAGTGAGAAAGGGGTTGCCCCTGTTGAAGTGCGGACAGATGTACGATACCCATGCAAAGCAAAAGGGAACATCTCATGCCAGTCCTTGTATGTCACAACCATCTTCTGAATGATCTTCTTAATGTTCTTGTTCGCAGCTTCAACAGCCCCATTCATCTTCGGTCTATAAGGAGAAGAATTATGGTGATGAATCTTGAATTCTTCATAAAGTTCTTTCATCATCTTATTATTCAAGTTTGAACCATTATCAGTGATGATTCTATTCGGAATACCATATCTGCAGATAATGTTATTCTTGATAACCGAACCACAACTTGCTTGGTCACATTAACATACGATGCCGCTTCCACCCACTTGGTGAAGTAGTCAATTTCCACAAGAATAAAACGATGTTCATTCGAAGCCTTGGGTTCAATCATACCAATCATATCAATTCCCCACATAGAGAAAGGCCATGGGGAAGAAATCACATTGAGATAAGCTGGTGGCACATGAATCTTATCAGCATACACTTGACACTTATGGCACTTTTTCACATACTTGCAATAATCAGATTCCATTGTCAGCCAATAGTAACCTGCTCTCAACATCTTTTTAGCCATTGCATGCCCATTAACATGAGTGCCAAAAGATCCTTCATGAATTTCTTTCATTAACATGTCTGCTTCGTGTCTATCCACACATCTGAGCAAGACCATGTCAAAATTTCTCTTATAAAGCACATTTCCATTCAGGAAGAAATTGCCTGCCAATCTCCTCAAAGTCCTCTTATCTTTATTGGATGCCCCAAGTGGGTATTCCTGACTCTGGAGAAAACATTTAATATCATGATACCAAGGCTTGTCATCATGGACCTCTTCAACTGCAAACACATGAGCTGGTCTTTCAAGTCGCATCACTCTGATCATGGGAACATCATTCCACTGGTGCACCTTTATCATAGAAGCTATAGTTACTAAAGCATCTGCCATCTGATTCTCATCACGAGGAACATAATGAAACTCAACTTTAGTGAAGAAAGTTGATATCTTCCTGGCATAATCTCTATAAGGGATCAAGTGGGGTTGATGAGTTACCCACGTGCCCTGGATCTGATTGATTACTAAGGCAGAATCTCCATACACATCAAGATGCTTAATCTTTAAATCGATAGCTTCCTCAAGACCCATAATGCAAGCTTCATACTCAGCTTCATTATTGGTACAAGGAAAAGTCAACCTCGCGGAAAAAGGAATATGTGAACCATGGGGAGTAATGATCATTGCCCCAATTCCTCTTCCGCGCGCATTCACAGCACCATCAAAAACTAAACCCCATCGAGATCCAGGCTCCGGCCCTTCCTCAATCAAAGGTTCATCACAATCTTTCATTTTCAAGAACATCACATCCTCATCTGGAAACTCAAACTTGATTGGCTGGTAATCATCAATCGGTTGATGTGCCAAATGGTCAGCCAAGATACTACCTTTTATAGCTTTCTGAGATCGGTACTCGATATCATATTCTGACAACAACATTTGCCAACGAGCAATCCTCCCAGTCAAAGCAGGCTTTTCAAAGATATACTTGATTGGATCCATTTTAGAGATCAACCAAGTTATATGATTCAACATATACTGGCGAAGACGCTTTGCAGCCCAAGCTAAGGCACAACAAGTTTTTTCAAGCATGGAGTACCGAGACTCACAATCAGTGAATTTCTTACTCAAGTAGTAAATTGCATATTCTTTTCTTCCAGATTCATCTTGCTGACCAAGCACACAACCCATGGAATCTTCCAACACAGTCAAGTACATGATCATCGGTCTACCTTCTACAGGAGGAGACAAGATAGGAGGTTCAAGCAGATATTCTTTGATACTTTCAAATACCTTTTGACAATCATCTTTCCAGACACAACCTTTGTCTTTCCGAAGCAACTTGAAGATCGGAGCACATGTGGCAGTCATGTGAGAGATGAACCTCGAAATATAATTCAAACGGCCCAAGAATCCTCTTACTTGCTTTTCAGTTCTTGGAGCAGGCATTTCCTGAATAGCTTTCACTTTATCAGGATCGACTTCAATGCCTCTTTGGCTGACAATGAAACCTAACAACTTTCCAGAACGTACACCAAAGGTGCACTTATTCGGATTCAAACGAAGCTTAAACTTCCTTAACATTTGAAACAACTTTAGCAAATTTTCAACATGATCCTCTTCAGTCCTCGACTTAGCAATCATATCATCAACATATACCTCGATTTCTTTGTGCATCATATCATGGAAAAGTGTGGTCATAGCTCTTTGGTAGGTCGCACCAGCATTCTTCAATCCAAAGGGCATCCCTCTGTAGCAAAATGTTCCCCATGGTGTAATAAATGTGGTCTTTTCCATGTCCTCGGGTGCCATCTTTATTTGATTATAACCGGAAAATCCGTCCATAAAAGAGAACACATCAAACTTAGCCGTATTATCTACCAACATATCAATGTGTGGCAATGGAAAATCATCTTTTGGACTGGCTTTGTTCAAATCTCTGTAATCAACGCACATTCGAACTTTTCCGTCTTTCTTCGGAACAGGAACGATATTGGCCACCCATTGAGGATAAGTTGACGTCACAAGAAAACCTGCATCAATCTGCTTTTGAACCTCCTCTTTGATATTTACTGCCATGTCAGGATGAGTTCTTCTCAGCTTTTGCTTTACAGGTGGACATTCAGGCTTCAATGGCAATCTATGCTCCACAATATCAGTATCAAGACCTGGAATGTCTTGATAAGACCAAGCAAATACATCAACATACTCTCTGAGAAGCTCTACAATCCTCTTCTTAACATCAGGACCAAGCAATGCTCCGATTTTGACTTCTTTCTTATCATCTTCAGAACCCAAGTTGACCATCTCTATAGACTCTCCATGAGGCTGAATAACTTTTTCCTTGTGCTCAAGCAACCGAGAAATCTCGTCAGGAATCTCTTCAACATCCTCTTCCTCAACTTCGAACATAGGGAATTCAAAGTTGGGAGAGGGCATAGGATCATTGTTTTCAATGGGTTTATCAATCAATCTGCACAATGATTTTATTTTTTATTTTAGAGTATGAACAAAAGTGCAAACATTATGCAGATAAACAATTATTATTATTTTGGGTTTTTTATGTTACCATTTTTCAGAATAAAGCAAAAAGGAAAAACGCATATGGAAATCAAAATATCATTTTATTGATGATGATAAAATTTGAAACAAAGCCCGACAAACATTACTTTCACCTTGGGCAGAGTGAAAGGATTTTTGAAAGAAAATAAAACAAATTACTTTGAAGCATGAACAATAAAAGGAACATCAACAGCAATCCAGTTCTGACAAATCTTTCCGTGCGTAACAAAGTTAGGCATTTCTTCATCTTCATCATCTTCAATGATGGCATCAGCGGAATGATCGTTGATAAACCCAGCACTTCGGAAACCTTCCTGAATAGTCTTCGGGTCATTGAGAGCCACACCTGGTGCAAAACCTATACCAAATCCTTCCTTGTTGTCGACGACATCAATAACTCGTCCCCAACCGTCAGATTGACCAGTTTCAAGCACGCACAGAGCATCCTTGAGAGAAGACATAGGCATGACATTCTTCTTAGCAACATTATCCACAACAGAAAGAGCTTGAAATGAAGTTCCCACCTCTTCTTCAGCATCAATATAGGAGAAAGAAGACAAATTGCTCACAAGCATCGCCCTTTCACCTCCAATGGTCACTAATTTCCCCTCTTTCACAAACTTCAACTTCTGATGAAGAGTGGATGTCACAGCTCCTACTTCATGAATCCAGGGTCTTCCGAGGAGACAACTGTAAGCGGGACGTATATCCATTACTTGGAAAGTAATTTGGAATATAAATGGTCCAATAAGAATAGGAAGATCCACTTCACCAATCACCGTTTTCTTCGACCCGTCGAAAGCTTTCACAATAATCCCACTATGCCTCATGGGAGCACCTTGATACGCAAGCTTTGACAAATTCGATTTCTCCATCACATTCAGAGAAGATCCAGTATCAACTAGTACCTTAGACATAACATCTTCCTGACAGTTCACTGAAATATGCAAAGCCAAGTTATGATTCCTTCCTTCTTCAGGAAAATCATCATCACAAAAACTTAAATTGTTGCACGATGTGATATTAGCCACAATACTATCAAACTGATCAACAGTCACATCATGGTCAACATAATCTTGATCAAGAATCTTCTGTAAAGACTGTCTATGAGCCTCAGAGCACATCAAGAGTGATAAAACTGATATCTTCGACGGAGTATGCAACAACTGCTTAGTAACATTGTACTCGCTTTTCTTTATCAATTTTAACACCTTATCCTCACTATCACCAGATTGGCCTGATTGGGCAACAACATCCAAATCTGCTTATTCACACTTGTATCTTCAACTCTCTTCGGAGGGTCTGAAGCATAAACTCTACCACTTCGAGTAACCTTTGTCACATCAGCAATGCTAACTACAGAATTTGGAGTAGGAATAGGAACTTCCCTACCATTTTCTATCATCGTAGCATTATACCGGTACGGAACAGCTTTATCAAACTCATATGGCACTGGACCAGGCAAATTAATCACCAATGGAGTAACAGCGTATTTGCGGCTATCAAAAGAAATAACCACTCTCTTAGGAACAACCCTCTCAGGAATATTGAACTGAGGCATAATAACATTCACTTCATTTTCATACTCATCTCTTTTTGCTGTCACTTTGATCAACTTATCATCCATCATCTTTTGAATGTCTCTCTTAACAATCACGCAACCACGAGGATTCACCGAGCAAATGCAACATCCAGCATAATCGTGATCAATATCGTGATATTCACTTAAGAAAGCATGCATCTCAACCAAAGACCTTCGAATATGACGAACCTCATAGATCTTGAACAAACCAGGACAACCATCAACCATATTCACAGACGCATTACCATGCTTCGGCAGCGGATTTGTCTTCACATTTGGATTAACATCATTGAAAAACAGAACATTGTTCCTCATCAATTTCTGTACTTCAAACTTCAATGGATAACAGTTCTCAACATCATGCCCCGGGGCACCTTGATGAAAAGCACAGCGAGCCTCTGGCTTATACCACCATGGGATAGTCTCTGGAACTGGAGGTGGACAACGTGTTTGCACAAGATTCTTTGCAATCAAAGATGGAAGCAAATCCGTATACAACATTGGAATAAGATCAAAACTCGGCTTAGCCCGAACCTGTTGATTACCACTTTGTTGCACAGAAGGTTGTTGATAACGAGACTGGTACTTTGGAACTATTGGCACAGTTGGAGCCACATTAATCATCGGAGTTACAGAAGCTACATGCTGTGGATGGAAATTCCCATGACCATGAGGTCTTCTGTAACTTTCACGAGACACAGCATTAGTCTCACCTTCTTTCTTTTTTCCAAAGTTGAACCTTCTAGAGCTTGAACCATTACTGTTCTCTTGACTCAATCGTCCCTCACGGACACCTTCTTCTAAACGCATCCCCATACTCACCATTTCAGTGAAATCAGAAGGAGTGCTTGCTATCATCTTCTCATAGTAGAAAGAACCTAAAGTCTTCAAGAAGATCTTCATCATTTCTTTCTCTTCTAGAGGAGGAACAATCTGAGCTGCTAGCTCGTGCCATCTCTGTGCATATTCTTTGAAAGTCGCTTTGTCCTTCTGGGACATAGCACGAAGCTGATCTCTATCTGGTGCCATATCCACATTATACTTGTATTGCCTAACAAAAGCCTCTCTCAAATCATTAAAAGTCTTGATTTGGCTATTATCCAAACTCATATACCATCTCATGGCTGCACTGGTCAAACTATCCTGGAAATAGTGAATCAGCAGCTTATCATTGTCTGTCTGAGCAGACATCTTTCTGGCATACATAGTCAAATGACTCAAAGGACAAGTATTGCCTTTATACTTCTCAAACTCAGGCAACTTGAATTTGTACGGAACTCTAACATTAGGGACCAGACAAAGATCATAAGCATCTTTTCCGAACAAATCCTTATGCTTCAAGGCTCTCATCTCCTTCTGTATCTCAACAAAGCGTCCTTGGAAATCATCAAGTCTTTCGATCACTCCAGCACCTTCACTGGGCTCAGCATGGTAAATCATTTCATCATGGTGCGGAATAGTGTGCATCACGGGCGATGCAGTAGTCATAACTGGAGGAAGAGTATTCATCACTGGTGGGAGAGTATTAAATGCAGCAGTCTCAGGAGGAGGAGGATGATAACCAGCAGGAATGAAATCAACCGGCATGCCCCAAGGTGTGCTAGAAGGCATACGATAGTGAGGAGAGATAACAGTTTCAACAGGGATTGATGCAGTAACAATCTCGGAGATGATGGTATTCTGAACAGGAGAATTAGGAGGAGGTAACTGATTTTGAGCAGCCACCAACCTTCCATCATGGCATAAACTCTTTCCAAGCTTTCCTTCAGATATGTAACCTCCTCGCGCAGGTCGTGATTTTATTGTTGTAGGGTTTCCATCACCTTCTTCCGATTAGCTCGAGTATCAAATCGGTGAGTCAGCTTGACAAGAGAACTGAATGAAGACCGAGAAACAACATAAGATCCCTGGAGAACACTCAAAAAGCAAGACAAATGCGGATATGATGCATGGTATGCGTATGCAAATGCAAATATTTCAAAGGACTATAAGATAACTTGCAATATTCATAAAGAAACGCTTTTTGAAGTACTTAAAAAAAACTCATTCTCATTAAAATCAAAGTAAGGATTACAAGTGAAGTACAAGCCTCAACAATCCTAATACATGAGAGAAAAGTAAACTAGGCCTAGGGAATCATATTCGAAGAAGATCTGAATCCTGGCTGATACTTCATGCGAATCTTCTTAATCTCCTTCTTGTACCGATCTTCCATGTCTTCCTTATCCTTCACCAACTTGTCAACAATAGCCTTCCAAGCACCGAATGTAGGAGGAATGGTAGATGGAGTAATAGAGGAAAATAAATCCTCTCTTGGCCTCTTCGTAACACGCCGCTTAAGTAACTCAATGAGACCATCCTTCTCCTTCAGTTGCTCTTGCATCATAGTCTTCTCAAGTAGCCATTCTTCTTTCTCTTTCTTCATCTTGTCCAACTCTTCCTGAAGAGCCATCTTCTCATCGACAGGAGGAAGAAAAGCAGACAATGGTAATATAGGAAACAAAGGCTCCTCAGGCGGATAAGGCATCTTGAGCTTGGAAGCCCTAGATCGAACCCACTGGATGTAACACTCGGAGGGAGCAAGGTGTTGTCTTCCCAATTGACCTTTCTCTTTCCGATGAACTGCATGCCAAGAATGAGCAATCCTTTTCTTCATTTCTTCATGATCTGCACCATTAAGAAAGAAGAAACGGGATAAGGAAAGATTGTTTGGTACGTCCTTCAAACAATATCCCAACTGTCACCTAGCAAGAATAAGGTTGTAACTAATTCCCCCACGTGTACCAAGAAGAGGTACATTAGGAAATTCTCCACAGCTATCAATAAGCACTCCAGTATCATAATGAGAACAATACCATGTCATATCCTTATGAGAAAGTGACATAATCCTGTGAGACCATCTTCGATTCTCTCTATTATCCTTGAAGACATCGGACTTTGGTAGGTGCGAAATAAACCACCTGTAGAGAAGAGGCGCACAACACACAATCTCTCCATCACATTTGGAGGTCCTATAATGAAAAGCATGATACATATCTCCAAGCAAAGTAGGTACCAGATTCTTCTTCAAGAAAATCTGAATAGAATTCTCATCCACAATACCATCTAAGTTAGGAAACAAGACAATCCCATAAATGAGCAAAGCAAGAATAGCCTCAAATGCATCCTTATGACCCAAAGTAAGTGAAGTAGAAGCTTTCCCCATCAAGAGCTTAACATTAATACCACGAACACTCCCCTTTGGAAGAAACTTCCCATTAAGATCGGACTCCTTAAGAAAAAGGGCTTTGGCGATGACTTTGATAGTAAGCTCCTTCTCTAAACCACTGAAAATAAATTCCTTGTCCAAAATAGGTAAACCTATCCAATGAGAATACTCCTCCAAAGTCGGCACAAGCTGATAATCAGGAAAAGTGAAACAATGATGCAACAGATCATAAAACTGAGCTAAAGTAGGGAGAATCCCCTCTGGCACATTGGTATCCAACATAAACAAAAGCTTCCCATAACATTTCCGGAACTCCTGGGTATCAACCACCAATGCTCCTAGCCTTCTCAACTCCACTATATTAGGATTCTTGAAGGTGTACTTCTCTGTGTTCCTCCTTTCAAAATTCATAGCCATAGACATCTGAAATTTTGCAAAAGTTCCTTATGAGTCCCTTGAAATATCAAAAACAATGCTCATGAATGCATGATGGCATGTATGCAACAACCACAAACAAGATCACACAAAACACACGGGCTTAGGTTCTGAGTCACGAGCATGAAGCCAAGGTAACAGAACACCAACCCACACAGGTAAGTACTAAGGTTTTGTCTTCATTGTACCTGCAGAAAACCAAAAGGGTGCTAACAGAGGTGCCAAGAGTTAACAGCCATCTTTAGAATATCATCGGTACGTTGGATTACTCCCCAACCGATAACATTCTTAAAATAGACCTCGTCCGAGTGTAGTATCGCGTGACAACCACCTTAGTTTTACACCCAGACAGTTTCCGCACTACGTTCCTAGATTGGCTTGGATGGGTTAAGGGTTCTACGGTCCTCAGTATGATCAGTTCAAGGTCGGAAAATAATGCCACGTATGATTACTCATCATGACATTGATAGTCCAAGAGATCCTAACCGAGTGGAGATTATCAAATTGATATAGCTTTGGACTACTCCATCGCTTATCGCTTCGAATATCGTCGTCCTATCATAAGTTCATGTCAGATCCGGGTTAGAATCTATCTCACACAGAGGGTCACCAAAACCGAAACAAAACAAACAAATAACAAACAAATCAAACCAAAGCAGTAAATAAATCAAAGTAGGCCGAATCCACTTAGAGATTACTCCCCAGCAGAATCGCCACTTTTCTGTAGCGGTAAAATCATGAGTGTAAGCTATTGGCTAACTTAACTCAAGGTAAACAGAGTCGCCACCGCGCTTTTATATTGTTCCAAAAGGAAAAGGGAAAAAGTGCGAATAAAACCTAATGAATCTTCAAGCAAGAAAGCTAAATAAACACCTCAGAGAAACAGGTAAGGGGATAGGTTACACAATGGGAAGGTTTTACGCACCCAAAATGTTTGTGGTACTCCACGGGAGCCCTTTGAAAGATTTACCGCTTTTGGTTTGAAAATGGTTTGTTTGAAAGAGATTGGAGAGGTGAGAAGAGAAACGTTTTTTTAATATTTTTGTGTTTGAAGAGGTTTAACGCCTCATGCCTACGTACCCACAAAGTGCAATGCGAGATCAAAACCTCGTAGTTCGTGGTACAAAATTTGAAAAGAAACAAATGAGTTGAATTGATTTTAAAATGTAGAGATAAGTCGTCATTCTTTAGCGAATAATTCCGCTAGAAAGAATGAATCATATCTAAACATATGAAGAGAAAAGTGCACAAAGGCACAAAAACAATTGAGTGAGTTTTGGATTTTTTAAAGTCTTTGAGAAGAGAATTTCGATATGTTTACATGGATTAACATTTATTAAGAAAATAAAGTGAAAAGATAAAATCACTTGACCTAAGTCAAGGTTTGATTATGAAAACATTTGAAGTTTGAAAACATTTGAAGTTTGATAACAAAGAAGATTTGAAAATAGGGAGAAGATTTGAAAATAGGGAGAAGATTTGAAAATTTAAGAAGTGGGAGGAGATGAAGTGACTATCCTAAGACTTGAATTTAAAAGTTGAGAGAAGAGTGATCAAACCATGTTATGAACATTTCTTCAAGGTAAACGGAATTCCATCTTCATATACAAATGAAACGAACTCGAGGCCAAGGTCTTCAATCAATGGCAACTTAAGCAAAGGGAGAAATCCTAAAGTCTAAGTCCAAACTCCAAATCCAATGCTAAGGATAGTGGCCATAGTCCAAGAATTAAAGTCACAAGTCCTTTTTTAGATGTTTGATCCATTATTAATGTTTTTGTGTCCAAATGGACAAAAGAAGAATCACAAACATAACAATATAACCATAAACAATATGATAGATGATATAATATGATAAGAGCATGATAAAAGATATAAGGAGCGAGAGATTGAAATAAAGAGGATAAGGTGCGAGAGATTGAATTTAAATGGTTAGTATATTAATAGTATTATAATATTTACATATAAATGGTATGATGAACTTAATCAAACACAACCACAAAAGATAACCAAAAATCGAGGCAACCAGATCCAAGTGGATCTTATTTCGAATTCGGGACAAATTTAGGTCTATGTTAAGCAATCGCCGAGTAATTTACGAAGTAATTACCCTACAAATGAGGCCGGCCGCCACCAATTAAGGTGGAAAATATTTGTGCTAATACATGTTAGAGAAATGATATTATGGGTCATTCTCCGAAAACATGTCGCACGAAAAGAAAAAGAATGGTTTAATCTTAATCGAGATTTCACATTGAATTATCGAATGCAACCTATCACGATCTCAAAGTATGGAGAATGATCCAAATGATCATTCATCCATAGATTTGAAATAATGAAGATTAATCAACTTCGAAAATCAACAATCTAAGAATCGGAGATCTCATCGACCAAAAAGAGAAAAGAAAAAAAAAATAAAAATAAGAGGAAAGCAAATGGATCTTAAAGAAAATTCCATAAAAAAACTATAATATATTTTTTTAAAGATTTTTATAAAATGAAAATATATCAACATTAGAACTATTACTTTATAGAAAAGAAAGTTTATGAACAAATTTTTAACCAAAGAATAATGAATATAGAAATTAAAACAAGGAAAAGAATAAAAAACAAAATATGAAGCTAGGGAGGGATAACGCTGAAAGAGGAGTAATGGATAGAAACCAAGGTCCAAATCAGTAAGCCCAAATACATCTTATCTTTATATAAAACACAAATAATAAAAAAAATTAGTAAACATTAAAAAAGAAAAAAATGAACAAAAAGTAACAAGAACATCAGCTTCTTCTTCTTCGCAAAACACCGGCGGCCTGTACCTTCAAAGGGATAAATATTCGACGGCGGCTTCGCAGAAACAAAGAAATCGCGGATTTCTTTCCTAATCCGACGTGTCTTCTCTTCTTCTTCCTTTTTTGATTTCTCTTTTTTCGCCTTTCAATTCCTCCGTTCAAGAATTTGTGTTCGATTTGATGTTGTGAGATGATGTTAGTTTGAAGAGTTGAAGAAGATTAAAGGGCTTCTGAATTTTATAAAGGCTTGAAGGTGATGAAGATGAAATTGAAACTTTAGATTTTGGAAATTGAATTGGGGTTTTTAATTTCTGCAGAATTTTAGTATGGCTTTTGAAGCTTGAGATTGGAAGGAGAGATTGGTTCAATTTATAGGAAAATGAAGCTAAAATTTGAATTGAGATTTGCTGTCGTTGTGATGATATTTTTGCGTTTCGTCGTCACAGATTTTTCTGCGTTTTGAACTCATGGCATCCGTGTGTGTGATCTTGCCTTTTTCATTTTTGGTTGCTGCGTTTTATGTTGCCCAGGCTCGCGTTTTGGCTGCTGCGGGAAAGCGTGACTGCCTTGCGTTTTGATTTGATCCGCTGCATTTTGCAGGTGTTTACGGTGTGCAAAATCCTCACGTGCAACTTGCGATTTGAGACGCTGCATTTTGGAGTTGGATGTGTGAAGTGAAGTTGCGTTTTGCTGCGTTTCATTGAATAATAAGGGATAATAGAAATGAAAATAAAATGGTTTGAACGAAAAATGGATAATGAATATGAAGCGATGATTTTAAACTCACGATCAACTCTTGATTTTTCTTTCACAAACCACTGATAATGATGAATACAGCCAACACGGAACCACTGAATAACTCGCAACTCAAGTCACAACTATCGTCTGGAAATTGCCTTGATTATTCGAAACCATACTGAGGAAAATAAATCCACAGATGAACCACTGATGCACTGAACCAAAACAATCTGGCCTGAAACTTCTTAATACCCACAACTTGAGAATCTGAGGAATTTCGCAAACAACACAGCTTGAACTTTTTGAATACACATTGTCTGAGGAAAAGTCATTGGCACACACAACTTGCAGTTGAAAAAATCTTTTGATAGTTTGACCAAGATTAGGTCATACGTCCATCTGAATCGCATCATAACTGAACAAACACATCTGAATTGAAATCACTATCTTATCTTTGAAATCCTGCAACACAGAGAAGAAGAAACAAACTGCGATATATTTTTTTTTATATTTTGGTTAGAGGTTAGTAAATATAAGCAAATAAAAGTAAGTAAAAACAATGGTGATCCCCTGCGAAGTGTAAGCCCTGCATCTGGGAAGAACCGAGAAACCGGTGCGATCTTGTTTGTATGCAAAATGCAGATGAAATGCGAAGAAATCTTAGGGCAAAAATTAGGGTGTTACAATATTATGTTTATTTTTATTTTTATGCAATGCATGGACGAAAATGAAAGATGACGCAGGAACAAAGTATAAGCTGTCGGAAACCGGTGATAAATAAGAGGGAAAATTTTGGGGTGTTACAGTTGCCCATATTCAATCACTATATACCTGAATGGATGATAGCATTGGATTTTAGACATTTGAGGTATGCATAGATTCAATACCAGAAACAACTAGAAAATTCACACTTTGTGGAAGAAGAACAGGGAAATAAACCCAACCATATGAACTCTTCTCGGATATAATTCTGATGGGAAGAATCGTAAACGAGGAAATTCCTTGGAATGACACTGGAAGAATACTGATTTGCCACGCTACGGGTAGACTTTTGATAGGCTGCCTTTTTGATGGAGTTGAACGATTAACGACTTATCACACAACGGGTGGACTTTCAGATACTTTGCCACCCTGAGGACGGACTTTCGCCAATTTGTGGTTGGACTTCAGATACTTTGCCACCCTGAGGATGGACTTTTGCCAATCTGCGGTTGGACTTCAAGATACTTTGCCACACTGCGGGTGGACTTCTGCTCACTACGGGAGACTTTTGCCAATCTGCGGTTGACTTATGCTCACTAAAGGAGACTTTTGCTCACTATGGGAGACTTTTTCCCACTGCAGGGGACTTTTGCTCACTGTGGGAGACTTTTGCTCGCCGCGGGAGACTTCTGCTCACTAAAGGAGACTTTTTCTCACTATGGGAGACTTTTTCCCCCTGCGGGAGACTTTTGCTCGCCGTGGGAGACTTCTGCTCACTACGGGAGACTTTTGCTCGCCGCGGGAGACTTTTGTTCGTTGCGGGAGACTTTTTCCCCCTGCGGGAGACTTCTTGCCACGCTACGGGGGACTTTTGAAATTTGCCACCCTGCGGATGGACTTTGGCTAATCTGCGGTTGGACTTTTTCCCACTGCGGGAGACTTTTGCCAGTTATAAAACCTGGATTATATTGGGTATGCATATGTTGAATTGCATGGCATGATGCCCCATGATGATGAAAATGCTAGGTTTTGAACATGTCAATGAAATGATGCAAATGCAAAGGGGAATTCCTGATAAGGAAGTAGTAAGTCCTTGCGGACTCTGCTGAAAATGAAAATGATCGATGATTCGATCTCGAGAAGCCCTGCGGGGATAACATCTCTGTTGAAGAAGAGCGTGAATAATTCATCTGTCTCGAATTATTACCTTTGCCAAAAATAAATTGGACTTTTAGATTTGAGGACCCTGCTAGGGGATACTTCAACTACTGGGGATTGCACCTCACCCATAAGACTTCGCTGGGGGATTGATAACTTTCCAACTTAGCTAGGGAAAAGTCTTGTCACAACTCTGCTGAGGAGAACTCTATGTCTACATGAATTTTCCAATCCTCTATGGGGAAGGAAACCGTTCATCTGGTTGCCAGGAATACGTGAACTCTTGTAAGAAATACTTCACCGTGGGAAGACGACTCTCTATTTGGGGATTAACAATCGTTATTGCTCTGCTGAAGCAAGGAAATATCCCGAGATCTATCGGGGAAGAGAAAAATTGTTCTGAGAACTGCTGGGGCAACTTGAGCAACCCTAGATCTGCTGAAGAAACAGAATCATGTAAACCTGTTGAAGAGAAAAAGCTTGTGATTCCCTCTGCTGGACATAACTTTCACCCGTCTATTGGGAATAACAAAACTGAAACACATCCTGCTGGGGAGGAAAGATTTCAAGTAGTCTCGTACTGGGGATCATTTGCTTTTGTCCGAACTTTACCTGAAAAGGATTTTATAAAAGACTTAGTGTCTTTAAACTCTTAAGTATCGCCATGACTGCATGAATTGGCGTAATAACCTTGCTGGAAAGGTAGCCATTGTTCACACAGATGAGCTTGTAGCTATCGAAAGTGTTGAACGAGAGAATTGGTTTGACAAGCAACCGCTAGATGAGTAATGGACTCAATCAGTAAAATTTGTGACAAAAGGTGACACATAAACTCTTCAGGAGTATAGCTTCCCCGGTACTCTGAACTCTGGATATGTGATTCCAATTGTTTGTCTTTGGGAAAGAATGAATTATCGTGCTATTGGGGTGGCCTGCCCCGGTACGAGTATTTGAATAGTTTTGCATTTGACTGACTAATCTTTGAGGGAATAGTCACGCTAAATGCTCTTGGAGAGATTTGAATCTCGAAGTGATTTCCCCAGTTTGGCTGAATTTTGAAGAGATTACTCGATGTGATTGCCCCGGATTGACTGGCTCTTACCATGACTGGTTGTGAAATACCTTACTCTATGGAGCTTCCTAGAAGAGTGCGCCTCGACGTGATTATCTTTCAGAATTTCCAGACTTCTCAACTTGGCAAGATTAAGCTTTTGGATTGAATTTCCGTATGTGAACTTCTTATGATGTCAAACAAATGTATGCAAGCAGAAAATGTTTATTCTGAGAGTGAAAATTCTAATGCAACACACATGTTAATCTTGAAGTCTTCATTGAAAAGGCGTCGCAAACCTTTGTGAGCGAATCACTGGTTAAGATACAACACTATTTTTGAATAAAAGAAAGCATGCACATGCAATACCAACAAAGGTCTTTTAGCACGACTCATAAGAGCCAGGAACGTTATCTTGTGGTAGTACGCTCTCAAAATAACCCTGTTTCAATTAGGACTGTTGAGGGTTGTATCGTGGCCTGGTTCACGGTTATAGAAACAAATGATATAGGCTCTAATTTTATAGGTACCCACCCCTCTCCGTGATGTCCTCCATTCCTATGTTCAACTAGTTTTCACAAGCGCTCACCTTTCAAAAAGGGTTTTGTGATGGTTGAGGAACCATTGCTGCTATCGATTCAAGCACCAATCATGTTATTGTTTAGAGTCAGTCACCCCTTTGTCTTTCGTGTCTGTGCCACATGACTTTGTTCTTGTTTAAGGATCTTTCTTGTAATCTTTTTCGTCTTTCGCCTTTGCATTTTTGCTTATCCCTAACTTTTTCCTGGACTGATTCTTGTGAATATTTGATTGTGAAGTCCAGCGGGATGCCCTAATTTTTGCCTAAATCGCTCGTTTTAGAGTTCGACCTAGCGGGCTTTTTCATTTTTTTCTCTTTGATTTCTTCTTATTTTTTTGAACAAATCATGTGACACTGTTTGTCTTGATTGCTTTGAGAGGGTTGTGACTGCCTCATTCTTTGGTCGATGAAGGATAACCATTGTGGCTTCCAGTCTTTGGACCTTTTGATTACTATAACCATGGTGGTTTCTGGTCTTTGGACCTCTTTATTTGGTGCAATGGAATGTAATGGATCCTCAACTACACTCCTTTATGAAAGTCTGAACGCTTGGTTCAACTAGCTGACACCTACCCTGCCCCTGGGTTACATGTGAGGGTTTTTTATGCAAAAAGAAACTCTTACTTCAAGGCTCAAAGGGGTTAGCGAGGGTCTATCTCCCTTATATCTCTGGTGTTTAGGGATTTGAAACAAAGCATGTACATCATCAACAGGGTCTTATTTAAGAGCATGCAATTAGAGATTCTTGCATTTTTGTTTCGTCATTCTCCCTCATAGAGTTCAAGCACGAGAGTTGGTATTGCAATGCACGTGCACAAAATTATGAGTGAATATGAATGAATTACTTCATGAAAAACTTGTGAGCTTTATTATGATTATCATTCAAAAGTAACAACTTTCATATATGTATACAAATGTTTAGCAAATAAAATAAACTACAAATGAAAATGCAGTAAAGAAACTGAATATTGCCGTTGTTGAGGAGGCTTGACTCCGTCTAGACCTATCAGTCTTGGATACTTTCTGTGATCAATAGCTTTTTCATGGACTTGTAATCTTCAAGTAAATGGCCGCATGCCCAACATGGAAATCATACATCCTCTTCATTTAGTTATTCTGACATTGAGGCTCTGACACGAGATGTCGGGAGGAAAGAGTAAAGCTGGGGAATAAAGTTGCCCCATAAGGTTGCTCGAAAAGACCTGACGATCTTCTTCCTATGTATCTCCATTGACCCATGACCAATGAAGAATCAGTGCGATGTAGTTCCCCTCAATAGGGATGAAAATGCATTAAAGAGAGACAAACACACAATTGCCATTACTGAGAGTATTTGAATACTTATGGATTTATTTTCTTCTGTGAATACCCCTGCAACCTGGGTGATTAACTCGAAAATTTCATCTTAATACAGACCACCTAGTATAACAATCGTGACACCCTCACTCATTCCGGCTCCACCATGATTAGGCATTGGATTTTGGAGTACATTTGTGTGAGGATAAAAATTGATTGCATTGGAGTCAATTAGGTCCTGTACCTTATTCTGAAAATCCCAACACTTCTCAATATTGTTCCCCTGGGCACCCGAATGGAATTCACACTTGGCGTTTGCATCAAAATTTGGTGCTAGATTGTTAGGAGAAGGAGCTCTCATGGTACGAAGCTCGACCATGTTCAACTTAAGAAGCTCTAGAAGCAATACAACATACAGAAATGGGATGGGATCAATCTTATGGTCACTCGCTCTTGTTCTTTGCTGAAATGGTCTTTGTGCCTGTTGTTGCTGACCCTGAGGTTGTTGTTGAACCTGTGGCGTAGTAGTCATTGCAGCTTCTTGGTAGTATCCTTGAGAATGACCTCTGTCTCGGCCCATATACACAACATTTATATCTCCTTATCTTCTTCTTTGGCCGTTGCCAAAAGGTTTTTTCACACCAGAAGAACCAACACCACTTACATCCTGGATCTTTCCTAATTTCAGCAAGTTCTCTATCCTTTCTCCCGCAATGACGATATATGAAAAACCGATGGACGGGCAAGTGGCCAGACCATCCAAGAATGCACCTTGCAGGGTACCCATAAACATGTCTACCATTTCCCACTCCAGCAATGGGGGTTGAACTTGTGCAGCCAGCTCACGCCACCTCTGGGCATACTCCTTAAAACATTCCTTAGGTCCTTGAGACAAGTTCTTCAACTGGGTGCAGTTTGGAGCCATATCAATATTATATCGATACTACTTGAGAAAAGCTTCAGCTAAATATTTCCAGCTTCGATTAGAGACCCTTCTTAGCTTCATGTACCAGCTCAATGAAGCTCCAAATAAACTATCTTGGAAGAAATGCATCCACAATTTCT
Organism: Lathyrus aphaca; assembly: GCA_963966055.1. Lineage (NCBI taxonomy): Eukaryota > Viridiplantae > Streptophyta > Magnoliopsida > Fabales > Fabaceae > Lathyrus > Lathyrus aphaca. Next base: position 235,607,424 of record OZ014524.1, read on the forward strand.
CGTCATCAGTGTGAGCTGAGATCCTTCCAAAATAAGCCTGAATGTGAGTTCTAGGGCACGTATTGTCGTTGTACTTGTCAAATGAAAGCACCTTGAACTTATGAGGGATCCTGACACCAGGTAGCAAACCAAGACTGGTTACATCAATGCCCAGGGAATTCTGACATTCCATGGCCTTAATCTTTTCTACCAGCTCTTCATACCTTCGATCATTGATCTCGTTTATATTACCCATATCAACATCCAATAAAGTGAACTGGTCCTCTTGTTTGTCTTCTAAAACACATTACGGGCTGCGGTCCCATTTGGAGTTGGCTCTTCATTACGTGCAACATTCGGATCCATAGTCCTAGCAGGTGTCCTATTATTAGCATTTGCCCCGGGTTGCTCACCCATCAATATGAGATGATCCTGGTTCTGGGACATGCCACTCATCATTTCCATGAACTGATCCATCCTCTGTCGGAGTTCAGTGAGATCATTATGCATTTGCTCACCCATTATTACTCAGTTTCTACGAGTTGGGTATCGATGAATGCGTTGACCAACTATACTACCTGTAGTTGAATACGTTAGGAAGTCCAAATAACCTGCTGTAACACCCCAAATTTGCCCTCTTGGTTTCATAGCATTTCATAACATTTAACATATCATTTTCATACTTCATCACCGCATCCTCTGCATAGAAAAATGAAGCATGACATTCATTGTTGAAGCATAGCATAAGCTGGCAGTGATTTCAGTTCATCGATTTGTTTCAGAGGGACGTTTGACCTAATCTCGGTCGAACTACCGAGGGATTATCTCAACTGCAAGTCAATCTCAACTGCAAGTCATCTGCGTTGGTGGTTATTTCTCAGGCTACGTGTTTCAAAGTTGGGTCGTGTTGTGTGCAGAGGTCATCAGTTTGCCAGGCAATGGTTCAAAGATTCAAGTTTATCATGATGACGCTCAAAGTGTGATTTATCTAGAAGATCGGTGATTTCTGTGGAAGCGATGCAAAGTTGGTTGGGATTAAAGTTTCGTGGCTATGTGTGTGATTGGTGGTAATTTGTCCGATTTGAAAAAAAGGGGAAATATCTAGTTCCATATCCATTTTTTTTTTTGCTCATGTTTCATCATTTCGAGCCGTAACCCATTCTTTCAGTTCGATTATGTTAATTACCGCTTAGTACCAAAATATCCATTCATATTCCAGTTAAACCATTATTTTTCACCCTTTTACACCTATTTCACATCCATTATCTTTCTTTTTTTTTTTATCAAATTAATCCAAATTCATTTCTACTCATTTTATCATTCATCTTCCATTTTTCAATATCCATTATAATTCATTCTTCTAATTCCATTTTTTATTTCTATCAATAGTCAAAACCGTGTTTCATAAAGTCCATTTCCCATTTAGTTCTAGGAAACTCATATTTTTATGTCACAGAAAGTAAAAAAAAAGAAAGGAAAAGATTTCCTTTGAAATAGTGTGCACGTGGAAACTTTCTGGGATGTGCCACATGAACTATGCCAACTGTAGTCACTCTCACGCACACATAACACCATCAGGCAACAAGCATGAAAAAAAGGCACATACTTCACCAACAAAAACGCAATGAGCTTGTGAATAAAACGCAAGGATTGAAATGATATTACGCAAAAAACCCATTGGAAAAAATAATTCGCAGAAAAAGGATGAGAAAAATGGAGAAAAAGTAACGAAAAAAAAAGGAAAAAAGGATCATAACAGAAAAAAATAATTACAGAAATAACAGAATTATTATGTTCAACACAAATTCATATATCGTTTTCCATCCTCACACAATAACAGAATCAGGGGATCACAATAACAAAAATCTCTAACAGAATTACTCTCAAAAACTCTCCAAAATCTCTAACAGAATGAGACTCTCATCATAACAAGAAAACAGAGTGCAGATAACAGAATTGGGGATCTCTCACCAATCTCTCTCTAACCAAGTCTCTGAAATCTGAGAGCATTCTCTGGATCTTGAAACAGTTCTTCAATCTTCATCAATTTTCTCCATAGAACTTCAGCCAATTCTTCATGATTTGCATCAATTCTCTTCAAGCTTCTCCACACAAGATCTGAATTGCTCTTCCAAAATCAGCCAAGAGCATAACCTTCATCGATTCCGTTCGCATCACCTTCATCAATACTGTGGATTTGGCTTTGCTCTTCGATTCAATTGCATAGCTAGCATTCTGCTTCAATAGCTCTAATCAATTCAGTCTCCCCAATCGATTGAATTCGTCACAGCAGCATTGGTAAACCTGCGAAGCAATCCAGTGTGTGTTCATATCAAATCAAGAGGATCAAAACGGAATCACGAAGTGGAAGCAAAGTTCTACAGCATTAACGAAATTGCAAATCAGTTACGAAGTGGTGAAGCGATACCGAATCGAAGCTGACTTACGTATTGTTCGCCGCATCGTCGCATTACCGGTACGTTTTCGATCCATTTGCTTGACGTAATCGCTAGCTGTGTGATGAATTAGCTGTGCCTTAATATGATTTTGAGTGCTAGCCGGATTGTTGAGTTTGTTGCGTCTTGACTTCGTTGCATTTGATATTGCTTGTGATTCGCGTTCTTGAATGTTTGTCTGTTCGAATATGGAGCTGTGGCGTAGGTAAAAAATAAGATTCGGAGGGTATAATTGATTCTGCGTTTAGGTTTGATTATCCGGCTAGGAGAGGTTTAGGCTAGGAGCTGTTTCGCATCGAGAGAGAGATAGAGTTTGTGTTGGAGCGTTTGTTCGGAATAGACGGCGGAGGGCTTGTGAGGTTCCGCGGCGGCTTTAGGTTTAGGTTGAAGAAGGTTGTGGTGGCTGTTGTGTGACGGTGGAAGCTGAGAGAGAGTTCGGTTTGATGAGGCTGTTTGCGATGAGCGGCGATAAAAGGAGAGTTTGTAAGGATGAGTATGGCGGTGAGAACAGGGCTTCGGCGGCGGATGTTTAGGGTATGAAAGGGGGAAGCTTGCTTGAGAGTGAGAAAGGTGAGAGATTGGTGACGGATATGGAGAAGGTGATGGCTCCGGCGGCGGATAGGTATGGGGGAGGAAGACGGAGGAGGTTGGGGATGAGTTTGCGGCGGCTAGGGTTAGAGAAGAGGGAGATGCCGAGAGAGGGAAGAGGGAGTTCATGTTCTGTTTGTTTTTCTTTCTTTCTCTGTTTGTGTGATTGTTAAGAGCTTTTTTGGGTTTGATTTGTATTAAATATAAGAAAAGGTTAATTAATATATTGTTTAGGTAACTGATACATAGTTTAGGAGATATATAGTTTAGGATTAGTTTATTTGTTTTAGAAATTGTTTTAGGAAATATAATATAGTTTAGGATTAGTTTAATTGTTTTAGAAACTGTTTAGAAAACAGAAAGAATTTAAGAGTTTAATGGATTAGAATATAGATTAGGATATAATGGATTAGAATTTGTTTAGAAATTAATTAGAATGTGTTAGGATAATATTTGTTTAGAAGAATTAATTGGAATTGTGTTAGGATAAAATTTTGTTTAGAATATATTGTTTAGTTCTTTGAATATTGTTAAAAAAAAAATAATAAAGAATTAATTTGGATAATTTTGTTTAGAAGTATAATAGATTTTAATTAGTATAATTGTTAGAATAGTTGTTTAGAATATAAGAATAGATTAATCAGAATAAATAGTTTTGGAAATAGAATAGTTTAATTAGTTAACTTTTCTTTTAGGAAAATATAGTAAAAAAAAACTGTTAGGATTAATCTGTTTTGTTTAGAAAGTAGTTTAGAATAATATAGTTGTAGAGATTAATATGTTTAGTTAGAAAATAGTTTAGGAAATATAATAGAATTTAAGAGTTTAATGGTTTAGAAAAATAGAAATAATTGATTGGGATATTGTGTAGTTAAGTTGATATACTGTCTAGAAAATAGGAGTAGATTAATTAGAATAATGTTTAGTTAATGATTGTTTAGGGAAATAATGATATTTGTTTGGAAATATAAAAAAGAGTCTAATTAGATTAATTAGAATAATATGTTTAGTTTAGATAACAGTTCAGAAAATAATAAAGAATTAGGTTTAGTATATTTGTTTAGAAAAATAGTTTAGAAAAAATAATAATGTTTAATCAATTAGAATTTGTTTAGTATAATAATTAATTAGAATTTGTTTAGAATAATTAATTAGAATGTGTTTAGGATTAATATCATGTTTAGAAAAATTGTTTAGAAAATAAAAAGATTTTAATTAGTTGAGATTAATTAGGAATATGAATCATTGTTTAGGAAAAATAATAGATTAATTGTTATAATACTATTAGGGAATATAAAGAATAAATTAGTTGAATAATGTGTAGTTAATGATAATTGTTAGGAAACATAAACTGTTAGCAAGTTTAATGGATTGTTAGGAAATAGGAAAAAAGTTAATGAGGATAATGGTTGTTTAGAATTTAATTAGTTAATAATTGTTTAGAATTTAATTAGTTAATAATTGTTTAGAATTTGTTTAGGAGTAATAATTGTTTAGAATTTGTTCAGTTAGTATATTTGTTTAGAAAATGTATGTAATGTTTAATTGTTTAGAATACTATTAGGAAATATAAAAAACTTAATTAGTAGAATAATGGTTTAGAAAATAGAAATAGGTGATTAGAATGTTGTTTAGTTAAGTGGATGCATTGTTTAGAAAAATGTAATAAAATTAATTAGTATATTGTTTAGATGACTACTTAGGAATACAAAAAGTTTCACTAAATAAAAGTTTAGAAAATAATAGTTTTAGTTAATCTAATATTGTTTAGTTAATGTAAAGTGTTTGGGATTTTGAATAAGCTTTAGGAATTTTAATATAATAGAATAGATTAATTTAATCATTGTTTAGAAAATATAATGGAGTTTAGTTGATATTTGTTTAGATAATTGGTTAGGATAGTAATGGTTTAGAAAATAGAAATAGATTAATAAGATAATAATGCTTAGTAATTAGTAATTTTGTTTAGAAATATAATAGAGTTTAATTAGTATAATTGTTAGAATAATTGTTTAGAATGTTTTGTTTAGGATTAATTAGCATAATGATAATGTTTAGAGAATAAGAAGTTAAAAAAAAAGTTATTTGTGTGTTCTGACCTGGGCCCATGCCAGGTTGATATTCGTACCCCAACCCCTCCAGGCCCAAATAAATTTAGTTAAAAACACTTACTGCATGTACCTCCTTCTTATTTTCCTCTATTTTCTTTCTCAATTTAATTTCTCTTTTATTTCAGTTTGGTGTTAATTCGTATAAAATAGAAATATTCATCTAAAAATTCCCAAATAAATCATAGATGTTCCTTTGTGTCTCTAAAATGTTTTCATATTTTTATTTTATTTTTTTCATTAATTAGCGTGCCAGAATTAATTCTCCAATGTACATAGCTTCATTTGCTTCATTTCCTGACCAGCCTGTCTTGTTGATTTTCTATAGACTTCAATATTTGGAGTTTTGATCCCATTCTTTTTGCATTGTGTTCCTAAGATCTTCTAGTTTTCATGTGATTTTTCTCAGAATTTTTAGGAATTTATTTCTTGAGTTTTGATCTGGTATCTTGTGATGTAAGTTTTCTGTCCTAGTTTGTGTTTATGCATTCATTTGACCTAGTTCCTCTCTGAATTTTTGCAAATCCTTTTGGCAAGTTGATATAATGTGTTTCATGATCATTTGGTTCCAGTTGTAGAATTTTTAGATGGCTGGTTGATTATTTGTGAATTTTTGTTCTTACCTTATCCCATTTTGCTCCTGTTGGTTCATTAGATTTCTTATAGGCTTAGAAGGGCTCTTGTGCCAACTTCTTCTTCTCATTTGGGGTTCCTTTGGGGTAAGGATACCTTACTGGTCCTAGGATAGGTCTTGGTTCTTCTGAATTTTTGAGTTTGCTTCATATTGAAGTCATTTGTTTCTTTAAATGTTTAAATTCCATCTTTTGGTTCCTTGGCTTCTATTTTGATATTGTTTGGTATTGTGTGACTTCTCTCTTCATCTTGCTGGCCTCTTAGGCCATTCTTTATACCATTTTGATTCTGGTTTTGAACTTTGTGCTTGTATTCATTTGTGTATGCTAACCTTGCAGGGGCTATGGTAAGTGCGAGATGTGGGAATTGAGTTCCACATCTCTAATTCTTACCTCTTCCTTTTATGCTTATGTGAACTAACCCTCTTTTGTTGGGTCTAGGCCTTTCTCATCCCTTCTTCTATCTTCTTCTTCTCTTCTTCATTAGGATAGAAACCTCACTAACCTTTAGGATATCCAGGCATGTGAATACTTAGGATTATTTTAGTCCCCCTGTAGAATTTTTCCTTTGAGATCCTTTGGTGCTCTCTCTTCTCATCTTCAAACATAATTCTAATTCATTTAATAAAGGTTGAGTACTCTCTTGTGACATGAGACTTTGCTATGAGATGCTCACATGCGTTCCATTTCGGGGCGAGGTGTGAGTCATCACTCGTGGTGGATAGGTCTTAACATGAGTACCTCACAAAGAAAAGCTAAAAAACACTTCCTAATCATAAAACCACAAAAACACTTAATAATGGTAATAGGCCAGTGTGCTTAAGCCTTCACTTGTGGGACTAGCTTTGGGGATTTCCTCCATAGATAGGTGTGCCTCTTGCGCATTCCATTTCGGGATGATGTGAGATGTACACATCCCATCGAGTAAGACTCGGGTACACTTACCTATGTAAACCTTCACAAATAAAAGCTTCATAAAAATCTCAAACAAACAATAAGCGTCTTTCCTTCGGGAATTCTTCTCTCACCTCATTCGCTCCGTACGCAAACTTGCTCCTGTTTGTCACTTTGCAAGACGGTAACGCACTCGTCGTCCGAGTCTGCAACACCTGAGCAATGGCATAGGTCGTTCAAGCTCTAATTCACAATCAATTTCCTTTTGTTACCCCTAGTTAGGGGAACTACGGCGTCTCTGATCCTCGTTATCCCGATGAGGTACGTAGGCAGCGGGGTAGGGCCCGTTCGAGCACAATCTTTATTTTCCCTACATTTTTCCTTTTCATCTCTTTTTCAATTCTCTTTTCGTTTCTTTTATCCAGTTCAGTTCATTTTCTTAGCAGCAACTTTCATTTCTTCACCCTTTGAAACAGTTTCTTTGCAAGCGTGGATCCCGTCGGGTACGGCGGACGGATTGGGGTGCTAATACCTTCTCAATTCGTAACCGACTCCCGAACTCAGATCTTTGGTTCGCAGGACCTTGTCCTTTCCTTCTTCCTCAGGTTTGTGCAACATTACCTTTCCCATTCTTTCGGGATAAAAATGTCTGGCTGGCGACTCTACCTTTCCGCGCCACTTTCGCGTTTGTACTAGGATGAAAATCCCGGGAGCGACAGCTGGCGACTCTGCTGGGGATCGAACCCAGAATCTCTGGTTCCCCTGTGAGTCTCTCCTAGCGCTTGTTTGTTTCTGTTTCATTGGGTGATGTTTGTTTGATGTGGCTTGTTGTATTGTATTGTTGTTTGTTTACAGCTTTATTTACAGCTTTATTTACAGTTTTCAGTATTTATTTTCCGCATCATATATATCATACTGGACTGTCTGGACTGGGTTTCTGTTTGGTGGGATGGGTGATACTATTTCTGAGAGATAAGCCAAGTACCCGGCTTGAGTGCACCCTAGGATTAGAGTGGACATATTGTACTCGCATGTGGCATGATGAGTGGCGATGTGTTCCACGCCCAGATTGCGACTGTCTTGGAAATATCTTGTGTGGGGATTTCCTCCACTTCGGGATAGGACCTTGATAGTTATGTGCATCTGGGGACCGATCATTGAGAACCTTTGTGGAAACAACCCTCTCCAGTGGTGACAGTGGCAGACCACATTTTGTGGCAAACCCATTCGCACCCGAGGGTCCACTGGGGACTCGCATAGGATGGCCTGGTTCTCTTATAGGAACTCAGTCAAAGCATCTGGTCGTATGACATTAGTACTGTATCCTACGGGCTGAATGTACTATTGTTTCTCGATTTCAGCGCTTGAAGCTGGGAACCTATAAGGGATGCTTGTTTTTCCCCGGACTCAGCTGAGGCCTCCCTGCGTAGTACATAATGCCTAACCGATTCCCTGATTTGGTCATGAGCCATTTCTCGGAAATGGTGAAAGTATTATTGCTATTCGGCTTTGAGAGTCCGTGATGTTTGACCCGGAGCACACCCGTGAGATTGGGGATGGGTTTACAGGTTTGCAGGAACCCTTGACCTCATCATACCCTTGTTATCAGTGCAGTTCATGTTATGATACAGTTATTTTGGTTCCGGAGTTCTGGTTTTCTGGTTCTGGTATTCTTGATATTGTGGTCCAGAGATTCTCTTCAGAGGGTTGTGATTATCAGAGAGTGTGACTCAGTGAACTTTTGGTTTGTCAGTTATTCAGAGGGACCTTGTCAGTGGCCAGACTCCAGACAGTCTCAGATGACCATATGTCCTTGCATTTGCATCTGCATTGCATCATTGCATCATTAATCATTGTTTTTTGTTTTCATTCACAGGTTCATATCTCTGCTTCCGGTTCCGGTATTCTCTTCAAAGATGGAAGATCCTCGCAAGCAGAATATTCATTTCAAGTTCTTTGATATCAAGGTTGGCTTGTTGAAAAAGATGGTAAAGCTGATTACACCTAACCAGGTAGAGAGATTCAGAAAAGCTTACGGGAGTATTCTTGATGTGGTGATAGAGTTAGATTCTTCAGAGAGGAGTGCCATTCATACATTGCTTCAGTATTATGATCCTCAACTCCGTTGCTTCACCTTTCCTGATTTCCAGTTGGGCCCTATGCTGGAGGAGTATGCTTTGATCCTGGGTGTGCCGGTTCGAGATCAGATTCCTTTCAATTCTGAGATGAGTAGGCCTGCACCTGAGGCTATTGCTGAGGCTCTTTATTTGAGCCCTTCTACTGTGAAGTCTTTGACGATTATTAAAGGAGGTGTGTCTGGGTTTTCTTTGGAGGTTCTGGTAAAGAAGGCGGAAGAATTGGCTGTTGAAGAGGAATGGGATGCTGTCTGTGCTATCTTGGCTCTTTCTATCTATGGCACCATTTTGTTTGCTGATATGGAGAAGTTCATAGATATAAACGCCATACATCTCTTTTTGCTGAAGAATCCTGTGCCGACCTTACTCGGGGATTTGTATTACTCGGTTCATTACAAAACTGAGAAGAAGAGGGGAGGTTTGGTCCGTTGCTGTGCTCCGTTATTTCACATGTGGTTCATGAGGCATTTGCCCAGTACGGGAATGTTTAGTGACCATAGTTTGATATGGGCTCAAAAGTTGGAAAAGTTGCTGGCCAAGGATGTCAGATGGTTCACTCAAAGGCTGCAAGGCGCACGTTTCATCACCAGCTGCGGGAGTTATCATAGTGTGCCTTTGTTGGGAATAACTGGAGGGATTAATTATAATCCAATCTTGTTAAGAAGACAATTAGGATACGCTTTGAGAGATGTGCCTGAAGATTTGAAGCTGACCCCCATTTTCTACTTCTCCGTGAAAGATAATATGCCCTTAGTGAGGAAGGTTGCTGGAGCTTGGAAGAGCATCAAAGGAGAAGGAATAGCTAGTTTCGGGAAGTGCAACAATCAGACATTCCCCGAGTACGAAGCTTGGTTGAAAGACAGAGCCAGAAGAGTTTTGTTACCATTTTCAGCACCAGTTCCCCCAGTTGCTGAGTCCATTGATACTGTGCCTCTAGAGGAATTCAAGAAGTTGGAAGCTCAGCTACATGCGGTTAGAGTTGAAAATACTGAGATGGTAAGCTTGTATCACCAAGCTAACAGGGCCAAGAAGGAAGCTGAGGAGAAGCTGCTGAAGATACAGACGAGTTTGGAGGCTAAGGAGAAAGACTTTGCAGGAAAAGAAGCACATTTCCACAGGTTGGGGATGATGGAAGCCCAAAGAGAAGTTGAGCGCAAGAAGAAGTCAAAGACCCTTAGAGATGCTCGTCAGTCTATTGTCTGGTTGAAGGGACAAAGAGAGCAAGAGTTGAAGCAATATAAAGAAAAAGAGGAGTTCTTTGAGACTCAGATGGCTTACAAGAAAGAAGAGGTGGAGCAGGCCCACAGGATTCGCAGAGAGAAGACCCAACAGCTCGCAGACAGTCAACAAGCCCTCGAAGCAGCACTCAAAGAGATTGAAGACCTCAAGTTGATGGCAGGAGTCAAGAAGGTCAGGTCTGATGATGGAGTTTCAGGATCCTCAGGCGGCGGTTATGCTTCTTAGTTTGTTTTCTTTGTATTTGGATTACCTACAGGCATGTTGTAGGAGTCCTAGCTGTTTGTTTATCCTCTGTGAGAACTCGTACTCTATGAGGAATTCTGTTTTATTGTGCCTAATGGGCTGATCTATGTTATGATGTTTCTCACCATGTTTTGGTTTGCTTGCTATTATGGTTTGAATGTGGTTTCCCGCAAAGGTTTCTGAAAGTCGAGGATCAGTGCCCATCTGGTTTTCTTTGCTAAATACCGGAATCGGGGCATAAATGACCTGTGATTGGAAACATAAACAACTGCATTGCATCCATATAACTTGTTTGTTGTTTTGCAGGTGTTGCATCAGATACTAATGTGTTTTGTGATAACAGGCACTATAGCTCCTCGCAAAGTCCGAGAACAACCAGCAGTGCACAGATACCCAACCAAGACTAACAGAGAGCGAGCCATGGATCAAATGCAGGCAGATTTGGCAGATCTAAGGCAGAGAATGGATAATTTCATGACGTTAATGGCCGACATGGGGCAGAATCAAGAGCGTTTGCGAGAGATGGTTGAAAATCAGAACCGGAATGCTGCTGCTGCTGCAAATGCTGATAATCACACCGGTGCGGGCGCACGTCAGGGTGGAACTCCAGTTATACAACCAGGAGTGAATATAAACAACGACGGGTTGCATCACCTTCAGATGGACAACCATGAGGATCAGTTCACTCTGCTTGATGAAGCCGAGGGTCAAGGGGTAGAAATGAACAAGAGGTTTGAAGAGATGGCCGAGCAAATCAAGGCTATCCAGTCCCAGAGCTCTTTGGGATTCGATATAACAGACTTGGGCTTGGTTCCTGGAGTCAGGATTCCGTATAAGTTCAAGGTTCCAACTTTCGAGAAGTATAACGGCACTGCTTGCCCAAAAACCCATCTGCAATCATATGTTGGGAGAATAGCCGCTCATACAGACGACGAAAAACTGTGGATGTATTACTTTCAGGACAGCTTGGTGGGAGCTTCCCTTGAGTGGTACATGAAGCTCAGCAGGGTCAATGTCAAGAGCTGGAAAGATCTCGCTGAGGCCTTCGTGAAGCAGTACCAATATAACATGGATATGGCTCCGAATCGCACGCAGTTGCAACATATGGCTCAGACAGCAAAGGAAGGTTTCAAAGAATACGCCCAGAGGTGGCGTCAGCTAGCTGCCAGGGTGCAACCACCCTTGTTAGAGAATGAAATGGCCGATATGTTTATGGGTACCCTCCAGGGGGTATTTCTTGAGAGATTGGCGTCAAGTTCTGCTACAAAGTTCAACGATATTGTCATTGCAGGGGAAAGGGTTGAAACGCTGTTGAAAATGGGGAAGATACAAGACCCAGGTGCTAGTAGCTCAAATGGAGCGAGGAAAGCTTTTAGCGGACCTCCGAGAAGGCGAGAAGGCGAGACCAATGCTGTATTTGGCCGAAGCCAGGGTCATGGTTATAGGAGGCCTTATGAACATATGGCTGCCGTCACCATTCCTGCAGCTCCTGTACAACAGATGCTACCTCCACCACAACAACATCAACAACAACAGCAACCTCGAACCAATTACCAGCAAAGACCATACCAGCCGAGGCAGACTCGCCCAGCTAACAGGGTGATTGAAGCTATTCCGATGACATATGCTGCCTTGTTGCCGAGACTACTAGATTTGAACCTTATTCAATTGAGGACTTTGGCACCACCACCTCCCGGAGAGCTTCCAGCTGGTTATGATGTCAACGCGCGATGCGCTTTTCATTCAGGAGCACCCGGGCACTCAACCGAGAAGTGCAGGGCGCTGCATCACAAAGTTCAAGATCTCGTAGATTCCAAGGCAATCAACTTTGCGCCGCCACCGAATGTCAACTCGAACCCTATGCCTAACCATGGCGGGGCAAGAGTCAATGCTGTTGAGAGTGATGATAAGTTGAGTTTGGTGCTGAGAATTGATGAAGTCAAGACACCGTTGAGGGTGGTGAAAGAGAGATTGTTGAAGGGTCAAGTGTTTCCTGGTTGCCATCTTGGTTGTGAAGATTGTATAAGTGCTGTGAATGGTTGCGAGGAATTGAAGACGGGTTTGCAAGGGTTGATCGATGATGGGTCTTTGCAATTTAGCAAGATTAGTAATGAAGAGGCTGATGATGTGTCAACCATTACTATCTTTTACGATGAAGCTGACATGCCCGTCAGACAAGAGCCAGTTACCATTTACGCTCCTCAGATCAGTCCTGTGACTATAACTGTACCTGGGCCAATGCCGTATACCGATGATAGGGCCATTCCGTGGCATTATGGTTCCGATGTCTATGTGGCGGGACAGAGGATGGAGAGTAGACCCGTTGCTGACTTGACTATTGAAAATGTGGGAGGTGTTGGAGGTTTTACTCGAAGTGGCCGTTTATTTGCTCCCCCTGCACTGAGAAAGGATCCTGAGGCCGAAGCTTCGTCTAAAGACAAAGGAAAGCAGACTGCGAATGATGAGTCAAATAATCCTGTGGCTGGGCAGGGGACATTTGAAAAGGAGGTAGAGGAGTTCATGAGGATCATCAAAAGAAGTGACTACAAGGTGGTTGACCAACTGAATCAGACGCCTTCAAAGATTTCTATATTGTCACTGCTGATGTGCTCTCCCGCGCACCGAGAAGCATTATTGAAAGTACTTCAAATGGCCTACGTTCCTCAAGAGATCACTGTCAATCAACTCGAAGCTGTTGTTGGGAGTGTCAATGCTAGCTGTCGCTCCCACTAAATGAAACCGGGTCAGATAGGGTACAGACGCGAACGGTCGGCGAGAGGGACGGTGAGAACACACAGCCGTGAACTCACTGGAGATGAATAGAGTCGCCAGCTAGGCATTTTTATCCCGGAGGAAAGGCAATGCTGCATAGACCTAGAAAAAGGTGGATAAGACGGTTTGCGAACCAGAGAGACTGAGAAAGGGGGTTGGTTACAACCTGGGAAGGTATTAGCACCCAGATTGTCCGTCGTACTCGACGGGATCCACGCTTAAAAGATTTGTGTTTTAAAGGGGTAGTGTCAGTGCAATCTGTGTGTAAAATAGCCGGAAAAGAAATGTACAGGTGTCAGTGCAAAAGAAGTGTGAAGTGTAATATGTATAGTGTCAGTGTAAGAAAGAGTATGCTCATGATTATGAGGCTAAAAAATAATGCTGGAAGGAGGGGGAATGAACAGAGACTTTTGTTCGATAACTGTTAAGTTATGCCTACGTATCCTCTCGTGCAATGAGGAAGTCAGAACACCGTAGTTCGACCCAAAGAGACTGAAAGATGAATTGACTTGTGAACTGCTTGCTTGTCTATGCTCAAGTGTATGACCTGTCTGGCTCAGGTGCAAACTGTCTTGCATTAGACGGAAGAAGCAAGTTCTCATTTGTGAGTGAATGAGATGAGAAAAGAATCCCGGAGGAGACGATTATTGTTTGTTTTTTTGTTTTCAGTCTTTTATTGCTTTTGAAAGTTTGTCATGGGATAATGAGCTTAAGCCTAAACCAATGGATTTAGTAAACTCATCACATCTTCCCTCTGATTAGGGGTAATGAGAATACCTTAAGTGTGAAGTCAGATTCTCACACTTAATCACCTTTGATGTAGGGTTAAGATCATTAACCTACTTGTGATTATTTAGATGTTTTTGTGACTTTTTTTGTTTAGTGTTGAGTAATGAGGTTAAGCCATAATCATGGATTAAACAGACCCATTACACCATCCTAAAAGAAGGATGATAGATGAGAATGTTTAAGCTGAGGAAAGCTCCTCAACTTGATCCATGATTAGGGATTAAACTCATGACAAAACAAGCCTTTATTAAGTGGATTTTATTTAATGGTATGATGATGAAGTGAATTTATTGTTTGTAAGACAACTTGAGGGGGACTTGTCCATTAACACTAGGGTTAGTCCTTCTTAACCACTTAAGGAAGAATTAGAACCCTAATGCAAGACCCAAGTTTCAAGTGTGATGTCTTGATGATTATTAGATGAATTGATTAAGAGATTTAAACACCTTAAGGGTTTAATACTTAGGATTAAAGTTATACACTCCATCCTAAGAGAAGGATGCAGGCATAACCCTAAGCACAAAGTCTTAAAGCCTTTAGGGTTTAGTCCCTGATTATGAGATGAGAAGAGAAGACTCAAAGAGACACAAAGGTAAAACTATGGGGGGACTAATCAGAACCCTAATTCATTGTCATGCTTGGTTGATCCTAAGGTTTGTGAGGTTTTCAAGAACAATCTTCAGAGGAGCCACCAGGAAGCAGATGAACAGGATCAAGAGAAGCAAAGTGACTTGCTTCATTCAAGAAGTCAAGTCACTTGAAGGAAGAAAGTGGGAGGAAGAAGAATGAGCAAGCTCAAACTCAAGCACATGCATAAATGCAGCATGCTATGCAAGAGAGATGAGAAGAAAAGTTATGAGAAGTGAAGGCAAATTCACTTCTCAAGTTTACTTACCACCTGAAATGTTAGAAACAAATGCAATGCAATACAAGATGAGATGAAATGATATGATGCAAGGCCAAACCAGAAGCATGCACATGATGACTATGATGTTATGAAGTGTTGCAAACATGAGACAAGGCGTAGGGATGTTCATACAAAGTCATGGATGCAAATGATGCAAGTTAAGGGACATGAATAAACATGGAATGTCATGAAGCATACAAGACAAATGGCATGGCAAAGATGTAATGCAATGATCAATGATGCTTCATACATGTCTTAAGATGTCAAATGAATCATAAGAATGCACAAAATGCAATGGCAAGTCATGTTATGCAAGGAAATGCAAGAAGGATGCAAAAGAAAGCTCAAACTAGGGTTTATGGATCAAACATCAAACACCAACCAAAAACAGAAGCAAACCCTAAGATAAAAAATGGAAAATGGCACCCAAAGAAACCCTAAACCTATAATGAATCACTTCCCAAAGGGGAACTCCCAACTCTCAACCAAACTCAAGATATGATTTTTACAAGTTATTAGGGTTTTTTAGGGTTCTTATCAAAACAAATGCCAATCAATTAGAAAATGCAAGATCAAATCATGGCCTTTTTATCCTTGAAAATACATGTCAAATGGAAAACAATGCACAAAGAATCAATGTCTCAACCTTCACCAATAGGCAGAAATGAATTTTCAAACATATGATCAAAATAATGCATAAAATATGATTTAATTCCATGAAAAATTCTTAAAATGCATCAAGATCAAAAAAGAAATTTGGTTTGAAGGTTGGACAATGTTTCTAAATGTCTTAGAACATTTCATGAATTTTTTTTGTAATTTTTAAATACCTAAAAGTATTTTTAATTAATTAATTCCCATTAATCAATTAAAAATAATCTTTTAAATATTTAAAAATACTTTTTTTAATGATAAAAAATAAAATAAAAATATTTTTGGGTTTTAAAAATTAATGAAACTCTTGAGAAAAAGTTTCATAATTTTTAAACAATTTTTACTATTTTTAAAATAAATGTACAATTTAAATGAAAAGAAGTGAAAATAAAATTAAATTAAATAAAAGTAAGCAGAATGCAAGGCTGGGATTCAATCTGGAAATGAGAGGGTTGACTTGGCGCGTCATCTAGTGGTCCAGATTCAAACTTCTTAATCCTAATTAATTAAATAAATTAATGTGATTAGGGCTAATGAAACAGATCCTGGCCATCAAAAAGGGTGGGAAGTCAACCAGTCAACGGGAATCAACGGCTCATATTCAAACTAACATTAATTACTGGTTTATGCCCTAATTACATTCAGGTGGCCGGAGAAGACTTCCGGTCGTCTTCTCCGGCCAGAAGCTCACCTGAAAATCACCCAACTTCCTCAAAACGTAATATAAATGAAATCTATGAATTGGGAAACGTTCCTAACACCCTCACGAATCAAAACCCTAACCTAGAACAAATTTATCTTCCCTAAATCATCTGAATCGAAGAGGGAAAGTTCTAGGGTTCGTAAGCTTCAAACACAAATTAAATTCTCAAAACACAACCATTTCAAAAACTAAAAGCATCAGGATGATCAGGAGAGCATAAAGAACAAGTTTGTAACAAGAAAAATCATTTCTGGAAAAAGTAATTTCGAGCTACCTGAGATTTGCAACTTTCAATTTAGGAACTTTCAGGCCTCTTCCTTCAGTGCAAGCTGCTCCTCTGGGTCCCCCAAGTGTGTTTGAATGCTCAAAATGAGTTTGTGTTGGCTGGAGAAAGAGATTCGAAAGCTCCTGCTTCAGTTCAGTCAAAAATGGCAGATGAGATTCTGGCACTTTCAGGTCATGGTGATGGGGTGTTTAAGGTCCAGATGATGTGTATAGATGATCTGTGGTGTTGGTTTGTGTGTTGGAGACTTGTGGAGAGAGATTCGATAGAATCTGCAGCTTGAGGTGAATGATGGAAATGGAGTTTTCAGGCTTGTTTCAGGCTTATGCTTGGGGTGTTTCTTGTCTATGAGGTGTGGTGGGTTGAGTGATGATGAGAGTTTGAGTGTTTGAAGACTGTGGAGAGTGATTCTAAGGAACTTGCAATGAGGTGAGTTTTTTTGTAAGTGGTGAATGTCTGTGCTTCAGCCTTGGTTCTCATGTGTTATGGCCAGCAAACTGATTCAATAAACAATTGCAAGTGGCTGATGGATGTGACCTGGCCTGCAGAGATAGGTGTGGCTACTTTTGCTCAAAGTCCACTTTTGTGTAAGATAGGGCATGGCTCAAGTTTAGGCAAGTACAAGTTGGGTTCTGGTGCAGCATGGTGAGTGTGAGAGGCTGGCTTGACTCAAGGATCAATGCAGCAAGTTGGTGAAAAGGTCATGAGTGTTTTGCAACTTGGTTAGTTTTATGGATTTTCATGAGAAAAGTCAAGTTACATGAACCAAACCATGAGCAAACTTGATCCAAATCTGATTTTTGTGACTTAGAGGATGTTTACATAATGGTTTGACATGAATTAGAGGCTGCATAATGCATTTGTTCAAGACTTTGCAAAATTTCCTTTTTGTGCATAACTTGAAAATCAATGATTTTTGCTAACTTTGCAATGCCATAACTTTTGATCCATGAAGAGTTTGATCATGCTCTTGTACTTTTTGAAAAGGGAAAGATGAGATCTACAACTTTCATGACCAAAGTTTTTCCATTTGAAGCATCTTTGGATCATGAATCAAAGCTTGAAAATTGGCCTAAAATGAGGCATTCTTGAAAAGTCAACTATGCCTCAAAAAGTCAACTTTTGCAAAAACCCTAAATTCTTGATTTTATGCACTTCAACCTTCTTCCATGATCAAATAAAGATCATATACACTCAAAATGATGAAGATCACCCATTGGTTGGGTCATTGGGGGCCTCAGATGCCCTGATTTTGCACTGACTTGTCTGAAAAGTCAACTCTTGATCAGATGACTTCCCCATGGAATTTCTTCATGAAAATTGATATGCATATTCCCTATACCATATAGAGACCAATGGAAACAAGAATGACCAAAAAATTTGGAGTTATGGCCTCTGAAACCAAAACCCTAATTTTAGGTCAACTGCAGTCAAACTTGGCTCTGCATCCATCCAAACCCTAGTTCTTGTGATTCCTCTGCAATTTTGACTCTGTGAGGATGTAACATGATACAAGAACACACATGGACCCTTCTGAGATGATTGGTGGCCTCTGGAGTGGCTCAAGAAGTTTTGGGATTGCTCAAATCACAAACCCTAGGTGCAGATGACTTAGAAACTATGCAGTGAATCAAACATGAGATATGAGATTGTATGATTGTGTTTATGCATATGAGATGATCACAAGCCATGGTGAAATGAGTGAGGGCAAATTTGGGGTGTTTACAGCTGCCCCTATTCAAACATGAGTTAGCTGTGCAGGTTGTAAGCAACGACTTAACAGGCAAACAAGATAACTTGTGGTTGAATACCAAAGACAGTCCAAAATTTGCACTCACAGAATGAAGAAGAAAAGGGATATAGATTGTAAAAGGAAAATAAAGTTATTGTAAAGCGGGAAACAACGCAATGACGGGGACGGCCGACATGCTGGGGATAAAAGGTAAAGCCAAGACGGGGACGGCCGACTAGCTGGGGAAAATAAAATCGTGATGGGGACGGCCATCAAGATGAAGCTGTAAAATTCTCTGGGGGATTGATGAGACATGACGGGGACGACCATCAAGTTCATAAAGCAAAGTAAACAACGACGGGGACGGCCATCGGGCTAAAAAGAAAAGGGACGACGACGGGGACGGCCATCGGGTTAAAGAATAAATGAAATAAACAGCTGATGGGGGACGGCCATCAAAGGTGAAGGACGATCACCTAGCAGGGGACGGCTGCTCTGTTGGGGATAAAAGAAATATGATGGGGACGGCCATCAAAGGTGGAGGACGACCACCTGGCAGGGTACGGCTGCCGAAGATATCAACGATGGGGACGGCCATCGGATAGAAAAGGTCAACGATGGGGACAGCCATCGGTCGAGCATGATGGAGGACAACCATCAAGAAGTGGAGGACGACCACTCAGCAGGGGACGGCTGCTCTCAGGGTTTATCATGACATAGGACGAATGTCAGATAACCAAAATCAACAATGGGGACGACCATTGGATAAAATGATGAAGGACGATCATCAAGAGGTGGAGGACGACCACCTAGCAGGGGACGGCTGCTAAAATCAACGATGGGGACGGCCACCGGATGAGCATGATGGAGGACGACCATCAAGAAGTGGAGGACGACCACTCAGCAGGGTACGGCTGCTCTCAGGGTTATCATAACACAGGACGAGTGTTAGATAAAAAGGAAAGATTTGCTTTGTTGGCGACCTACTGGGGAGATAGTAAACACGGACGAGCGTTTACATCCAAGAAACAAAAGGTATAAGTGTTTGGTATTGTGTATAGATTAAAGATGCGGACGAGCATCCTTAAGACTATGATACGGACGAGTATCACGTAGAAACAAACTGACACATGTTCAGAGATGATGATACGGACGAGTATCAACTGGTTAACAAAGAACACAGACGAGTGTTGCATCTGAAGGGACTCTTCTGGGGAATAGTAGACACAGACGAGTATCTATATTCAGGAAGACATAAGTGTTTGACATGGTGTATGGATCAAAGATGCGGACGAGCATCCTTAAGACTATGATATGGACGAGTATCATGTAGAACAAACATTAGACGCAATGCTCTGAGATGATGGTACGGACGAGTACCAACTGGTTAACAAAGAACAAGGGCTACTGTCGAATCTGTGGGGATATGAGTGGTGATGTATACAAGATACGGACGAGCATCTGCATAAGTGTACCAATGAGTAGCGAGTGTATATATAATGTATTGATGAGTGTTTATCTGCTGGGGAGAATGACACGGACGGGTGCCAAGAGAGAAAAGTATAACATTAACAAGTATATGGGTTGCAAAAGTGTAAGCGACTGCGCTTGGGATATGACACGGACGGGTGTCGAGAACGTGTATATGAGTATATGTGAGTGCAAAGAGGATGTCTTTGGCTTTTTGCTGGGACATGACACGGACAGGTGTCAGGAAGTATCTGTAATGAGGGTGATTTGTTCGTAAAGGGTGTTCAGGCGACTTTACTGGGGAAAATGGCACGGACGGGTACCAAAAGGTGCATGCTGGTATTTGAATATGGGGCAACTGCTTTTGCTGGGATTCTGGGGGATTTTGGGGGAACGTAATCTGTATTCACAAGCGTTTAATTCACAACATGACTTATGATTATGCTATGCATTTGATTTTTGCCGTAATGCTCCGTATTAGACGGAATGCTACGCTCTGAGGGATAGTATGATGCGAATGCTATGATTATGCAAAGAGACACCGATCCGGGATTAGGATCCCACTGCTGCGAAAATCTCTGGTCGATCTGCCTGAAATGGACCCCCCAGCCGGGGATGAGATCATTGGTAGATCAAATGACGCATCTACTTGGGGATATAGGTCACTGACAGACATATCCTTATAAACGAGAAAACCAGCTGGGGTTCGTAGAAGCTTTCTTCACTCTGTTGTGACTTCTTCGTGCGTTGCTCTTCTGAAGAGAGGCTGGGGACTATGTGGGGAGATGATTCCCTGATTTCTGCATTCTGCTGAGGAAGGATGGCAACTCGGCTGGGGAATGCTGTTGATAACTCAGCTGGGGAGAGCAACAAGAGGCAACTCCGCTGGGGATAGAGCATTCTGAGTGTTAAGCTTGTTTGTTGACTTGGCAACTTTGCTGGGGAAGGCAATGGGGAGCTACTCAGCTGGGGGAAGAGCATTTCAGATGCTGAGATTGAGTGCATGCTGATTCGGCAGCTCCGCTGGGGAAATGGGCACCTTCTAGTGCCATGTGGAAGATAGACCAAGTTGATCATGATTCGCCTACCTGTTGAGACGTAACCTGCATGCCCCAGGTTGCGTTCTGGATACCTGCAATCCTGCAAAGATAACGAAACGTACAAAAGGTCCCGAGGTATCCCTTACTGGATTCCGTCATAGGAGTTAAGTACTTTCGAGAATAATCACATTCCCTGTAAGCATGTGTTTTGTTTTTGGAGAAGGCATCTGTACTTATGCAATTGTATTTTAGAGATATCAGACAACTCTTTGCAAAACGTAAATGTAAAAAGACGAAGCGTGACTGAAAATCTGATTTTATTAATTCATGTGCCCTGAATTGGCAAGATACAGTCAAAGAAACATATCTCCTGAAATGAGGAGATTGTTACAAATTGAGAAATAAAGTGCTGGCGGTGTTGACGACGCTTTGAGGGGCTTCCTCTCCTGCTATGACTCGTATGACAATGACGTTCTTCTCGTCTTGCTTTCTGGAGAGAGTTGATTCTGATTGAGGCTTGATCCTTTGAAGCTTACCAAGTTGTAGGTGATACAGACAAATTCAGAATGCAGTTGTCCGCTTATTCCCTTATTTTGCATGGATCGCCCTTTCGGGTTTTCAATCCATCGGGATACCCGTTTTTGCCTGAGCTGTCCAATGCGGCTTTTCAACTCAGCGGGTGTACATTTTTTTTTATTCATTTTCCCTTACTTTTGCCCGAGTCTTTTATTCTGTTTTTGACTCGCCGGGATGCCCTATTTTTGCCTGAACTTACATTCTGTTTTTATGTCCAGCGGGTCATTTTCATGCGAAGTATTTTTTAACTGCATCTGAATTCACAGGGGATGGAAAATCTTCACCATCCATGGTGCCGAGCATTAGTGCTCCACCAGAGAAAACTTTCTTTACAACGAATGGTCCTTCATAATTTGGAGTCCATTTGCCCCTGTGGTCTGTATGAGGAGGGAGGATTCTTTTCAACACAAGATCTCCCACTTGGTACTCTCGGTGCCTGACTTTCTGATCGAAGGCTTTCTTCATTCTCTTCTGATATAACTGCCCATGACAGATTGCGGCCAATCTCTTCTCTTCGATCAGACTCAATTGTTCGAATCGGGACCTAACCCACTCTGCTTCACTTAGTTTAACATCCATCAACACCCGTAAGGAAGGCAATTCAACTTCAACCGGTAGGACTGCTTCCATACCATACACAAGCTGATACGGCGTTGCCCCAGTGGATGTTCTGATTGATGTGCGGTACCCATGCAAGGCGAACGGTAGCATTTCATGCCAGTCTTTGTAGGTGACTACCATCTTTTGCACAATCTTCTTGATATTCTTATTTGCTGCCTCGACAGCGCCGTTCATCTTTGGCCTGTAAGGAGAAGAATTGTGATGTTGAATCTTGAAGTCCCGACATAATTCAGCCATCATTTTGTTGTTGAGATTGGAACCATTATCAGTAATGATTCGCTCGGGCACTCCATACCGACAGATGATATCTCTTTTCAGAAATCTGGCTACCACTTGTCTTGTAACGTTTGCATATGAGGCTGCTTCAACCCACTTGGTGAAATAGTCAATGGCAACCAGGATGAATCTGTGGCCGTTTGAAGCAGTTGGCTCAATCTTGCCAATCATATCGATGCCCCACATAGCAAAGGGCCATGGTGAAGACATGATGTTCAAAGGATTAGGAGGCACATGCACCTTATCTGCGTAGATCTGGCATTTGTGGCATTTTCTGGCGTAGGCACAACAGTCTGCATCCATTGTGATCCAGTAATAGCCTGATCTTAACAACTTCTTAGCCATGGCATGCCCTCCGGCATGGGTACCAAAAGAGCCTTCATGCACTTCATGCATCAGTAGATCTGCCTCCGTCTTGTCAACACATCTGAGGAGTACCATGTCAAAGTTCCTCTTGTATAAAGATCCATCAGTATTCAGAAAGAAACTCCCAGCAAGCCTTCTTAAAGTTTTCTTATCATTGGAAGATGCCCCAGGTGGGTATGTCTGATCCTCCAAGAAGCATTTAATGTCGTGGAACCAAGGCTTATCATCTTTTACAACATCTGCTGCGAATACATACGCTGGTCTATCAAGTCTAGACACTGAAATCTGAGGTACAAAGTTGGCCGTTTGAACTTTGATCATGGATGAAATGGTAGCAAGAGCATCTGCAAACTGATTCTCGTCCCGAGGGATATACTCAAGTTTGACTGTTGTGAAGAAAGTCAATAATCTTCTTGTATAATCCCTGTAAGGTATCAGATGATCTTGGTGGGTGTACCATTTTCCGTTGGTCTGATTGATTACCAAAGCTGAATCTCCGAATACGGTCAATGTCTTGATCCTGAGGTCAATGGCTTCCTCAAGACCCATAATGCAAGCTTCGTATTCAGCTTCGTTGTTAGTGCAGTTGAAAGTGAGTTTTGCCGAGAAGGGCACGTGAACTCCCTTGGGTGTAATGAGTACTGCGCCAACACCACGGCCATTCATGTTAACAGCCCCGTCAAACATCATGGTCCATTCTTCTTCTGGGTCGGGCCCTTCAGTGTGAATAGGCTCTTCATGATCTTTTGCTTTAATGAACATGATGTCTTCATCAGGGAAGTCAAACCTCATTGGCTGGTAATCATCAATGGGTTGCTCAGCAAGATATTCAGATAGTACACTGCCCTTGATGGCTTTCTGAGATGTGTACTGTATGTCGTATTCTGTGAGAATCATCTGCCATCTTGCAACCCGTCCGGTAAGAGCTGGCTTCT
Source organism: Lathyrus aphaca (assembly GCA_963966055.1). Classification (NCBI taxonomy): domain Eukaryota; kingdom Viridiplantae; phylum Streptophyta; class Magnoliopsida; order Fabales; family Fabaceae; genus Lathyrus; species Lathyrus aphaca. Next base: position 235,630,822 of record OZ014524.1, read on the forward strand.
CGAAAATGTACTTAACTGGATCCATTTTTGAGATTAATAAGGTAGTGTGGGTCAACATATACTGTCTCAGTCGGCGAGCAGCCCACGCTAAAGCACAGCAAGTTTTCTCGAGCAGTGAATAACGCTGTTCACAGTCGGTAAACTTTTTGCTTAGGTAGTATATTGCATACTCTTTTCGACCAGACTCGTCATGCTGGCCCAGCACACACCCCATTGACTCTTCTAATACTGTCAAGTACATAATCAGAGGTCTTCCTTCAACTGGCGGCATAAGGATCGGAGGTTCTTGCAGATATTCCTTGATCTTGTCAAAAGCCTTTTGGCAGTCTTCGTTCCAACTGACCGCTTGTTCCTTTCTTAATAGCTTGAACAAAGGTTCACAGGTTGCTGTGAGGTGAGATATGAACCTTGAAATGTAGTTCAATCGACCTAAGAACCCTCGAACTTCTTTCTCAGTTTTCGGTGCAGGCATTTCTTGTATAGCCTTGACTTTATCTGGGTCAACCTCAATCCCCTTCTCGCTTACAATAAAGCCCAGCAGCTTACCGGATCGCACCCCGAATGTGCATTTGTTGGGGTTCAGCTTTAGTTGGTACTTCCTCAGACGCTTGAACAACTTCAGCAGATTCACCAGATGATCTTCTTCAGTAAGGGACTTGGCGATCATATCATCCACATAACATTCTATTTCCTTGTGGATCATATCGTGGAATAATGTCACCATAGCCCGTTGATATGTGGCACCAGCATTCTTCAGTCCGAATGGCATCACTTTGTAACAGAACGTGCCCCAAGGTGTGATGAATGTTGTCTTCTCCATGTCTTCAGGTGACATCTTGATCTGATTGTATCCTGAAAATCCGTCCATGAAGGAGAATACCGAGAACTGAGCCGTGTTATCCACCAATACATCAATGTGGGGTAATGGGAAGTCATCTTTCGGGCTGGCTCTGTTCAGATCCCGGTAATCAACACACATTCTAACTTTGCCATCTTTCTTAGGCACAGGTACTATGTTAGCAATCCACGGCGGGTAGCTAGTTACAGCAAGGAACCCGGCGTCCCATTGCTTTTGTACCTCTTCTTTGATTTTCATAGCCATGTCTGGGCGAGTTCGGCGCAGCTTCTGCTTAACTGGTGGGCATTCTTCTCTCAGAGGCAGCTTATGCACCACAATGTCGGTATCCAACCCTGGCATGTCTTGATACGACCAAGCAAACACATCAACATACTCTTGAAGCAGATCTGTCAACTGTCTCTTCACTGAGTCTTGTAGGCAGGCCCCAATTTTAACTTCTTTCACATTTTCTTCCGTACCAAGATTGATCACTTCAATCTCCTCCTGGTGAGGAGTAATAATCTTTTCCTCCTGTCTCAACAACCTGGCTAGCTCTTCAGGAAGCTCAAATTCTTCATCAACCCCTTCATCGGCTTGATTGATTGGATTGTCAAAGTCATACGATGTCATAGCCGTGCTGTTGTCGGTGCTGTCAGGAAGGCACTCTCTGCAGGGGTTAAGTTTGTTCGTTTTAGTGATTGATTTTAATCTTGCTTTAGAAAAAAGTGAGATGAAGTTATCATTTTGAAAACACCGCCATTTATTTTTGTACAAAAAGAAAAATGGAACAACAGTGAGCAGAAAAGAAAAAGACTTGTTTGCAAAAAGATGTCTGATATTTCATTAATTTAATCTTGTTTGCACAAAAGTACAGATGGCCCTGGTTACAAAATGAGTCTTGTCATCTTGGGCAAGATGCAAGACTTGGATGCATGCTATAAAAAATACAGGAAATAATAATTACTCTGCATGAGTAACTCTTATAATTTCCTGGGAAGACCAGTTCGAGACACTGCTCCCCGGGATCTTCGGACGAATCCAATTCTCCAGATTGCGCTCCTCTTCCAGCTCGTCTTCCAGACAGTTGATAGCATCGGGGGTGAGCATCCCCCCACTGACAAAACCAGGCTCTGCAGCAGCCTTTGCTTGATGTTGAGTTGGTCTGTAACCCAACCCAAATTTGTCCTTCTTCTCCTCCACAGCTAATACCTTGCCCCAGCCTAAGGCAGTTCCTTCTTCAACAACCTTCCGGGCTTGTTGGTAAGATGACATGGAGATCCCTGACATAGCAGATGCTTCATTGACATTCAAGGCTTCAAAACCTTGGCTCATTGTTTCATGGATCTCTCCATCCATTTCAATGTACTTATAGGTTGCCAGGTGGCTGACAAAAATGTCCTCCTCTCCACAGATTGTGACAACTTGGCCTTCCCACTCAAATTTTAACTTTTGGTGAAGGGTAGACGTTATTGCGCCGGCGGCGTGAATCCAGGGTCTACCCAACAAACAGCTGTAGGCGGGCTGAATGTCCATCACGTAAAAGATAGTTTTAAAGGTCTGCGGGCCAATTGTCACAGGCAGCTCAATCTCTCCCAGAACCGATCTCTTCGAACCATCAAAGGCTCTTACCACCAGGTTGCTGGGTCTCAATGCCAATCCGTCATATTCTAATTTCACCAGAGCCTTCTTTGGTAGGACATTCAGGGAAGAACCTGTGTCCACCAGCACATGAGAAAGGACAGCTCCTTTGCATTCCATGGTTATGTGCAAGGCTTTGTTGTGATTGCGGCCATCCGCTGTCAAGTCAGAACTAGTAAACCCTAGCCCATTGCTAGCAGTAACATTTCCAACCACGGTTTCCAACTGGTTGACAGTAATCTCTTCAGGCACGTAAGCTGCGTGCAAGACCTTGAGTAGTGCATTCCGATGGGCTTCGGAGCACATAAGCAGTGAGAGGATAGAGATTTTGGATGGCGTCTGGTGAAGTTGATCCACAATTTTGTAATCACTCTTTTTGATGATTCTCATAAACTCATCAACTTCTTGATCGAACGGTGTTTTCAAGGCTTCTTTGGCAGCTGGATCTTCCTGCACCGGGCCTTTACCCTTTGCCTTGGCAGCAGCTTCTGCTTCGGCAGTAGGTTTTTGAACTTGTGAAGCAAAGAGACGTCCGCTTCGAGTGAAGCCTCCGCCTCCCCCCACATTATCTACTTGTGGTGCAGGTGCTGATGTTTCAAGAGTGATTCTTTTCCCTTCGCAGTACACGTCAGAGCCATAGTGCCAAGGGATGGCCCTATTGCTTTCATATGGTACTGGTCCAGGCACCGTGACAGTGACTGGACTGATTGCTACTGCTGAAGGGACTGTAATTGTCTGCGGATCATAAAAGATTGTAACTGGTGCTCTGGCGGGAGCAGCACCTTCCGAATGGTAGGCGGAATTATTTTCAGGATCGTAGAATATGGTAACAGTGGAGACATCTTCATGATTGATTGCTGGTGTTGTAGGAGGTGTTGTTGGAAGGACTGATGTTGTTGTTGATGGAGATTCGAAATGGAATGAAGCTGAAGTTGTAGCAGGAGAAACTGTTGAAAACTGATCATTTGGAAGGACAGGTGAGGTACTTGTTGATGGTGCTGATGAATTGTCGGGAACAATAGTTGCTGCAGTTGTAGGAGGTTCTGAAACCGTTGTTGATGAAGTTGTTGGGTTTGTCGGAAATGATGTAGTGATCTGTAGCAAGCCACTCTGAATAAGGCTGTCAATGCCATTCCTCAGGTCCTCACACCCATTCCATGAAATATTGCAGTAGGGACACCCTAGTTCACACCCCGGAAATATTTGGTTTTCTCGGAGTTGAGCTTTGATTTCCACCAATGGTGTCCTGATCTGATCCACACTGGTTATTAAATAAGACGGTTGGTCTTCTTCAATAGCGTTAATTCGAGGACCACCGTGGTTTGGCATTGGGTTTTTATTGACATTGGGCGGAGGTGCAAAATTCAGAGCCTTGGAGTCTACCAAGTCTTGTACCTTCATATGCAGAGCCCTGCATTTTTCTGTACTGTGACCAGGTGCGTTTGAGTGAAAAGCACACCTAGCATTGGAGTCATAGTTTCTTGGTAGACTGTTGGGATCCGGAGGTGCCAACGTTCTTAGCTCAACTAGGTTGAGTTTCAGAAGTTGTGGCAGCAAGGCAGCATACGGCATTGGGATCGGGTCGATCACTCTGTTAGCTTGGGATGGCCTCTGTTGGAATGGCCTCTGTTGATTGTTGTTGTTGGAGCTGTTGTTGTTGTAGTTTCTTGGAGGATATTGATTCTGCTGATACTGGGGTTGTTGTTGGAAGTTTTGTTGCGGATGTTGATAGACTGGCTGAGGATGTGCTGGAGCAGGGATGGTGACTGCTGCTATCGACCTTTGAACATACTGGGGCCTACCCCTGTTGGTGTGAATGGCATTGGTCTCGCCAGTTCTTCTCGGGCCTGCGAAAGGCTTTCTCGTACTACTGGACGAGCTTGCACCGTTATCAGAGATCTTACCCATTTTTAACAGGCTTTCAATTCTTTCCCCAGCTATGACAACATCTGCGAAGCTGGTGGAAGAGAAAGCAGCCAACCTGTCAATATACGTTCCCTGGAGAGTGTTCATAAACATGTCTGCCATTTCTCTCTCAGACATTGGTGGTTGAACAGCAGCAGCCAGTTGCCTCCATCTTTGAGCATATTCTCTGAAGCTCTCCCTCGAAGACTGTGACATTCCCATCAGGAGAGTCCTGTTGGGTGCCATGTCTAGATTATACTGATACTGTCTGATGAAGGCTTCTGCCAGGTCCTTCCAGCATCTTATAGTTGCTCTTGTCAGATGGGAATACCATTCCCTAGAAGCTCCAGTCAAGCTATCTTCGAAGTAAAACATCCAAAGTTTCTCATCCATTGTATAGGCCTTCAGCCTTCCCAGAAATGATTGTAGATGAGTCCGGGGGCATGAAGTCCCATTATACTTTTCGAAACAAGGAGGCTTGAACTTATGGGGGATCCTGACCCCGTCTACCAAACCCATGTCCATAACGTCGAAGCCCAAAGAGTTTTGAGATTCTAAGGACCTCAACTTCTCAGCTATTTCTTCCAACCGTCTATCATAAGTTTCCTCTCCAGCACCCATTACTGTAAATTGGTCCTCCTGAGGGTCTTCTTGAAGTACCCTGGCTGCAGTGGCTGTCCCTTGAACATTTGCAGGAATGTTAATCTCAGGATGTAGATGTGGGCCAAACACAGGAGGGTTAACATGGGGTTGCACCCGTTCATTGTTACTTGTGCCAGCAGTCCCCACATGGGGTTCCTCTTGATTCCTCCCTTCTACCAAAGCTCTGAGCCTCTCCTGGCTTTGAGCTAAATTGTTCATCACTTCCATGAATTGTGTTATCTGCGTTCTCATCTCCAACCTTTCGTTGGCCATCTGGTTTCTGACCTCCGTAAGGTCCTGCTGCATCTGATCCATCTGAATTCCCGGAAGGTTGTTTCTAGTTGGGTACCTGTGTGGCCTGTTGAGGGGAAATACCCGGCGGCGAGCAATAATTCCTGAGATTCACAACAGAGGTTAGTAACAATAAAACAAAACCTACAAAACAAACAGAAGGGTTAGTATGCAATGCAGTTATGCTTATTTGCTCTCAAGGTATCCAGTTTGGCCTTCAGTTTTGACCCTTCCAGACCCTTGAAGATGATGCTGTTGAAGTTGCTTTCGAAATAAACCCAGATGGAAACTAACACAAATATATTACAGAAGGTGAAATAATACATCTTGTTCATTTTACAACACCAGCCCTCTAAGGGGTCAAAATACATCACAAAAACAAAAGTACATGGAATAGGAATAACAACAAGCAAATGATCAAACTCCAAGGCCAAACTCATCCTCACGAACTTCCTTGAGAAGTGCTTCGGTCACAGGATCAGCCGGACGCTCCGTGAGACCTCTGATGAGAAGGTTTCTTGTTGCAACAGCTGCAGTCAACTTCTTGTTCTGACTTTGGTCCTTAGACCTCTTCACTCCAGCTCTGATTTCTAGCTCTGATATTTCCTTCTGGGCTGCTGCCAGGGCTTTTTCCATCTGCTCCATCTTGTCCTGAACTCTCTTGTCTTCTAGAGTACGGGTCTCAGTGATCCGGACCCACCTGGCCTGACTCTCTTTCAAATACAAGTCTGTTCTTGCTCTCTGGAACTGGGCTTCTTTACAAGCATTCTTCAGAATCTGCTCACCAGCTTTAGACTTGTTGATATAATCTCCAGACTTCTCAATTTTAGTCAAGTGTTCCACCCTCAACTTCTCCAATCTTTCAATCTCCCTCACACTTTCACTCCTCTCCCGGAGGGTCTTCTGCAAAGCCTGGGTTAGCTTCTCATTTCTTTCCTTCAAGCTCTCAAACTCTTCCAAACTGATAGTGGCAGGGGGTGGTGCTGAAGGTGACTCAGGCATGTCTTCTATGGTAAAGGGCATTCCAGAGAATTGGGCCCTAGCATGGGACCACTCATAATATTGGACTGATGCCACATTATTGCACTTCCCCAGAATGGTGATTCCCTTGGTTTGAACGTGATCCCAGGCCCAAGCAGCCTGCCTAACAGCAGCCAAACTAAACTTGTTCTCACAGTAGAGGGTCTCAACCAAATCCTGCTCCCTGGGAGTATGGACCAGTGCATAGCCTAATTGCCTCCTGAATAGCAGAGGGTTGTAATTGATACTTCCCTTGACCCCTATTAAAGGCACATTGGGAAAGTGCCCACAGCTTGTAATGATATCTCTGCCCTTGGTGCTTTGAGTACACCATCTGATGTCTGCTGAAGTGAGAGTAGTGAGCCTCTTAGCCCAGTTGCTTTGCTGATGAGGATTTAGGAATGCATCTGTCCTGGGTAGATGCTTAAGAAGCCAAGCATGGAATAATGGAGCACAAATCCTCACTAATCTTCCCCTCTGTTTCTCATTCCTCTGGTGTACTGAGTAATAGAGATCTCCTAGCAAAGTTGGCACTGGGTTCTTCAGGATGAACAAATGGATTGCATTCTTGCTGATGAATCGAGGCTCATCTGCAAACAACACAATTCCATATACACTTAAGGCCAACAGAGCACAAACAGCTCTCCATTCCCCCTGGGAAGCCTTCAGACTAGCTTGAGAAATCAGGAAGTCAAGATGAAAACCAAGGATCCCAGCTTTAGAGGTCATATGCTGCTCAATCAAAGCAGGTTCCAGGTGCAAAGCTTTTGCTACCTCTCCATTGCTTGGGAAAGTCATCTCAGGATTGAAAGGGATTTTTCTCCTGATAGGCAGACCAATCAATGATGAGTATTCTTCCAGAAGAGGACCCAACTGAAAGTCTTGAAAGGTGAAACACCTCAATGGGGGATCATAAAACTGAATGCAGGTGTGGATGAGGCTCCTCTGAGATGGGTCCAAATCCATAACCAAGTCAAGTATATCTCCATAACTCTCCCTGAACAAGGGTATGTGATCTGGAGTGATCAGGGTTTGGATCCTCCTGATGTCTGATAAGTCTGGTTGGAAGAAATGATAAGTGATATTGCTTTTCTTTGGAGCCATGATGCTGAGGACTGAGTAGAGTGCTGATGAAGATGCTGAGGAGTGGGCCACTGGCTGGCTAGTGCAAGTAACTGAAGTATATGGCTGACAAGCTGAAGCAAGTGCTGGTGGAGATAGGTCAAAACTACAGATGGGGTCAAAACCAAAACCAGATGAAAATGGATACCCTGAAACACAAATAAGCATATGTCAATATGATGCGATGAGTATGTATGCAAATGAAATGCAAGGGTTTGTGACTGAGCTGGATCTGATTAACTGCCTTGGTATAGATCCATGTGTGTTCAAGAATTCCAGATGGAGGTCTAAAAATCCAGTAACCAGGGTGGGGGACTCAAATAAAGAGCCACAAGTCCAAGGTTTTAGAATCACAAGAACTGTCCAACATGGAGTATTCTTAACAAAGTCAAAGTAACAGGGTATTCTGAGGTCAAGGTACCTGCAAACCTGTAAACAGCCCAACCCCCTCACAGGTGGTGATCTAGAACAAGGATCCTCAGACTTGGATCAGTTATGAGAAGTGTAAACACTTCTAACCCGGAGGTACAGTGTTTACAATAACCATAACAATTCCTCCTCTAATTCACCTCAGTTTCTGAAGGTCAATACTAAAAGGTCATCCAGAATTAGCAGGCTTCCCAGATAGCCCTAGCATTGCAGGAAATCTGCAACACAGAGTTCTCAAGAAGAAACCCATATCTGAACCGTGTTTCATATTCCCGCACCAGACCGAAATGGAATGGGAAAGAATATGATTCACTCTAGCCTAGGTGTCACTCAGGTCCCAGGTATAGGACCTTAACTCTCAATGAATCACCCACCCACCAAGGCAAACAACAGATCCAGCCAGCAACAATGACAGTATGATATAAATAAATGCAATAAAGAAAGCAGTAAAGTAACTGTACATAAAGCAATAAACAAAAATAAATACAAGCACATAACACCCCAGTAAACACAAATCAAACAAGCGCTAGGAGGAACCCACAAAAAAGAACCAGAAGCCCTGGTTACAGTATAAGGGTCCCCAGCAGAGTCGCCAAGCTGTCGCTCCCACTAAATGAAACCGGGTCAGATAGGGTACAGACGCGAACGGTCGGCGAGAGGGACGGTGAGAACACACAGCCGTGAACTCACTGGAGATGAATAGAGTCGCCAGCTAGGCATTTTTATCCCGGAGGAAAGGCAATGCTGCATAGACCTAGAAAAAGGTGGATAAGACGGTTTGCGAACCAGAGAGACTGAGAAAGGGGGTTGGTTACAACCTGGGAAGGTATTAGCACCCAGATTGTCCGTCGTACTCGACGGGATCCACGCTTAAAAGATTTGTGTTTTAAAGGGGTAGTGTCAGTGCAATCTGTGTGTAAAATAGCCGGAAAAGAAATGTACAGGTGTCAGTGCAAAAGAAGTGTGAAGTGTAATATGTATAGTGTCAGTGTAAGAAAGAGTATGCTCATGATTATGAGGCTAAAAAATAATGCTGGAAGGAGGGGGAATGAACAGAGACTTTTGTTCGATAACTGTTAAGTTATGCCTACGTATCCTCTCGTGCAATGAGGAAGTCAGAACACCGTAGTTCGACCCAAAGAGACTGAAAGATGAATTGACTTGTGAACTGCTTGCTTGTCTATGCTCAAGTGTATGACCTGTCTGGCTCAGGTGCAAACTGTCTTGCATTAGACGGAAGAAGCAAGTTCTCATTTGTGAGTGAATGAGATGAGAAAAGAATCCCGGAGGAGACGATTATTGTTTGTTTTTTTGTTTTCAGTCTTTTATTGCTTTTGAAAGTTTGTCATGGGATAATGAGCTTAAGCCTAAACCAATGGATTTAGTAAACTCATCACATCTTCCCTCTGATTAGGGGTAATGAGAATACCTTAAGTGTGAAGTCAGATTCTCACACTTAATCACCTTTGATGTAGGGTTAAGATCATTAACCTACTTGTGATTATTTAGATGTTTTTGTGACTTTTTTGTTTAGTGTTGAGTAATGAGGTTAAGCCATAATCATGGATTAAACAGACCCATTACACCATCCTAAAAGAAGGATGATAGATGAGAATGTTTAAGCTGAGGAAAGCTCCTCAACTTGATCCATGATTAGGGATTAAACTCATGACAAAACAAGCCTTTATTAAGTGGATTTTATTTAATGGTATGATGATGAAGTGAATTTATTGTTTGTAAGACAACTTGAGGGGGACTTGTCCATTAACACTAGGGTTAGTCCTTCTTAACCACTTAAGGAAGAATTAGAACCCTAATGCAAGGCCCAAGTTTCAAGTGTGATGTCTTGATGATTATTAGATGAATTGATTAAGAGATTTAAACACCTTAAGGGTTTAATACTTAGGATTAAAGTTATACACTCCATCCTAAGAGAAGGATGCAGGCATAACCCTAAGCACAAAGTCTTAAAGCCTTTAGGGTTTAGTCCCTGATTATGAGATGAGAAGAGAAGACTCAAAGAGACACAAAGGTAAAACTATGGGGGGACTAATCAGAACCCTAATTCATTGTCATGCTTGGTTGATCCTAAGGTTTGTGAGGTTTTCAAGAACAATCTTCAGAGGAGCCACCAGGAAGCAGATGAACAGGATCAAGAGAAGCAAAGTGACTTGCTTCATTCAAGAAGTCAAGTCACTTGAAGGAAGAAAGTGGGAGGAAGAAGAATGAGCAAGCTCAAACTCAAGCACATGCATAAATGCAGCATGCTATGCAAGAGAGATGAGAAGAAAAGTTATGAGAAGTGAAGGCAAATTCACTTCTCAAGTTTACTTACCACCTGAAATGTTAGAAACAAATGCAATGCAATACAAGATGAGATGAAATGATATGATGCAAGGCCAAACCAGAAGCATGCACATGATGACTATGATGTTATGAAGTGTTGCAAACATGAGACAAGGCGTAGGGATGTTCATACAAAGTCATGGATGCAAATGATGCAAGTTAAGGGACATGAATAAACATGGAATGTCATGAAGCATACAAGACAAATGGCATGGCAAAGATGTAATGCAATGATCAATGATGCTTCATACATGTCTTAAGATGTCAAATGAATCATAAGAATGCACAAAATGCAATGGCAAGTCATGTTATGCAAGGAAATGCAAGAAGGATGCAAAAGAAAGCTCAAACTAGGGTTTATGGATCAAACATCAAACACCAACCAAAAACAGAAGCAAACCCTAAGATAAAAAATGGAAAATGGCACCCAAAGAAACCCTAAACCTATAATGAATCACTTCCCAAAGGGGAACTCCCAACTCTCAACCAAACTCAAGATATGATTTTTACAAGTTATTAGGGTTTTTTAGGGTTCTTATCAAAACAAATGCCAATCAATTAGAAAATGCAAGATCAAATCATGGCCTTTTTATCCTTGAAAATACATGTCAAATGGAAAACAATGCACAAAGAATCAATGTCTCAACCTTCACCAATAGGCAGAAATGAATTTTCAAACATATGATCAAAATAATGCATAAAATATGATTTAATTCCATGAAAAATTCTTAAAATGCATCAAGATCAAAAAAGAAATTTGGTTTGAAGGTTGGACAATGTTTCTAAATGTCTTAGAACATTTCATGAATTTTTTTTGTAATTTTTAAATACCTAAAAGTATTTTTAATTAATTAATTCCCATTAATCAATTAAAAATAATCTTTTAAATATTTAAAAATACTTTTTTTAATGATAAAAAATAAAATAAAAATATTTTTGGGTTTTAAAAATTAATGAAACTCTTGAGAAAAAGTTTCATAATTTTTAAACAATTTTTACTATTTTTAAAATAAATGTACAATTTAAATGAAAAGAAGTGAAAATAAAATTAAATTAAATAAAAGTAAGCAGAATGCAAGGCTGGGATTCAATCTGGAAATGAGAGGGTTGACTTGGCGCGTCATCTAGTGGTCCAGATTCAAACTTCTTAATCCTAATTAATTAAATAAATTAATGTGATTAGGGCTAATGAAACAGATCCTGGCCATCAAAAAGGGTGGGAAGTCAACCAGTCAACGGGAATCAACGGCTCATATTCAAACTAACATTAATTACTGGTTTATGCCCTAATTACATTCAGGTGGCCGGAGAAGACTTCCGGTCGTCTTCTCCGGCCAGAAGCTCACCTGAAAATCACCCAACTTCCTCAAAACGTAATATAAATGAAATCTATGAATTGGGAAACGTTCCTAACACCCTCACGAATCAAAACCCTAACCTAGAACAAATTTATCTTCCCTAAATCATCTGAATCGAAGAGGGAAAGTTCTAGGGTTCGTAAGCTTCAAACACAAATTAAATTCTCAAAACACAACCATTTCAAAAACTAAAAGCATCAGGATGATCAGGAGAGCATAAAGAACAAGTTTGTAACAAGAAAAATCATTTCTGGAAAAAGTAATTTCGAGCTACCTGAGATTTGCAACTTTCAATTTAGGAACTTTCAGGCCTCTTCCTTCAGTGCAAGCTGCTCCTCTGGGTCCCCCAAGTGTGTTTGAATGCTCAAAATGAGTTTGTGTTGGCTGGAGAAAGAGATTCGAAAGCTCCTGCTTCAGTTCAGTCAAAAATGGCAGATGAGATTCTGGCACTTTCAGGTCATGGTGATGGGGTGTTTAAGGTCCAGATGATGTGTATAGATGATCTGTGGTGTTGGTTTGTGTGTTGGAGACTTGTGGAGAGAGATTCGATAGAATCTGCAGCTTGAGGTGAATGATGGCAATGGAGTTTTCAGGCTTGTTTCAGGCTTATGCTTGGGGTGTTTCTTGTCTATGAGGTGTGGTGGGTTGAGTGATGATGAGAGTTTGAGTGTTTGAAGACTGTGGAGAGTGATTCTAAGGAACTTGCAATGAGGTGAGTTTTTTTGTAAGTGGTGAATGTCTGTGCTTCAGCCTTGGTTCTCATGTGTTATGGCCAGCAAACTGATTCAATAAACAATTGCAAGTGGCTGATGGATGTGACCTGGCCTGCAGAGATAGGTGTGGCTACTTTTGCTCAAAGTCCACTTTTGTGTAAGATAGGGCATGGCTCAAGTTTAGGCAAGTACAAGTTGGGTTCTGGTGCAGCATGGTGAGTGTGAGAGGCTGGCTTGACTCAAGGATCAATGCAGCAAGTTGGTGAAAAGGTCATGAGTGTTTTGCAACTTGGTTAGTTTTATGGATTTTCATGAGAAAAGTCAAGTTACATGAACCAAACCATGAGCAAACTTGATCCAAATCTGATTTTTGTGACTTAGAGGATGTTTACATAATGGTTTGACATGAATTAGAGGCTGCATAATGCATTTGTTCAAGACTTTGCAAAATTTCCTTTTTGTGCATAACTTGAAAATCAATGATTTTTGCTAACTTTGCAATGCCATAACTTTTGATCCATGAAGAGTTTGATCATGCTCTTGTACTTTTTGAAAAGGGAAAGATGAGATCTACAACTTTCATGACCAAAGTTTTTCCATTTGAAGCATCTTTGGATCATGAATCAAAGCTTGAAAATTGGCCTAAAATGAGGCATTCTTGAAAAGTCAACTATGCCTCAAAAAGTCAACTTTTGCAAAAACCCTAAATTCTTGATTTTATGCACTTCAACCTTCTTCCATGATCAAATAAAGATCATATACACTCAAAATGATGAAGATCACCCATTGGTTGGGTCATTGGGGGCCTCAGATGCCCTGATTTTGCACTGACTTGTCTGAAAAGTCAACTCTTGATCAGATGACTTCCCCATGGAATTTCTTCATGAAAATTGATATGCATATTCCCTATACCATATAGAGACCAATGGAAACAAGAATGACCAAAAAATTTGGAGTTATGGCCTCTGAAACCAAAACCCTAATTTTAGGTCAACTGCAGTCAAACTTGGCTCTGCATCCATCCAAACCCTAGTTCTTGTGATTCCTCTGCAATTTTGACTCTGTGAGGATGTAACATGATACAAGAACACACATGGACCCTTCTGAGATGATTGGTGGCCTCTGGAGTGGCTCAAGAAGTTTTGGGATTGCACAAATCACAAACCCTAGGTGCAGATGACTTAGAAACTATGCAGTGAATCAAACATGAGATATGAGATTGTATGATTGTGTTTATGCATATGAGATGATCACAAGCCATGGTGAAATGAGTGAGGGCAAATTTGGGGTGTTTACACTAGCCATGGCTTGGGCTTCACTGACAGGGACCTCACTTCGGAGGGAAGGAATCACAATAAAGCACTGCATATCACGATGGAATGCAAGGGCGCTGTGTTGTCCCATGTTCTTGTGGACACAGGCTCTTCTTTGAACGTGCTCCCGAAAAAGGCGTTGATGAAGCTTGACATTGATGGGATTGTCCTGACACCGAGTGATTTGGTGGTTAAAGCTTTCGATGGTTCAAGAAGGTCAGTTTTCGAAGAGGTTGAGTTGCCTGTTAAGATAGGCTCTCAAGTCTTCAAGAGTGTCTTCTATGTCATGGACATCCAGCCTGCGTATAGTTGCTTATTGGGCAGACCATGGATACATGCAGCTGGAGCTGTCACTTCAACCTTGCACCAGAAGCTTAAATACGTGGTGGACGGCCAGGTCATCACGGTTTGTGGGGAAGAAGATATATTCGTTAGTCATCTGTCAACATTTAAATATGTGGAAATGGACGGAGAAATTCACGAGACTTTGTGCCAAGCTTTTGAGGCAGATGTCAGTATCTTGACTCCGGTGAAGAAAAACAACGAAGGCACGTCAATTCACTCCTACCAGGAAGCAAAAGAGGTCGTCCAATCAGGCAATGCTCAGGGCTGGGGCAAGCTATTGGAGCTGGAAAAGAAGGATGACAAATTCGGCTTAGGATATCAGCCTGGAGGGTCTACTCAGAGTGGTAAAGCTATCTCATTTACAAGTGCTGGGTTGCTCGACCGCGATCAAATCTGTATGGCAAGCTTAGACGGGGACAGTGATAGAGACTGGGACAACAATTGGATCCGCCCGTGTGCACCCGGCGAAGAGTTAGGAAATTGGTCTGCTGAAGACATCATTCAAGTCACCTGGCTCTCAAAGTAATTGCTTTGTTTCCTTTTATTAGCATACTGCATTGTCAAGTCCAGCATTCTGCCCAAGATGCTTGGATCCATTGTATTGGGCCACCATGTTTTGTATCGCATTGTTATTTTGCTATGAAATAAAAGGACATTTTCAGATAAACTGTGTTCTCTGTCTTTGTTTTTAAACTTTTTCACAAAACAATATATAAAAATGGCAATGTGTTTTTCATTTTTTGTTTTGTGTTAGCGTCTCTTTTTCAAAATAAGCAGATTCTGAATAAGCACATCATTTGTGCAGTGCTGATCATCCGGATTCCACGGATAACGTTCCTGCTATGACCATGCATGACTTTGATAATCCAGTCTACCAAGCTGATGAAGGGGTTGAGGAAGACTGTGACCTCCCTGAAGAGTTGGTCAGATTGTTGAAACAGGAGGAACGGGTTATTCAGCCTCATCAAGAAGAGATTGAGACCATCAACATTGGCAGTGAAGATGCAAAGAAAGAAATCAAGATAGGGGCCAATCTGCAGGCCGACGTCAAACAAGAGCTGATCAGTATGCTGAGAGAGTATGTGGATATCTTTGCTTGGTCATATCAAGATATGCCAGGTTTAGATACCGACATCGTGATGCATAAGCTACCCTTGAGAGAAGATTGTCCTCCTGTAAAGCAAAAATTGAGAAGAACTCGCCCGGATATGGCAATGAAGATCAAAGAGGAGGTACAGAAGCAGTGGGATGCCGGATTCCTTGCCGTGACTAGTTACCCACCTTGGGTAGCTAACATCGTACCAGTGCCTAAAAAGGACGGCAAGGTCCGGATGTGCGTTGACTATCGAGATTTGAACAGAGCAAGCCCAAAGGATGATTTTCCGTTGCCACACATTGACGTGTTGGTCGACAATACTGCTCAATTCTCGGTGTTCTCCTTCATGGATGGATTCTCCGGTTATAATCAGATAAAAATGGCGCCGGAAGACATGGAGAAGACAACGTTCATTACCCCGTGGGGAACATTCTGCTATAAGGTCATGCCCTTCGGTCTGAAGAACGCAGGGGCAACTTATCAACGGGCGATGGTCACGTTATTCCATGACATGATCCACAAGGAGATCGAATGTTATGTGGATGATATGATTGCAAAGTCCAAAGACGAAGAGGAGCATTTGGTTAATTTGAAGAAGTTGTTTGATAGATTGATCAAGTATAAGCTGAGGTTGAATCCGAACAAGTGCACTTTCGGAGTGCGTTCCGGAAAATTGCTGGGTTTCATTGTAAGTCAAAGAGGAATTGAGGTAGATCCTGCTAAAGTGAAAGCTATTCAAGATATGCCTGCACCAAAGACAGAAAAAGAAGTGTGCGGGTTCTTAGGTAGGTTGAACTATATTTCTCGGTTCATATCTCACCTAACTGCCACGTGCGAACCGATATTCAAACTGCTAAGAAAAGAGCAGACGGTCAGGTGGAATGATGATTGCCAAAAAGCTTTCGACAAAATAAAGGAATATTTGCAGGAACCTCCAATTCTGATGCCTCCAGTGGAGGGGAGACCATTAATCATGTACTTGACCGTGCTAGAAGGGTCGATGGGGTGTGTGCTCGGCCAACATGACGAGTCTGGTCGAAAAGAGTACGCCATTTACTACCTTAGCAAAAAGTTTACCGACTGTGAATCCCGATACTCACTGCTCGAGAAAACTTGCTGCGCTTTGGTATGGGCTGCTCGCCGACTGAGGCAGTACATGTTGACCCATACTACACTTCTCATTTCCAAGATGGATCCTGTTAAGTACATCTTTGAGAAGCCAGCATTGACCGGAAGGGTTGCTAGGTGGCAGATGATTTTAACTGAGTACGACATCCAGTACACTTCTCAGAAATCCATCAAAGGAAGTGTATTGTCGGAATACCTTGCTCAGCAACCTCTTGAGGATGACTATCAGCCGATGAGATTTGATTTCCCTGATGAGGACATCATGTACCTCAAAACAAATGATTATGAGGAACCACTTTCGGAGGAGGGGCCTGACCCTGAATCCAAATGGAAGTTGATGTTTGATGGGGCCGTCAATATCAATGGTCGTGGAGTTGGTGCCGTACTCATTAATCCTGAAGGTGTCCACTTACCCTTCGCTGCCAGAATTACTTTTGGCTGCACCAACAATGAAGCGGAATACGAGGCGTGCATAATGGGAATAGAGGAGGCAATTGATCTTCGGATTAAGAACCTCGATATATTCGGAGATTCAGCCCTCGTCATTAACCAAATTACCGGCAAGTGGTATACACATCAAGAGCATCTAGTTCCGTACAGGGATTATGCTAGAAAACTGCTGACATTCTTCACAACAGTTGAGCTCAAATACATACCACGTGACGAAAACCAATTTGCCGATGCTTTGGCCACTCTCTCTTCGTCGATTAAAGTCATGTGTTGGAATTTTGTGCCCAGAATTGACATCTCCAGGCTTGACTCTCCAGCTTATGCTTTCTCTGTAGACGCCGTGTCTGACGAGAAACCTTGGTATTTTGATATCAAGTTAGTCCTGGAGAAGCAAGAATACCCAACAGGGGCATCTTCTAAAGACAAAAAGACCTTGAGGCGACTTGCTGCTAGTTTCTTCTTGAACACAGATGGGGTTTTGTACAAGAGGAACTTCGACATGGTCTTGCTCAGATGCGTGGATAGACACGAAGCAAGTCTGTTGATGCAGGAAGTCCATGAAGGATCTTTTGGCACCCATGCAGGAGGGCATGCTATGGCAAAGAAACTGCTGAGATCAGGGTATTACTGGATGACAATGGATGCAGACTGTTGTTCATTCGCTCGAAAATGCCATAAGTGCCAAATATATGCAGATAAAGTGCATGTTCCTCCTAACCCGCTCAACGTCATGTCATCTCCTTGGCCTTTCTCTATGTGGGGCATTGACATGATCGGGAAGATCGAGCCAACTGCTTCGAACGGTCATCGCTTCATTCTGGTCGCGATTGATTACTTTACCAAGTGGGTAGAAGTGGTGTCTTATGCCAATGTCACTCGTCAAGTGGTGGCAAGATTTCTGAAAAGAGATATCATATGCAGATATGGAGTGCCCGAAAGGATCATTACTGATAATGGTTCTAATCTCAACAATAAGATGATGGCAGACTTATGTCGGGACTTCAAAATACAGCATCACAATTCTTCTCCTTACCGACCAAAGATGAATGGTGCGGTAGAGGCAGCTAACAAGAATATCAAGAAGATTGTGCATAAAATGGTTGTCACCTACAAAGATTGGCATGAGATGTTACCGTTTGCTTTGCATGGGTACCGAACGTCAGTCAGGACGTCAACAGGGGCAACTCCCTTTTCTCTGGTGTATGGCATGGAAGCAGTCCTGCCTGTTGAGGTAGAGATTCCTTAACTGCGCGTGATGATGGATGTTAAGCTGGATGAGGCTGAATGGGTGCGTGCTCGTTACAATCAGCTATGTCTAATTGAGGAAAAGAGATTAGCGGCTATCTGTCATGGTCAACTTTATCAGAGGAGAATGAAGCGGGCATTCGATCAACGAGTACGTACTCGAGAGTATCGAGTGGGAGAGCTTGTGTTGAAGAGAATTGTTCCTCCAGGTTCGGATAACAGGGGCAAATGGACCCCAAACTACGAAGGACCATTCATAGTGAAGAAAGTATTCTCAGGAGGAGCACTGATGCTCACCACTATGGATGGAGATGACTTCCCATCCCCTGTTAACTCGGACGCAGTTAAAAAATACTTCGCATAAAGAGACCCGCTGGACACAAAAACAGAATGTGAGTCCAGGCAAGAAAAGGGCATCCCGGCGAGCTAAAAAACAGAATAAAAAGCTCGGGCAAAAATTAGGGAAATAAATATAAAAAATGTGTACACCCGCTGAGTTGAAAAGCCATATTGGACAGCTCAGGCAAAAAAGGGTATCCCGGTGGATTGAAAACCCGAGAGGGCGATCCACGCAGAATAAGGGAATAAGCGAACAACTGTGATCCAAGTTATCTGAACTACCTCATCGTTTCGTACAGTTGACAATGTCGGAAGGATAGGAAGCAGTCCCCTCGTCCTCTCAGAAAGCCAAAACAGAATGGAAAGTCTTGAAGACATGCAGGTCATAGCAGAAATGGAACTCTTTGGAATGCCATGTACATTGCCATTAGGATAGTTTCTTTTCTCAATTTCTATAGTGGCTACCTCTTTCCAGGTGGTTGCTTCCTGATGTAAATTTTTGCCTATTCAGAGGCCATTCAATAAAAATAATATTCAGTCAAATAGTTGTGTGTGTTTATTTTTGTTTGCAAAATGTCCTGGGTTTTGACAAAAATATCATTGCATCTAAACATGGTGATAATCTTGAAAAGAAAACTGACATGCAGGGAAACTGTAACCCTCTTTGAGTGTCGGGTGACGATGGATGAACCGATCATTCCATGCAAATCCCCGGGACACACGTGTGTTTTCTGTTGTTGCAGGTTACAGGATGGCGTCACATTCTCTCAAGCAATTTAATCCTCCCCAGTAGAGTATCTCCCCAAGCATAGATTTTTTTCTCCAGCAGGTATCTGAAGCCTGGCATCTCCGGCAGAGATTTTCCTCCAACCAAGTCTTGGCAGCAGCCCAAGCAGGTTCTTATTCCCCCAGTGAAGTAGCAGTCCATTCTTCCCCAGCGAAGTATTCTTAGCAGGTACCTGAAAGCCTGACGTCATCAGAGATGGAATTAACAGTATTCTATCCCCAGCAAGAGTCCTTGCCTAGCAGGTACCTGAAAGCCTGATATCCCTTTAGAGTCTTGAATCATCAGATGCTCTCCCCAGCCAGAGTATTTGCCCAAGAAGCTTCCCCAGCCGGGTCTGAAGATGACCCTGGCCCCACAGAGTTCATATTTGATTTTCACCTCCGTCCGTGAAATATTTCTCAGCCAAGTTGCCATACTTTTGGGTATTTGATGATACAGCCAGGTATTCATCACCTCAGTCAGAGTTGAGTGTCCAGACCTCTTGACTTGTCTTCCCCTGTAGAGTTGTATCTCTTACTGCCAATCAGGCATTTGTCTACCGCTCGTCTGCGTTTGTCAACACTCGTTTGTGTTATCCCTAAGCAGGTTTTTCCCCAGCAAGGACATATTACTGCTTTATTGTTACTCGTCTGCATCTTTCAACACTCGTCTGTGTTAGCTCTGTGGTATTGCTCGTTTGCTTTCCCCAACGGTGGTTTATGATTACTTTGATTCTGCTCGTTCGCAATTCCAAACACTCGTTTGTGTTTGGTTATATCAGTTGTTGTTGCTCGTCTGCAATTTCCAACATTCGTCTGTGCTTTGAAATGGTTACCCTGTTATTGCTCATCTGCAATTTCCAGCACTCGTCTGTGTTCTGAGACGATATTTGTTATTGCTCGTCCGCAATTTCCAGCACTCGCCTGTGTTTGGTTAGGATAGTTGTTATTGCTCGTCCGCAATTCCGTAGCACTCGTCCGTGTTCCGATGATATTTGTTGATTGCTCGTCTGCAACCTCTCAGCACTCGTCTGTGTTTGGTATGGGATCCTTCGCTGCACTCGTCTGTGCCTTGATATGTGTTCTCTATTGTTGCTCGTCTGCAACTGTCCAGCACTCCTCTGTGTTTGTTTGAAGCTCGTCTGCTTTTATTCCCCAGAAGTCGTTTGTGTTCTGAAGCTCGTCTGCTTTGCTTGGATACTCGTCTGTGTCATCCTCAGCACTCGTCTGTGCTAGCTTGCACCTGAATGTGAAGATTTGTTGTTTATCCTGATATTTCTGTGACTACTTCAAATGCTCGTCTGTGTTTGAATTTCTGGGTATTCGTCTATACCAATGGCTGATGCTCGTCTGTATCATTGCTTGAGGCACTCGTCTGTGTTTCTCAGATCATCGTCTGATACTCGTCTGTATCATTGACTTATGGCACTCGTTTGTGTTATCTTGATGATCATCCAATACTCGTCTGTATTGAAGAGGTTTCGAATCCTGACAGTGGGAATTAAATGTCAAAATGGTTGACCGGTCCTGGCGTAACAGGTAAATCCGAAGGAGGCTCGTCTGTCTCAAGCACCAATTATGGTTGCTGCACCTGGCGTAACAGGTTTGCTAAGAAGACTCGTCTGTCTTATACCATATATCCGCGGATAATATATGAAGAAGGTTCGTCTACCTTGATTGCATGTCTATCCCACAGACTTATATGCATTCCCGGAGCCTGCGTAAGGGTTATCCGAAGAAGACTCGTCCGTCTTATTCCACTTATCTGCGTAAGGATTAGTGAAGGAGATTCGTCTATCTCAGGCTACTTTGAAGATCCTTAAGGGCTCGTCAGCTCTATGCACCTGGCGTCACAGGTCATTCGAAGACTCGTCTGTCAACATGATAGTATTCCAGATATCAGTTTCAACTTGGAAGAAGCTCGTCTGCTTTTTCTCTCCTTCTTATCCCCAGAGTGTCATTGGGTTGGGTTTATTTCCCAGTGTTGCATTCTTCGTCAGAGTGCAAATTTCAGGTCTTCTTGGTATTCAATCACAGTTTATCTCGAATGGTCGATAGCCTGTACTATCGCCCTTGTCAGATTAACTGATGATTGAATAGGGGCAGCTGTAACACCCCAAATTTGCCCTCTTGGTTTCATAGCATTTCATAACATTTAACATATCATTTTCATACTTCATCACCGCATCCTCTGCATAGAAAAATGAAGCATGACATTCATTGTTGAAGCATAGCATAAGCTGGCAGTGATTTCAGTTCATCGATTTGTTTCAGAGGGACGTTTGACCTAATCTCGGTCGAACTACCGAGGGATTATCTCAACTGCAAGTCAATCTCAACTGCAAGTCATCTGCGTTGGTGGTTATTTCTCAGGCTACGTGTTTCAAAGTTGGGTCGTGTTGTGTGCAGAGGTCATCAGTTTGCCAGGCAATGGTTCAAAGATTCAAGTTTATCATGATGACGCTCAAAGTGTGATTTATCTAGAAGATCGGTGATTTCTGTGGAAGCGATGCAAAGTTGGTTGGGATTAAAGTTTCGTGGCTATGTGTGTGATTGGTGGTAATTTGTCCGATTTGAAAAAAAGGGGAAATATCTAGTTCCATATCCATTTTTTTTTTGCTCATGTTTCATCATTTCGAGCCGTAACCCATTCTTTCAGTTCGATTATGTTAATTACCGCTTAGTACCAAAATATCCATTCATATTCCAGTTAAACCATTATTTTTCACCCTTTTACACCTATTTCACATCCATTATCTTTCTTTTTTTTTTATCAAATTAATCCAAATTCATTTCTACTCATTTTATCATTCATCTTCCATTTTTCAATATCCATTATAATTCATTCTTCTAATTCCATTTTTTATTTCTATCAATAGTCAAAACCGTGTTTCATAAAGTCCATTTCCCATTTAGTTCTAGGAAACTCATATTTTTATGTCACAGAAAGTAAAAAAAAAGAAAGGAAAAGATTTCCTTTGAAATAGTGTGCACGTGGAAACTTTCTGGGATGTGCCACATGAACTATGCCAACTGTAGTCACTCTCACGCACACATAACACCATCAGGCAACAAGCATGAAAAAAAGGCACATACTTCACCAACAAAAACGCAATGAGCTTGTGAATAAAACGCAAGGATTGAAATGATATTACGCAAAAAACCCATTGGAAAAAATAATTCGCAGAAAAAGGATGAGAAAAATGGAGAAAAAGTAACGAAAAAAAAAAGGAAAAAAGGATCATAACAGAAAAAAATAATTACAGAAATAACAGAATTATTATGTTCAACACAAATTCATATATCGTTTTCCATCCTCACACAATAACAGAATCAGGGGATCACAATAACAAAAATCTCTAACAGAATTACTCTCAAAAACTCTCCAAAATCTCTAACAGAATGAGACTCTCATCATAACAAGAAAACAGAGTGCAGATAACAGAATTGGGGATCTCTCACCAATCTCTCTCTAACCAAGTCTCTGAAATCTGAGAGCATTCTCTGGATCTTGAAACAGTTCTTCAATCTTCATCAATTTTCTCCATAGAACTTCAGCCAATTCTTCATGATTTGCATCAATTCTCTTCAAGCTTCTCCACACAAGATCTGAATTGCTCTTCCAAAATCAGCCAAGAGCATAACCTTCATCGATTCCGTTCGCATCACCTTCATCAATACTGTGGATTTGGCTTTGCTCTTCGATTCAATTGCATAGCTAGCATTCTGCTTCAATAGCTCTAATCAATTCAGTCTCCCCAATCGATTGAATTCGTCACAGCAGCATTGGTAAACCTGCGAAGCAATCCAGTGTGTGTTCATATCAAATCAAGAGGATCAAAACGGAATCACGAAGTGGAAGCAAAGTTCTACAGCATTAACGAAATTGCAAATCAGTTACGAAGTGGTGAAGCGATACCGAATCGAAGCTGACTTACGTATTGTTCGCCGCATCGTCGCATTACCGGTACGTTTTCGATCCATTTGCTTGACGTAATCGCTAGCTGTGTGATGAATTAGCTGTGCCTTAATATGATTTTGAGTGCTAGCCGGATTGTTGAGTTTGTTGCGTCTTGACTTCGTTGCATTTGATATTGCTTGTGATTCGCGTTCTTGAATGTTTGTCTGTTCGAATATGGAGCTGTGGCGTAGGTAAAAAATAAGATTCGGAGGGTATAATTGATTCTGCGTTTAGGTTTGATTATCCGGCTAGGAGAGGTTTAGGCTAGGAGCTGTTTCGCATCGAGAGAGAGATAGAGTTTGTGTTGGAGCGTTTGTTCGGAATAGACGGCGGAGGGCTTGTGAGGTTCCGCGGCGGCTTTAGGTTTAGGTTGAAGAAGGTTGTGGTGGCTGTTGTGTGACGGTGGAAGCTGAGAGAGAGTTCGGTTTGATGAGGCTGTTTGCGATGAGCGGCGATAAAAGGAGAGTTTGTAAGGATGAGTATGGCGGTGAGAACAGGGCTTCGGCGGCGGATGTTTAGGGTATGAAAGGGGGAAGCTTGCTTGAGAGTGAGAAAGGTGAGAGATTGGTGACGGATATGGAGAAGGTGATGGCTCCGGCGGCGGATAGGTATGGGGGAGGAAGACGGAGGAGGTTAGGGATGAGTTTGCGGCGGCTAGGGTTAGAGAAGAGGGAGATGCCGAGAGAGGGAAGAGGGAGTTCATGTTCTGTTTGTTTTTCTTTCTTTCTCTGTTTGTGTGATTGTTAAGAGCTTTTTTGGGTTTGATTTGTATTAAATATAAGAAAAGGTTAATTAATATATTGTTTAGGTAACTGATACATAGTTTAGGAGATATATAGTTTAGGATTAGTTTATTTATTTTAGAAATTGTTTTAGGAAATATAATATAGTTTAGGATTAGTTTAATTGTTTTAGAAACTGTTTAGAAAACAGAAAGAATTTAAGAGTTTAATGGATTAGAATATAGATTAGGATATAATGGATTAGAATTTGTTTAGAAATTAATTAGAATGTGTTAGGATAATATTTGTTTAGAAGAATTAATTGGAATTGTGTTAGGATAAAATTTTGTTTAGAATATATTGTTTAGTTCTTTGAATATTGTTAAAAAAAAAATAATAAAGAATTAATTTGGATAATTTTGTTTAGAAGTATAATAGATTTTAATTAGTATAATTGTTAGAATAGTTGTTTAGAATATAAGAATAGATTAATCAGAATAAATAGTTTTGGAAATAGAATAGTTTAATTAGTTAACTTTTCTTTTAGGAAAATATAGTAAAAAAAAACTGTTAGGATTAATCTGTTTTGTTTAGAAAGTAGTTTAGAATAATATAGTTGTAGAGATTAATATGTTTAGTTAGAAAATAGTTTAGGAAATATAATAGAATTTAAGAGTTTAATGGTTTAGAAAAATAGAAATAATTGATTGGGATATTGTGTAGTTAAGTTGATATACTGTCTAGAAAATAGGAGTAGATTAATTAGAATAATGTTTAGTTAATGATTGTTTAGGGAAATAATGATATTTGTTTGGAAATATAAAAAAGAGTCTAATTAGATTAATTAGAATAATATGTTTAGTTTAGATAACAGTTCAGAAAATAATAAAGAATTAGGTTTAGTATATTTGTTTAGAAAAATAGTTTAGAAAAAATAATAATGTTTAATCAATTAGAATTTGTTTAGTATAATAATTAATTAGAATTTGTTTAGAATAATTAATTAGAATGTGTTTAGGATTAATATCATGTTTAGAAAAATTGTTTAGAAAATAAAAAGATTTTAATTAGTTGAGATTAATTAGGAATATGAATCATTGTTTAGGAAAAATAATAGATTAATTGTTATAATACTATTAGGGAATATAAAGAATAAATTAGTTGAATAATGTGTAGTTAATGATAATTGTTAGGAAACATAAACTGTTAGCAAGTTTAATGGATTGTTAGGAAATAGGAAAAAAGTTAATGAGGATAATGGTTGTTTAGAATTTAATTAGTTAATAATTGTTTAGAATTTAATTAGTTAATAATTGTTTAGAATTTGTTTAGGAGTAATAATTGTTTAGAATTTGTTCAGTTAGTATATTTGTTTAGAAAATGTATGTAATGTTTAATTGTTTAGAATACTATTAGGAAATATAAAAAACTTAATTAGTAGAATAATGGTTTAGAAAATAGAAATAGGTGATTAGAATGTTGTTTAGTTAAGTGGATGCATTGTTTAGAAAAATGTAATAGAATTAATTAGTATATTGTTTAGATGACTACTTAGGAATACAAAAAGTTTCACTAAATAAAAGTTTAGAAAATAATAGTTTTAGTTAATCTAATATTGTTTAGTTAATGTAAAGTGTTTGGGATTTTGAATAAGCTTTAGGAATTTTAATATAATAGAATAGATTAATTTAATCATTGTTTAGAAAATATAATGGAGTTTAGTTGATATTTGTTTAGATAATTGGTTAGGATAGTAATGGTTTAGAAAATAGAAATAGATTAATAAGATAATAATGCTTAGTAATTAGTAATTTTGTTTAGAAATATAATAGAGTTTAATTAGTATAATTGTTAGAATAATTGTTTAGAATGTTTTGTTTAGGATTAATTAGCATAATGATAATGTTTAGAGAATAAGAAGTTAAAAAAAAAGTTATTTGTGTGTTCTGACCTGGGCCCATGCCAGGTTGATATTCGTACCCCAACCCCTCCAGGCCCAAATAAATTTAGTTAAAAACACTTACTGCATGTACCTCCTTCTTATTTTCCTCTATTTTCTTTCTCAATTTAATTTCTCTTTTATTTCAGTTTGGTGTTAATTCGTATAAAATAGAAATATTCATCTAAAAATTCCCAAATAAATCATAGATGTTCCTTTGTGTCTCTAAAATTTTTTCATATTTTTATTTTATTTTTTTCATTAATTAGCGTGCCAGAATTAATTCTCCAATGTACATAGCTTCATTTGCTTCATTTCCTGACCAGCCTGTCTTGTTGATTTTCTATAGACTTCAATATTTGGAGTTTTGATCCCATTCTTTTTTCATTGTGTTCCTAAGATCTTCTAGTTTTCATGTGATTTTTCTCAGAATTTTTAGGAATTTATTTCTTGAGTTTTGATCTGGTATCTTGTGATGTAAGTTTTCTGTCCTAGTTTGTGTTTATGCATTCATTTGACCTAGTTCCTCTCTGAATTTTTGCAAATCCTTTTGGCAAGTTGATATAATGTGTTTCATGATCATTTGGTTCCAGTTGTAGAATTTTTAGATGGCTGGTTGATTATTTGTGAATTTTTGTTCTTACCTTATCCCATTTTGCTCCTGTTGGTTCATTAGATTTCTTATAGGCTTAGAAGGGCTCTTGTGCCAACTTCTTCTTCTCATTTGGGGTTCCTTTGGGGTAAGGATACCTTACTGGTCCTAGGATAGGTCTTGGTTCTTCTGAATTTTTGAGTTTGCTTCATATTGAAGTCATTTGTTTCTTTAAATGTTTAAATTCCATCTTTTGGTTCCTTGGCTTCTATTTTGATATTGTTTGGTATTGTGTGACTTCTCTCTTCATCTTGCTGGCCTCTTAGGCCATTCTTTATACCATTTTGATTCTGGTTTTGAACTTTGTGCTTGTATTCATTTGTGTATGCTAACCTTGCAGGGGCTATGGTAAGTGCGAGATGTGGGAATTGAGTTCCACATCTCTAATTCTTACCTCTTCCTTTTATGCTTATGTGAACTAACCCTCTTTTGTTGGGTCTAGGCCTTTCTCATCCCTTCTTCTATCTTCTTCTTCTCTTCTTCATTAGGATAGAAACCTCACTAACCTTTAGGATATCCAGGCATGTGAATACTTAGGATTATTTTAGTCCCCCTGTAGAATTTTTCCTTTGAGATCCTTTGGTGCTCTCTCTTCTCATCTTCAAACATAATTCTAATTCATTTAATAAAGGTTGAGTACTCTCTTGTGACATGAGACTTTGCTATGAGATGCTCACATGCGTTCCATTTCGGGGCGAGGTGTGAGTCATCACTCGTGGTGGATAGGTCTTAACATGAGTACCTCACAAAGAAAAGCTAAAAAACACTTCCTAATCATAAAACCACAAAAACACTTAATAATGGTAATAGGCCAGTGTGCTTAAGCCTTCACTTGTGGGACTAGCTTTGGGGATTTCCTCCATAGATAGGTGTGCCTCTTGCGCATTCCATTTCGGGATGATGTGAGATGTACACATCCCATCGAGTAAGACTCGGGTACACTTACCTATGTAAACCTTCACAAATAAAAGCTTCATAAAAATCTCAAACAAACAATAAGCGTCTTTCCTTCGGGAATTCTTCTCTCACCCCATTCGCTCCGTACGCAAACTTGCTCCTGTTTGTCACTTTGCAAGACGGTAACGCACTCGTCGTCCGAGTCTGCAACACCTGAGCAATGGCATAGGCCGTTCAAGCTCTAATTCACAATCAATTTCCTTTTGTTACCCCTAGTTAGGGGAACTACGGCGTCTCTGATCCTCGTTATCCCGATGAGGTACGTAGGCAGCGGGGTAGGGCCCGTTCGAGCACAATCTTTATTTTCCCTACATTTTTCCTTTTCATCTCTTTTTCAATTCTCTTTTCGTTTCTTTTATCCAGTTCAGTTCATTTTCTTAGCAGCAACTTTCATTTCTTCACCCTTTGAAACAGTTTCTTTGCAAGCGTGGATCCCGTCGGGTACGGCGGACGGATTGGGGTGCTAATACCTTCTCAATTCGTAACCGACTCCCGAACTCAGATCTTTGGTTCGCAGGACCTTGTCCTTTCCTTCTTCCTCAGGTTTGTGCAACATTACCTTTCCCATTCTTTCGGGATAAAAATGTCTGGCTGGCGACTCTACCTTTCCGCGCCACTTTCGCGTTTGTACTAGGATGAAAATCCCGGGAGCGACACCTGCCAAAATGAAAATATGAAATACATGCCATGAATGTGCATGACAATTTCATGAGGATGTGACATGCAAACCTACAATTGAGTAAACATGTGTTAAGAATGCAAGCATGCAAATGATGTTATGCAATGCACTAGCATGTGATCAATGACGTGTATGTGTTGTGCCGATCAGATAATCAAGTGTCTATGCAGGGTCACAATGGCAATCACGGTAACATTTTCTCTGAACAGAAGTCCCAGATCTCAGAACTAAAGAACCAGATCATAATACTGAACAATATTGGCAAAGCGGGTATGCTGGAAGTTTTAGGGTTTCTGCAAACCTGCAAATCCCTCCCATCTCACGGGTGTGCTACTTGAGTCAACATCACGGACTCTCAAAGCTGAATAGCAATAATACATTCACCATTTCCTAGAAATAGCTCATGACCAAATCAGGGAATCGGTTTGGCATTATGTACTACTCAGGGAGGTCTCAGCCGAGTCCGAGGAAACAAGCATCCCTCATAAGTTCCTAGCTTCAAGCACTGAATCGAGAAACAATAATATATTCAACCCTTGGGATACAATACTATCATCATATGAACAATTCACTTTAACTGGGTTCCTATGAGAGAACCAGGCCATCCTATGCGAGTTCCTAATGGGCCCTCGGATGTGAGTGGGTTTGCCAACAAATATGTGTCGCTCCCCAGATTTCCATCCTGGTACAAACGCGAAAGTGGCGCGAAAAGAGGTAGAGTCGCCAACCAGGAATTTTTATCCCGAAGTAACGGGAATGGTAATGCTGCACAAACCAGAAGAAAGAAAAGGAAGGAACACGGGTCCTACGAACCAAAAAGACTGAGTTCGGGAGTCGGTTACAACCTGGGAAGGTATTTGCACCCAGATCGTCCGCCGTACCCGACGAGATCCACGCTTGCAAAGAAACTGTTTCAAAGGGTGAAGGAATGAAAGCTGCTGCAAAGAAAATGAACTGAACTGGATAATAGAAAAGAAAAGGGAACTGAAAAAATAAATGAAAAGGAAAAATGTAGGGAAAATAAAGATTGTGCTCGAACGGGCCCTACCCCGCTGCCTACGTACCTCATCTGGACAACGAGGATCAGAGTCGCCGTAGTTCCCCTAACTAGGGGTGTAAAAGATTGCTTGTGAATTAAGGCTTGAACTGCCTATGTCAATGCCTAGGTGTTGCAGGCTCGGACGACGAGTGTGTTACCGTCGTGTAAAATAACAAGTAGGAGCAAGTTCGCGGACGGAGCGAAGGAGATGAGAAAAGAATTCCCGAAGGAAAGACGCTTATTGTTTGTTTGTATTTTTTAGAAGCTTTTTTATGAGTGTGTCACAAGGAAGTGAACTCAAGCTCCGTTCCATGGAATGTGTACTCGCGACTACATTCCAAGATGGAATAATAGAACAAGCACACTCAAGTAAGGAGAAGATCCCCAAAACTTGATTCCAGAGATTAGGGCTTAGGCTCACTAACTCATTGAATTTATTAAGTGTTTTTGTATTTTGAATGAAGAAATATTTTTTATGATTTTCTTGGTGAAGGTGGTATCTTGATCAGACTTGTGCATCACAAGACAAGCTTGTACTATCCCAAGATGAGAAGACTACAAGTGTATCATGGAATAAGGCTATTGCACAGGAGAAGACGACCGAAACACTATTCCGACTGTCTGAGGGTAATTAGGGCTAATCTCAGGTGATTAAGTGAATTTGAATTTGGACCGTTAGATGTGTATTTGTCGCGCGTTTTGAAGGGTCATGATGGATCATTAAAACCCTAAACCTAATTATTAATTAAATTAGGTCAGATTAAAACCCAACCATTGGATCTCATTTAAATGATAGGATTAAGTCATGGCCTTAGGATCTGAATACCTCAAGTCACGTGGACTTTGCTTCCTGACCACTGGATCATTCAACTTGCAATCTCAGCCTCTCATTTAGCATACTTTTGTTTTTATTTTATTTTTCTTTGTATTTTATTTCACGAATTTATTTAAAATAGTTAAAAAACTTCAAAATATATTTCCTTTTGCATTTTTGTTTTAAATATTTTTCTTAATCAGAAAATGATTTTTATTTTATTTTATTCATATAAAAAGTATTTTTAAAAATATTTAAATGGTTATTTTAATTAATTAATTGAATTTAATTAATTAAAATAGCATTTAGGTTTCTAAAAATCACCAAAAAATTCATGTTGCATCTTAACACATTTAGAAACATTTTCAAACCCCTCATACAAATATATTTTTGGTTTTGATCATCATTTGACAATTTTCTTTGAATTTAGGGTTCATAAAATCACATTTTTAACCCTAACCTTTGAAAAATATTTTCTGCCTAACCATGAAGGGTTTGAAGATGGTTCTTTTTGAATTGTTTTACACATATCATGTAGTATCTAGGATAATTTTGGCATAAATTTATCTTGCATTTTCAATTTGTTTGGCATTTTACCTTGAAGATCACCCAAAAAACCCTAGAAACTTAGGAAATCCATAACTCCTTCTAGGTTTAGCTTCTGACCTCCCCCTTTGGAGGGTAACCTATTATAGGTTTAGGGTCCCTTTGAGTGCATCTTCAATTTCTTATCATATCATTTGCTTCTGTCTTTGCCATTTGCATCTCATCCTTCCATGTAACCCTAATTTTGCACCTTTACTTGCATCTTACATTGCATTGCATGAACATGTGAACTTGCCATGCCATTCTAAGAATTTTTATGCCATCATAGAAATATTAAGACATTGCTTGAACATTTTTTTATCATTTATTCATACATTTGCTATGCTTTGCATCCATTTCATTTCATAAACATCCATGTGTTTACATGCTTCCTACATGCTTCATTTGCATTCATTCTTTTGTATGATCACACATATGCATCTTGTATGTTTTTGAATCATATCATAGAATCATTTGCATCATGTACATGCTTCTTGTCTTGGCCTTTGACCTTGCATATGCATTGTTTCATTTCATTTCTTTCCTTATGCATCTTGTGCTAACTTTTCAGGATAATGGTAAGTTGTCTGGGAGGTGGATTTGCCTTGACCTCCCACCTCTTCTCATACCTTCATATTCCATCCTTGCTGCATTTTGTGTGTCTTTGAGTGGGATTGCTCACTTGTGTTTCTCTTCCTTTCTTTCTTCAAGTTATCTTCTTCAATGAAGTAAGTAACTTGTTCTTCTTTCTCATCTTTCTTTCATCTGCTTCTTCCTTGGTGGCTTCCTTGAAGACTTCTTTTATTAAGCCTCACAAACCATAGGAACATCCAAGCATGATAATTAGGGTTGTGATTAGCCCCCCTTTAGTCTTTCACCTTTGAGTCTTCTTTGAGTCTCTCTTCTCATCTCTTAATCAGAGACTAAACTCTTAAAGCTTTAGGACTTTGGAATTAGGGTTATGCCTGTATCCTTCTATTAGGATGGAGTGTATAACTTTAATCTTAAGTGTTAAACCTTTAATTTGTTTAAACCTATTAATCAAATCATCTTAATAACCACTAAGATTTCATCTTGTAACTTGGGCCTTACATTAGGGTTCTAATTCTTCCTTTATGGTTAAGAAGGACTAACCCTAGTGTTTAATAGACAAGTCCCCCTCAAGTTGTCTTACAAACCATAAAATTAACTTCTTAATCTTATCCCTTAATTAAAATCCATTTAATATAGGCTTGTTATATAACGAATTTAATCCCTAACCATGGATTAAGTTGAGGTATCTTCCTCAGCTTAAGTGTTCTCATCTATTATCCTTCTATTAGAATGGTGTAATGAGTTCATTAATCTATGATTAGAGATTAAACTCATTACTTAACACTAAACAAAAACAAAAAAAAACATCTTAATAATCACAAGTAGGTTAATGATCTTAATCCTACATCATTATGGTAATTAAGTTGAGATGCTTATTTCATACTTAAGTATTCTCATTATCCCTAATCAGGGAGGATATAGTGAGTTTACAACCCTTGATTTAGGCTTAAGCTCATAATCCTATGCAAAACACCAAAAACAATAAAAGACTGAAAACGCAAAAAAAAAAAAAAAACAATCGTCTCCTCCGGGATTCTTTTCTCATCACACTCATTCATAAACGAGAACTTGCTTCTTCCGTCTAATGCAAGACAGTTAGCACTCGAGCCAGACGAGTCATACACTTGAGCATAGACAAGCAAGCAGTTCACAGTCAATTTATCTTTCAGTCTCCTTGAGTCGAACTACGGTGTTCTGACTTCCTCATTGCACGAGAGGATACGTAGGCATAACTTAACAGTTATCGAACAAAAGTCTCTGTGTCTTCCCCCTCTTTCAGCATTCTCTTTTAAGCCTCATTCCTGAGCATTTCACTCTCTTTTTCACTGACACTTGTATATTCTTTTCCAACTCTTGCACATAGATAACACACACATCTACCCCTTTAAACACAAACTTGTAAGCGTGGATCCCGTCGAGTACGACGGACAATCTGGGTGCTAATACCTTCCCAGGTTGTAACCAACCCCCTTTCTCAGTTTCTCTAGTTCGCAACCGTCTTATCCATCTTTTCTTAGGTTTATGCAGCATTACCTTTCCTTCGGGATAAAAATGCCTTGCTGGCGACTCTATTCATTTTCACTCTCATCTTCTCCTTTCACCGACCGTTCGCGTCTGTACCCTATCTGGCCAGGTGTCTTTTCGGGGGAGCGACATTATGCAAGATCAACTTCTTAAGGAGGTTCATATCAAACCTGAGTGGAAGAACTCAAGCTTTCTCACCTTTGCTACGTATGGGCAAGGAAGGATTTCAATAGGGGCAAGCTCAACAAGAAGCCTTCGACAAGATCAAAGAATACTTGAGTCATCCTCCAATTCTTTATTCACCTTGTAGAAAGAAAAGTATGAGATTGTACATAGCTGCTTCAGATAGAACTTTAGGGAGTATGCTAGCCCAAAAGGATGATGATGGCGTAGAAAGAGCCATTTATTACCTTAGTAGAGTTCTAAATGATGCAAAAACTAGGTATAATATGATAGAAAAATTATGCTTATGTTTGTATTATTCTTGTACTAAATTGAAGCAATATATAAAACCAGTTGATATTAATGTATCTTCTCGCTTTGATGTTATTAAGCATATGTTGTCCAAACCCATTTTGCATAGTCGAATTGGAAAATGGGCACTGGAATTAACTGAGTACTCTTTAACCTATAAACTCTTAAAAGCTGTTAAAGGGTAGGTGGTCGCATATTTATAGTCGACCATTCTCTAAACGAGAGTCCCTTAAATTATCTTGAGATTGAGACATGGAAATTATACTTCTATGGGTCTAGTCATAAAGAGGGGACTGGATTTGGAACACTTGTTATTTATCCTGACAAAATTCCAACAACACTCAAGTACAAAAATGAAGGCCATTGTTCTAACAATGAAGCCAAATAAGAACCTTTGATAGCCAAACTTGAGGTATTGTTGGAACTGGGAGAAACTCGTGTCGAAATAATGGGAGATTCTGAGTTGGTAGTAAAACAAGTTACCAAAGAATACAAATGCATAAAAGAAAATTTAATTATGTACTTTGTAGTAGTAAATAGGCTGTTGAAAAAATTTCAATCAGTCACCTTTCGACACATTCCCAGACTACAAAATCAAGTCTCAAATGACCTGGCTCAAATTGCATCAGGATATAAAGTTTCAAAAGAAAAATTACAAAGTGAAATTGAGGTGATGGGAAGGGTTGTGTCAGTAGGCTTAGCCCTATCAGACTTAGAAAAAACTAAGCTTGTGTATGTTGACGAAGAAAACTTTGCAATACTAATGGTCGATAGCATAAGTGACAAATATTGGAGGAAGCCCTTGATGGACTACCTAGAAAACCCAACAACTTCGATAGAAAGGAAAGTCAAGTACCAAGCATTAAGCTATGTTCTTTTGGGAAACGGATTATTTAAAAAGACTGCTGAAGGACTATTACTTAAATGACTTAGTGAGGCTGAAGCATATTTAGCTCTTTCGACGGTCCACATTGGAGCACATCAAGTAGGCCACAAAATGAAGTGGCTCTTATTTCGACAAGGTGTGTACTGACCTACTATGCTGAAAGTTTGCATAGAATTCGCTAAAGGGTGTTAAGAGTGTCAAGTACACACTGGCATCTAAAACATGCCTACAAGTGAATTACACTCTATAATAAAACCTTGTCCTTTCAGAGGATGGGCTTTGGATTTGGTTGGAGAAATTCGACCAACATCTTCAAAGAATCATAAGTACATTTTAGTAGGGATTGATTATTTCTCCAAATGGTTCGAAGCAATCCCATTACCAAATGTCGATCAGGAGGATGTAATTGAGTTTATTCAGAAATATATCATATATAGATATGGCATTCCAGAAAAAATTACCACGGATCAAGGATCTGTAATTATGGGACGAAAGATGCAAGAGTTCGCCACATAAATGGGTTTTAAACTTTTGACATCTACACCTTATTATGCCCAGGCCAATGGCCAGGTCGAAGCAGCGAATAAAATAATTATTGGTTTGATAAGAAAGCATGTGGGTAAGAAGCCAAGGAATTGGCACAAAGCATTAGACCAAATCCTATGGGCATGTCGAACTTCACCTAAAGAAGCAACCAATACAACTCCGTTTCGACTGACTTATGGGCATGCCGCAGTTCTGCCTCTTGAAATTTATCTTCACTCCACAAGAATTCAAAGGCACCATGAGATCCCAACTGAGACTTATTGGATCATGATGCTAGATGAATTACTCGACCTGGACGAAGAAATACTTCATGCCTTAGAATTATTAGAAAGGCAAAAGAGGAGGTTAGAGAAATCCTACAACAAAAAGGTTAAATTGAAAACCTTTTCAGTTGGTGAATTAGTATGGAAAGTCATATTACCTATGGATCGAAAGACTAGATCCTTAGGAAAATGATCACCCAAATGGGAAGACCCTTTCCAAATTACAAAAGTGTTTAGTAACAATGCATACGAGATTCATGAGATTGAAGCTGATTTGAGAGTCTTTAAAGTAAATGGTAAATATTTAAAAAGATATAGACCTATGCTTCAAGAGATGCATATCATAAAATAACAATTTCATTAATCATAAAAGGGGGCCATGAAAGGCATTCGATTACAAGAGTCTAGGAACATGGTTGAATAGCCAGAAAACACGAAAACCTAGTCTTGAAGATCCTCCCAAGTGAGGCAGTTAAGATAATCCTCCAGTATTCATCAGCTTCATCTTCAGGAGGTGGCTCATTCTTGGGAGGCTCCTTGGCTGGAGATGCCACCTTATTCCCCTTTGATTGGGAACGAGTAAATACCCTTGCACGAGGAGTAGTTTTCTCTTCCTTTTTTATTTTGTTCCTTTATTTGCAGGAAATTGTGACATCCACTTTCTTTGCAGAATTCTCCATGCTGTTGTGATGGAGAGATGGATTGAATATGGGTTATTTATAGATGAAGGGCCCGCACGTTTATTGGCCAGATGAAAGGCAACCATAAAGCGTGTATAGTCTTTCTTGGAAAACAACATTATAAAAGGGCATTCAGGATTCAATCCAAAGTTGGGAACTTGTGCCACATAATTATGAGGCATTAAAAGCTGAAACACCGCCGCTATAATTAAGGCTGAAGTAGTAATGCTTTGACCCAAGGGTAAGTTAGAGTTTTCTCTGGCCAACTTAAAGATTTATGTTAAATGACCAAATAAAATACGAACAAACTATATATACGGAGAAGAGAGATGTGAGTCTAAAGTGAAAAAGAAATGCGTGAATTAACCGGGGCAACAAGGCCCTAAAATTTTCATTACATAAGGGCCACAATAGGGCCAAAGAATAGGGTTACATAAGAAAAATAATAAAGTCCTGGGACATGACAAACGCCGTCGAAGATTCGAAGGGTAACTTTGATTGCAACTGAAGAAAATTGTGCTGACTAGTTAAAAGGCGGTTCTCATAGAAAGCATTGTCAAGTTTGGAAGTTGCAAGCTCTTTGTCAAACACCTCAACATTTTCAATAAGCTCGAGGGTGCGCTCTAACTCAGCATTCAGTGCAGCCTCGTCGAACTGATTAAGCTCCAAGTTGCTCTTCTTAGCCGCAACAATTTCCTTCTGAAGTTCTTCAAGCTCCTTCTCCCAGACTTCAAGGGATGAGTTGTTTGCAACAATTTGTCTGTCCCTCTTAGCCTTGATACCCTCTATCCTTTCTACCTCATTCTCAGCCTCTCTAGCCAGATCCCATGCATTACCACTCCTAACCCCTATCTTCTAAATGATGTCCTTGACTTTAAGAACTAGCTTAAGATCACCAGACATTTGGTTCACCAAAGTGCTTAGTTCCATGAGGGCTTGAGTGACCTTGGGGTCAAGCATCGAAAGATCCAGCTATTGCAGGGCATCCTTCAGGAAAAGGTGAGCAGTAGGATCCGCGCCCAGAGTAGTACGAAAGTCCCTCTTGAAAAATTTATTTTTTATCTTCTTGAGGATTTGGCCACCAGAATCACTAGGAGTTGTCAAGGAGTTGCTTTCAGAGAAGCCAAGAATTTTCTTAAGCTTTAGCCTAGCGTACTCCCTGGGGTTCGACTGTTTCAATGCTGACATTGGATCACAAGTGCAGGGGGTTGGAATTTGGAGGACAGGAGTTTGCTGAGAATCTCCTTCAGGCAAGGTGAATTTGGTCTTTCTAGGCCATGTTTCCGGTTCAGGTCCATCCTTGCCCTGATTATCATCCTCTTCCTCCTCCTCCTAATATTCTTGCTCAGGATCATTCATGACATGGCTTGGAGCAGCATCTTGAGGATCACCCGTAGTCTTTGGCTCTTTTCTTTGAGGGCTGGAAGGAGTAGTCTCTTCAGTTTCTTTGCTTTGTTCTTCTTCATCAACAACAAAAGCTGCATCTATCTCCTTAACAAGTCTGTTGGTTTTCCGAACAAAGTCCTTGTTGGTCACATTCTCGTACTCATGCTCAGAATCATTAGTATGAGACTGCTGAGTAGTTGTCTTGGCAGGAGAATATGGTGCAGTTTCGACAATTAGGAAAGAAACAATTGTCATGGTTATGGGTTGGTTAATTTCATCCAGAGAGCTATGATCAGAGCCAAAATCAGAAGTTGGATGATAAGTAGGCTCAACTTGATTGTTTAGAATAACTGTAGGTGAAAGAGGAGCAGTCGAGGGTTACAAGTCAACACCCGCACCAGCCTGTCAACAAGAGAAGAAGCTAAGTCGAGGAAATAAGAAGATATCAAGAAGGTTTGTGTAACACGGTGGGAGAACTGACTTTTTATAAATGTTGCGGATAGCAAAAGTCGCCACCGACTTTTATTTTATCCATGTGGAAAGGACATAAAAGAACAGGAAAGACCTATTTTTAAAAGACTTGAGTTCGGGGGGTAGGTTATATAAAGGGAAGGTGTTAGCACCCTTTATATCCATGGTTATCCATGGACTCTTAGTTACTTAGCTCACTTATTTTTTTTTAAAGTATGAAGTGTATGTGTATTTAGAAATTTGTCTAAGTACTTTGTAATGATCCTCGTATGGATGTATACAAAGCCTTGTTTGAAAATGTTTGAAAATAGTGAGGTGTGAAAACTATTTTCTTTTTGAAGAGTGAGCAAGTAACTATGAGGCACCTACCCTATACTAAGTCATTCATGTTCTTATATGTTCTTTCAAGGGTTAGACTATCCCTATTATTAAGGAATAGGTAGTCATTACCTTGGATTTGTTAATGGACGAGCGTAGGGTCATTGTACGTTCAACGAAGGCAACTATAAGTTGTCTTTAGCAATTGGGAGGGACTATCATCTTTTAAACTGAATGGACAAAATCATTTATCTTAGGCAACCTCGTAGGGACTTGATCTTTTAGAATCTGAGAGGGGCAAGATGATTTATTTTCCTAGAGGGACTTTGCTTAAGACACCCTACTTTCGAGGGACTTGGCCGTTTAATAAGGCAACCAAGAGGGATATCCCTAGGAGGTGCAGACAGCGATCTTAGATCGACTTATGTGTGTGAGTGTTTATGTTCAGATATTTTTATCTTTTTAATTAATTATCTAAATTCAATTAATTACGATTATGTTTCCACTCCCTATTTACTAACCACTCAAATTAAATAAAATTAAAAATAAAATGTGAAGAAAACAGTAAATCCTACGCTATTACATCACTTTGGGGCAGATACATAATTATCGGACAGAAAATAAATTACAATAAATAATACTTATACAATTTTCTAATATGGTAAATAAATCAAAATTAAATGAAGGAAGCAAATAAATTAAAGAAAATAAAAATTAAGATTTAAAGTTATAAATTATGTTGAAGTTTTAATTAAAAAAGATTGTATTTAGGTTAGATAAATTAGGGTTAGAAAAAAAATAAGTTAAGTTTTTTAGGTTAAATTTAGATTTTCTATTAAAGAGAATTAATTATTAATTATAATATACAAAAACTATATATATATATATATATATATATATATATATATATATATATATATATATATATATATATATATATATATATATATATATATATATATATATTTATATATATATATATATAAATTATTATTAATTTATGACAATATAAAGAAAAATTAACTATGTACTCAATTATGGCTAAAAAAATGATTAGGGATTTAATTAAAATAAAAAAAAAGGTTGAGAGTTTTTGTTAGAAAAAATATTAATTAGACTATTAATTATTTACAAATTAAATTAAGTTATGAAAAGATATTATTAGTATTTAAAAAAAGTGAAGTTTTCATTAAGAAAGTTTTATTTTTTATTTTGTAAAAAACTAATAAATTGATTAAGATTAAATTAATAGAATAAAATAAAAGAAAATGATAAAAAAAAAATACCTGGGGTGGGATTTGAACCCACGCCCTAGGCTTTCCCAGTCTTAGTCCAGCCTCCCTACCACCAGACCAAGCACGCAACTTGTTAATGGAATGACCAACAAATATTATATGAGAAACCTGAAAAATAAAACAAGTTATAAAAAAAATGGCCTCAGCAAGGATCAAACCCTTGCCTTGAAGAATATACACGCGCGCGCCTTGCCAACTGAACCATTAGCTTCTTCTGAAATTATTAAACAATAAATAAAATAAAAAATAAGAGGAAATTTGAACTCCTGATTTTGGCGCCCAAACTTCATCTTCTTCCACTGAATTCGCAGGTTTTCCTGCGAATTTTCCCATGTGCTTTCCTACGATTTTACATGCGTTTGAAAAAAGCTGCGAAACTCATACGATGCCAAATACACATGATTTTGTAAAATTGATCACACAAACATGATCCAAACAGTTCATTCAATTGATTTATGGTCTTAGAACGTGTTTATAGTCATTAAATTGGAAAACCCTAATTCAAAGGGATGAACCCTAAAATGGCGTTTCACAATTTGGCCTTCAAAACCTCAGTTTAATTGCACATAATCCATCACTCCATTCATCTAAACACAAATCAATGGACAAATTTGATTAATAATACATGAATATGCAAGAACGAAAAAAAATCAAAAGTGAGAAAATATGATTCGGATTATGGCATATGAGGGTATTTTTGATGTTGTGAATGATGCAAATTCGTTCAATGATGATCCATGAGTGATTTGCAACCTTTATCTTGTTTGGAAAAGACCTTCAAGTTAAAATCCGAATTTGACTTTTCTTGTGAAATTTAAAAGTTGAAAGTTGTCTTTGGCTGCTGCAAAATCGTGTCTTTTGCATCCTTTAGGTTTGTACATATATGGTGAATGAAATTAGGTCAGAAAACTGATGAATTGTTTGGACTTTTGGGTAACTTGGTGATGAAGATTTCCAAGTTTCAAATATTTGAAATTTCCATCTATTCTTGCCATATTTGATTCAATCTTATTTCATATAATGTCCAAACCTTCTAAATATAATTTCCATGATTTCCAATCAAATATTTCACACTTTATTTGATTTTTCATATTTTATATATATTTAAATTGAATTTTAATGATTAAAATCCAAATAAATAATAAATAAATGATAAAAATCAGAAATAATTGGAATTGGATCGTGTTTGATGATATTGTGAAGATTGGATTGCAATTTCATGGGCCCATTTGGAAAAAATTGGATTTGAGACCCTTTTTACTCAATGCATCCTTTAAAAATTTCCCAACTTTGACAAGGCATAAACCCCTCAATTTTAAGGCTATGAGAGTGATCTGGGATATTTTGGAAATATTAGAGAGTCCTATAACAAACCTCTTTTGTCTCATGTCCATATCTTTTACCATTTTCAAATTATGCTCTTTGGAAAAAGTTGACTTTTTGTTGACTTTTGAAATGACCTATAATGTCTTAGCTCATACCCCCCAAATGAAGCATTTTTAGGCTTGGCTTGTGAGACACAAAGTTGTAGAGAATTCAATTTCATTGAAAATGAGATTTGGATGGGAGATTTTTGATGAAGCATGTGAAAGTTATGGCTAGTCAAAGTTCAGTTGACTTTTACTATGAAATCCTAATTTAGAAACTTCTTGATTCTTGATGATCTGAGATTTCCTTGATGAATCATGATCAAACCTTGATCAAATGATGAATTTTACTTCATAACCTTGATGTTGGCAAAAAACTCTTGAAGTTTGACTTTAATTTGACTACAGTTGACCTCAGTTTGACTTTTTAACCACTTTGACTGATTTTTGCATATCTGATCATCTGGCTGGTCAAACTTATTGGGAAAGCTCTGAAACTTGACATAGGGATTCTTGAAGCCATGTGGGATGTTATGAAGCTCACTTGAGGCCTCATAAGTCCATTTAGCTTAGATAAACTCAAAACCCTAGTTGTGGATCCATTGCTTAGGAGGAGACTTTGTCTGAGGGAACTCTCAAACTTTCTGACCAATTGTGAACTTTGTGAACCTTGTGAACCTTGAGAGAACTCTAGGGATAAATTGCTTTGATTGTGGGAGGGAAAATTTTGGGGTACAACAGTTTGAATATTAAGTTAAATACCTGATTTTCTTCGCCTCCAGGACTTGAGTTGGCACTCTCAGGAGCGCTGGAAATAGGCTTCGCCATAGGAGTGGGAAGTCTAGCTTCAACAACACCCTCAGTGGGTGCCTTATTCAAGGTTTTGGCCACCTTAGATAATGGTTGGACAGCCAAATTTGGAGACTATGTAGTCTTCCTCTTCCTTTTGAGGGGCACAATCTCAGGAGATTCATCATCATCTGCAGATATGACAACGATGGAGGTTTTTTTCCCCATTCTTGGAGACACATAAGGCTTTTTGGTTGTTTAGTAGAAAGGCTAGAGATTAGAATACAAACATGTGAGGAGTTATATAAAG
The DNA here is from genome assembly GCA_963966055.1 of Lathyrus aphaca. Lineage (NCBI taxonomy): Eukaryota > Viridiplantae > Streptophyta > Magnoliopsida > Fabales > Fabaceae > Lathyrus > Lathyrus aphaca. Next base: position 235,672,056 of record OZ014524.1, read on the forward strand.
TAAGGATTATAAGATACCTTTGTGCCTTCTTTGTTCTTCGGCTGTATTACCATGCCTTTATTGGCAGTGGTTCTTCTGGTAATTGCTAGAAGTGCCAAAAACAATCGTCATGAGTTAATAATTGATTATTCAGTCAAGGGAAATAAAATACCTCAAACCTTCATATATTTCAGATTCGACGCTAATGTCTTCAAGCCCTATATGAAGGTGCCCTTTGAAACTATCCAACGTGTGCTTAGTCGCAACCACGCTTTGAGCTTTTGGTTGAGACTGCTGCCGAAGGATCTTAATTGAATCCCCACAGACGAACCAATCTGGAAATGGAGGAGCAAGTGCCACTCCAAAATCAGCAGTAGGAAGTCGAGGGAATTTTGGAGGAAAAAGTTGAAAAGCCTTCTAATATCGCCTTTCACGAGGAGTGTTTGGGGAGATTTTCAACTTATCCATCTTTTGTAAAAATTTCTCCTTTAACGTGACAACAACCTCACGAACGGTTCGACTAATATCATTTAGTCGATAGATAGTTTCAAAGTACTTTTGAAAAGCTTGTATCTCTTGGATGTGAGCAAACTTACTTTTCTTGACCTTCTCCTACACATCAATAAAAGTAAGGTCAATTTGAGTAGAAAATTCAGCAGCAGTGAGAAAGTTCTCACTGTAATACTTGCGCTACCAATCATTGAAAGGATGGGTGCGCTGAGTTGAAGGTCGAAAGAAGACGGGAGGCAAAACTGCCTTTTGAGATTCCCATCTGGCAAAAATGTCAACAAAATCATCTTCGTCAAAAATGTTATTGTAAAAAATGACTTGGCCTTTTCGATCATAAATACATTTGGGAAAGCTCTGACTTAACCCAAATTGCCTAGAAACCAAGTTGGGTTGATAAGCAATAAGGCTTGTATCAGGCCTCCCGCCATTCAACCTATAAACAAAGAATCTAGGAATAAAAAAGGCTTCCCAAATTCCAACAGAATCCAAATGAAGCTTCCTTGTAGGAGAGTTATGGAAGGCCCTAATGAACCACTTGGGACGATACTTCCTACCAGCAAAGGGAGCCATATATGGTGCAAAATCATATTGATGAGCAAACATCAACACAAAACTTGAGAAGAGCCCTTTCAGGGTTACGACTTCGTCATCCGGAGTAAGATGGGGCAATCGAACGCCCTCAATGCTCCTTGACCTGATCTCCCCTAACTCTTCGTCGACTTTCCCTTTCCTGGGAAGTACAGGCTCAAAAGTGACATTTAACCAAAGCTGAAAGGAGCCAGAGAGGACCACTGAGACTCATAGAACCAGAGTTGTGGTCGGGGTCCCTCAGTCGAGTCACTCCTTCATTGAGAGACTCGTAAATACTAGCTAGGATGAGCTCACTCAAGCAAACCTTCCTGTTGTTGTGAAGCTGGTTTGCTAGGGGTAGATACTTATTCACCACCTGAAGGAACTTTGTGCAGAAGACATACTTAGACAACCAGAATGTAAGGAAAGCAATGTGTTCCTCATCAGAAACTACTTCTTCATTTGGTTTAGAATGATGCTTGAGGAAGAGGGTGTATGTTAGCTTGGATGTGTTGAAGCCGATGGTATCTTCGGCATCAACGATGAGGTCGTAAGTAGGACCATCAGGTCGAAGCCCTATGATAGCGGGTATGTCAAAAAGCGTCGGGTTAATCATCCCACAGGGAAGATGAAAAGTATAATGGGTATAGTCCCAGAAATACAAGGAGGCAACCAGGAGGTTCAAGCAGTAGGGTATATACGTCTTTGTCAACATTAAAATATCATATATCCCAATGTTTTTCCAATGGTTAGCCTTGGTCTTCTCTAATCTAGCCAACCATAGATCAATCTCAGCAAACTGGCTGACAACTCTGACCATCCTAGTACCATCATAGAGGTACTTCATACCCACTTCAGCAAGGGGAAGGGGGTCAAAAGAAGAATCGTCAGATTTAGGGAGGAGTTTGTGCCCTAAGGGTTGAGTATTTCGGTAGTAGAGGAAGAACTCTTTCAGTTTTTCATTTGTACTAGGTACAACAGCCAATGGACCAGAAATAACAAAAGGACAGACATTTACAAGGAATGAGATCATTACCTGAGATCGATATATACTCCTTGTCTCGTTAGCCAAAGGTTCAGGAGTGAATTGAGAATTTTTGATGCTTTTCGGTTCAGAGATGTTGGTGAATGGTGGAAGAGTTAGTTCAAAATGAAAAGTTTTTGATTTCTGACCTTTCTTTTGAGAAACGTTGGTCTTGGAGGATGCCATTGTTGATAAGGAAAATGGAAGTTTTCTGGGTTGCTTGAAAGAAAGGAGGGAGCTTTAGCAAGAAAGAAATTAATTCACAAAGAGTTTGGAAAGTTTTCATTGTATGTTGAAGAGATTATTTATAGGCGTAGGCAATGAAAAGTTGCAAAAATCTAGCCACTTAATGAAGACATGAAGTGGTGAGGCACGTGGCACTTGGGATCTGACGCATTGAGGGAGCAGTTAATGAAAAAGACTGTAACACATTATTTCAATAAAAACTCATGATCAGAAAGCTATAGAAACGGCTAATGGGACTTTTGGAATTTTTTCCATTATTACATGACGTCATGCGCGTGGGGGAAGAATCACAACAATTTTAGAACGTGGGGTAGGTGGTTTCAACCATGCTTTTGTCTGACCTAAGTTGGCGTCAAAAAGATGAATATCAAAAAATGATCTTTTCATCAAGATGGTCGAAAATAATATTTTTGGGGGAAAATTTGTTATCCCTAAATTTTGACGCTTGCAATTAATGAGAGTCGAAGCGAACTACCTACAAATTTCATACTTAGTGAAAATTATAAGTTTGGAACATTTTCTAAGTGTTGAGGGGATTCGACCAAGCATATGTTCGACGAAGGTGGCAGTTACCAAGGGACTTACACGTTCATTCTTGGAGGGAAAACGTGGAGTTTTTAATCCAAAGACAGAGACAAGTGGCGCAAGATGAAACTTCTTTAGTGCATGATGGGACAAGTGTCACCATCTTAGGATAGTTGTAGGGGAAACCGTCGAAAGCGGTTACTTTGTAATGTATATAAATAGCTTAATCTAGTGTTATAATAAGTGTGTGGAAATCATATGTACTAGTAACTCCGTAGACTCAAAGTATCCGCGCGTAGAGAAACGAGTGCAGTGAGAATGTACGTGATTGAAACACCACCACCAATTTATCTTTTATGTCAAATTTATCTTCAAGTTATTTACTTTTGAAGTCATTTATCTTTACAAAGCCTTTATTTTAAAGCACTTTACATTTCAAAGCCATTTATCTTTTCAGCAATTTACTGCATTTCCTTTTATATTTCCAGCAATTTAATATTCCTCGCCTTGCCTTTAAATTTCATTTAAGTTTCAAGCCTTGCCTTTATTTTCCTTTAAAATTCTCAGCCTTGTCTTTACTTTGATTTATCTTAAAAGCCTTTGTATTTTACTTTGTTTTTCTTTTAAAACCAAATCTAAGTCTCGTTGAGAGATTTAAGAACTCATTTTTCTTTCCCAAAAACGTGATATATCAACATCACCATTCTTATCCAATTTAGCACATGTCCTATGATCAATCTGGCCGATCCTACGAGTAACTGAGGATATTTTTGGTATCTTCAGAGGACCAGCGGTTATTTACCAATTTTGGGGGTAAACACTAGGGGTGGCAATAAAATCCATTAAGAGAAAATCCATCCAATCCATCCAAGAATTTATTCATCCAATCCATTCATTAAACAAAAAACAAACTTAATGGATTGGTCCAATCCATCCATCAAACTATATGAATGGATTGAACCATCAATCTCATTTTATAAATCTAATGGATTTTAGTTTATTACTTATTAAAAAAATTATAATAAAAACATTAAAAATCTAAGTAAAATTAATTAAATTGTTAGTTGATTAGACATAAGAGAGGTAGATATTTATAACTAAAAAAATTTAAAAAACATTCATAAAAATATTGTTTTTTTTGTAAAATTAACATAAAATTTTTAAACAAATATTAAATTAATTTTGTGGATGGATGGATATCCATCCATTAAAAATATCTTAATGGATAGATTGGATGGATTATATCTCTTAATGGATGGATTGAATTGAATTTTTTGAAGAATGGTATAGTGGATTGTTAATGGATTAATGGATCGTTTTGATCCACCTATTAACAATCCAATCCAAATCCATCCATTTTGCCACCCCTAGTAAGGACCGGTAGGATCAGAGATAGTTTCTAATGGTGGAACTCGTAGTGGTGCCATGACGGATAAAAAGAACAGAGGGAAAAAAGGAAGAAGAATGAGATTATGAAAGAAGAATGATATTATGGAAACAGGTAGATTGACGAGGGCATTGGTACCATGTTAAAAAAACTATAATCTCCATAAATGGAGCATGATGGTGCATGAGTATGCATGAGACTCCGTGAATGGAGGATTGAGAAAGCAAGGAAGAAGAAGAAGGAAGAATAATGAGATTATGAAAGAAGAATGAGATTATGGAAACAGGTAGATCGACGAGGGCGTTGGTACCATGTTAAAAAAACTATAATCTCCATGAATGGAGCATGATGGTGCATGAGTATGCATGAGACTCCATGAATGGAGGATTGAGAAAGCAAGGAAGAAGAAGATAGAATGAAGCACAAAGTAATATTATTGAGTTTAATGAGCAAGTAAGCATTACATCCATGCCAAAAGAGGAAAGAAACTAAAACAAAATTACAAAACTGCTATAAGGGGAAACTTATACAACAAGCAACAACCAAATGAACTACTTCAAGCTATATTTTGACAATAGTCACACCTACACTCATGTGGTCTATTAAGAGTGTTTAACACATCTCGATATGGTTGAAGACTCGCTTAGGACACTACTGCCCTAACTTTCTTATATATGGGGATTAATGCCACGACAAAGTTCGGGACGAATAGTCTAACATGATATATGACATTGATTCATGTAACATATTCATACAACTAACAAATTAGTTTCTAAAACAATTATTACATTCAATGTTGTGTACTGATTAAAATACGTTGATGCAGGAATTGATCTTTCAACACTTTTCTGGTATTGGCCGAAGAGATTATATTCTGCATACACGAAGGCTGAGCCAAGTGACCTCTTCATTTTATCTTGAAGGACATCTAATTCTATAACAATATTGATAACTTCTGGATCGGCTATGTGTTCTTCAACTCCTACGTCCAAAACTGGCAGACACCCCAGTTGGAAGATATATGCTTCTACTTTGGGTGGATTAAATTTGAACTGCTTATGGTCAGGAACCTGAACAAGTCTTGCATCATTTTGGGTTCGTGTCGACTATTTCAAGACATCCAACTGTCTCTATTAGGCTTCTAGTTATCCGAGATCAGATTGATCAAAGGTATGCTAAGTACTTAAAACATGTGTTTTCTGCAGAGGCTGAGACGACCTTATGCTGAACAGTTGGGAGACTTTGATGGAATATATATTAGGTGGTATTTATGATATCACATCCCTAAGTGGTTCTCACACTTGAAGGAGAGTCGTTGGTACCAGCTAAATAGGAAGCACCGAAAAGGAGGCAATGAAGAAAGGAGCCAATGCAGGTAGTTTGATGGGTTGTAGAGGAAGACATTACAGTTCAGTGTTTTTCAAAAGATTCTCAAAGAGGCTAAGAATCTCTGATGGCTCAAGAGATTAAGGAGAAAAGGCAGTAGTTTGTTATGTTATGTGTACATTGATATTTATGTAAAATAAAGGTTTAATATAAGTGAAACATGTATTTTGCAGTAGAATGTAGATAATGGATTATATAATCCAAACACAAATCGGAGGTGTTTTGCACGTTTGGATCATAGATTCCTAACCTGTATAAAACAGGTCAGTTGTTAGTTCATATTAAAGAATTTGAACCATATCCACACGAGATTATGCAGTGTAGAACGTACTGACAACTTCTAAAATCTATAATGAACAGAAACTTATATAAATTGATGTGTTTGATTCATTTGGACTTTACATCACCAACCAATAATTTCTTCTTACCCATAAGTCACTTCATATAAATAAAATAGCATTTCATTAGTACTATTTCACAATATACTTGGTATTTGTATATAAAAATGTACACGTTTTAAGTTTATAGAGAATAATTCTTTACTTTTTTTTCTTTATTTGGCTTCACTTCAACTTCACAACATCCATGCTCCAATTTAACATTTTCACCTAGCTGATAATACAGAAGTGGAAACAGTAGCATTAGATTTTGAAGAAGCAGTTGAGGTAGAGGTATCCGTCCGAGGTCTTAAGTTTGTGTTAACAAAGACAGGCATGGTTGGTTTCATATGCTCCACAAAGTTCTTGCTTTTGAGTAGAACTACTACTTCAGACATAGTTGGTCTTGTAGCAGCTGTTGCTTGAGTGCAAAGTAATGCAATCTCTATAACTTTCCTTACCTCTTGTGCATCATAGTCACTAGTGTTCAATGTCTTGTCAACTAACTCCAAGTGTCTTTCTTCCTCATATAGTTTCCAAGCCTGTGAAAATGAATATGAGACTTGATTATCTAAAGATCTGTTTCGTACGAGATACAAATAAGCAAATAGTCGCTAAGATTCTTACGAAATTTTGTGAAATTTCTTACTTTTTGAAGAAGGAATTCACCATCAACGTCATCCCTTAACTCACTACTCTTTTGACCACTTATGATTTCTAGGACTACAACACCAAAACTGTATGTATCCGCCTTCACTGATAACTGACCGTGGATCGCGTATTCTGGTGCAGTGTATCCCCTGACATGTTCACAATTTTTAGACCATAGTTAGTAAAATAGTATTATACAGACATTATGTAGAAAGGCGTGTCCATGTCAGTTTCAGACTCCGACATTGACACTTGTCAGTGTCGTGTCCGGTGTCCGTGTCTGTGTCCGTGCTTCCCAGATCTAACATTAAAATGTGGCTCAGTTTATTACAGCTACATCTTTATAGAAGTTAACAGTTTTGGACTTACAATGTTCCTGCAAATCTCGTGCTAAGATGAGATTGATCTTCCGGTAAAAGCCTTGCCAAACCGAAATCAGCAATTTTAGGTTGTAGATCATCATCCAAGAGGATGTTGTTAGTCTTTATGTCTCTATGTATGATGCAAACATGGAAATCTTCATGCAGATAGGCCAAACCTCTCGCTGTGCCTAAAATTATATCATACCTTTGAATCCAATTAAGAGAACCCTTCTTTTCACCTGCATCCAATCATATATTTCATAGTTATGTCACTTTCTTATATTAATACCTAAAACTTCTCCGAAAATACTAATGTGGCGAGACGTGATTTGATCCAATAGGAAGATTGACATGAGTTCTTACCAAACAAGAATCTGTCAAGGCTGTTGTTTGCCATGTATTCATAAACAAGGATTCTTTCTTGGCCTTTACTGCAACATCCGAGAAGTCGAACTAAATTCCTGTGATGAACATTACTTATGAGCTTCACTTCACTTTCAAATTGTTCATCCATTTTCCCTGAATGACCTAAAATCAATTTCTTGACAGCAACTACTTTACCATTTTTCAGAGTTCCCTGTCCAAAATTGACAAAAATCATTCATGCTTGTGAACATGTAATAGAAAATAAACAAAAAAAGTCGAAAAAACATATATATACCTTGTATACATCTCCAAAGCCTCCTTCTCCTAGTTTATTTTCCTCGTTAAAATTTTTCGTTGCGGACTTCAAATCGTTATATCGGTAAGTAAGTGGACCTTTCAACTCAGTTGCTCCTAATATGTCTCCTGATAAGGAAAACATAATCATGAATATTGTATCTTCTTTCGCAAGAAACCACAATCATGGATTCAAAGATTTTCCAAAAATCTCACCTCTATGATGTCTTTTGGGTTTCTTGTAAAGTCTAAGCCAAACAAATAGTGCAATGAGGATGATCACAATAAGGGCTACACCTCCAACAATACCACCAATAAGGGCTCCCTTCTTACTTGAACCTTAAGATATGAAAAACACCTTAACCTCGTTAGCTTTTACCATTAGCTACACAAACACGGACACTTGACATGTCAATGACACTTACAGTGACACTGACATTAACACAGATACCCTTTTTTCCAGAGGTGTTGGTGCTACAGAAGAAACCGTCAGAGACTATTACGTTAGGAGTAAAGAAAACATTCTAACTTTACCTTGTTTTAGAAACGGTGTAATATCAATGGTCTGGTTATCAGCAAAGAAAGATGTTTCTGAGTATCTCATAAAACAACCAGCATCAAATGCTCTACCATCTGTATTAGGAAAACAGCTCTTTATGTTGCTGAATCCAACTGTCAAGCAATCTAAGCAACCACTTTGAGTAACTGATTCAGCACATTGTGCAATGGCATAGATTGCATTTCCAGTTCCAGAAACTGGTGTCTTTGTAGCAGCAAAGAAACCAGAAATTTTGGGTGTGGCTGTTTGTAGATTCAGTAGGACTTGTTGTGCAGCTTCAGTAAAAGCAGCTGCTCCATTTGCTGTTTGAGTTCCACAAATCATACTGTTTCCAGGTAGAGTTGTTTGGTCGAAGAATCCATTGCTCTCGTACCTGATATCATCTCAAAACTTCAAGTCGAGAATTTGAAAGAGAGTAAAGAAAAAATAATTTGTTGATATATATTTTTAATTGTTATTTTTAATAAATGTTAGTATTTATTAATTTATTTTTTTATAATTAACATGGGTGCAATACATTTTAAAGAAAATGTTAAGAATTTTGTACCAAAATAAGCTAGTATGCCTATATTATTACCCATAGTACCCTACTTTGATTCATATTTTTCACAATACCCAACTTTTAAATATTTTTGTTTTTTTTTATAAGGGGGCGCCAATAGGATTGGAGTCACCCTTAAAAAAAAGGAGGGCGTCAATTGGGTTGGAGCCCAAAAAAAAATTAAAGGGGGGTGCCAATTGGGCTGGAGCCTCCATTTAAATTTTGTAGGGGCGCCAATAGAAATACAACCACCCTTTTACGTATTTTTTTTATAAATAAATTAAGATATTAATTATATTATTATTTAAATTGGATAGTTTTTTTTATAAATAGGCAAGATTTATTTTCAAGTTTGCTCACAACTCTTCTGATCTAATTTCTATCTTTTTCTGTATCTCCTATTATGTATGTTAGAAGATATGAACATGTGTTTTTTTCACCAGTCAAGCCTCCGATACGGATGCTAGTTTGGAATATCCAAAGTTTAGAGCAACTAGAAAGGAATTTGAAGCGTTGGTTAGATGAAGAGATTTCAGATGGAGAAAGAATTAGAAGTATGGAAAAACTTGTATCGTACTTCTCGCTAGAAGATAGTAATATAAGGCGGGACTGGGTTCGAATAAAAAATGATAACGACGCTAGGGATATGATGTTCGGAGCTGATGATATTGTTTTAATTGTTGTTATCTCTTAGTTTTTATGACGTGTCAGTTGTTGTTATCAATATGTTATTTTGTAACCAAAAGTTGTTATCCATATATTAAATTTGAAGGTTACAAAAATTATAAAAACATAAATAAATTTATCTAGAACTTGAGCCAACATTAGGACAACGTTTCCGTGTATGACCGGGAAGACGACATAATCCACATAATCTTTCTATTTTCTCATATGTATCCATTTCGGTCCTTATTCGCGAGCCTTTCGGGCGACCTTTCTTGTTCCTTCTCATATTTTCATTATGGCAAATGATGTCTCCTTGATATGTTGGCCAATAATCCTCATTGGCTACCACCGGAAAGTTGTTGTTGTAGATATCAAATAAGTTAACGACCTTGTAAACGTCTGATAATAGGTAGAACGAGTCATGACTAACACTCGAACAAGCCGCAATGAGATGGGAACAAGGTATACGAAATGTTTGAAACTTTCCGCAGTCACACCAATTTTTATTAATTTCCACCTGATAGTGTCCCATTGGTCGACCTTCATTGTGATCCTTTGTCTCCTCAACAATGAAACAACTACCATGACAGTCAAACTCTCTAACTCAATGTGAGGCCGCTTTAATAGTTTCCTATTTCATAAATTTCATGCATGTTTCACTGAATAATTGCCCTGAATCCAAGACCGTGCTCCACGCGAATACAACTCCCAGCCTATAATATGTTGCTCTCACTAATGCAGTGATGGGGAGGTTTCTAGTTCCCTTCAATACGCCATTCATGGATTCTACAAGATTTGTCGTCATGTGGCCCCATCGACGTCCTCCATCAAATGCCCTTGTCCATTTCTCCACTGGAATGTTATCAACCCATTTTAACGTGTCCCCATTTGACATTCTTATTTCGTCACGGTAGTACAGGAATGATGGTTGGTTCAAGGCATACCCCGCATTCACAACTTTTTTCCGTAGATTTTTGTCTTCGATTTCCCGCATGAAGTTTTGAGCAATGTGACGTATACAAAAAACATGGACAGAAGGAGGAGTGTGCCAACCATTTGCAGGATTATTGTAAGCACTCACGATAGACGCATGTCTGTCGGAAATCAAACATAAATTGGGTTGCGGAGCGACATGCCTTCTGAGATTCTTAAGGAAGAAACTCCATGCGGGACCGGTCTCACCTTCAACTAGAGCAAAGGCTATTGGAAATATATTGTTGTTGCCGTCTTGTGCAACCGCCATCAACAATGTCCCCTTGTATTTTCCATACAACCATGTTCCGTCGACTTGAATAATAGGTTTGCAATAAGCAAAACCCTTGATGCACGGTGGAAATGCCCAGAAGAGACGGGAGAATATTCTACTTCCCTCGACACAGGTTCCATCTGGAGTATATGCTGGAAGTGTCTTCATCACCACAATTGTTCCAGGAACGTATTTTTAAAGTGCTACCAAATATTGTGGCAGTTGGTTGTAAGATTTCTCCCAATTGCCATACACTTCTTCAACGGCCTTCATTCTTGCAATCCAAGTTTTTTTGTAGGAAGGTGTATAGTTGAGTCGGTCAACTATATGAGAGATTATTGTACTCACTTTCATAGATGGATCTTCGCCCACAAGATGCAAAATATGTCTGCATATTAATTGAGAACTTAATTTTGAATGATCTTGACGAAGCATGGTTGTTGTACAACTACGAGGTGGTTCCATTGAACCTATCTCCCAACAATTACTTCTCTTTCGAAAGGATGCTGCTAATCGAAATTTGCAAGGTTTGTTACGACATACCACCACATAACGATTTGCATCAGTGCGATCTACATCAAAATCACAAGAATTATCCATGTGAAACTTGATGACAACTTTCACACAATCGGCTTTAGTGGGGTATTGGTTACCCACTTTTAAAACACCCTCAGTCTGTTGAGAAGGATTGTAGAAAAGATCTGATGATGGTTCGTCTCCAAATATATACATAAATTGAGTTACTAACCAAATATATACATAAATTGAGTTAAGAAAATGGGATGACCTCCCTTGTACACATGTAACTAGGGCGCCAATTGAAGGGTAACCTCCCTTTAATATTGGTCAAGGGCGCCAATTAAAGGGTAGCCTCCCTTCTACACGTGTAACTAGGGCGCCAATTCAATTGTAGCCCCCTTTAAAATTGGTCAAGGGCGCCAATTCCATTGTAGCCTCCCTTTAATGCTTTTTCAGCATTGCATGCAGCCTTCGTAAATGCCATGCAACCATCCCACCTACATATCCCATGCATTCATTCAATTATACAAGCATCCCACCTACATATCATTAATGTCTATTTTCAAATTCTACTAGAAATATGCATTATAAATAGATGTCTCTTTTATACACTCATCAACTTACAAATTCACTTCAAATATTCACTACTCAACTATCAAATTTGGTAAGAGATGTCTCTTTTAACAATGGGAGAAAATCATAGAGGGACATTAGCCAACATTGCGGCATATGTAAGTATAACTCCTAATTTGTAAATATGTTTGCTCATAATATTGTGTGTGTATATGTTAAGATTTTTCTTTTTTTCGTAGGACACTAAGTCGTTCCGTACTCGGATTCATTCATATGTCGAACACGACAGTTTGATTGAGCCATTTTTGGAGCGTGCTGGTTTTGGTGATCTGATAAAATTCAAAACTTATTCCGTGGATACAAAGTTTATTCTTGCTCTACAGGAGAGGTGGCGACCCGAGACACATACATTCCATCTTCCAACTGGTGAATGTACGGTAACCCTTGAAGACACGTATATGTTATTGGGTTTACCCATTGATGGTAAAGCGGTAAACGGTGACGTAAATATCAATGCAAGTATTACTGAGGAATTATTAAGTGCAACCGTGGATCCGAGAGAAATGAGGGGTTCAAAGGTTAGATTAACGTGGATAAAAAGAAATTATAATGCTATTCATTTGAATGAACATTCTCCTGAAATTTCTTTTATAATAAAAACTAGATTATATATAATGTTATTAATAGGATTATTTTTATTTCCTGATACAACTGGGTCGGCTATTCACCTAATGTACCTACCATTATTAGAAGATATAGATGAAATAAAAACCTATAGTTGGGGGTCTGCATGTCTATCGTGTCTGTATAGGTCTTTGTGTACTAACGCACTAGCAAATAAATCGACATTTACCGGATGCGATGTTCTTTTACAAGTTTGGGGTTGGTCGAGAATGACCAATTTATCGCCAGTAAATCGTAATCCATACGTATTTCCATACGCAACAAGGTACTTTTACACCATAATTTTTTCCTCATACTTAACTTTTATTACATGCACTAAATAATTTATGCTTAATTTTTAGGTGGTCGATGATGGATATGGATTACGACAAATGTCCTCATTCTAAGCATCATTCAATACTGAAGCCTAATAGACCATTTGGGTCCAGACGATGCATATACCATCTTTACTTAAATTACATTCTATGTTTATTTTTAAGACATTATTTTTATTTTAAAGACATTACTTTTAAAATTTACTAACAAATATTTTTTTCTTCCGCAGTTTATCTGGAGACCATATCTTGATTTGGAAGGTGACCATCAAGTAAATCAAGGAGATGTTGTCGTATGGAGTTCAAAGACACCAATTATTAACTTCACCATGGTGGAGATGCATAATACTGATCGAGTCAAACTTCAGTTTGGAATGCGACAAGAAATCCCTCCGCCGCCAAGATGTTTCAAGCAACATCACGATAGTAAAGTCTCAGACCAATGGGAATACAAACAGTGGACAAAATATGCAAGGGCAGAGAATCGAGAATAGAGGCATCGTCGTGATACAGTCTTGAGGGACACGGTGCATCTATTCGAGATGAAACCAACTAGGGAATACCTTAATTGGTATAGATCAGTTTCCATTGGATTCTTGTCAAATCCAAGATACTTGGTTGACCCACGCCAACGAGCCTCATCTTCATATACCCAACAACCATACAATCAAAGTCAACCACCAATGCCACACACACAACCACAATACAACGAACAAACCCACTACCAATCCACCCCATTCCAACAAACCCCACTACCCAACCAATCATACTCTCAGTCATACCACCAAACATACCAATCAACCCAAGAACCAAACCAATCATTCTACCAACCATTCCAAACGCCACAACCATTTTTACCCACTCAATCATTCACGTCATTATCACCACTCAACCAACCAGGCTACCGTGCAGAGATTGACTCGTCATCCCAACCACCCCAACATAACTATGAAGACATGGGCAACCTTTCAGTTTGGACGACTTTGATCAATTTACCCAACATTCTTGGGACACCATGTGCCAATTACTTGAAAGTGATCTTCCAACTCCATCGACAACAATTACTTCTGAAACGCCGCATGTGCAACCAACGCAACAACATGAACGACCACGAAGAGACATCCGACCAAGGGGTTGCGGCACCGACGGTCAAATCGAACGACCAAATCGTAGACATTAATTTTTAGTTTATATCAATGTAAACAATTATAATATATATTAATAATATTTTATTATTATTATTTAATATTATTTTTTAATATAAATTAATTATATATTATCATTATTAATTTTTTAACAAATATTATTAATAAATATTATTTATAATTTATCATTATTATTTAATTATTAAAAAAAATTCGAAATAATGAAGGCTCCAGCCCAATTGACGCCCCCCTTAAATTTTTTTTGAGGGCTACAGCCCAATTGGCGCTCTCCTTTTTTAAGGGTGACCCCAATCCTATTGACGTCCCCTTATAAAAAAACAACAAAATTTGAAACTTGGGTATTATGAAAAATATGAACCAAATTATGGTACTATGGGTAATAATATAGGTATACTAGATTATTTTGGTAAAAAATTCAAATGTTAAGGAGTATATAGAAGGAGTTGACTAAGTGACACCTTAGCATTAACGTTTGCACGTCTCAAATGGTCAAAATAAAATCATGATAGGGTTAAGATCGCACTTCATGATGTGACGAATGGCTTCGAGATACATTAAATGCATTCAGTCCCTCTCAATTATAGCTGTGAAAAATCTTCCCTATTAAATCAAGTGACACCAATTAACTATTAATTGATATTTCTTTTTTTCTTACTAAAGAAATCATGATATTCTTATTTTTGCTTATTTTCTTACTTGTAAATAAAATAAATTTGTTAATTTGTAATAGTATTATTCAATTATTAGTGAAATACTACGCAATCCAAATAATGTCGCCTCGTGTCTTAAAAATCGAACCAGACCGACCGATCGGACCAATCGAGTAGGGAACCGGCCAGGTAATTCTTCTGATTCAAATGTTGGATCATTTATATCATTGAACCGGTGCGAACCGGTAAAAATCGGTGTAAATGGGAAAACCTGAAAAATCGGCGGTTTTCATAAACCGACGGTTTTCATAAACCGGCAGTTTAGTTACGATTATTTTTTTAAATTAATTCTTTTATTATTTTAATTAAAAAAATTAAAAATAAAATAAAATAAATAAAATAAATGAAATAAAAATTAAAAATAAAAATAAAAATAAAATGAAATAAATGATAAAAAGAAAAATAAAATAAAATAATAAAACATAATAATGATATCATTGACGAGAAAATTGTTGCGGATGTAGTTAATTTTACTCCAAATTATTTTAATATTAAAGAAGGAGATCCCAACATTGAAACAATTTTTTCTCATTTAAATTAAATTTGATACACATTTGAGTTATTTTGTTATAAAACATTTAATTAAATTATGTTGCAATTAAATTTTGTTTGCAATTAGACTTTGTAATTTTATATTATTTTGTTATATGTGATACCTCTATTTAAAATTTGAATTTAGATTATGAACTTGTGAATTTATGATATGATATTTTTAAAAAAATTTAAGTGTTATTTATATTTTATAGAGACTGAATCATCCGGTTCGATCAGTTTTATACTTATATAGTTTTCTTATAAAGACCGGTCTATTTAACGGAGTTATCCAGTTTAATCCGGTTTGGTCATGCGGTTCAACCAGTGACCCAGTAGTTTAACCAATAAACCAGTGATCAAGTATTCTCACCGGTTTGATAACCGATTCGATTTTTAAAACACTGATGTCGATTACTCATAACTTAAGTTTAATATTGTCGCTCGAATAAATGCATCACAGTTCCTTGATTTTAGCACTCTTTAATTAGTAAATGAGCAGTGGTAAAAATAATAGGATAGTTTATAATTTATGATTGATAGTTTATGGGTTATAGTTTATGATTAATATTTAATTGAAGTGTTTGTTAAAATTAATTTATAAATATAAAATGATATAAAAGATATTTAATATATAATTATTTTATTTTAAATTAAAATATATTAAAAATAATAAAAATAAATATTTATTAAATAATAAAGATAAAAATTAAAAATAAAATTATAAATTATAAACTAAAATACTATTTAAAATAACGTACGGAAAATAAATTATGAATCAGTAAAATAAATTATAAATTTGTGATAAAATATTATTATCAAACATATTTAAATTAACATATGAACTAATAAACTATAAATTTAAAAACCCATGTATTGAATTTATAAAAAAATTATTATCAAACAGGTTTAAATTAACATATGAACTAATAAACAATAAATTTAAAAACCCATGTATTTTCAAACAGAACTCTAGATAAACTATCATTATTTTGACCAGCAAAACATTCTACTAGTATTTTTCTTTTTTTAATAAATTGAATACTGGGTGCAGAATGCATCCAGGATTGAGCAAAGAAAAATATTCAAGTAACTAACGCAAGGCCGGCAGTTATTATTGATAATTAATTAACTAATCAATATTGTTTCCTTTGAACTTATGTGTGAATGTGAATACATGATCACTCATCATGTCAACCTTATCACAAAAATATAGTTGTAATAGTATACAATAATATAATAAAAGAAAGATCAGGGGAAGGTGTACCTAAGGAAGCAACCATCGTAAATAACACGAGCACCGTTGGAACCAGCAGAACAATTGCGGATTTGTGCGGCGGCGACGGTGAAGCAAGCGGCGCAATCAGAATGAGAGAGATAGTTCCTGCACTGAAACAAAGCATAAACAGGGTTTGCTCCTTTGGTGGATTGTGCCGTAGCAAAATGTTTGTTTTCATTCCCCACCTGTGATTTCAAGTCTGAGAAAGTTGCGTTTAGATTTTGGTAGAAATTGGATAAGTTTGTTGCGTTGTATTGGCTACAACCTTTGTTGATTAAACTTGTTTGAGGATCAGCTTGTGTGATAGGGAAGTTGTTCCATGAGTAGAACAGGGTAATTAAGGTAAGTAGGAGGTAGAGATGAGGTCGCATGTTGTTGAAGTTGGTCTATGAGGAAGGAGATTGATTGCGTTTGTTATGAGAAAATTGATCGTCTTTGCGTGTGTAGTTATAGTGTTGACTAAATTAAATATACAATGGGAAGAGGAGACGATTTTGACAACTTAAGAAGCTTTGCTGTCATTATTCAGTATATAGAGCATGTACCCAGCGGCGCAGCCTATAGAGCGAAAAAGATAAAAGTTTTGATAGTGAAATACGTGATACCCCAAATATACACAATTTTATTTTCAGTCTAACCAATATCCCAAAAAAAAAATGTTATGTCCTTTTATCATCTAAGTGCAGGGTTTGTGCGAAAAGTTAGAGTTTATTTGAGATCGTCAAGTCAAGTATGTGTAGTGTAACTAAAATTCAAGTCCAATTTGTTCAGGATTTGGGGCAGTGACAATTCATCTGTATTTCAATTTCGTATCTATTTTCACATCAGTATCTATTTCTTTCTTTATTTTTATTCATATCTCTACCATTGTTATTTTTATCTAAAATTCTCATTATTATAATTTTTTATTTTTCTTTTATTTTATTTCCTATTTTATTTTTTTAATACTGATCTTACCTGATCAGAAGGGCCTTCCAGGGGTCGAGCGCGGACAAGGTGAGGTGAGAGAAAGAAAAGGGGTATACTGGCAATACACTCCGAAGCTTAAGTGAGATTGGGTACAGAGTAATGGTAAAGAGATAGTGAATCAGAATACCTGACCCTTTAGTGAAAAAGGGTATTTATATTGAGCCCTCAGCGCTAGGCCAAAGTCCTTTCTTGGGCTGGATTAGCTAGGCCCAAGGAAGAACTGCCAAGGTACGCGTTAGGAGCGTGTAAGACTTATCATGTGGTCTTATCCCTGGTCCAACTGCCCCTATCTTTCAGGAAATAAAAGGGAGACAGTTGGGTGATGTGGCACATGAAGGGAATACATGGTCTCCTAAGCGCCTATGTGATTGATCGAGGTGGATGTCCGACCTCCTTGTGATATGCTCGTGGGGTCTAGTTCTGCTCGACTATCATGTGCATCTGGCCAACATGATTGGGCCTTGGTCCATAGGAGTTTTTGGGCGTATGACCCAGTTATGCTTTTGAGGCCCAGTCCAGAACAGGAGCCCCCCAAGTCGAGGCTCTAGGATGAAGCGATGAGTTGAGAAAAAGTTAAGTCGAGCACCACTGATATGTCGGGGATAATCGTGTGTCATATAAATAGCCTGGATCGAACATTCGCCCAGAAGGATTTGATCTGTCGAGTTGGGGAGTCGTTCGAGGAACAGATTCGGTGAGTCGTGACGAGCGTAAGATCGCATAGGAGATTGCGTGAGCATCATTCCTTGTCGTGAATTTTGTCGGTGTACGACATCTATAGATGTCGGGGATCCTTACGGGTGCTCGACGCTGTTCAGAATTTCTCAAGGTGACGTGTTAAGGAATTTAATGCGTGTCGCTTCATTTTTCGTGCCACGACGCATTGAATTCCAGCCGAGCTAGGGAACCTAGGTAATGATTCTCTAGGCGCGTTCTCTCACGCGCTCTTCTTGTATATAAAGTGTGGGGACCATTTCATTTCAATTTTTCGCCCCTACGATTAATTGGACCTCTAGCGAGTAACTCTCATTTCTCAGTGCAACCACCGCCGTTCATCGCTGCTATCTGCTCGCCATCACTATGTCAGGTAACCCATAACTCCTTTTTTTATGGCAATTTCTATGTTTATTAGGCAATTGTAGTGGCGATTTTCTCGCCTAAAGTAGGTATATTCTTGTTTTAGACGTGTTTCTAGGGTTTGTGTATGAATGCCTCGGGCACAATTTGAATAAGTCGGGCAGAATTAGCGTATTTTTATGAATGGACCGGTCAAAACTAGCATAATTAGATGAATGCTGCGAGCTTCTTATGAATACGCCGAGCGAGAGTTTCTTGATTTCCTTAGGAATTTTTTAGTGTTCTACGAGTGCCCGGGTGAGATCTCGTTGGTTAGGGAAATTTAATTATGAGTAGGTCGGGCGTTCGGCCCCTTTCACCCTTTCACTTGAACTACGGTGGAATGGTGAATTTGATGCGACGTCGAATTCACTTGTTCCTTCTGCTTTTCAGGTATCGCTAACCAACGACATTCCGAGGAAGGGAACATAGTAGCCTCCTCGTCCGACCAGGATGAATTCTTGTGGGTTGCTGACAAACCATTGGAAACGGAGTCACACTTCATTGACGAAGATGTCCCTGTTTATTCGAGAGTCGAGGAGTTGGGCCCCGAGGATTCTCCCAACAGACTGTGTTATGCTCCCCGAGAGGAAGAAAGGATATGCTCGCGTTTTATGGGGAAACGCTCCGCGATGTATGAATTCGCCTTCCGAGAGGCGGGGATGAGACTCCCCTTCAATGGTTTTCAGATGGGGGTTTTCAAATGGCTAAGGTTGGCGCCTTCGCAGCTCCATCCCAACGCGATCTCCTTCATCCGGGCGTTCGAGCTGGTCTGTCAGTATCTCTAGATAGGTTGTACGCTACCCTTTTTCTTTCGTGTCTTTCATCTGCAGCGCTCGGGTGGAGATGGGCGGCATAAATGGGTATCCTTCAAGCAACCCTCGAGGTTGTTCAAAATTTATGTTGATTCTGTCCACAACTTCAAGGACAGGTGGTATACGGTGAAACCTATCACCCAAAGTGCTCTCGATAACTTATATTTCGTGAAACGGGATGCCAAAGACGGGGAGCAACTGATGTCGAAGATCCCCCTCAGATGGAAGCAAAATCATTTTGACCTACCGACCAGTCATTACCGTGTCAGGCATGCAAGCCTGGGGACCGAGGATAGGCTGGCCTATAAGAAATTGGTGGATTATGTCCATAGTTTCAGTCCCGCGATTTGGGTGGACCGATTAGATAATCCCTACCTGGGTGATGATGGATTGCCTATCAAGGAACCTCGACTTATTAATACTAAGGCTGTACTCGAGTGTGGTACAGACGAGGAGGCTATTCGGTTGTTAGTTAGTGCCTCTTGGTCCTCTTGCTCCTTTTCTTGCTTTACCTGATTTACTGATCCTTTTTTGTTTTGCAGGACATATTCCCTCAGTCAAGGAACGCGTATTGAAGCTGGCCAATCAGGTTGGGGGCCCAGGAAGGGTTTCAAAAAAGAAGAAGAAGGTTACAAGTCGCGTCCAGGAGGTGGCGACGGAGCATGGGGTTGGTGGCTCCAGTACCTCCAACCCGACTCCTAACTCCCCTCAAACAATCCCGCAACAAATCTCCCCAATACCAATATTGTACAGTCCTCCATCGTTCGTCAATTCTCCTCGTTTGAAGCGTCAGCGAACCGATGGTTCACTTGCCTAGTCAAATGTTGTGGGCAGTATGTTGTCCGACGATCAAGGGAGTTATCTGTTGCCCCTTTGTTATCAAGAGCGGGACTTCTTCAACTCTGAAGGTACCTTCGTGGTCCAACGCCAAGTTGTTGCACTCACACACATTCACACTTTATTTTTGGTTATGGTTTTGTTTGCTAGGAGCACCCCTAGGGACATGAATCAAATACACCTAACCTTGCGAGTCGAGTGCATTGTGCCTCACTAACAAATCAATAAATAAACCTCCATTTGCATTCACCCTTGTCGAGCGCATTGTGTCTCACAATCGACCTTCAAATAACCAAGATGTCTCTTTAGACCCAAACCCTTGACCCAATGTCAAGAGGTCATAGGTAATAAAGCATATTAATAATCAATATGCCATAAAAGACATTAGACATCGTTTTTTTGCCATTAGATAACATTTTAAAGTGTTGTATAAATTGGCGATGCTAAAGGTTTAGACAACACTTTGGTTAATGTCAAAAGCGTTGTCTAAAGGTGCTTTAGACAGTGCTTTTTTCCTTTGTTTAGTAAACCTTAGACATTGCTTTTGACATTTTTTTGGTATATCTTAGACAACTCTTTTAGTAAAAGCGCTTTCTAAACTCCCCCCTTAGACAACGCTTTTAGTGAAAGCGCTTTCTAAACCCCACCTTAGACAACGCTTTTTGTGTAAAGCATTGTCTAAGGTATACAATTTTTTTTAAATAACTTACTTAAAAAAGAGCTGTTTGTTTCTTACAATTTATATGCACATGTTTTAAACCACATTTTCACCAGGTTTTCAACCAAAATTTGTACCTGTTTTTCAACCAAATTTTGGAGAAAAATATCACCAATTTTTCCTATTTAAACGTACCAATTTAGACACCGATTTATATATAAAAAAAATTGTATTTTCAAACCAATATATACAAAACAATTTATACAAACGTACGAATTTACGCACCAATTTATATATACAAAACATTTTATACAAATCATTTCATCAAACAAAACATCTTGCTTCAAATTAAATCTACATATTACTTATACTTTGCACATGATATACCCTGAAACAATTTATCTTCTACTTTGCACATATAACCTGAAACAACAAAAAAAGATTGTAATTCAATTAAAACAAGACATAAATAATATGTCTATAGTTACAAAGTTACACATACTCAAAATTCACATCAATTAAAGTAAGAGTACAATATACCTTATAAAACTATGAGCTCCATAATGAATTGACACCAATCCTCTTTAATTTCTTCCAAATGATCTCTTGAGTAATACGCACACTTGAATTCATCAAAGTACTACATAATAATATAACATAGTTTGATTTAGTTTCAGGCTTCAGCTATTTAATTATATGAGAAATATGTGTTAAATATTAAAATAACTCTTAAGTTAGAAATACATACATCAGATGGAATCTCTAATCGATCCAAAAAAAGAGTTTATCTCATAAACCTCAACATGAAATATCCGCAATCTATACCATTACGTTGCCAAGGAAACTACACATGAAAAGAAAATATGGATAAATCCTAAGTTTTATCAAGTATCATCACTAATATAATAAAAAATGTGATAATTAATATACCTCCACTCTTATCCATTTAATGTTGTTGGCTCTCCTCTTTGGTACTTGGATATCTCATTGGGCTTGAAAAGATTGTATAATGCTAATAAAATATAAATGAATATTTAGAACAATTCACATAAATAAATAAATAAATAAATAAATATACACACAAATATTTAGAACAATCTCACTTACGTATCAATCATATTCTTCATATCCTGGTATGTTGTCCAATTATTTCCTAACGAATATAGATAATACATAAATTCTCTGATTGGATTAATTGTGAACAACAAACAATGTCCACTGTAAGATTAAACAAATGTTAGATGGAAACTTTCTACACGACGTCAAAATACAAAAAAAATTATAATAGATGAATTTAGAATGAAAATCTAACCCAATATTAAATGGTAAAAAGAACAAATTTTTCGTATCTTTATTTGTCATAAAGAGGTTGCGTACATACACCATGACCTCATCTGGTTTATTTATGATTAACGATAAGTTTACAGATGCGGGGCTTAAGAATGAAAATCTTTGCTCCAATCCACGTGGGCGCATCACTTTGTCATATAGAAACCTTAAATAAAAACATCATTAGCATTAGACTATTCATTTGAAACATAAAGTAAATAAGTTTTTCAATTAATATAACAAAGTAGATAGGATATACCTCACGTATGTATTGACAACACCGACGCCTAATTCTTCATGACGAAAAACTTGCTCAAATTCGTCATTACCAATTGATTGTTCATATTCAAAGCCACAAATACCTTCCTCCATATGTATAAGACAAATACCTCCGTTCATAATATCTATCGATTCTAGAAACATCTGAAGGCACGACCTATACTTGGAGGTAGGTTTTTTTTCTAGCCGTGATCTTCTTAGCAACAACCTTTTTTTTTGTGTAGAGACGTTGTTAATCTCCTTACCATGAAGCTATATATCATATAATTAGTTAGATAAAGTATAAGATCATGAATTTAACATTTTCCATGCATAAATATCATATAATTACGATGTAGCTCTTTTTTTGAAACAACGGACTCGTATGCCGCAAAATCCCCTTATCTTTTGCTTTGGATCTTGTTGGAGTCTAATTAACATTACCATGTAAAAAATGTACGTAAAATGCGCGTAAAAACTTTGAATATACACATTAAGGTTAACAAAGGTTCATAATGGTTTTAAGCATACCTTGTAACACCCCAAAGTCGATTTTAATTATGTTGATGAGTTTTCTTGTGAATTATAATGTTTGTGATGTTTATTGATGTTTTGTGAAGTTCGAGGGTAACTTATTATTTTAATAATAATTAGAATAATTAAGTATATGGGGTTTAGCTTATTATTTGAGATTTAATTAATTATAATAAAAGGAATTAGAGGATGAGGGTATTGTGTTCCTTTGGTTGAGGATACGTGAGGGTTTTATGGGAAAGACTAAAAGGGGTCATAGGGGAAAGAGTGACTAAAGAGGGAAAAGTTGGAAAAAACGATCATTTGAAACGATCACGCTTTTGGGAGAAAGAGCTATAGAGAAGAAGAAAAGTTAGGGCTTGAAGGTTAAAGAGAAATTTCGAAGAGTTTATTAAAAGCTTACGAAATTAAGGTATGTGGAGTATTTTCCTTTTGATAATATAATATAGGAATGGAATTGGGGGTTTTGTGGTGTAGTTAGGGAATATGATTTTGATTTTATGATTTTGTGTTGTTGATGATGATTTCATGATAAATTAGATGAATATAATGAAGTGTATGATGCAAATGATGTTGTTATGATGAATATTGATGTTAATGAGGTTTTCTGGTGTAATACTGTTGAATTGTGGATTTTGGAGGGGTTTTGTCGCAGAAGGGAGAAGGCTGAAATCACAGAAAAATTCTGCAGAATCATGAAGCTGGCTTAGCAAGCTACAATTTGCTTAGCAAGAAAAGACAGTGGACTGGGTGCTTATAATGTGTCTTGGAGGCTATGTGAGTAGAGTTAGTAATTAAGTGATGTATGAGGAATTATTTGATGTTCTTTGAGTTATGATGTATGATTTCATGATGTAAAGATATGATGTAGGATGAATGTGATGTATTATGTCCCATGAGTATGTATATGATGTTATAAATGAGTATGAGGAATGATTGTTAGTAATGAATGCGAATTCAATTTTATGATGTTTTGAGGATGATGTATGTATAGTGCGTCTTGAATTCATGGCATTGAATTTATGAGGGGACTTCGGTCCATTAGTAGCTTCAATCCCATTGTGTGGATTGAAGTGGTATGATATTTATGATGTGCTCCCTTTGGGGAGGGTTGATGGCCCAATGTCCATCACATGAGGATGTTTCGGTACCACATGCATTAGTAAGAGGTTGCATTTCATTCTAAATGACATAACATGAATGCATTTAAGTTTTGTGTAATGATGAGTTGTATTTGGTGATGTGTACTAAATGAGCATGATGAATATTTATATGACTTGATGATGATGATGATGATGATATGTATAAATGAGTTGTAAATGAATTGTTTTTGTTGTTTTGTTTTGAATTCTTGATTCTATATTATATTATGGAATGTGAATATACTCACCTTGTCTGCCTTCTGGTGATGGTCTATTATGCCATCCTGCAGATAATCAAGGTTAGCTCGGTGCGTGCTTAGCTCGAAGATAGTGAGTCGTCGAGTTAGTTAGAAGTGGAGTCCTGCTCTGTGTCCAGTAACATCAGGATGAGTTTCGCTTGAATGATTATATTTAATGGATTAAGATGTTAAGTTCATTTGAGTATTTTGATAAAATGAAATTTGAGATGATTTATGAATTTTATTTAATTGAAGAGGATTTTTATAAATTATTTGTTTTTCCGCTGCATAATTATGAAGAAAATATTTATGTTGTTTTATGATTTTATGAATTTATGAACTTGTGTTACGGGACAAGACTCTAGTTGATGTTTTGATTTTATATTTTCAAGAAGTAAATGTGATGCCCTTTTATATGAATTTTTACTCTGATAAATGATTTAAATTGCTTAATCTGTGATGGGGTAGAAGGGTGTTATAAACCTCATATCCTACACCAATGAGGCTTGCCGACAATGCAACAAACGAACCTATTGCTTCTTCCACCGTTATTGCATCCGAAACATCGACAGAATATGGTAATAATGCATCCGGCTCTACAACAATTTCAACCGATACTTTCAAACATCCAGTAGGGAGCAGGTTAGTGTGAATTGATTCTCCCAAAGTGTTATACATTTTTCCCTTGCCAACCACCCGATAAGTTGGTGACAATAAGTAGAGGTGACAAGGGAAAATGCCCTAAAACCAATAATAAATATGACATTGTTAATGTGTATATATGTTGTAACACGGTGTGATAACTGACTTGGTCGTTTTTGTTTTCACAAAAACTATGTTGCGGATAACAAGAGTCGCCACCGACTTTTATTTTACCCAATAAAGAAAGGCATAAAAGAACAGGAAAGACCTTTGAAAAAGATTTTGAGTTCGGGGGTAAGTTATACAAAGGAAAGGTGTTAGCACCCTTTGTATCCATGGTTATCCATGGGCTCTTAAATGCTTAGCTCACTTTATACTTATTTTGTTTGAAAAGTGTAGTGTGTGATTAAAATATTTTCGTAAAGATTTACCTTTGTAATGATTCTCGTATGAATGTATACAAAGTGTTTACTTTTTTGAAAGTATTTTGAAAAACGTGTGAGGGGTGTAAAAAGTATTTGTTTTGAAAGTTATGAGCAAGCATTTAAAATTTACTTACCCTAAGTTGTAAGATCCTTCTTGTCGTTTTCATTTCCTTAGGGATAAAATTGTCCTCACTATTAATTAGTAAGTAGTCTTATCCTTGGATTTGAAGGGACATGTGTAAGGTCATCGTATGCAACTCGAAGAGTCATCGAGGGACTATGATCTTTATATCGAAGGGACTTGATGATTTTTATTCGTAGGCCACTTTGCTAAGACACTCTTACGTTCGAGAGACTTGACCATTTTCGTAAGGCAACAAGAGGAGAAACCCTAGGGGTGTATGTGTGAAGGTGTCTTGTATTCAATTATTTTAATCTTTGATTAATGAGCTAAGTCCGTTTATTGTTCACATGCATTCTTTTCACACCCTATTATTACTAACCACGCAATTAATAATTTACGGAATTAAAGGCAGAAAATAAACCCTAAACTATTACATAATGGGGAGGGGATACATATTTGAAATATGGGGAGTGCGGAAAGTAAAGAGCGGAAAATTAAATGTTACAAGATAGATAATAATCCTCTACATTTTTCTAATAAAATAAAATAGCAAAATAAAAAAAGGAGAAAATTAGGAAAATATTTTTAAAGTCCTAAAACCTAAATTAATAATTTTAATAAGGAGGAACTTAATTAATTAAGAGAAATTTGATTAAGAAAGTAATTTTGTGTCAAAAATGTTAATTAATTAAAATCATGTCAAAAAGATTAAGTGAATTATGGTTAGAAACAAAAATTTTAAATTAGTTAAATCCTAAGTACTAGGTTAAAAAAAATTGATTATGAAATTAATTAATTAAAACAACATAAAACTAATTTTTCTTTTGTAAAAAGTAAATTGATTAATTAATAAAGATAATTAAGCTAATAAACATTTTTTATGATTTTTTTGTGAAATTTTAATTATTAATTTAATTATAAAACTTTTTATTTACAAAATAAAAGAAAAAAAGTTATTGTTTTATGAATTATTATTGGTTGTAAAAAAAGGTTATTTAATTATTAGTTTAATTAATTAATTAAGAGAAAATAAAGAAAATGGTTAGGAAATAATGAAAACAAGACAAAAAAACAAAAAAAATAGGGGGGAGGGTCCCTAGGTATCGAACCCGTCCCACAAAGGTCATTCTTCATCATCTTCACCACCAGGCTACCTGCGCACAAGTGATAATGAAATAGAACAAATTAAATAAATATTAAAACTGCAAAAACCCAAAAACAGCCAACCAATCGCACCACGCCACGCCATCGTCGTCTTCCTTGGTACCTGCGAATTTTGCTGCGAATTTACCTGCGAATTTTGCTGCGAATTTACCTGCGATTTTTGCTGCGATTTTCGTAGCAAATTAAACCTGAAATTAAACATAAAAAAATGCAATTTTTAATAATTTAAAGCCATCCATTCCTACTGAATTCGGTCTCAGGAATTCAATGGTTCAATTTATTTGGCCTAAAAGTGGTTGAATCGTGAGTTTTGAAGCTTAGCTCCTTCATACCCTAACAATGGTGTTTCTCATATCCTACACTATACCTAAAAAACAAATGATAAAAAACATCAATACACGATTATGAACATTGTTATGAAAAGAAAATGTGTTAAAATGTCATGAATTGAAAGATTTAAATTCAAGAAGATGTTAATGGTGACATGTGTATGAAGGTCATGCTTCACGCGTCCTCACCCTTCACTAACAATTAGGATAAACTCCTGGAGGTTTATTGATGATAATTGGATGAAGAAAGAGGCTGAAAACTTGCTATGAAGTGTTTTTGGAATTTTTCCTAATTTGACTTTTTTTTGAAAAATTCTTTTAGGTTTTTTGTGTAATATTTTCGTCCTCATGACTTGTGTGTATGATGAGTATATATAGAAGTGTAATTTAGGTACAAAAATTTGGGCTTGGGTGAAGGAAGCTTGGTTGCTTTGGAGTGAAGAAAGAAACTTTCTATTTTAATGAAAAATTTGATATTATGGCCTTTCCCTTGATGTGCACGAATTTGGGATCCTTATTATGATCATAAACACCAAAATCTGATCCTAAAATAATCCTAAGATCAAATATTTGATTTTCTAATATTTATTCTGATTAAAATTGAATTTAAATAAATTAAATCCAGTAAATTATAAAATAAATATAAAAATCAGAATATATGACTTATGGGTCGTGGATTATCTCATGATTAGGTTTGGGTTAGAAAAATATGGGCCCATTTGGCCAAAACTTAAGTTTCGGTCATTATTTACCTTATACACCTCCTTAAATTTGCCCAACTTCAACAATGCATAACTCCCTCAATTTTTATCCCATGAATATTTTCTTGGAATTTTTAGAAAGCTTAGTGTGTCCTCTAATCACTCCTTTTGGTCCCATGTCCATTTGATCTTCCATTTTCAAGTTATGAGCTTTTGAAAAAAGTTGACTTTTGTTGACTTTTTAAAGGACCTATAATGTCTTGGCTCATATCTCTCAAATGAAGCATTTTTGGCATTGGCTTATGAGACACAAAGTTGTAGAGAATTGAATTTCCTTAAAAATGAGCTTTGGATGGGAAATTTTTTATGAAGCATGTGAAAGTTATGATTGGTCAAAGTACAATTGACTTTTCCTGCAAAAAACATAATTTAGTAACTTTTGGTTCTTGATGAATTTGAGGTTTCCTTAATGAATCATGATCAACCCTTGACTTTTTGACCAAGTTAACTGATTTTTGATTATCTAAGCATCTGACTGACCAAACTTTTAGGGGAAGTCCTTAAACTTGACATGAGGATCCTTTGAAGTATATGAGATATCATGAAGTCCACTTGAGGCCTTGGAAGTCCAATTTATCTTGGGAAACTTAAAACCCTATTTTAAGATCCATTGCTTAGGAGGAGGCTTTGTCTAATGAAACTTTGAATCCTTTTGAGCAATTGAGAATCTTGTGACTATTAGGAGACCTCTTGAGGCATATTGTCTTGAAGATGTGAGGGAAAATTTTGGGGTACAACATATGTCAATTAAATAATTTAAGCTAATAATTTAATTTCATAAAAATATATATAATTACCTCTGGAATAGTCGGTTGAAAGTTACAGTTGATATTGTCTTTGTCTGAAGCATCTTTAAAACCTTCTGAAGCGCTATCTCTTTCTTTTTCTTTTATTAATTCATGAACTTCAGCTTGCAGTGCTTCCAACGTTTGCTGAAGTTCTTTATTACTAGGAGCTTTTCCTCTTTTTAATATTCAAGGAGGTCGGAGTGATCCCAAATCGCTTACCCCTCACCCGACCAGAATACTCACGGACATCTAATGCCCGACTAAGTATGCTCCTAGAATCATCTAGAGATAAAGACTGAGATAACGACTCCTGAAAATCAGATGAATATCGAATATTTATCAAATATTTGTTAATAAATTTTGATTTAATCAAATAAATAATGTTATACTTGCACATTTCTCAAATACTTGTAGAACATCTACTTTAGCAACTCCAGACTTGCCCACACGAGCCTCCTTCCACAAAAAATATGCAGGAAGAGATGTTTCAGAACTATTCTCCTTTTGTAACTACACATTAAGCCAAATAATATGATCAAATATGACTCATGATGAACAAGTATATTATTGAAATTTATAGATACTTACCATAGATTATTCTAAGCGTCCATATCCAACACGTCCTTTTCTGTATGGATACGCGGGACTTGATGCTCTTTCCCAATTTGTTTCACTTATACTTTTAAATTCTGGGGATTTTCGTTTGGATTTAAAGGTGTCCATTTTTTTGTGAAATAAAACTTCCATATTTAGATGTAAGCTCTGCATCAACAAAATTACCATCTGCATCCCTAAGAAACTTGGATGATAAAAATATTCTAAACCCTCTTAGCAGCTTTCCGGCCAATTTGAGACAAAAAGCTCTTCTATCATCATCGATGTTGAAACACCTCTAAGAAAAACATACACATTGTGCGTTAGTATAAGTAATTTAAAAGACATAATTAGTTCGCATAATTAAAGAAATAATTATTGTACCTTTATCTCGGTCCAAATTTTTTCTTTGGCTTCTTTCAACTGTTTATTTCTCCAATCTTCACAAGTAATTGGAATCTCATTCCTTACAAGTGCACCAATGAAACTTGTCAAGGTATAACCGTTAGGCTTAATAAGCTGGCCTTGTGGGCTCCAATTCATATCTAAAATGATGACTCGATCTCTAGCATGGATCACTTTCTTCATCACTATTATGCCTCTTTTAATGTCCTCTTCTGTAGATACCTTTTTACCTCCATCATGCATAGAATCATCATCATGTGGGTGATCCTCGTTAGTAGCCATATCTAACCTGTAATAAAGAAACCAAGGATATCAAATATAAATTATAATGAAAGTACTTGTCTAAGATATAAATTATGATACCAAGTGATATATATAAAATGAAAAATAAAGAAGAGCATATAAATTTATTGAAAATGACATAATATATACTATTTTATTATATTACCTCTTTAACTAACATCTCTTTCTTTTCTTGGTTGTAATATGAATTACTTATTTCTTAGCAATGCAGACAGATGAATTGATCCAAATTATCTCGTTATGATCATTTCTGATATATGACTCATCCGCTATCAAATCATCATCTTGATCATTTCTATTCAACTCATTCCGTCTAATGCATGACTCATTCTCAACATCAACATCACATTGATCTACACCGTTATCATCAACCACTTTGTTAGATAAAAGCACTATAGACCATTTCGTAATCGTCGGGTCATTGACATAGAACACTTGTTTAGCTTGAGATGCTAGAATAAAAGGCTCATCTTGTCATACCTCAAATTTGTCCTACCCGCACCATTTTATTTTTACTGTCTAACCATTATTTCAAAAATCCAAAAATACGTACCATTTTATTTTCTGTCTAACCGCATATTAAAAAATAAATAAAAATATGTCATTTCTTTTTATTTTATTTTTATACCCGATTTTATCCATATCTTTTCCAAAATTAAAAAAAATCTTCTTATTTTATTATCCATTTTCATTTCATACTTCTAAACCATTTTTCATATTTAATTTTATCATTTGTTTTTAATAGTCTATTTTTACTAAGTCCATTACACAAAAGCCCACAAAATTCCTGAAAATAATCTTTTAGTTATTTTTGTTTTTTTATCAATAGTTATTATTATTATTATTATTATCTATTATTATTATTATTATCTATTATTATTATTATTTCTTAATATTTTATTATTATTCATTTTTTATTTCTATCATATATTATTATTATTGTTATATTTTTAACCTTTTTTAGATTTGTAATCCATTTATAATTTCCTTTTTATTTTTATCCATAACCACATTTTTATTATTTTTCCATCTTTTTATTATTATTATTATTATTATTATTAGTCTTTTATTATTATTTCTATTGTTATTCACTTTCGTTATTATTTTTATTACCATTTATTATTTATTATTATTATTACTATGATCCACATATTCCTCAATTTCTCTCAATTCACACACTACCACCCATATTCATCAAGCAAACAGTACAACAACAACATTTTCCACTCACATTTTTTTCAGCCTTCCACTTTCGATTCACGCACAACCAAAATCAAAAACACAGCTCAACAATAGATTTTTATCACAATCTTTTCCTCCAAGATTTCCACCTTTACCCTGCATAATCTCCCCTATAAAACACCCTTCATTTTCTCTTCAAAAAAACAAGCTTGGAAAGCATAAAATCACTATGCACAAATATTTCCAGGACCAAGCTTCACACCAAAAACCCATAAAATAACTCTCTACTCACCACTCAAACCAAATCCACTCTACTCACCTTTCATAAAATCTGGAAAAAAAAACACCATTCAATGACCAACCTTTCACTCCCCAAACATTCCATTTTCAACGAAATTAGAAAACAGAAACACAAATGAAAGAGAGAGATACATAGAGTACAAAGAAAAATCATGAACACATCATAAAACATAAAAACGAACTTTGAGCCACTGCACAAATATCACAAAACTCAGAAATCACCAAACCTTCAAACCGTGAACAAATCGACGGGATCTAAATCACTGAAACAGACCCAAAACCGTCGTAACCGTGCAAGCCACCAAACACTTAACCATCTAAGAAATCCACCGTGAGAGAAACCGCTCAAACGCAAACCCTTCGCCGTCACAAAACGCCACCCCAAAATGCGTAAAATCGTCGCCATAGCCGCTGTGAATCTGCGATCAGAATCGTCAAAACCGAACATCGAAGCAAAACAGTGAACGCGAACCATCGTACAAAACCGTTGAATCGCACAAACATATGAGCGAGAGAGACGCGGGTGAGAGGTGATTTGGCGAGTGAGGGATGAAACCAAGTCGTAACCGCAAATGAGAGAATTTCAGACGAAGAGGGTAGGTTTTCTTTGGCTTTTTTTAAAAAAAAATTGTTTCTGACAGGGAACTGTGACCGTGGTTGTTCGGATTGTTCATTCCTTTTAAAAAAAATTGCCAACCTTTTTTTTTGTTTTTTTTATGAACCCTGCTACTAGTTGGGCTTAGAGCCCATAATATTTGTTACTCATACATACCCTTTTAATCTGGATATCACATCCCTTTATGTTTTTTAATTTTATTTGTGTTGCTGTTATGGGTCTCGTTGCCCTCAACCTGAGGTTTTGCTAACACACACAGACCCTTATAACCGATGCACCCCATGTTTCTTTTAATTTCCTTTTATTTTTATTACTATGGCTTTTTTTATTATCTTGTTTTGTTTAATAATTTAAAAAACAAATTCTTTAAATCTTTTAGTAGATCAATCGATTTTAATTTTAATTTTAGTTTTCGGGCCAATGATATATTAAAAATTAAGTTCGTTTCGATTTCATTAAATCGAAAAACTTGATTAATATGAGGCCAAATTAGTTTAGTTATTTGTTTTTTTATTATTTTATTGCAATTTATTTTCTATTTTAACAATTTATTTTTGTTTATTATTTCAATTAATTTTCTTTTTGGCAATTTATTTAGTTTATTTTACTTTATCGTTTATTTATCGTTTTATGGTCGATGAACATCTAATAGTTTTGAGATTCGTCGCAAGCCGACTCGATGTCTCGACTAATGATGAAACCGCTTTATTTAATTTATTTACTTTATTTTATTTTTCGCATTCAATATGAATGCTCGACTCCTTATAGAATGGTTCTAAACTTTGAATCTGTTCTAAGGAAGTCAACAAGCCACATTTCCCCGCATCCGATCAATAAAAGGTTCAACGCCTCCGAATAATTTCAAAACACTGCACACACGATTTCTCTTGGGCAAACTACAAAGAAACTCTTTATTTCTCGCAAATCATATGTAATTTATTTTCCGCATTTTATTGATTTTATTTCATTCGCGAACCCTTGGTCCAACACCAAGCAGTTTCACTTGCACACTCACACAATTCATTCGGTTATGGTTTCGTATTACTAGGAGCACCCCCTAGGGACTAGGAATCGGATCCACCTAACCAACTCAAACAATAAACCTCCATTTGCATTTACCCGTAAGTCGAGTGCTTCGCGTATCGCCATCAAACCAAATTATCAAAACGTTACTTTTAGAACCAAACCCTTGATCCAACATCAAGCGGTCCTAGATTAACAAAACACCTAACAACTATCGAAACAAGGTGAAAAAGACAAGTGTTGGATCTCCGATGCTTTTCTTCAATTGTTTAGACACGAGGCATCTGTTTCAGGTGTGAGCAATTGACGCCTAATAAAATCAACAAATTAACCAACCTTAGATCCACGAACTACAAGGCTCTGACTTTCCCATTGCACAAGGGAATACGTAGGCACACGGATCTTACTCCTTGCCGAGCACCCTAGGTAGCTAACCACCCATTTCCCCTCTAAATACTAACCCTAATTTAGAATCGTATCGCATTTTATTTCTGATTTTCATTCGAAGAAGATAAATGACATTCGTTAAGACATTCAATCACAAATTAAACTAAGAGGTTCCCGTTGAGTACAACAGACGTAAGGGGTGCTAATACCTTCCCCTTACGGAATCGACTCACGAACTCAAAATCTGGTTTCAAAGACCAAGCTTTATCCGTTTAAAAAAAAAGGTTTCTCGATATTTTCCTTTTCCTAATCTTTGGAATAAAATAAGTTCGGTAGTGACCCTGTTGATCATTTTAATTTTTCCCGTGACACCTTTCCATCGCGAGGTCGTATTTTTCGAGGTACGACATATGGCGACTCTGTTGGGGACGAGTTAAGCCTAACTTAGTTTGGTTTGTGATTGAATGTCAACCTTGTTTATTTACCTTTTTCCGTTTATTTATTTATTTCTTACTTACTTGTTCTATTGCTACTTGGTTCCTTTGATCTTTGGCACTGTGGGAGATAGGCTCACTACCAACGCCTAAGAAAAACCCATAGGATTAAAAGATGGTTGTGTAGTGGAGGACCACTAGGAATCTTCTCTCGGGAACGAAGCGAAAACCATCACCTGGAATAGATTCTCTTGGAGATATTGTGATGCGATGTTCCTTCGTAGTGTTAATAATGTTTCTAAGTTGAATTGTCGACTCCAGGAACCTTCAAACTAATTCATAGTGATTAGTAATGTTAACCTACGAGATCTATGTGACTCAACAGGTTAATACGAAAACCACAATCAGACTAGATCCCTTGAACGTATTACTATCTGACAGTAATATTTTCAATCTTGATCGATGATGTTTGAGAGTACCCTAAACCAGGATTGATGGTTGTGTAGTAAACGCATACGGGGAATCTTCTTCGTAGGCCGATACGAAAACCTCACCTAGAGTTGATCATTTCAAAGATATTACCGTCTGATGGATCTCCGTCATGTCTATAATGTTTTTGACAATGCTCCATGACTCTGGCACCTACCCAAAACCTACCCGTGGGGTTTCTTTATCTGAGATACCGATTACTTTATTATGTTACTGCGTTCGACTTCAGAGCGTGTTGAACCTTTGATCCTGGATCTTGCATTGCATATGCATATCATTTTACATCGCATTTATTATTATTGCATTCCATTTCAAAGCTGAAAACTCATTGCCTATTCTTTCATCTTCAGTAAATCAAGTTGGTTTCCCGACGCACGTATCTTTCTCGACGTCCGTATATAACTCGAGCCAACACTAGAAGACCGATGGATTTGATTCAAGAAGAGCAAGCTGTTATGAGGGAAGAGATTGACTCGGTCAAGACCAAGATCGACTAGATTTATGAGACTATCCAAGCCTTGGCCATAATGGAAGAACGTCGTGAAGCTGTTGCCGCAAGGAACAATGTTCTCATGCAAGGATCTACCTCGCACACAATACCTTCAGTTTTTGTTCCAAATCCCTTAGTCTATGGTTTTCCTCCAGGCTTCACTTCTGCTGTTGAAGAAGTCACTTCCCAACCAATACCTATCTTTGGTGTTACTGTTGGTGCTATTCCTCAAACTCAACCTATTCCAACTCAAGTTCACATTCCTCATGCTGAAGAGGATCATTAAGTTGAGTACGAGATGCATACCGCAGTTCCAATTGTCAACCCTCATGCTATTCAAGAATCCGAAGTTATGAAGATGTGTCGTAAGTTAGCTAAAAAACTTTGAGTCATGGAAGGACATAATTCAACTTCTCTGAGTGCCTCATATATGTGCTTAGTTCCGGATGTTGTGATCCCAGCTAAGTTCAGGCTGCCTCAATTTGAGAAATAAAAATGCCTCAGCTATCCTAAGCTCCATTTGAGGATGTACTGCAGAAAAATGGACGTTCATGCTAAAGATGACAAACTCATGATCCATTGCTTCCAAGACAGCCTGTCTGGAGCGTCTCTAGAATGGTACATGAAACTTGGCGCCGCAATGTGCTTACTTGGCTTGAATTGTCTGATGCATTTAAAAAGCAATACAAGTACAACACTGACTTAGCTCCGAACCGTACTCAACTTCAAAGTATGACTCAAAAGGAGAACGAATCCTTCAAAGAGTACGCACAACACTGGAGGGAGTTAGCTGCCAGAGTGTATCCGCCATTGGTTAACCGTGAATTGATCGATATCTTCATGGGTACCTTGCAAGGGCAATACTACGAGAAGCTGATCAACAATGTGTCTTCAGGTTTCTCAGACATGGTGATTGTTGGATAAAGAATCGAAGAAGGCCTGAAAAGTGGGAAGATTCAAGGAGGTTCTAGCAGCCAAGCAAATACCAAAAAGCCTTTCAATGGGTACAAAAAGGGCAAAAAAAATTCTATTTCTACTGCAAGTGTGAATCCTCAACAGGGTGCACCTACTTCACTACCCTACCACCAGTATCCATATGTTGCTGCTGCACAATATGCTCATGTGCATTATCAGCCAATTCCTCCAATGCCTTATCAGCAAGCCATTCAAGCTCCATTTCCGCCTCAGATGGCTTATCAACCACATCCATATCCTTTAATTACAGCTGCGCAATATGCACTTAATCCATACCAGCAACCGGCTTGTCCACAACAGCCTGGTCAACAACAGCAACGCGCTCCTCAACAGCGCCAACCATATCAGCAAAGGAGATCTGACGGACACATTGATCCATTGCCTATGTCATACAATGAAATCTTTAATGGGCTGATGGCAAAGAATCTCTTACTTTGAGGGATATGCCACCTCAGACTGGTACCTGTCGAGACTATGATGCCAATGCTCATTGTGGGTATCACGAAGGTGCTCCATGACACACAATTGAGAACTGCAAGGATTTCAAGCATAAGGTTCAAAACCTGGTCGACTCTAAGGATCTCACCTTCACTCAGAAGAATCTGAATGTTCAGAACAATCCAATGTCGTCGCACGGGGCCCACAAGTGAAATCTTTTGAAAGGTTTGTCGAAGACCAAGCTGAGTAGTCTCCCAACTTTGAAGAAGCAAGTAAAATCAAGAGAAGTTCATTCCTCAAATCAAGGCTGTCATCTCCATTTATCATTTTCGTATTCTTGTTGTTTTGTATTGTTTGTTTAAGTACTATTTGCTTTGAACATTATTATTCGTATTTGGTTTTGTTAATATTATGTTTATGCATGTTTTGAATTAGTCTATTTGCATTCGCTCGTTATTTATCATTTATCACAAAATCACAAAAATATTTCCTCACTTCACTTTAGCGATGATTTGAGGGAGGATGATGAAAACTAAATACCCATAACTGTTGTGGTATGCTTTCGAACAAAACCTTGTCAATGATGTACATGCATTTTTTTTCCAATCCCCAAACACTGGAGAGATAAGGAGTTAATCCCTAGTCAACCACTTCGAGCCTAGAAGTAGGAGTTTCTTTCAGATACAAACCCTTACGTTTAACCCGAGGTAGGGTAGTTGTTCAGTTAACCTGGCTACACCTTCAAATCGCCAGATGAGACATCCCGTCGGAGGACCATCAACAAATGACTTGGCAGTCACAACATTCAACAAAATGAAAAAAGAAGAAGAAAAGAAAATCAATAAGTTAAGCACCCCGAAGGGAGACTTAGTCGACAAAAAAAATAACAAATCAAAAGAGAAGCTCAAATCCTCAGCAAAAGCAAAAAAATATCAGTGACCACCAAATCAAGAATCAAAGGGTCGCCAACAAAATAAGATGACTGCCACTTCCAAGCGAACCTCAAAGCTCCATCTTCACTCTTGCAACGTCGAAAACAAATGCATGTGTATAGTTAATTGAACGTAGGAATGGAGAACATCACGAAGAAGGGGTGGGTACAAATCAAAGTTTGAGCCTTATATCCTTTGTTTCTCAAACCATTAACCAGACCATGTTACAACCCTCAAAAGACCTAATTAAGGCATGCTTTATTCTGAAAGCATGCTACCAACAAGGTTGCGTAAACTGACTCCCATATATTTGCCAATCTTCAATCTCGATTGCACATTATTCTTGATGCATCTTTCACGCACTTTCTAAATCAACACCATGTTTGGACTAACGGTCCATTCGTCACACTTTCACAACATTTAAATAAATTGACTTTTTCAAAACTCGCATGAACGTTACATTAACACTACTACTTGTGTATGAACAATTTAATTGCAAATCAGTGCTTGACATTAGTGCAATCCCAACAAGGGGCAATCGAAAGAGGAACTTGAATCAATATTTCTTCAAAATCAGCTCAATTAGGGGCAAAATTATTCTCAACGGCCCAATCAGGGACAAGTCATCTTCAAAGGCTCAATCAGGGGTAGATATCTACCAAATCCAAATACAGGGGAAAATCATGTCATGGTCACTCTCAAATCTCCCCCACAAGAGTTTTTTCAAATACCCTACAGGCAGGGGAAAGCAAACGTGGAGCAAATCTTCCTATCTCTACTCCCCAGCTGAACAAGTATATCTTGTCAGACATTGGCAACCATGCAAAGTAGTTTTCATGTGTCAATCAAGTCGCTTTGCTCCTCAGCAAGTGACCAAACAAGGAACACCTAGATTCATCTTATGACCATATAATTGTTGAAGATCGAGTGTCGGGGAATCAAACCTTCCACCCACCCAAAGTCCAATCATTATTAGCAACTACCAGACCAAAAGTCCACTAAGATGGCACATTTCATTCTAATCAGTCATAAGCATCATTATGCATCATTTACCTCATACACATCATTTACAAATCAACTTTTCATATCCCTAACACTTTAACTTTCATCTCGGTAAATAAGAATTTGCATCGTATTTCCATCATTATGGAATACCATTTTTAAAAAAAAAACATACAAGCATAAGTCAGGATCCAGGATCAAGCGAAGATTCCAGGAATCTCCTCAGCAATTCCAGGGGGCGTTCCCCACGAAACTTTTTCTCTTCACTCTTTTGTTTTTGAGACTTCGTTTATCGGTTAATCAGTTTTTCTCCAAGCATCATTTTTATCAAGTGTTATTCAGTGGCTGTCCCCCATTGAATAATTCTCTTTAACCTTTTTCCCCAAGACACTTTAATCTTTTTACCAACATTCCTCAACCAGATAGTTTATTTAATTTTCAGTCATCCGGTTTTCCCTTTGATGGCGGGGATCGTATTTAATTTTTCAGTCACCCGGTTTTCCTTTTGGTGGCGGGGGTCGTATTTTATTTTTAGTCGCCCGGTTTTCCCTTTGGCGACGAGGATCGTTTATTTAATTTTCAGTCACCCGGTTTTCCCTTTGGTGGCAGGGGGGGTCGTATTTTAATTTTCAGTCGCCCAGTTTTCCCTTTGGAGGCGGGGATTCGTTTATTTATTTTCAGTCGCCCAATTTTCCCTTTGGCGGCGGGGATCGTTTACTTAATTTCAGTCATCCGATTTTCCCTTTGGTGGCGGGGGGTCGATTATTTAATTTTCTGTCACTTGACATCCATATCGACCTAGTTCGAGTGCTGGGGTCACCTTATCATCCTTTTGGTGGTAGCGGTTATTTAATTTTTTGTCACTCGACATCCATATCGACCTAGTTCGAGTGCTGGGGTCACCTTATCATCCTTTTGGTGGTAGCGGTTATTTAATTTTTTGTCACTCGGCATCCATATAGACCTAGTTCGAGTGCTAGGGTCGCCTTATCATCCTTTTGGTGGTAGCGATTATTTAATTTTTTGTCACTCGACATCCATATCGACCTAGTTCGAGTGCTGGAGTCACCTTATCATCCTTTTGGTGGTAGCGATTATTTAATTTTTTGTCACTCGGCATCTATATCAACCTAGTTCGAGTGCTGGGGTCGCCTTATCATCCTTTTGGTGGTAGAGATTATTTAATTTTATGTCACTCGACATCCATATCGACCTAGTTCGAGTGCTGGGGTCGCCTTATCATCCTTTTGGTGGTAGCGATTATTTAATTTTGTGTCACTTGACATCCATATCGACCTAGATCGAGTGTTGGGGTCGTCTTATCATCCTTTTGGTGATAACGATTTATTTACTTTCGGTCAACTTGTTTCTTCGTTGTGTCACCTGTTTTTCCAGTTTTAAATCATTAACTTTTATCATTATACATTTTCTTTTGTCGGACAAATTCGGAATCTGATAGTATCTAATTGTCTTATACCTTGAAAGTTTGAACGCGGGCCAGTTCATCTTACTCGGTCTAAGCCAATTGGATAGGGGCAATTGTCATACCCCAAATTTGTCCTACCCGCACCATTTTATTTTTACTGTCTAACCATTATTTCAAAAATCCAAAAATATATACCATTTTATTTTCCAGTCTAACAACATATTAAAAAATCCAACAAAAAATATATAATTTCTTTTGATTTTATTTTTATACCCGATTTTATCCATATCTTTTCCAAAATTCAAAAAAATCTTCTTATTTTATTACCCATTTTCATTTCAAACTTCTAAACCATTTTTCATATTTAATTTTATCATTTATAGTCTATTTTTACTAATTCCATTACACAAAAGCCCACAAAATTCCTAAAAATATCTTTTTGTTATTTTTGTTTTTTTATCAATAGTTATTATTATTATTATTATTATCTATTATTATTATTATTATTATTATTATTATTATTATTTCTTAATATTTTATTAATATTCATTTTTTATTTCTATCATATATTATTATTATTGTTATATTTTTAACCTTTTTTAGATTTGTAATCCATTTATAATTTCCTTTTTATTTCTATCCATAACCACATTTTTATTATTTTTCCATTTATTATTATTATTATTATTATTA
Source organism: Lathyrus aphaca (assembly GCA_963966055.1). Classification (NCBI taxonomy): domain Eukaryota; kingdom Viridiplantae; phylum Streptophyta; class Magnoliopsida; order Fabales; family Fabaceae; genus Lathyrus; species Lathyrus aphaca. Next base: position 235,712,340 of record OZ014524.1, read on the forward strand.
TTATTATTATTATTATTATTATTATTATTATTACTTGTCTTTTATTATTATTTCTATTGTTATTCACTTTCGTTATTATTTTTATTACTATTTATTATTATAATTATTATTATTACAATTTTATTATTATTATTATTATTATTATTATTATTATTATTATTATTATGTTATTACTATGATCCACATATTCCTCAATGTCTCTCAATTCACACTACCACCCATATTCAGCAAGCAAACGGTCTAGCAACAACATTTTCCACTCACATTTTTTTCCAGCCTTCCACTTTCGATTCACGCACAACCAAAATCAAAAACACATCTCAGCAATAGATTTTTATCACAATCTTTTCCTCCAAGATTTCCACCTTTACCTTGCATAATCTCCCCTATAAAAACACCCTTCATTCTCTCTTCAAAAAACAAACTTGGAAAGCATAAAATCACTTTGCACAAATATTTCCAGGACCAAACTTCAAACCAAAAACCCATAAAATAACTCTCTACTCACTACTCAAACCAAATCCACTCTGCTCACCTTTCATAAAATCTGGAAAAAAAAAACACCATTCAATGACCAACCTTTCACCCCCCAAACATTCCATTTTCAACGAAAGTA